>WARS01000068.1:0-1200000 GCA_008933995.1 Datnioides undecimradiatus
CTGTAGGCTAAATGTCTCTTTGTTGTGTGGAGCTGATTGAAATGTTAAAACATGAGCTCTGAACAAACTGCTGCTTTTAGAGGGAAGTGTGCATTTTGCTTAAATGGTAAATCACTTTCTGTGTGCAGGGAGGCATTTCCTCAAAATATTTGGTATTTGTGACATTGCAGAGAATTTATGATGAATGCAAATAGATCTTATAGATAATGCTAACAGTTGATAGTAGCAGCCACAGTTGTAACCTCATGTATTTAAGCCTGGTACTTTTTCATTTTGATTGTTGAGCCACGGCTCTAAATGATGGCGCGTGTTTCCTGTGAAGGTATGAGCTGCCAGCACCCTCATCAGGACAGAAGAATGACATCACAGCGTGGCAGGAGTGCGTGAACAACTCGATGGCCCAGCTGGAGCACCAGGCAGTCCGCATCGAGAACCTGGAGCTCATGTCGCAGTATGGAACAAACGCGTGGAAGGTTTACAATGAGTACGTGTCTGCAGCCCGCCTCTCCCAGTTACTCACTGTAAAATCACTCAATGCTTCTAACATGTCACCGTGTCCTCTCCCTTCAGTAACTTGGCCTTCATGATTGAGATGGCTCAAAAGGAACTCCAGAAATTCAGGTGACCAATCAGTGAAACATTTGTGGTGTATAAAAGCTTTTTCAAACCGGTTTTGACATGTTTACTGATGATGTTTGTTGGGTACACAGGAAGCAAATTCAAGATTTAAACTGGCAGCGAAAGAACGATCAGTTAGCAGGAGGAGCCAAACTGCGAGAGCTGGAGTCAAAGTATGTTGTTTGAAGATGTTTATGTCATTGTACAAAGAGTCTCTGTAGGTTAAAGCTTCCTCTGTGCTAACATCTGTATCCATCCCTCAACAGCTGGGTGTCTCTAGTCAGCAAGAACTATGAAATCGAGCGGGCCATTGTCCAGCTGGAGAACGAAATAACTCAGCTCAGACAGCAGCAGGGGGACGAGAACAAGGAGAACATCCGACAGGACTTCTAGAGCAGCCGCTCTCACCTGCAAAGCACTGACCTACAAACTAGAAATCCCTCGATCAGGTTTCATCTTGTTCGACTGAACAGCAACAAACTGTTGGCTGAATGCAAAGAGGTGCAAACCAGTTGCAACATCAAATAACCTTTACATTCAGGATGTGCTGAATGTGAAACCTCAGTGACAACACACATTTACAAGACTTCACACATCTTACTCTACTGTAAAACCAGTGGTAGAATGTGAAGCAATGCAGCTTTTTGACTGTACAAACGTTTAAAGTGAGACTGTGTACAGTTTGCAACAAGACAGACATATTCACCTGTTTGAGAATCAAACCCATAATTAATAAGACACGTATTTGCTCAGTTTAATACAGCCATAGCTTTTGATTCTGTAGATTCACTCCATCCCATGTGACCAGCAGCTAATGGTGGCTGTTGCCTGCTCATGCTAGTCAACTTTAGATATTGCTCTATACATGACATTCTTCCCTACTTGTGCTACTGTTAAACTTGCATTAGCATCTAACAATTACTCCATAAATGCCTGAATTGAATATTTCGCTTTAAGATGTCATTTATACCAGCATGTGGGTTTCAGTCCTTTGAGGCTACCAACCAACACAGGTGTGTGTTTAGGGTTAAGTGTACATAGTTTGTCAAGTATGATAAAGTTCTGTCTTGACGTCCATCAATGTAATTTTTTATGCCGTTTTAATAAAAAGAACATTTCTTATATTTCCAGTGTGCGGGCAGAACTTCTCTGAAGATATCACTGCACTAAAGCTGTCAAGAGTTTTGATCAGTCCAGTGTTATTTTTGCATTTCTATTCAATTCTTATTTTACTGAAACTGAAATTATACAGTACCTTCACAGCAGGACGGTTTCTTGTATGAACGTCCAGTACATTTTAATTGCAGTTTCCCTCCCAATTGATAAACAGGCAGTCTCTGAATGAGTTGACACTCCTCCCAAGTTCTTTCTTCTTCTTACTTCTACTTGGTTGAAATTCTGAAACCCCATTTGACAAATTATCAACGAGCAGTCCAGCCAGTGCTGTACAATAGTGAGGCATTATCATTCATCTGCTTGGCTTAGTCATTACAGTCTGATCCCCGGAGACAGCGCGAGATAAATCAGAGCAGCCAAACCTTTGATTAGATGTTAACCAATAGGACCAGACAATATGTGGCCTCCAACACATCTTTCATCCTTCATTAATATCTTTAAATACCTTATGATGAAGATATCAGACATTTACTTTGACCAATGAATCACTCTGTTTAAAAAACGTATTATATCAGCAGGTGCACGCAAAAACAGAAAATGATCATTTATTATTTATTGCCACATTCCTTACACAGTGTGCATAACAATCATTCATTCATCTGCCGCTCTTCCTTTCACTTCCTTCTTCTGTCAGACTGAACAAACAGAAAGATCTGAACAAGATCCGAGACGACGCCAGCTCAATCTGTGGCGAATCAAAAAGCCCAGCTGCACGAGATTATCTGCATGGTTGTCATGGAAAGCCAGATGTCCAGCATAGAAAGGGGTTAGGTAGCGCGGTAGGTATACCAGATCGGAGGAGTTTCTACGTAACACCAACTGGGGATTGAATCAAATCAAAACCCAGCCAAAACACTGAAAGTCATGCTCTTTCAATCTCTTTTACAACTTTCACACATCTCACACGCTCAAATGTGCAGGCACCGGTTTACTGTTTGCAAAGAAACTATAGGGTTGTCTTTAGGAAAAGTCATCCACTGTGACTGAATCAAATCTTGACTATGTGCAAAACGTTGTGGACAGCGTCAGCCACCAGTAGCTAGAGTAGCAGTAGGTTATTTTGGCCATGCTCCAGTTTATATACTGAGAGTGTTGAGAGCTGGTACTAAAGTCACAGCCTCTGGCAGGTTCTGGTTCTGGTCCTGACTTCCTTTGCTCTGGAGAAACTTCTGCCGATGCCTCTCCTCCTGACGCTTCTTCTTCTCTTGCCGCTGCTGCTCTTTCCTCTGCTTGTTAGATACCTGGACGGAATGAGAGAAACAAACAGGAATGTTTATTGTTCCACTTTTACATGCAATATGATGAAGACTGGCTGTTTTGAAATTAAAAAGGCTCTTGATATGCCGCACAATCACAGTCTACCTTTGGTTTTTGTACATTGCTTCCCTCTGCTGGCTGTTTGTGCTCACTGCACTCAGTTGCTGCAGCTCTGCAGGCTGAGCAGGATCCTGAGGCACACTGGCCCTGACAGGACTGGCCCAGCATGGAGCCAACAAGCCATTCAGCATTGATGGTTGCTGCACTGAGTTGCAGCAGGTTCTCCTCATCACCTGAGGCAGGGAAGACAGAGAACGATGTTAAAAGATACAGCCAGTGTGATGCGATCGTTACTGTTTATGTCAAGCAAAACTCAAAATCTGTTTAATTACAGGCTGACATGCTTGTGGGCTCAATTGGATTTGAGCTGAGGGGGAAAGCTTGAATTCCTGATGGTTATAAAGTCTGAAATAAAGTTGATTCCTTGTCTTCTATCTCTTTTGCCCTGACAGTCTAATTCTTTGTGCTGCTAATGAGTCAAGTGTGACTTCTGACCCTGGATTCCACGGTTCTTGATGGAGCTCAGGATCACGTTGTCCTCCTCTGCGGCTGTGGGAGAAGAGTTTTTCTGTCTGTCCCGCTGACCGTCCCCGAACTCACGCTGCTGGCCTTGTGAGTTCTGCAGATTCTGGATGAGGAAGACAAAGACATCAGTAAAGGTGCTTCTATAGGAGTACTATTACAGTGCTTCGGCCCATAAATGTTAAACAGGAAATGATGCGCTGCACCTGGAATTCAAATTAAATGGTTTTATGGTATATACCTCTATGCGGAGCTGAGCAGGACTCTCAGAATTGTCTCCAATCCGCCTCACACTGTCATAATGATCTCCATAGCGGTAGGCAATGTGAAGCTCTCGGCACACCTGCTTCTCTGCACCATTTATCTGCAATGAGGACAGATCTTATAAACTGTGTGATGTCCCGTAAGTGTGATAAAGTCCACATAATAACAGCCCCAAAGAGTGTGTGATGTCATGTTAAAGTCCTCCTCTGCTCCTACCTCCCACAGTGGCGTGTTGAGCTGATGGATGACCACTTTCACCTGCTGACTGCGAGCAAAAGCCACAATAGCATCATTGCCAGCAAACGTTCCGGGCTGGGAGAGGTTGGACACTGGTTGGAAAGAAACAAAAACAGTTACTCGGATGATCATCTAAAGCTTCATCAGGGTAAGAGACCAGCTCTTTCCGGTTGGACCATGATTCGTCTCTCTGGTCCACACAAGGTCTCACACCTGGTAATTTGGTTTAGATCAAAATAAATTCTGTAGGTTCAGACCAAACATGCAAGGGTGACAGCACCTGTCACTACATAGCAAACAAAACTGATGGCCACCAGGGGTCACTGCATTATTGCGAGTCAAAGTAGTCTGCCATTGAAATCAATGTACTTCAAAAGTACAGTAACAAGACAGACTAATATATTGGGTATGGGCTTTAGTAACAGCTTCCTAACTGATTTCATTTTTTTGGTTATTTCTTTTGTTGAGTTACACAGCATAACCTTCTAGACCACTTACAGTGCTGTGCAAATGGCACATCATCTTCAACAAAGGGTTCAAAGTCTTGTCGATGGGACATCATATACTGGACGGTCTCCTGCCGAAGCCGAAGGTGACCCCGGGAGTGACCCTCCAACTGGTCGCCTAAAGCTCTGAACAGGCAGTTCCTGCAAGAAACAAACAGGCAGTATGACTGGTATGATTGCCTACAGTTAAATGACTCACTTTCAAGGTTCTTGGCCAGAGTTAAGGTTACATTGTGTTTAAATCAAAGGATTACGTTCCCCCTATACATTCTTTACAATAGCATTAGCTGGCAGGTTTCTGGGTGTTTGCTAACACCACTGACTTAAGTTCTACAAATCACAAGGCTCCCAGAGCATCAATTATAAACATGGCTCATAGATGCAAGACTGTATAGTCAATTAACTGAATCCCCATCTTGACTGTTCATTAAGCTAGAAGGACATAAAGACATTTCCCTTTTCTTTTTCCAGTCTTGGATGGCACAGTGCTGCTGGTGCTCTCAGTCGAGCAGGATAAATCATGTTTCAACCAACATGATGGCTGTCAAATTATGGCTCGAGTGACATTTGCCTAAAATAAGCAGCAGCCATGCAGCTTTGCAGTGTACTGTACTGTACACTGGTATTAACAGTGGGGAGGAGAGAAGCAAGCAAAGGACAATACCAAGAAAGACAAAGTACAGCTAGACGCCACAATCTCTCTGTTTCTCTTACCCATCTCCGGGGACTTCCCTCAGCTTGAGCCCCAGCGCCTGGAGCTGATTGGAGAAACTGACAAACTCTGCTCCTTCATCACAATCCTGAGGGCGGTTTTTGCGGTCCTTCACGATGGCCCGGCGTGCTGCCCGCTCATCCCTCTTGCGTTCCAGTTCGCTCTTCTTGTTGCTCCGTACAGGTTTCGCCATCTGTTTCCTTGACATGTTAGCTGCAGTCGTTTCCGCTGGCCAACAGCACCAAAGTATGTCGTCTTACCACAGTGAGCTGGCACTTGCATCAACCACTGCCAAATATCTGGGACCTGTTTAAAAAGACAGAAGCAGTGTGGGCTGATGGTAAGTTTTTTTTAGACTTTGTAAAGAGATACATTGTTCTGTAAGAGTACAATAATACAGGGTTATCATTTCAACCATTTAATCCTCTGTGAAACTGTCATTTGCATATAATAGACACCCCCCCATAGTCTGTCTTTGGTATAGAAGATATTACGCCATCAGGAAATTTGACACTTGTATGCCAAAAGTATTATAGAATACATATGGATAGTAAGGCTCGAGATCTCCATTCTGCTTCTCTATTTCATACCAACAAATTCAAAATTATATAATAAGCAAACACTTTGTAGCAGTGTTGTGTAGACATGGTTCACTCTGCTACCTGCCTCTTTCCACGGTGTGCTTTCCAGGAAGTATATCATCCATGTAACAAAATAGCTTTGTAGAAGTGGTGTTTGGTGAAGACGTTTACCAAATTTAACACTGCATCAACATAGATTGACAAAAAGCCTAATAGCTATTTCATTCGCATTTCAGGGACGATGGTTTTCAAGACAAGGTGTGTCAGAACCGATGCTGAAACAACTTAAGCTGTCTTGTACTTATTTAAAAATCCCTGTAACATTGCTACGTATGCTAAAACCCAAACCGAGACCTTTTGTTATGTCGCTTTATATTTATTTTGTGTTACTGGTGTAAACGTGTATCTGTGTACTAAACAGAGCTGCTACCAAGTAACGTTACTTCTTAGGTAACACAAACAGAGTATTGTTGGCGTCTGTTTAGCGTTTAGCTAACATGAAGTTCGACAGCTAGCCAGCTAGCTAGCATTCAACGGCTGGATATAACCCTAGTTACATAACACATCACATCTTCCAGTTTGTAGCTCTCACGACATAGTAACAACTACATAATTTGACGCAGATTGATACTTACCTTTGACACGATGGATTAGCCGAGATATAACTAAGTTTCGTTTTTGTATTTTTTGGCTCAGAAGAAGAAGATAGTGATTGTCCGTTTTTGTTTACAACTGAAGTTCCGCATACGTATGTTCTTGTGCGTCAAAACGTACGGAAGCGGGAATAAGCCAAACTTAAGAGGCGCTTTAATAAATGATTTGATCTGTTGGCAGCAGCAGCTTTATTCAGTAAAACCAGAGTGACTGTATCCACGACACCAAAGCGTTTTTTATAGATACTAATTAGAGGAATGCTAGGTTATGGTTGTGTTATGTGCATTAGTACCACATTTCACCGTCTAGTACTGTATATGGCTTCATTAGTTAAGTATTCAGCATATAAATAAGCTGGTCAATCAATCAATCAATCAATCAATCAATCAAACTATCAAACTATCTATCTATCTATCTATCTAGCTATCTATCCAATAATTGTGACAAGTCAAAATCTCTGAGTCATTTTATGTTGCAGACTGTGACTCAGGACATAGTGGGAGGTTGAGTTACGATTTTGAAAGAAATTTTGCTTCTGAAAATCAGTCCACCTTCTGCTCTCCTCAACTCCTCGAAAAATCTACTCACCACCAACTCCTTCTGATGACTCCACACAGTTGGTGAAAATAATGCGTGGGAGGAGTGGGCTGAGAAGCAATAAACAGGATGTTTGCAATGTAAAAAGAAAAAGAAAGGGGAAAAAAAACAGCAGACACACTGAGACAAAAAACATAGCCTCGAGACACAAAACTGCATCAGAAAACAGAAGGAAGCAGTAATACAATGCTATTTCCTGAAAGGAGAAAAAAAAACAGTACAAATTTGTACCGAACCAGCTGGCGTGAAAGAAACAGAACATACATCTGCAAACATAAGTTGTTGCGTGGTTTACTTTAGACCTCGGTGAGTGATGACACTGTGTGCGCAGATGTAATGCCCTGAAGGCTATCCACGCATTTGTGCATGTGCAGCAATCAGCGTCACTCACCTGAGTGGAACAGAAGAGCAGTCAGCCAAGCATGGACAACAAATCATTTATAGTATATCTATGTACATGTACAGTATGTTTATTTGTGTGTGTGTGTGTGTGTGTGTGTGTGACTCAGTCAAAGGACACATCTAATCATTACACTGCAGGAAAATAGTACATTATGTCAAAGAATGTACATTTCAGCTGATTTCACAATGATTTATTCATGACTGATGCTCTGATGCTTTTTTTAGAGAAACATACAAATGTCAGCTTCACCGGCCTCCTCGAGAATTAAAAAAAATTTTTTTCACATGACACAAGCTAGTCTGTATGGATAACACCTGCAAAACATTATCACGGCACGTCCCCCATGGTTATAGCATCAAATGTGAAGGAATATTACTGTACACAATGAAATCTGCAAACCTTCGAATGGTGAAAACTGGTTTCTGCCATACCACCTGCCCAACACATACAACATACAACTGCGCTGCCTGTTTGAAAACAGCTAATCCATAAAGGTTTACACCTGTGACCAAGTGGAATGAGTTTCCTCACAGCTGTTACAGTTATTTACCAAATATGACACTTTTGGTAAATGCTGGGGTTTTAATGCATTGTGTGATCGACACAGTGGGCATGTAACATTTTCTGAGTTTCCACATGTGGTTATTAGACAAAGATTCATCAGTTGCCAACTTAGTACGACTCAGGTAAATGATAAATGTGGAAAAATGTGGAAAAAGCCATTAGATACCCGAGGCCCTTGACATGTTCGTACATATTAACAAACTAAAAATATCAGTTTTGCTGTTTATAATGCGTGTTTGGCACCAAAGTGGAAGCTGCCCACTTTTATAGCTGAAAAATGCTGTTGACTCTCATTTGAAGCTGCCCTCACTGTGACTGTTCAGGTTTCAAGTCTTTTTTTTTTTTTTTTTTTTTTTTTTACTATTAAATGTTTACATTACCCCCATTCCACCCCCTGTAGATTTTAATTAGAGTCTGCTACTCTGGTGCTCAGCTTGGCTGTGCTTCTTCACTGGGGGAGGTCGAAAATGAAGTAACACCAGCAGTCTGCCTCTGGGTGACGACAGCAGATGTTTGGCTGCCAGCAAAATGTCCCTTTTGAAGAATACCATCATATTAGCTGTTGATGAATTTTCCCACAACATTTCCATGTCGGTAGTTAGTGCAACATATATGCAAAATGTTATAGTTTTTAGATTAATTTAGAAAATGTATTCCAGTAAAGCAGCTGGTAATGCAGGCCCCTGTGCCGACTCTGTCCATGGTGCTGAAATAGTGTTCAACACTGGTCGTCTTAGTGATTATTCAGATTGGCAAAACATTTCTCTGTAAACCTGCTGTTACATTGTTCACTGAGCTGATTGGTTGGGTTACTTGACACTTTTTTTTTTTGGGAACTGTTGGCCTGGATTTGATCTGGACTCTTCAGGTTCACATTTAACTGGATGGTTTGATCAGCATCACTAATAGTTAGGGGGAAAGTGTGGATGAGTTTGTTGTGCCCAGAGGTTTGGCCTGACACATCCACATGAGGTACTTTTTTGTACAATGCTGCGTTCAGGACCGATATCTTAGCTTAATGAGCAAAGATATGGTATTATATCATTTTAGCAGTAATTGCCCAGTTTGATTAGAGACAGTTTGACTATATAAGGTTTGCAATTTTTATTCCAAAACAGGTTTAAAATGCAGAATCTGTGTATTTTATCAGAGACTCTGTCTGAACATAAAACATGCGGGATGTGTTTAAACAGGAGGGGGATAAACAGCAGGAATGGCGCAGAGTGAGAAACTGAGGAGCTGCAATGTCTAGAAGAGAAACAGAAAACAAGGGCGTTTGTGTGTATGCGTGTGTGTCCAAGTGGCGGGGCAACAAGGGGTTAAAGCCTCCGGAGGAAAAGGAGGTTAAATCATCATGAAGAGTGCCATTCTTGAAGCCCGCTCCAGTGCATCTGCAGGTATCCACTATAAATAATGAGCCTATAGGCTGATGCCATAAAGGCAGTTTGCAGTTCTCCCCTATCATACCGCCCACTATACTCTCTCTCTCCCTCTCCCTCTCTCTCTCACACGCACGCGCGCGCGCGCACAGACACACGCGCATGCACAGGAGGTGGGAGTGGATGCTCGTGTAGCTGCTGGAAGCCAGGATGGGATAATCATGCGTGTCTGGCTCCGGGCGTTGATGCAGCTGCCGTTGCGGGATCCGGACTGGACTTGGGGCGCAGGGTGGGTCTAGTTCCTGACTGGAGCTATCGGATCCTCATGTCGATGTTATCAAGCATACCGAGAAAGACGAGGGCGATGGCCGTGAGAGGAGTTGGTGCAGCTCTTTGAAACGTCCAGGCGTGAGAAATCGACCGTTTTCGCCGATGGAGGAGAGAATTCGCCCGTATTGAAGCGCAGCCCGGGTTTGGAATAACTTGGAAAGAGGGAAGAGAGGATATCCAGGCACCCGATAGAGGATACTGAGCCCTTCACTTGTTTTCTTTATGTTTTTTTTTAACTGGGATAGAGAGAGAAACGCACCTGGGAGAACGGATCACTTTTGCATCGGTAATTAGGAGAGGACTGCCTCTTTGGAGCGAGCGGCAGCCGCATCCGACCGACCGGGGGGGGGGGGGGATACTTGGATGGAGAGAGGGCGCAGTGAGGGTTGAGAGAGCGGCTTGCCGTGTGTGTGTTTGTGTGTGTGTAGGAGGGGACGGAGGGAGACCGGGCAGTTTGAAGGGTCGGGGAGCCAGGAGCGGCGCGGCGGCGGCGGCTCCATGAGCGGCTCGTGCCGGGACAGAGCGCCCAGAGCCCAGCCGGAGCGTCTCCACCGCCGCGGGTAGAACCCCGGGCTACAGGACGGCGGCCAGTTTGGAAGTTTTGATGCATATGATCACAACCACCATGATTTTTATGATTCTTGGTGCTTCAGTTGTAATGGTAAGACATCTCCACCTCCCTCAGCCACAATAAGGTTTTTTTTTTTTAACATAGGCTGCTCGCCCAGGCTTATATTTGATCAGATTATTATACATGTGCCACAAATGTAGCCTAAGACATTTTGCGAGGAACTACCTTGCACAGCATCCCTATCAGTGAGATATGGAAGTAGGTTAGCCTACCTATAGGCTAATTACCTGCTGTCATAAATAAATAATCTAAGTCCGTTTTTGAGGCAAGAGTCCCCCCTCTTAGAATCGGGAGGATCTGCCAAGGCTATTTTCTCTCCTTTTCCTCATGGTCCTAATTCTTGTTGTTTATCTTGATATAATAATGAAAAGAAGCCTTCGCTGTCTGTAGGAATAGCCTAGCCTTTTGCTTGACATGTCCCAGCTGACTTGCATGATTCTTTGCAGGCGATAGCCTGTTTAATGGACATGAACGCACTACTGGATCGCTTTCACAACTACATCTTACCGCATCTACGAGGGGAGGACCGCGTCTGTCACTGCAACTGTGGAAGGTAAATGCCATCATCCACGCGCAATATTCGGGATAAACATGGTGGTGTGTGCTTTTTTTCTGCCCGTCAATTCTTAATTGCTGAAGAGGCCTCGAAGATTTGTGGCGGTGAAGCCCCCGCAAAGCCAACCTGCCATCAGCCTGCTGTGCTCTTACATAGCGGCGGATGTTTTCATACAGGTTTTTATCATTCGCTCTTACAGCAAAGCCGATGACACGCTCGGTAGCGGTTTTCTTTTCTATATATCAGAGCCTAGATCCGCTGCGAGGTTTTTGGCTTTGCTGCATATACGAAGGTGTGTGTCGGAGCCATAAATAGGTAATGAACTATGAGCAATATAAGGCCGTTCAAAAACAATCTGAGCATCAAGTGCGCTGTGCGCCTCACGCAGGCCTACACGGTGTCGGCGAGAATCTAAACCTGCTGGGCCAATTATGAACATATGAGTGTTGAAGTGAAGTGGTTATGGCTTAAGAAGTGCTATGGAGCTGAGGGCACTGGCTGGCTCAATAGCCTACCTGCTGTTTGCTGTCACAGTGAGAGCAGGTTTGAAGTGGGGGGGGGGAAACAGCAGCAAGACACTCATTAATAAATTAATTCGGATTTAATCAGCATTATTATGCATTTTCCATCCACAGTAAGAGTGGAATACAGCAGTCTGTGTGCTGTGTGGATGAGCAGAGACACAAGTGGGCCTCTGCTTTTTTTCATAGTCTTAAGTGCCTGGGGGTATGGCAACAGTGTTGGAGCAAGATTTAAAGTAAGAGTCCTTTTGTCCAACAGATTCACACCTATATTATCCTCAGATATTAGATCTTGGTAGACTTGTGTCCTGCAGGCAACCTGCAGCAGCAGCAGCCATGGGGACAGATCAGTGTTTGAGGAAGGGGGGGTTGACACCATTCATGTTGCTGCAAGCTGAGCAGATGCACATTAAACCCAAACAGCAGTGTATACCGTGCATACTGCAGTGAGGGGGTTGATGTACAAGCAGTTCATTAGCAGCATTAGCAGGCCAGCTCCACTGTGTGTTTTTTTAGCCTGTAAATCCAGAAATGGGTCATCATCAGGTGATATTAGATTACGCTTGTCAGAGAGGGATAATCCGAGTCAAAGTTTGGAGAGGCTTCTCCCGCACACTGACGCACGTGTTGAGATATGGAGTAATCAAGGCAAAAAAAAAAAAAAAAAAAATCTGTTTAAAGATGGGATTTGATGTATCACTGATATATAATATTTTGACAATCATGTCATCCTTGATACTGGGGCTTGTTTATAAATGCCAGCATGAGCTTTGGTAAATAAACTCATATCAGCAGCATTGAGCAGCGATTTTCTGATTCATAATGCCAACATGATTATGTTTTTCTCCAATACGAATAGTTGCTATTGCATGGTAAAACAGTAAAACTCCAAACTGCTGCACAGTATACACAATCGAGCCTCAGGTTACTGTACCCACAAAGTATCTTTCGCTGACCTGGAAACACCTCCTGAATGAGAGTCTCTCTTCTGTTTTCACATAAACAGCAGAAACACCGGATGATACGAGGATAAACTGAGCAGACTTGAGCTTCACTCGCCTGCCCTTCCAACCGTGAGGCGTGGAGGTGTCGTGACGCCCACAGCGCTCACCTTATCAGGCTTGAGGACACAGCCAGTGTCATTTTATTTGGCAGCCTCGGTGCGATGATTTGGATGTAGTTGTAGCTACTCTGGCCTACAATAGCTGCTTCTGTGACAGAGTAGGAGATTTTAGGAAGTGGAACTGTGTTTGCTGCTGGGTGCGCCCTGCTTCTCAGTGTCATACTGTTGTGAGAGACTGCGGGATAGTTGTCCTCAGATGATCCAAATGCTCATACTTTGGGTGTTTTTGTCTTAAAATCTTAGAGACAATTGCAACCGTTTTCATTTTTTGTAACAGAAAGGAAGACGCGTGCACCGTAATTTGCAGGGGGCAGGTGAGCAGGACTTTAGTCAGTTTAAAGGTATAAAGGGAGTAATAATAATCCTCTATTTCATTCTTCAGGAAACAGATGGCTCATCTTCACACCCAGCTTTGTTTATTGCTTTTTATAATGTTTTAGCATTAATGGACCTCAGTGGCTGTACGGCCCAAGTCAGTCATGTCTAACAGGGGGTTTGATCCCCCACGTGGCACCGATACTTCCTCAGCAAGACACTTAACGTGCTAATCTGTAAGATCTGTTTTTGTTTTCTCCATACTGAGTAGTAAGTGCTGTTTTTTTAACTCCCCTCCACTTCAGATCATCTGTCGATCAAAGGGCCCGAGTGGATTTCCTATTAATGAAGTTGCATTTCTGTAGATTCTTTGACCAGAACTGGTGATGCCCACTTCATCGTCAGTATGTGCCAGATGAGTAGCAAGCAACATGTATAGAAGTGCAGTTGTAAAAATGCAAGAGTACTCTCTGCATCAGCCCGAGCGTGTTATTATTGTAATGTCCCAAAGTGTGTGAGCAGAGGTGTGTTTCTGTGCTCGCTTCCACAAGTAAAATCTCTCAACTCCCACTGCGTTCCCTTACTGTGTTTGTCAGACAACAGCCTGTGTTGTGAGATTGGAAATAGCCTCCATCCCGCCCTCAGGAGACCAGATAATACCAGTATAGTAAGACGGTCATATCAAGTAGATGTATCTGGTTTACAGTGGAGCGGAGTCAGGGCTGGAAAATGTGGCAAAGTGGATGACTGTTCATGGGCAGCTGATGCACAGAGCTATATGTGGCATTATCCTGCAGTAGTCCCTCCAGTGTGATGCAACAGAGTATATAATGAGTATATTTTATATTCACTGATCTACTACAAACTCCGGTTGTCTCTAAATTTGCATTCTGTCAGCGTAACAATTCAATATTTTTCACCACAGTTCCTCTTTTCTCTCCTGTGAGATGTGAACACCTGGTTAGTAGCAATCACACACCCTGTGGATTTGTGGAAAAACAATTAAAATTGGATTCATATTGAGCCCTTTCATGTCTCTAATGCTTGAAACACATTTCTTGTCACAACCTGCTTGGATGTAGAATAACTGATATGACATGAAAAAAGGCAACTTTCCCAAAATAAATACTAGTTATAAGATAGCTCTATGCAAAATGCACTTGTTTTGGCAACATTTAAAACATCCAGAGTAGGTGTGACCTCTACACATTAGGATATTGGAGTAAATGCTGTAGTCAGTGAAGAAGGTAGCAGAGTGTCGCTTATCCTACAAGTCCTTTTTCTTAAACTGCCTGAAGTGCATCCTGGAGACACCTATAGGTCCTTGAGTGGGCTTCAGGGGGTGTCCAGCAAAGTGTAGATTAGTGCAATTCGATTCAAATTCAGATAGAAATGTGGACAGAAATCTCTAGACAGGTATTCCACATGTAGGGTAGACAGTTAAACAGGATTTAAAGCCTTGCTAAGTGGTTTGATGAGTCTGTAAACGATGTGAATCACATGTGGTGACCTTCACAGTTGCCAGGCCTCCACGTGACACTGATGGAAGATTTTTGGAGCGACGTGTTTTACTGAGCCTTTTTACCGCTGTCGTCAAAACACAAAATGAGGGAATGTCTTTTGGACGGAGAGTGTTTACTTTATGTTGGCAGTTTATCTGGTTTTGTCCTTTTATTTGACACCCATTTGTACGTCTTGAAGATGGCCAACAACTGTTCATATGTGTCTTTGATTCATGAGATTAAATGCTGGTTTGCTTGTATCTAACATTTCCATCACCCTCCCCTGTCTGTCCTCACCCCAGGCATCACGTCCACTATGTAATCCCATATGATGGGGACCATTCCTTGGTGGACTCGTCAGAGAACTACTTTGTGAGTGACAGTGTGACCAAGCAGGAGATGGACTTGATGCTAGGGCTGCTACTGGGCTTCTGCATCAGCTGGCTGCTGTTATGGCTGGACGGGGTCCTACACTGTGCCGTCAGGGCCTGGAGGGCGAGCCGCTACTACGGTAAGCTTGAATCGTCTGCTGCGAACACACATGAGCACAACTCAGACATGAGTTCAGCAAACTCCCTAAATATCATACAAGTCTTTTTTCTATTCACTTCAGTTGTGTTGTGTGTGCTGAAGTGGGCATGCATTTCTATGTGACGGGAAATAACATATGACAGGAACAAAAACTTAAATATACTTAAAAGTAATTATAATTTAAATCAAGATTTGTGATGTAAACATTATTAGTTAAACGATTGTATGCCGAAATATGTATTTGTATCCATCCCCCATGTATCTGCATGTGCATGGCTTGCCAGGTTCACACAGCAGTTGGCGGAGCTCTGGTTAATGACCTTCCCCCCATTGCTTGGCCCATTTTTGGCTCTTCTCACAGATTTTTTTCTCAGTTTACCGCGACCTCTTGGAAAATCACAGCTAAACCTTCCAACTGCGTGATGACTCAGAAGTCGGTAATCAGTTGAGGGAAAACTAAATTTAAATTTGCTGTCTTCATTCTTGGACAGCCCCAATGTCTCAAGCCTTATTTTGTTAATAATAATAATCATCCTCATAATTTGTTTTCAACATGGTGCAAGACAGTCATATGCTAATGAAATAGCAGAAATTATTAAGTGTATTTACTGTATAATGAATGCATTAAAGTCACTATTATCTACTTACATCAATTTTGATGGCATACAGCAGTGCAATCACTGTATGCTGTTGTGCTCTAGAAGGTCAGTGTTAGTGGCTAAAATGTTGTGTTAGCGTTGAACCAAACAGAAAAGTCAATGTCCTTGTGACAGCTGATGTCAAAATCTCGTCTCAGCATGTTTGGTTTAATCACTTTCCGGCAGGGGTTTGAATTGAGTATCAAAGCGTTTAGTGATCAGGTCTGACAGAATAACCTCTGCTTAGTGTAGCTTCTGTACACTATTGTCATGCTAAGGTAAACCTTTAATGGTCTCGCTGGGGACGCTGCAAGAGCAAAATAGCAAAGCAACGCAGCAAAGTGAAACAGAATATTAATAGGAATTGGAATAATTTAGATGATGCAACCCCCAATTAACACTAGGTTGAGCTATACTTCAGTGGGAAGACTGAAATAAACAGCCGTGCAGGGCACAAGTTAGCTAACGGGCAAAATGGCAGTTCCTTTCAAGATCATTAGCGTGCACAGCTCTTTTTTGTTGGTTGTGGGCTGGTAATGTTTGAAACTTATTGTATAAAGAGTGTCTATTAATAATTAAGATTTAACTTCTATGTATAATATAAATAAAATAATTTAAAGGTAAAGAGTAAAATAAAGGTAACAGTACAGGTGTTAATTATTTAAATAATTAAATAATGAAAAATGAAGAGAATGCTGTGGATATATTTGAGGTATATCCCCTGGTCCTCTTAGAGTCAACACTCTATGCCCACTGTGATGCAGAGAGACTTGGGAATCACTGGAAGGGCCCTGAAAGAGGATCTAGAGGGCCAATCAGACTCACTTGGGGTTAACCAATCACACAAAGAAGCTGACTTAAAACCTGAAAATCAATTCTATAATTGACAGTTAGTCTGTGAAGGGAGACAAGGATTTAGGTAATGTGGCCACTTCTTTTGGAGGGTGTGATTAGCCTGGGAGCAGTGGTCTGAATGAACTGTAGTGTGTTGATATTTCCACTGCTACGACCACAAGTACGTCACAACAATCAAGCCCAGAGGAGATAAAAGCATGAATGACCTTCTCCAGGGCTGCCAATGAAGGAAAACATCTCGTCTTTGTGATGTGCCCAAGTTAAATAAAGCACAATTACACACTAATGACACACCTGAGATTACGGGCTTCTGACCTCAGGTTTGTTGACAGGCTAACCAGATGAGACACAATGTCATTCATAGTGTAATACATGCACCAGGAGGGATATCCAGTTCTTATTATGAGAGCCATGACAGAATGCTGGATATACCTCTATTATCAGATCCACCCACTGTATTAGAAGCTCCAGTGGTGCATCCAGACGTCAAAACACAACCACAAACATCAGTAGAACAATTTACCATGTTTATAGCCACTTTAATTACCTATCTTACATTTTCTTAAATTCCTGTGACTCTTGGAAACAGAGGGCACCATACAAAGATAACGTAAAGCATCCACTCTTAATACTTAAAGTGTGCAAAAAGAAATTGTATGTTCAAATGTAGCCTACATACTAAGGATAGCAGTGCACATTCAGAGACAAGAAATAATGGTTTAAATGAAGGTCCCACCTCTTACTTATACTTAAGGTTAATGAAATGGCACTTGGGATGACCAATCAGATTTCAGGAGTGACAAGCACGCCCAGGCCACCCCCCTGCACCTGCACCCAATTTTAATTAAGCAATGTTTTGATCTGACAGGGATCTCTTTTAGTTCTCTGTCGGTTCTCGGTGAGATTCACTGGAGAGCGCAGTTAGATCTTTGATTACGTGTTTCAATCTAACAGAGATCAGATCGAAAGGTTGCTCAATTAAAACTGCAGAGAGCTATTAGTAAATTGCAAGGTCTGCTGTCTGACTCTTGCCTTCACTGGACTTCTAAAACTGTGCATCAGCTATGACACACCTCAAGGAAGGCATGTTAATATAGAATAATCAGGGACCCGAGATAGACCCCTGGTGGACACAAAAGGTCCATCAGCCACAATAAAAGAAAGATGTTTTACTGGGGATGCAGCAAACAGTTTCACACCACATTAGTGACCAGGATAATTGATTCAAATGTCCATGTTCGCTCTGTCAAAGGCTGAGCTAAGGTTAATGAAAATTAAAATAATATGACCTCCTAGAGTCACTTCTGGTTGCCTGGCAACCTCACGATAACAAAAAGACATCAGTGACTGCTACGCAAACAAACACAAAAATATGAATAACACAACCTCTAAAACTTTATTAACAGATTGTAATTCCTATGATTAAATTGTACATTAGACTTTGGAGAGAGCAATGCTAGCTAAAATAGATGGTAGCTGTTTCCCCTTAGCTGTCCACTTGCTGGCTCTAGGTTCACAGTCTGTGCAAAAACTGGTAGTGGTATCTATCTCTTTATTTGTCTTAAAAAGAGGAAAATTAATAAGCATAGTATCCCTTAAATAATCCCTTAACTATCCCTTTAATAACAAACCTGTGGTCATCCCACTGTGACGTGAGTGATAATGTCTTCTGTGGAAAGATGCATATTTCCCATTGACGTTTAAGGGTCCTGCACATATGTTTCCAATTAATCTGGCTAATCAGACCTCGCTTTAGGTTGAAAGTGGGCAGAGTTACGCTACAATATACATGACACAGACTGTGCTACCTAGTGACAAGGGTGCACCTTGGTACGCGTGTTACTTTGTTTTCTTCTTACAGAGCTGTCGATTCAAGTCAGCATGTGCCATTTGCGAGTCTAATTGAAACGGAGTAGAACCCACACCCTACTAGCACATACCAGCAATGGGCTAATCAGGTTTTATAGCTCACCTGCTGATACAGGCAGAGTCAGGAGGACGGCAGTCAAGCTTCGTCTGTGCGCGCCGACATAGTCCTGAATCAGCCAAAAGAATTTAAATCACATGTGAGGGTTTATCATGGGAGTGCAGACCCTTTGACTTAACTAACCATAATACTTTGGCCTCAAGAGTAGCTGTATGCCCCAGAAATGTCTTTGTGTCAAGCTCAGTCATTGAGAACATTTTGACTGCACAGTGGTTCAGTGGTTACCAATGTCACATCACTGCTGGAGGGTCCCGGTTTGAACTCTGGCCCACTACCTCACTGTGTGGAGTGCATGTAAGTTCTTTGCATGTTTGAATGGTTTTCCTGCTTCAATCCAAAAACGGTTCAGAAATGAAAAAAATAATATTGCATCCACAGAGAAAAATAAGAAAAAAAATAACTTACAACTAGTAAACATGTGGACTATTATTAGAGGTTTGCAAAAATCTATATGTTAGACAGATATATAGATAAAATGTCTCGGTCTATAGATGTGTACATACGTCTACATGTAAGTGTTTTGCCTATAAAAGTCAAGTTACACTGAAAATACCATGAATTCATATCATCTAGTAGCTTAAAATGTGTTGTGTAGTGCGAAAATCTGATCAAGCTGTTATTTGTTTTAAACAAGCATTGCTTTTGATAACCAATACATATGAATTCACATGCAGCAGTTACCAAAACTGGTTCAAACCAGGCCGGAGAGGCAGTGATTGACGAATGACTTCACTCCCACCATCTGCTGTGCTGTAGTGAAAGCTACATTCCCACATACCATGTGTTTAAATCCAACTGAGTGTGATAGTTGCCCCTTAATTTCCTGTGTCCTGTCAGCGCTTTCTCTGAAATATGTGCGTCTCCTCCTGACAGATGAAGTACGCGCGTTGCTTTAGCAAAAGAAGAAATGCAGTGGATTTAATGAGACAGAACATGTGGGGTACAGTTCACCAGCATTATTTAGCCTGTGTGGTTTTGCACAAGGGCAAAAGATATGAAAGGCTTTCAGAGACGCTAAAGCTAAGCAGCTATTAGACACACATGTGAAATCATGACATGACAGCATGAAATCCCTCATCGTCTGGCACACGACTGAAGAGGTATCAAGCACTGAGGAACACAGAGGATTCATCTCCATGCACTGGCAAGATGCTCGATGATGAGTTGAGCATTAGCATCGTGGATTACTGTGTTTTAGTTTCCCACGGTCGTGGCGGTTTCACTGGCTTTTCCACCTAGCCAGGATCAAACTCTGCGGGGAAACTCGCGGATGTTTTCGCATCCTTTTGGCACAAATATGCTAAATTTAGAGACACTGAATATTGCAACGAAGCAAAAAAGGTTTTGGGAGAAGTTTTGAGGTTGAGTAGTCTGTCTGTTCTCCACTGCACAACGGTCATTGTCAGGCCAGGCTTGTGTTGTGGAGGTGGCCTGGATCTTCACTTTTAAGGATAACGCTAAAGTAGGTAATATGTGACCTGAATACTTGGACTGCCATGCAAAGGCTCCACAGGCAGGAGAGGAAAAATATCAAGAAACAATCAAAGGATGATGGTTAACGCTAAAAATGACTTGAAATCAAACTGAAAGTGCACTAATATTGGTTTTGAAGATAGCAAATATCACCTGGTATTTGGATGTTCGTGTGTGTGTGTGTGTGTGTGTGTGTGTGTGTGTGTTTTAGGAGCTGCTAGAACAAGCAAAGGGGCTTTAATTGTCACAAGCTTTGCTTTGCTCAGAGGTGCGGACGGTTTTGCAGCAAGCGAGTGAGACAATGCTGTGTTCTCCAGTGCATTAGTACGACAGTGTAAAATACATCATCATAAAAAAAACACCCAGAGAGGAGGGAACATCCATATTCATTAGCAGCAGTTATAGAGTGGGGGATATAAGCTTTTTCTTTTGTACTAGGAGGGAAGCCCCTCGCTTGTATGTATGTGTGTGTGTGTGTGTGTGTTGGCTGTGACGTTGATGCTAGGTCAGACTCGTTTAGCCTTCGTGAGATGAGGAGTGAAGGTGAGGCTGACAGAGCAGGGAAGGGTGTGTGTGTGTGTGTTATGTGTGCAGGATGGAAATGCTGTCACAACCCCACCCCCACTTACACACACACACACACACACACACACACACACACACACTCTCTCTCCTCCAGAGCTATAAATAGAATGAGAGAGAGAGAGAGAGAGCAGCTGGAATGGCAAGTGAGAAACACACACACACACACACACACACACACACACACAGAGTGCATTGAGATGCACATTGATTCCCATTGCTTTTTCTCCTCCTAATTCTATCTCTAGCTCCTCCTTCTCCCCTCCCTCTTCACTTATTGAATCTACTCCTGGCCATTTCCTTTACAATGCTTCCTGCTGCAACTACTTTTTTTCTCCCTCATTGTTGATGTGCAGTGAATATCTGATACCAGAGCGTCTTTCGCAAGAGGAACACAAAAACTGTCTCGAAAATGGAGAAAACGATCACCCCTCGTTCAACGTGACCCCCCCCCCTTCCCCCTCCTCTAAAAGAGCATAACAATTGTGCCTTGACCTCCCATTTTCTGCCTCACATTATCGTTTCTCGCGCCTCCATCCCCAGCCCCATCCCCATTTCCATCTCCATCGTTTTATTCAAATGAGAGAAACCTGTCTTCGTTGCCCCTTTTCCTTTGGATACCCTTCAGAGCAGTCCTTGTGGACAGCATACCCATTCACAGCTATAAATAACTCACTCTCTCTCCCCCCTCACCTCCCTTCCATCCAACACCTCACCCCCCCTCCCTCCTCCCCAACTCCACCAGCACCACCAACCCTCCTCTCGCTCATCCTCCAGCAGGGCCATTTGCTACTGGGTTTGCTGTCTGGGGCTCTCCCCTCCTCTCTCTCTCTCTCTCTCTCTCTCTCTCTCTCTGTGCTGTCTCTGTGGACCTCGCTTCGCCTCGCCAGCCCCAGTTTATAACCTGACAAGCACAAATGTCTGCTCCGCCATTCCCCTCTTCACGTTCTACACCTCACATTCATAAAACCCCCACTCTGCTTCCAGACAGTCACGGATTTCACGACAGGTCAGCCTTCCTAGTAGACAGACTGTTTGTTCTAAATGAGCAGCATGGTGGAAGCTAATTGGTAAAAGACACAAAGACACATTTGATTCCATAAAAAAGGAGCGCTCGGCCTAAATTCAGCCCTAAAATCTTTTTGACTGTAGAGAGGTAAAGACAGGACACGTGTCACATGTGCAGCAGCCCAAACACAAATGTGAAGAATCAAGGGCATCGCCACTGTGCACTTGAAGTGATTGGT
Organism: Datnioides undecimradiatus; assembly: GCA_008933995.1. NCBI lineage: Eukaryota > Metazoa > Chordata > Actinopteri > Lobotiformes > Datnioididae > Datnioides > Datnioides undecimradiatus. The sequence continues at coordinate 21,822 of WARS01000068.1, forward strand.
GCCTTTGACCATTCTCATCCAATATTTCAATGTTCTAATCTTTTATCCTGTCTCTGTCACTCTGCCCTCACTGTAAAAGCTCACCCCTACTTCCCAGAATTACACATTGTTGCAGCTATCAAGGAGCTGGTGGCCAAAAGACGTATTAAACACCATCTTTTCTCGTCCGAGGTCTGTGTGCAGCTCGTAACTCACTTCTATGTTACAGATATGCACAGATACAAAAACCTTTCTGCATCAGAATCTGCCTCTTTGAAAACACTAAATGTTGCATTGAGACTGTGATTTTGTGAAACATGACCTACATTTTTAGGGATGATCATTTTCATGGGTTTACTTAAAAATGTGGCTATTTATCTGTATATTCAACATTTTGTCAGGGTGCAAAACTGGATTTAGACAATCATCCACTTAAACTGTGTCATATGAGAGATAGATAAAACGACAAGCCCGTATCAGTGGCCTATGAATCCATACACGCAGTATTAAATGAGAAAATGTGGACTTGATGGCATTAACGACGAAAAGGACCGTTCACAGCTCAGAGATCAGCCCTCTGTGTTGCTGGTTGTTATGTTTTGTCTGCCTCTAACTGGATTTAGAGCCAGAAAACCAGGCTAAGAAGGATTTTACACTATTGTGTGTCTTGATCTCATGAGTGTGTCGTCTAGCTGTGTCGTCTTCAAAAGCTTGTATCCAGTTGTCTTTGCTCATGTGTGCACAACTACAAAAGCAACCCAATGCTGCTGAACAATAAACCCCGTATATTTATACTTTTTCTGTATACTTACACAGAATATTGTTGCATATTGTGATTATGACAACATATCAATAGTCTGGCATCAGTCTCTAAGTACCTTCTATTGCATCACTGATGCAGAGGTGTTTTCTTCCTTTCCTTTTGTGCTCATAATGCTCAGACTCTGGGTGTAGCATGACCTAGTTGTCCAAGGCACATAAAGCACAATGTAATCTTAACCCCAGTTCTGCGTGGGACTTTTGTTGTATGTTATCCTGCTTTACCGGGTCTTCAGGCTTTTTTGTGTAATGTTGTGTAAAGACAGTGCATAGTTAACAATGCACTAACAACAGGTACTTGCTTTCTCGGTTGCAATGCTTGTATTGTTTGTAACATTTACATAAATCTTTATACATGTTCCTTTTAATATTTATAATATTGCCACGGGGCAAATTAAATATAAAGGACTTCCACAAGTAGTCTATTCTTCATCAAGAGGTATATCCAACATGGCACACTATCACCTGCCTCCTCTAACTGCCCTGTTGCCTCTTGTGTCCTTCCTCCAGATACCCCGTCCTGGTCATGGTTGCCCCAGTTCTGCAACCTTCGAGACCTCCGTCGCCGAGCCCAGCTCAGACAGCTGGAAGACTCCAGTGGCAACATGGTCCACATCAAGCAGAAGCTCTACCACAACGGCCACCCTAGTCCCCGCCACCTCTGACTCTAAAAAACAAAATAACAACAAAAAAAAAACCTACACCCCCTGCCCTCCCTGAAAATCCCTTTACCTTTCCTCTCCAAAACCCCTCACCCCCCCTCTCCTAAACTGTCCCTTGGCCAACTGTTGCCTCAGAGACCCTGGAAAACTGCCCTCCAACTGTTCATAACATGGCCCCCTTAGACCCCCCCACGACAGGACTTTCTTATGACTAAACCCAGCCCCTGTCAGCACTAAAAAAAAATCCCAAAATGGAGCAAGATGACAATTATTTGTTGCCACTGAAATCTTGTCTTATGTCCATGTCCACCATTGTGGGAGGAGGAAGTTAAAAAAAAAACATTTTTAAGGGTGTTTTTTCTGTATAGAGACATTTTCTGTGTTCATTGTTAAACTTGGCATGCTCTTTTAGAACAGGGTAAGATGTGGGCAGCGTATGGAACGGGGCGGCAAGACGGGTGTCAGGATATTTTTTTCTGTAATGGGTGGGAGTGGGACTTTGTTGGTGGTGGGAGTGGTGAATGAGACTGGTGGGTGGGTGGGTTTTTGTGATGGTTAGATTGCTGCTTCTGTAAATAGTTATAAATACGGGCAAGTGGGATTTAACAGTCTTTAAAAAGGGGGTGCGTGGGGGGATTTTTGTGTGAGTCATTTATCAATAGAAAACCTAATGATGGACTGTGTGTGTAAAGATTATAGGAATGGAACAGAAAGACGAGTCTGTTTGAAAACTGGATGTGAAACCATGTGATTTCTGCTAAAAACACAGATTAATTAGCTTTGTTACTTAGTGAATTAACTGAATGTATTAATTTTTCCTGTAAATATGTGAGGGGGAGGGGAGCTCGTATGGTTGCGGTTGGGGTTCTCTTTGCTATATTATCATTCTTTAGTAGACATGGGAGGAGAAATAAATGCCAGCCAAGATGAGTCAGTTCAATACGCACACACACACACACACACACACACAAACACACACACCCCTCCATCTTCCCTACACTGTGCTCAACAGCACAGTTCAATTTTCTTTATCCAATTCCCTCTCACTTATCAGGAGCAACCAGCCTATCAGCAGAGGGAACCCTCACCCAGCCCCCCCCCTCGTCCTCTCTGTCCAGACATTGCTGTTGTGAGGATGAAATGTCTGTTTTATTAAAAGTGCCATTGAAGCACAACAGTGACCTCTGATGTTTGATTGTGTCATTCCAATCATGTGAGCGAAGATGAGAACACATTCTCATAGCAAGAGGTTATTTCAGAGCAGCAACAACAGACAGATTATACAGAGAGGTCCCGCTGACAACTTCAGCTCAGTTTATTATGATTCAAATGGAAATTTCATAAGCACTGACTAACAACACTTCTGAAATGACTAACAATGCCAATGACATCCCGATGCAACTGAGAACAGCCCTCCACTATTATCCACTGGCACATTATGACACGTTCTAGTGACAGTGAGGGCATTTAAAGGAGTATTTCCACCTTGGTTAGGCATTCTTTAGTAACATGTATACTTCTTCATTCTGCATGGGCAATCCCTAACATTATTTGCCACACATATTCAAAAAGTTAATTATCATTTGAAAAATATAAACTCCAGCTGCAACTAACAATTATTTTCAATGCCTATTCATTTCTGAAGAATCTCTGAAAGCAATACCAGAACCCGTCGGCCCAAAGACCACCTGCTAAGATTCCCTCTTCTGCGCACCAGACGTTATTTGCAGTTTGATTAGCAGCTGGAGACATGAGAATGTAGTTGGCTAACCTCTTTTTAATAGTTAAATAGTCACCAAGCCACTACTACTGTTCAGGCTACAAGCTGAATATACTTCTGATGAGCTGAAAATGCTTCAGATATCTAGCAAATTTTCACAATGTTAGACGGCCACAGGCAGACAGGGGAAAGAAAGGAGAAAACGGAACACAATAATCGGACCATAACCATAATTCACATATCCTTTTACTTAAGACTCACGCAGATTTACCGGCCACATCACATTAATACGATCATCTTGGCATTCACAGGAAGTGAGTTACAAACATATGTGATAGAAAAATGCTTCAGACCTAATGCTCAGGTGTTTAAAAATGACAACAGCTGTTCATTACAATAGCAATACAATATCACCAGCAATTCCATGCTATCATTTTGGTGGACTACACTTGGCCGACTGGTTTGTTGTCGTCGTCAGCTCCAGTTGGTTTGTTTGGAAGAGGTTTCTCAGTTTGACTGGGCTCACCTCCGTTGGTGCTTGGAGCCTGAGAGGCGCCTGGCTTCTCCGTGTTTGTACTCTCAAGTTTCTCAGACTGTTCTGGCACAACAGTCTCTGTATCAACCTTGATTTCTACATTGGGAACAGCTGCCGAGTTTGTCTCGTCTATGACTTCAGTTACAACAGTCTGTGCCTCCTCTGCATTCTGTGTTGTTTTGGCCTCAGCTTCTTTGGCAGCAAACTCAGTAGTCTCGGGCAGTTTCACATCTTCTGCAGCCACACTGTCAGCCTCCTTGGTAGGTAGGACTTCTGCTTCCTTAGAAACCTCTTCTGGGGTGAATTTGACTTCTTTGGCAGCAATCTCAATAGTTACAGGGTCTTTCACGGTCTCTGTAGCCAAGATCTGACTCTCTGAGGTGAACTCACGGGCTGCAATTTGAGGCTCTTTAGGTCCCTCTGAAGCTGTAGCGTCAGTTTCAACAGCAAACTCTTTTGGCGGGGATTCAGCTTCCTTGGTAACAGTCTCAGTCATCAAAGGATCAACCTCCTGAACAACCTCTGAAGCAATAATCTCTGATTCCTTGACCACATCTGTCACTGTTAATTCATCCTCTTTACTAACTGCTAACATTTGACACTCAGTTTCCACTACAACCTCATTTGCATCCTTGACAACATCACCTTCCATCATTTCAATCTCCTTGGTAACTACTGCCTTCATTTCCTCAGTGATGGTTGCCACATCATCACCAACCTTGGCCACATCCATTGCTATTGCTTCAGCCTCTTTTACAATGTTCGCCATGGATTCCGTCACTTGAGCTATGTCATTTACAATTTCCTGTGCAACCTCTGCAGCATCAGTTCCTACTTCCTCAACAGTAGCTTCAGTTTTTACACCAGATGTAGCTGCTGATTCAGTTTCCTGGGTAACTGTCTCTTGGGACAGTCCAGCTACTGTAGGCTCTGTTTCCTGGACAACAGTATCTAATTCCTCCTCCTGAGTAACAGCATCAACCGTTTTTTCCAAGTGTGCTATGACATCCTGTTCCTCTTCAACTACTTTTGTACCCTCGGTCTCCAGCATAGCTACATCAGCAGTTGGCTCTTCTTTCGTCACAGCAGACGTTTCTTGGACAGTGGAAGATGTTATACCATCAGCCTCTTTAATCTCAGTGACTATATCCTTCACCTCAGGAACAACAGTCTCTGTAACTATAGCTGTGCCTTGAACCTCCTCAGTTAGGTCCTTGATGGCCTCAACCTCTTGCACCAACGGGACAGCAGTAGCTGTCTCAACAATGGATTCATATGTTTCTACAGTTGTCCCAGCAACAACTTCACTTTCTTTGACCAAAGTGGCTGCCTCTTCAAGGACAACCTCTGCCTCCACTTCTGAAGGTATAGTGGCTGCTTCTGCCTGGGCAGTGTTGTTCATTACCTCAAGGACTGGAAGGATTTGTTGTACAGTCGCTACAGTCTCTTCAGTTTGAAATGAAGCAGCATCCAGGGCTGGGATCCCTGCAGCCATCTCCTTAGGGAGGAGCACACCGACCTTGCCAACCCCCACACCTGCTTCCATCAGCAGCCAGTCCATTTTCTGCGCATGCTGCTTGATGGCATCATCAACTCTTGAATCTATCATCGCTTTGGTCAAAACTCCATCTTCAGAGGAGTACGCAGCAGCCTTCAAGGAAAACACATTTAGTAAAAAGATTGGATTTGTTACAAGGCTGATTTTTTGTGTCAACAGGCTTTTTAACTCACCTGCCAGGCAACACCAAGTTTGGAGATTTCACGACCAGACATGCCTTCTGCTCGCTTTGCAATTTCTGAACATTTCTGGCCATAGTCGAACTGAGCCAGCTTTAATCTCCTGGTAAGTTAAAGCACAAGGGGTTTGATCAGTACATGAGCTCTAGCTTGTTTCTTATCTTATACCATTCATATATTTACTGGTGTCAAGTGACCAATGCCCTCTGCAACACCTTCTGCACTGCATCCACTAAAGACTTAAACACCATTTCATGAAAGCAATAAGTAAAGACTCAGACACCACTGTGGTTTCAGGACTGAACACATTATATACACCATTATGCAACTTGAGCTAGTAAGGCAGCCTTGGGGGACCACTGCTTTCCTTTGTGGTATTAAATCACCTCTGTTACAGAGCAGCACCAGTTGCTGTTCTAAGTATACTCACTGTCTCCCTGTAGTGGCAGGACCCAGTACAAATTTGTCAAAATACAGGCGCACCAGTCTTTCCCTCTCCTCCAGACTCGGCAACGCAAAGTTTACAATCTCATCGATGCGGTCATTTATAGCCCAGTCGAACTGTTCTGGTTGGTTACTAGCGAGCACCAGCATGAACCTGAGGAGAGAAAATCAGTCTACTTAGACTCAGCCAGTGACCTTTTCAGTCACGGCAATGACCTTTTCATACCCAGCCATGCACAGTGAATAACGAGATACCAACTTGTTGCTCTGCTCTCCAGTACGGTAGAGGAATGCATTGAGGGTGGCTCTGAGGTCCTCGCTGATTTTCTCCTGCAATGCAAAAATCATGACTCATGAATATATGATTAAAACACAGGGTACCATCACCGTGCGTGTGGACTGCAGTTGAACTCACTGTGGATCGCTTGCGCAGGAATGCATCAGCTTCATCTACAAAAAGCAAAAGGCTGCAGAGAATCAGAGGACATCAAAGAGAATGAACTTAAAAAAACACCATTTTCTTTAAGGTCTTTTAACTAATTAGCCATTAGAAAACCGATGGATCTGCATGTAACACAATATCCGGTCTACACCAACCAACAGAGTCAATATTTAACCGCCCCTACACGTTTTAGGACTAATTCATTGAGTGTTAATGGAGCAAATAAATGTGCCCTACCCTCGGCCGCTGGTGCTGGCCCAGTCAAACACCTTGTGCATGGCAGTGACTCCATCTCGCCCCATGGGTGCCACGTCCCCACCTGTCATGATGGCATAGTCCATCCCTGAATGCAGAGCCAGTTTCTAAAAGGTTATGGAAAAAGCTTTGTTAAAAAAGGGAAAAGAGAGGCAAAAAGGCAACTGAACTGCCATCTTAAAAATATTTACAAGGTAAATATGTTAAAAAAAAAATGCTGCTTTATATTTAAGGCAAAAATGAAAATGCTGTATGTAAATCAGCAGTAAGGAGTAGCAAAACACTCTTAATTATGTAAAAAAGTCTCTGTAGACACTTCCAGCTATCTAATAAAACATTAAATTAAAATGTTAAATTAAAAAAACCCATGAGGTTTACATTTATACCTTGGCGAAGAGTGTTTTTCCAGTTCCAGGGGGTCCGTACATCAGGATGTTTCTGTACAAGCCTCTGTTCTGCCTGGTGTTACGCGTGGCAATGGCAATGTCCCTGACGCGCTCCTCCAAGGCTGCCTGCGTGATCCATAGCACATTCAGCATTTCTCACAAAGCCATAAAAAGGACACGCGAATGCCGTATCCAGAAGATGTCAATACAACAAAAACCATGCACAGTAAATGACTCACGCTGAGCACCACGCCCTCTAAAGCATCCTGCGGTCTGCTTCTCAGACGCCTTGCTGTCTAAAGAAAAAAAAGAAGAAATTGCAGATTGCAGGATTGCATTTTGACTTGATTTAACACAAATCAGCGCTAAAACAGCTGCCCACTGGAAATATGTCAGAAATCTGAGTGCTCGTACATACAATGTCTTAGTATCTTCCCATAATATAGATACAAGCTACATCATTTTAATATAATATCAAGAATAAGGAACTTCAGGTGAATTCATGCACTCAGTTACCTGTCTATTATACATATCTGGGTGTATAAATGTGAACAATAAACACGTGCAATCCAAACAATAACCACTCCAAATAACCCAATACCTGTTATTTCACAGCCTGGGAATAAATAAATTGCATGTACTGGTTCATTTTACACACTTCACAGGTATAACTGATAGCATTTTGGAAGTTTTTGCTATTTCCGTGTCACGTTCTAAAATTCTTCCAAATTCAGCCCGTTTGGCAGGATTAGCTGGACGCGCCGCAGACCACACATGAATAAACAAATCCATTTAAACAATTTCTCGTAGGAAAACAAATTTGATGCGCTACCAGCTGTTGCAGGCTGATGTTGAAAACCTCAATTACAACGAGGCTCCAGACGCTTCACCAATATTTATAAGGAGTGGTTCTTTAAAAAACAAAATAATCCCCATGTAGGGCACATTTATTTACTGTGCATCGAAAACATGTACATCCATCTACATATAACATCCAGCACACATATAAGTAACATTAAAATTAGGATGGGCTTTGACCTTGATCGGGTGTTTGATGGCTTCTGCAAAAGTTAATCTGGAGGTCTCTCGGACCAGCGAGGGTTTACCCAGACGAGACTCGATGTAGCGCCCGGCCACTGCTGTGGCGTTCCTGGAAGAATACACTCCTGCTGCCAACAGGGTCAGCCCGGCAACCTGTGGTGGGCAAACCCCCCCCCCCACAAAAAACAAATATTGTATGGCATATTAAATATGAAAACCACCGTTTCCCATAATGCTCCACCGTCTTCCTGTGTTCAAAGCGTGACAGGTCTGACATGGATTTACCGTGGCTGTGAGTTTGTCCCAGTCAGACACAAAGGCCCTGAATCCCTCCCCAAACACCGCGCCTGCCGTCCTGCCAGGAACAAAACACAATTATCACACTGACTGCCTCCGCTGTGGCAGCCACACTCGCTGCTGCCCTCTGGGACTTTAGTTCAACACCTACTTACAGCTGAGAGAGATACTAGAAGATAACATGCCAGTTACGCTGAGGATTAAGGAAAGCGGAAAGTCATTTTGCCCTCACTTTATAGATTCAAGGACAGTTTGTCTGTGTTCAGCCGCTTTCAGGCGGATCTGTTCCCTGATCAGGTCTGCGTTCTCCCGCTCCACCTGAGCACGGGCTTTGGCCTCCGCTTCAACCCGAAGCAGGTCGTTCTTGTGTCTCAGCTCCATTTCGTGTTCAACGGTAGCTGGAGAGAAGATAATCAGATATGAATAACTCCATGCTTGTGACCACTTGAACAATGAATGCCTATTTTTGATGACAGTTGTACGGAAGCCTATTCTTTGTTCATTTGGTCTTATTCCGTTGAAACGTCTCCGTCTCCTCCTGATTTTATTCATGAGCATACCTGTAAAACTGCATGTATGGTCACTCAGGGAACAGTGTAAAATAAAATTTAACAGCAGCGTTAATTCATTTTTCACCACTCTCATTGATTTATTGTAATCGATTAGATCCATCGCAAACAAATAGATCATTTTGATTTTGTTTGTACTCCTTCAACTATTTAAACAACTTATTTTTGGTTTATTTACTCGCCGAAAATAAGTTTACAAAAGATCTACTCGTGTCTCTTTTTGTTGTTCAAGAAAGTTAAAAGAGTATCAACTTAGACCCCACACAAATGTCAAGTAAAAAGGCCAACTCATCAACACGTTCCGTACTGAAAAAACATTAATATTGTGTAACTGTGTTGAAACTCTACTGGGTCTCTGGGTAGCTTTAGTCTGGCACAGTGTGCGCACCACAGAGAGACTTAAGAGAGCCACAAATCTCACAGCGAGCCGCGTAATTGCTGAGTCATCTGTACTAATCAACAGCTGTATTGACCCCTGCAGATATATTATGGCCATTCTTTGCTGTGCAGGACCATAAATCCTACTTATTTCATCTTTATGTGGGATAATAAAGGATCTTTTACACAGCATCATGAGTTGATGAATAATGTGCATCTTCTACCTTTTCTCGTGGCCTCTTGCTTCATAACCGATTCCTCTTGTTTGCGAAGGTTCTCCTCGTTGAGGAATTGCTGCGGATGGAAAAACATATGATGAGCGCCCCATTCAGGTACACAGGTTTTCATTTCGAGCGACCGTTTATGAAGATTTACCTGTTGCCTGAGCTGATCATCATACCTCTGTCTGGCAAGCTTGTCATGATATTGCGCCCTCTAGAGGTTATACAGAAAATAATTCATTCCATTCACATGAGAGATTGTTGTGCTTTACTGTCAGGACAGCTGTCCGTGTGCATCCCTTACTGCCTGGTTTTGCTTCGTCTCCTCTGCAAGCGTTTTCCGTCTCTCCTCGCCCTGGACTTGGATCTGCTCACCCTTGAGCTGCTCCAAAGCCACCTCATATTCCTGTAGGGGGGAGATTGGTTTTTGTGACGCTTGCATCAACATCAGGATTTAGCAGGTGCCTCGTCTGTAACACGGTATCAGTAGATCACACGATCTCATCAAATGCTCTTTGGCAATGAATCCCTCTCCTCCAACACCTACTTTCACTTTATTCTGATGCTCCAGCTGTAAAGTCTGCTCCTGCATACGAGCCAGTCCCAGCGCTTCTTTGGCATGTCCTGTGGAAATAATAAAATAATAATAAACAGTGAGTGATGCAGCTTTATTCATTCAGTTCTTTAAAACTGAATCACGTCACAGTTAAATATGTGTATGTTTGACAGTGTGTTTGCAGTTTAAATTTCATTAAGGTGACTGCAGTGAACCTGCACGTGAACTGTGCCTGAAATATCCCTCACACAGTGAACAGCATGTTTTGTGTAAGCATGTTCATAGTGACATGAAAGGAATGATGTGCAGGACAGGTGAGGGGCTGCAGGGACACTCTGTTCCCTGTCTGCTCCGTGACACGCCCACTATTACTAACTTGTCCGCACACTGAGTGGAGGTCTTGCACACTTGCAATAAACTGTTAACAGCGTTGTGAGTAATACAGCAAGCCTGAGACATAGAAGTCAATTTAAACCCACCCACAAATTACACACAGAAATGCCATTTAGGATTAAGTCCTCACGCATCACGTATTGGGACGGTCGGACTTTGCGGGTGCTGGGTCTCCACAGTGAAGTGGAGGTGAACCAGTTGAGTTGATCTAGTTTATGATGCTCATTCTGACATGATGTATGCCGAATAAGTAATGATAGGAGTGTTAATACAACCTAATGTTCAATCCGTGCACATTTCGCTGTGAAACAGTCGTGCGTGTAATTCCACGTGAGGGACTCTCATGCGTGAAGAACGCAACGTACCAACATGGGAAAGTTTGTCAAGCGCAGTAAAGGATCACTGGACTTGCTAAATGACACGGAACCAATGAAAAGGAGCAAGAACTTGTGTGAAATGTAATTGTGATTAATTAATACGCACGTGACTTATCGAGCTCCCTTGCAGCTTTTGCAGCTCTCTCCAGCCCGGTTGGGTCAAAGTTACTCCACTTATCCCCGGGTTTGTCACCCCCCGCACTTCCTGCTGCTCCTCCGGCACCTTCAGCAGGAGCAGCCGGCCCCTGCTCCTCCACCGGCGGTGACCCGGAGCTCTTGCCCCAGCCGAAGAGCCACGACATGCTGCTTCAATGGAGTCCGAGCAACAGGCTGAACTTCCAAGTTTTAATGCTGGTATGGCCCATGCTTTTGGACTGGAGTCAAGTACACAGAAGAGGTGAAAATCATGTGGTCACTTCCGGACTTTCAAAATAAAACAATTAATTTAATCAAAAGTGAAACGAGAGAAGAATATATTTATGGTTTCCATTTACGATTTTTCTACATTTGTAAGTTTCAACATATTTAGCCTTTTTCAACGGAGTGCTTAGTGATGTGGCAAACTGAATGCTCTTATTTTGAAAACATGAAAAAAAAAATCCCTGAAAGCCTTAGCTGCATCTGATACAGTCCAATACACCCAGAAGATATATATTTACAATTTAAATGTTCATTATGAAATTAATAGCATCAGACAACATTTAGTCTGAGTAGCGGTGAAACATTTAAGGTTCTGAGCTGGGACAGTGCTTAGCCAGCCCTACAGCTTGTGGGTACTAATATCACAATTGAAGGTTACATCTTATTTCTAATCTGGAGAGTGAATGTTAAAGTTTATTGACCATATGGATGAAGATCAGTGAATAAATTAAAATCTACATAAGTTTTTCCATTGACCTTCAAATTCATTACCATCAGAATAGCTTATTGTGTACATCTCTGTCCCAGTGATGTCATGCATAGTAAATGAGAACATCCTGGCAGTACATCACTGTAATACATTATGGAATATGGCCACGCACAGTGGCTTCTGTCTCTTATATGGGCTTTTATTAAGGCAAGATAGCAACAGCAAGGAGGTTACTTAAAGTGACTGTGCATACTATTGAAGGCTCAAAGTAGGATAAGTCATTGCTTTGCAGAAACTGGATGACTGCAGCACAAAATCACGAACAGCATATATGTTTTATATGGCATACATAAAATGATATAAATTAACAACGTTATTAAGTATAAAACAAATGTAGATGAAGGTTAATTAGCATTCACAGGAAGAAACAAATACTCAAATGATAACCAGATAAAATTAAAAACACATAGACCACCACTGCATTGTTACCCCTGCATTCAGTTATGGATATGTATGTAACTGACCCTCGTTTACAGCAATGGGAGTTGTGAAAGGGGCTCTTACACATGGTGCCTTCAGTACTATTGGAAATGTATTAGTTTTTATTTTATTCATGGATACACTACGTCAATTACCAATTTTACTTATTAAGAAAAACATGTATTTGTATACAGAAACATGAAGCCGTGTACCACTGAAACCTCATTTTACTCTCACTTTTCACGAGCTGCAGCACAAATATCTGTGGGTTAGCTTGTGGGCTGGAGATTTGAAAAAAAAGACCTGGGTGGGAGCCCGTGAAAGCAACAGCAATGACGCACCCCAGCGTGCCCTACGTCACGTGAATGCATATAGAGGGCGGCGTTTAGCCATACGTCCAGGGTAGCTGAGACGAAAGTGAGCTGACTGACTGTCCTGAGGTGTCTTTACTTTTACAAACACCTAAAGTCAGAAAGATGTCGGCGGTTTGTGTCGCACTAAGTCGAAATGTATTGGCTATCAGGAATTCTGGCGTGATGGTGGTAAGTGCAAAACAATTTTAAATCAGTCTGTGCCATTGGCTGCTGTTCGAAATGAGTATGTTGGGTATTTGTGTGTATTTATGGTACAGAAACGTTATAGCAAATTATGTTATAACTAGTGTACACTGCAAAGTAGCGTACAATGTGTGTTTAACAGCTTTGTCAGTAAACGGATTGTTATAACACACCCTGCTCTCACACAAAGTGTAAATGTGACTGAACACTTAAGAAGGCAACACTGACTGCTTCACTGTATGTGAGTGGAAATGGCAATATTAGTAATGTTTATCAAGCACAACAGTGTACGTCATTATAAATACATCATAATAAATGTTTAGTAATCCTATCTGTTGTGAATGAGTTGTCCAACTCCTCCCCGCTATTAAAGACTTTTATATGTCAAGTCAACGGTTTTTTAGCATCAGAGTAACACAAATAGATATATATTTATTATGAGTACATTGAAATATTTAAAATATTGTACTTGGGTCTGTTTTTCATTGTCCTCAGAGAGTCAGTTAGGTAACCGGCGACTGCACCGTGATGTAACACTGTCACGTCACTTCGTCCAGCCTAACACTAGGGGGAGACTCAACATTGTCTTGTGCAAAAAGAGTAACCAGGTATACAGTAGAACTGGCCAAAACTTCATAGCATATAATATTAATTTCTAACATGAAAGTGTGTCACAAAAATTCTAATTGTGTTTTTACACATCACAATATCTGTTCTATGTTTTTTGTATTTATAATGTGGTTTTAAAGGCTTTATAGGAATGATTTTATTATTTTGGTTTTATAGAGTAGAATACCTTTGTTTCTTATGTTAGTTTGCCACGTTATTTAACTGTAAGGTACTAAATGTCAAGTCTTTTACATTATTGCAATGTAAATATATAAATAAAGTGTAGTAATTGTTATTGTGGGAGAAGGGACAAAATAAAATAACACCCAAAGGAATTAAAAATGACCAAAAAATGGCATAAAAGTTTGTCTGTTGTAGAATCTCCATTTGCTGCTTCTCTGTGATTCATATACGCTGCTTTCATCTACGTTGCTCTTGTTTGATATGTGTGATACAGATGGTGCGGCATGCTCAGACTGCTGCGGCTCCAGCTCCTGAACCCAGGATCAAGAAATTCCAGATTTACCGCTGGGACCCAGACACCGCTGGAGACAAACCACGAATGCAGACATATGAAATTGACCTCAACAAGTAAGTCATGATCCATGAACGGAAGATAGTTGGCTGTATTTTGATGTATTTTAAATTATGGTAATCAATGACATAATCTCTTGACCTGCTAATATAGCTGTGGTCCAATGGTTCTGGATGCCCTCATTAAGATCAAGAATGAGATTGACCCCACACTCACATTCAGACGCTCCTGCCGTGAGGGTAAGAAACAAAGACATGCACGTTCACACACCCGTGAACCTTTGTGCCAGATTTCAGTGACCAATCATGCATTTCTGCAGGTATCTGTGGCTCGTGTGCCATGAACATAAACGGCGGCAACACACTGGCATGTCTTAACAAAATCGATGCCAACACAAGCAAACCAACCAAAATTTACCCGCTGCCACACATGTATGTGGTCAAAGATCTGGTGCCCGTGAGTACTGCAAGTGCAGAAAGTACATTTCCACGGCCTTGTGTTAACACAAGAAGAAAATAGTGTTTTTTAGCATATTCTCTGTTAACCTTTATGGTGCAAACACAGGTTGTTTGAAATTCTCAATTTAGTTATGCCTTGCATGTTCTTGTATTTCCACCAGGATATGAGCAACTTCTATGCACAGTACAAATCCATCGAGCCCTACCTGAAAAAGAAGGATGAGACTCAAGAAGGGAAGGAGCAGTATTTCCAGTCGGTGGAGGACAGACAAAAACTGGTAAGTAAATCAACTTCTTGCTGTAAGAAATACTGTCCTCCCACAGTAATAGAAGCATCCACTGGCAGCCATATTGGTCACAGTGATTATTTCATCGCTAGGATTGACTAGCTCCCCAGAGAACTGGTCCGATTTGCTTGTGGAGCTGCAGAGGAGCGCAGAGACTGTGAATAAACTGTTCTTCTCAACCCAACAGGACGGCCTGTATGAGTGTATCCTCTGCGCTTGCTGCAGCACCAGCTGTCCCAGCTACTGGTGGAACGGAGACAAATACCTGGGGCCCGCTGTCCTAATGCAGGTGGGCAAAGACACTTTGAGTTCGGACAGAGTGGAAAGTAAAATAGATAATCCTATTCGATACGCGGCTGTACTGGCTTTACTGAAAAACATGCTAACATGCTAGTCCAACATAGACTAAAATGTGTGCACTTGTTGCATTTGTTCTGGCTGCTCGTGTCCTTTCTTGCTACACTGTTACTTTGTCCCTGTCTACCGCATCAGAAATGAAGACAAAGAGAGGACAGTTTCATAAGCACTCTCCAGCCCAGTTTAGTTTAGTCTAATCGTGTTTAGTTATGTGATACGTGTCCAAATGACTCAAATATTAAATGTCCTTACAAGAGACCAAGGCTATTCAGGTTCAGATTTAGCATATCAACTCCTGACTGCAGATGTTGCTTAAATTCAGCAGTTCTCTACCTGAAGCTGTACTGTAGATCATGAAACTCATGATGCATTGAGTGTCTTTGCAAATTTCATAGCTATCCATTCAACAGTCCATCAAAGTTTTTAAATGATTTACAAACACTGATATTCCAAGACCCAGTATGAGAAAGAATAAATATAGCGAACAACGAATGACAGCTGTGTTGTTATCCCACAGGCATATCGGTGGATGATTGACTCCCGTGATGAATTCACTGAGGAACGTCTGTCTAAACTTCAGGACCCCTTCTCTCTCTACCGCTGCCACACTATCATGAACTGCACCAGGACTTGCCCCAAGGTACTAAAAAAACCGTGCGCACTTTCTCAGAGCGTGTAGCGTTTTAGTTTCTCACCATCTGTCTGACACGTATCTCCACAGGGACTCAATCCAGGAAAGGCCATTGCAGAGATCAAGAAAATGATGGCGACATACAAAGAGAAGAAAGCAGCAGCCTCATGAACACCTGGAAAATCGAGCTGGCTCAAGATCCACTGATACTACCTCAAACTAAGTTAAGAGGAAGAGCCAACGGGAAACCTTTGCCTGCACCAGCACCTTATATGAGTTTCATGAGTGTTTGAGATGTGAGCGTGTGGATGTGCGTGATTGCGTCAAGGAACAGAAGATAGGAAAGTGCGAGAAAAGGGTGCAGGAGAGAACTGATGGTGTAAAATATTTTGAGCGACGCGACATGGCGGTCCACATTTCTGCTGTTTGTCCGCACAGTGAAAATACCAGACTGTGTTGTACTTACTCTTTGAGAAATGCTCATGCCATTGTATTCAGGCTGTAAATATTTAAATATGTGTTCAATAAAGATGGGCTGGGCTTTAATTGGGAGTCAAATGTATGTGTTTGGGTTAGGAAAGAACAAATGACCCTGTCATTGAAGAATCTGATGAGACATTTTTAATGGCCAAAAGCTACACAGGAATAAATGGCTCGTTCTGACAACAAACTTTTATGTTATGACGTTTATTGCAATGTTGTGATGCCAGCTTATTTGAATGTCATAAATAAGACTGACTAATGTCAAATAACAGCAAAATATTTCAAATCTTATTTGCTTCTCCATATAATAGCACATCTTGAATTATCAAAGAGGGAAAGGAACGGGTGTAATTAAAATCTTGACAATGGCCAAGTGTTCCAGTCAGCAATGGCAGCTGATGCAGCTAAGTGGATAACTGATGTGACCTGCTGGCACATGGAATAAATGCCATTGTTTATTGTCATGTAACAAAGTGACAAGTAAAGATGTCTCACGTGAAAAAATGGTCTATTGTGATGTGGTCACAATTTGTGTTTGTTGAATTTTTTTTTTAGTTATTTGTGAGATAGATAGAATCCTGATATGATGAACATCTTTATGCATTAAATGGTGACATTTCCAAGCTTTCTGCAGAAACAAGAATACAGGTTTTCTCAGTTGGGTCAGCAGAATCAAGAGAAACCACATGGTAATGTAGGATTCTGAAACATAATGTCTTGGCAGTTATAACACAAAAAATAGCAGTTGTGTGGGAGATAAATGCAGTCCAGCTGCAAATAAACAGGGACTCTACAGCAACCAGTTTAATATCAAAGTTATGTAAAGCTTTTTGTATCTCTTAGGGAAAGCAAGTGCAATGACAGGAGAGGGTAAACACCAGCCCAAGGGAATCACAAACCTGCAACTCAAGTTAGCTTTGTTGTAATGGCTTATAAAAACGCCATAGAGCATTGGCAAATGGTTCTGAGACATAAGATGAAACTTACCAGCACTTATAAATGATATCACAGCAGCGTGCCCGGCTGACTTGAGCGTGACGGTTTCTACACATGGGCAGGCTTGTGACTATTTTGGACAGCGTGACTTTCCGTAGAAAGGTGTAGTTTGCAGCTGAACTAGCAGAGTTACATGTTTCTGAATGAACCTCTGGTGACGGCTTAAAACACAGTCTGTCATTTATGTTACGATAGTGTAAAAGAGGATAATGTGGAGGCTGTCATCCTGACCAGAAGATGGACAGGCGTGGTAAGTGTGTTTGGCTGCTGTTGAGTGAGTTAACGTTAAGCTTTCCTCAGACGTGTGTGCTAACCGTTAGCTGAAACCAGCGGCAGCAAACTAAGGTTTGTCCGTGCTGTCAAATGTGAAACGACTGCAGGTTTTACGGAGGCAACAACGCACACAGTAATGTGCGAAGTGCTGTCAGTCCACCCGCAAAGCTACAAATCTATTTCTACAACCTGTTTTCGATAAATTAATCAAACATTCGCAGTAGCTATACTGGTGTGCTGCTAATCAATACTGTAAATGAAACAGAGTTATCTAACTTTAGCTAATTCCTTAATTTAACTCTTACCATTTGGAAACTATGTAGAAAAGGAACATGTAATGTTAAGCTCCGTCAAAACAATTAACCAGCATTCAGTTTTGTGTTACATGATCATACTGTGTAATAGACATCAGAGCTGATCTTTCTCCAAACTATGAGTTACTTGTTTGGTCTGCCTTGGTGTCTTGGTGAGAACATATCTTGGTCCCAATTCTTTAAAAAAAATATACTGGATACAAGTTGAACATGTTGCTTTTATTACATGTTTAAACCTGCAGTAACTGACTGAAATGAAAAGAGCTGACCGGTGATGTTGGGAATTACACTGGTGAGAGCAGAAGACTGAATTGAAACAGAACGGTTTTGACCTTTGCACTGCCAGTAGATGAAACTGGTGTTGCAAAGTTTGACGTTGAGGGTTGGTTGTTTCCTTGACTCGGCTGAAATGACCGCCTCGTGTCTTTGTTCATACTTATTTCCCTTTTGTTACGTTGCAGACTTTTGTCTAGGGGTGTGAGGCATAACAGGGCAGGGTCAAAAGCAGAAGGAGCAGGAATCGGGTTGCAGAGCAAACCAAAAATGTTTTATTGAAAAGAAAATGAAGTGGGCCAAAAGGAAACAGGCCAATCAAACACAAAACATGGTGTCTTCTCAAAAAGGAAAGAAAACAAAATTGTCTTTCGAAGATGCCGCACGCACACACAGCCACCTGCTGCCGTCTGGTCACAGAGAGAGAGAGAGCACCCCCCACCTTCACACCAGTTTTTACAGGTGCACTTCTGAACCAGCTCAGGTGCGAGCACCTGGTGAGGTAGGCGGACACCTGCTCAGGGTAAGAAGGAGGGGGGAGAACAGCGAAACCCTGCAGACACGTAACACTTTTTGGACACAACTGAAAACTTGTCCTCTGTAACAGTCAGAAGATGAAACTGAAAGCCAGGCCACAGCTGTAGATGTAGCTTTTGCAGCTCAAACTAAAACAGTTATCAACAATGGCTTCCCCACTGTTATATCCAAAAAACGAAAGGTGGGAAAGGTGGGAGGAGGAACTTATGTTGGATCAACAAATTTTATACAAAAATGCAAAAAACAAAACAATGTGTTTAAGAAATATTCCTTTAGATGCTTTCAATTTGAAAATATAACCAAATTTAAATCACTGTGTGCTAGAAGAAGCGGGGTGTTGATTGCAAACCTGACACATTTTTAGGCCACTTCTGGGAAGGATTAGCGTGGTCAGAACTAAGCGAGCATGTGATTTCACCAAAAACTCATTTTGCCTTGAGAAGATTTCCCATGATTAAACTGCAATCATGTGCGCAATGACGAAACACATGACTCAGACATCTGGTTTGTTGGGCATTTCACGTATTGCGTTGCCTGTAATAAATAATAATAATTAGCAAAAAGGCAAGAACGATACGCATCAATACTAATGATCATCATAACAAACATGATCGCGTATCACGAGTAAACAGTTAAACATAAGGTGATGTTTAACCATTATTTTTAATCACATAGTTTTGAGAAGACTGATATGTCTGTGCCAATGGAGAGTAAAACTAGAAAATAATCAGACACTTTCATCTATTATCAACTTCTGCGACGATGTCGAGATGTCTGCCGTCGCTATCACGATGCTGGCGTCGTTTCACGTATATAAACAAAATACGAATTGCTCATTTTGGCCAACATTTTAACACAGGTCACTTATCTTTATGTATCTTGAAGCATCTGTTTCTGAGCGCGTGCGGGCCCCGTCTACAGCGTACCGTTAAATGTGTTTATTCGCGTATTTCTTTGTTAAGACTTTGGTTCTTGGTTTATCTCCTGCGGCGCTCGTGCACCCTCTCTCCCTCTGAAGCCGGTTTAACAGGTGGGAGGCATCAGGCGCTCGAGGCACCGTGCGCAGGTTAAAAAAAACAAAAAAACCCTCGGACTTGGAGCAGCAGAACTGCGAGGTGGGATTCACCGACGGCAGCTCTCTCATTTGCTCATTCCGCGGGCAAACTTTGTCATTTTCGGGAAACATTTATGTAAAACTTACGGTTACGCGTTGACGGTAAGCTCCGTTTCTTCATCAAGTGTGTGTTAATATGGGGGAAGTTGGCTTTGTTCGATAGTTTTCAGGACTTTGGAAAAGCGGAAGCAGGCGTCTGCGGTTAAACAAACACACTTACTTTACTGCACCTTTTATACGCGTCGGTGATTGTATGCTCTTAATGTAAGGACTTTACTGTGTGTCCATAGGCAACATTTAATTGCTACTTTATGGGATAATTTAGTCTCCTCTGTAGCCCTTTAACAGTTCGTGTTTCTCTAGGAGGTATAGTCAGACCGAGGTGTGTTTCGAATCAACTTGTTACAGTCGACTCTTGAATCTCTCACTTGTTTCCAAGATAGTTAACATCTTAAAACCATAAATGTTTGTGCTGTTAAAACTCAAGTGTGTCCTTTTATCACCACCATAAAGTTTAGGCCACATTTCAGCCACAGACCTGCCACTTTTTAACTTCTTACATACATATGATGAACTGAAATCATGCAATCTAAAGGTTTAATGCGGTGTGTAACACAGACTCTGTTGCAGCTTTGCAGTGTGTGTGTGTGTTTTTAATATTGACTTTGCAGGTGTGATTGTGTTCCTTCCATGTCAGCGTTGTAGCAGAGGAATCAACGTGTTAATGGTGCTATCCTGTAACTTGCAGGTAGTGTGGTGGAGCCGCAGAGCGGACTCCCCTCACCCAGTCCACGAGACCACCTGCTCAGTCCCGACTCACACATGGTAAGAACATCCATAGTGTTCCTGCCAGCCTACTTGTGTCATTGTTGAAAGATGGACAGGCTGAAGACTTGTCTGCTCTGCTTGTTTGATGTAGTGTGAAAACTTAGAACTACACCTGTCAGCTGTACAGTAGATGTAGAAATTAGAGAAGTGCATGATTCCCTGTACCCTTGCTATATTTACAGATACGGAGGAATCAATGGTCACATTTGGTTCAGGTGTCGCTGTAGAAAGCAGAACAAGCCACTGCCACAATCTGGCTTTTGCCTGTGGCTTTTTATCTCATAATAGAGTTGCTGATACGGTGTATGGAACCTCTGTTTGAATCTGAACAGACTGTCTGACTCCTTTGCCCCACCAGGATGCTCAGGGATATAAATGGGTGCGCTGGCGAGTATGGTTGTGTCGTCTGGCTGCCGTGCTGTCCTTGGGTCTCCTCCTGATTGTGTTTCACTGGCGCCCGCGGCTTGCTGTGCTTGCCCGCTGCTGCTCCTGCCCTCTGGCTCTGGCAGATATTCTGCTAATAAGAGTGAGAAAATAAATGAATCCCTACACTAATTAGAAACCCACTTGATACCTGGCATTATTACAGAAACAGGATGTGTGTCTGCATTGCAAGAATTGCAACTGACCCGCGTGTCACTTTGTCTCACATTCTTCTTTTAATCTTAATTAAGAGACATAACAGACTGGGTTTGGGCTCATAATGGCTCAACCTGGCCCAGTCATAAAATCAGTCATAACTATTATAAAACCTACACTGAAATGTTGCTTTCTGCATCCAGCGTGTACAGTAGATCTGTGTTTAATTGTATGAATACTATTTCTTTGTTTAACGCACTGCTTTTAGTGTGCATTTATGTCAGAAATGCTTTTGAGTCTGGCAGACAACGCAGTCTGATTTAAATATTTTACCGTTACATAACTACATTCATAACAATTACCACCATAATGTTAAAATGTTTTCCTTTTAAAAATCCATAACGGTGAGGGTGTAGTACGGTAAATGCCACATCTTGCGTCATCGCTTTGTGATTGGTTTTATTACCCAGTCTGCTAACCATCTGTCTGATTAAAGGTTTCCTTGTGACATATTTACCATATTTGCCAGACATCTATTTCCAAAGCTAGTATGGGTGAAGTAAGCTAATAATATTTTGACCAACCACCATAAGCTGAGAAAGAGGCCCATGGCTTTAGCACAATTCTGTATTATCTTCTAATGATCTGTGTCTTGGTTGCTGGTGCCTTGTTTCCAGCAGTCACAGTTGTATTTTTCTTTCAGGACAGTTTTGGCCAGCAGCATGTGGTGGAGGTCCTCAAAGAGGAGATGGAGGAGGGCAGGTCAGCTATGTGTCTCCATCTGACAGTATCACTCGTAGCCACAAATATCTGAGAAAACTGCTGAAGAGAAAAAAGGGGAAAAAAAGCATAATTGTGTGTGCCTTTTAGTTTGGAGTTGTTGGGAGAGCGGGAGGACACTGACTGGAGAGATACAGTTCAGCTGTACAATGAGGAGGTGAGAAGGAAGGTGTTTTGTTTTTTTTTCCAGAATAATGTGCTGAATGATCTTCTTTCCCAGACTGAACGTGACCTATATCGTGTTACAGAAAACGCTGCTGCGCTACTACCTGTTTGAAGGACTGCGCTACATATGGCTGGACAGGAAAGGAGCTTTCTGTCGTGTTAGGTACTGAAACAGGGAAAAACCAGGAACCTGTGGGATTTCAGTTAGTACTGAACAGCTGGGTTTATCCGATACAGTTGAATTGAACCTTTTTTGCATTTTACTTTTGATCTTTTCAACCATAATTTTAAAATCTTCCTCTTCCTCTGCAGTGTCCTCAATGAGGACTGGACCTGCAACAACCTATATGGCTTCCAAAAGGGCCTGAGTCACCTGGAGCAGAGCTTTAGGTAGGAAATGATGCGTTAATACATGAATGGAAAAATAAACTGTTCCTTTCACCTCAGTCGGTGATGCATGACGTGAATTGTTTCAGGAAACGCATGTATGGGCCCAACCTTATTGATGTGCCTGTGAAGCCTTACGTGAAACTGCTGTTTGAGGAGGTGAGATGAAAAAGTCTGCCTTGTGCCTCCGACTGACACTGTTTTAAATGATGGTTTGAAATGTTTGAAGTGATGTTGTGTTCAAAATCTCGGTGAAGTATCAACTGAACTCGCCCCTTTCTTTTGTTTCTCTGTCTGCTTCTGTAGGTCCTCAACCCATTTTATGTGTTCCAGTTGTTCAGCATCACTCTGTGGATGATCGACAATTATGTTGTTTATGCCATATGTATATTCATTATCTCCATTTTGTCCATCTGTATCTCACTTTATGAAATACGCAAGGTGAGCCTGCAGTGGGATACTTAAGCTGATAATATTTTGCTTTGGGTTTAACCTGAATACGGATGTAAGTCATACAATGTAAACCTTATATGACTTTATTTTACAGCAAAGCATCACCCTTCGCAACATGGCCCGGTTTGTCACAAGTGTCACAGTACGGAGAAACTCTGGAGGTGAGTTAATCGATATTGGGCCCCTGTTTAGATATCTTGTTACAAAAAGAGACAGAGAGGAAGTCTGAGAGCAAGTAAACATGGATGTGAAGGTTTTTTGAAAATGGCTTTTTTTTTTTTTTTATTCATTTCTGGGAGCAACACTGAATGTAAAAAGCTTTGTTTACAAAAAAAAAAAAATCACAGCATCACAGTTACTCCCCTGAAGCCGTTTTTGTGCACTGCACCCAACAGTATGCCGACATTTAGCAGCTATAAAATTCATAACTCAACATACTGGCACAATATGAGGACCAACTGGCAAACTGACTTAAACTGACTTTGGTAGTTTAAAGGGAAATAAAAAGTGTTCTTTCTCTGAAAAATTCCCATTGGAAAAATTACAGCTAGCTTTGCTTTGAATTTGTACTCTTAGCTCCATTGCATTGGGAGTAACAGTAAGGAGGTAAATCAAAAGGTAATTTTGTTTTGTTGGGCTCAGTAGAGACAGACTGTTTCTGTCCCATCTCTCTATATTAAACCCACAACTCTTTACAAGGACATTCATTATTTAATGTGTGTTTTTCCCAGTGGAGGAGTGTGTGAGTTCAGTGGACCTGGTCCCTGGCGACTGTATAATCATCCCTCAGGAAGGTCTGCTGCTGCCCTGTGATGCTGCCCTGCTGGTTGGGGAGTGTCTGGTCAACGAGAGCATGCTGACAGGTGATCAACAGACCTCAAGAAAGATGGCACACGGGTTCCTTCAGGCATACATCACTTTAACATCCTAAAACTGAACCCACTGTTGTAATTTGGCAAACAAATGAAAACCTAGCAAACCTGGCATAAAAAGAAAGAATACATTGAGGATGTATATGAAATTGTGTATTTCAAAAAAACCTTGTTTCAGACATCTGTGGAGCATCTCAAGTGTGTTCTGTGAAACTGAAGTGAAACACAGTTGCAAGTCTAAATATAGCCTTGAAAGTAAAAGCCCTTTTTCTAATTCCCTGTAGCTCTGGAGTGAAAGTTTGGTTCGTGTGTCCACCAAATCCTATTTCATCTCACACTTCTGGAGCTTAAATCCATTCTGGCATCAGGGCAAAACCAGTTTCAAGTGGCATTAATTTGCTTATTCCAACTCTTTTCACAGTCTCCAGCTTGTTTTCCATTGAGGCACCAGTGTATTAACCTGTTCTCATCATTCCTGTGTCCAGGTGAAAGTGTCCCAGTTCTGAAAACTCCACTGCCAGCTGGTGAGGGGACGTACAGCTCAGAGACGGCACGCAGACACACGCTTTTCTGTGGCACGCAGCTGATTCAGGCTAAAGGCGGAGGGCCTGGAGGCCGCGGTGCTGTCGCTGTTGTCACAAGCACTGGTGAGTAGAGAATCTGGTGATCCGAGTCAGTAGCATTTTAAGGAGATTCCAGTTACACTGATGGCGCTGTGGAGAGGCTTTTCTATGAGCAGGTCCCTATATTTTGTTTTTGTGCACATCATTTCCAAAGAAATCAGGCTTCAGACTTTAACAAGCGAAGCTGAATGTGAACAGAATTTTTCTTTGTTTACCAGGAAAAGGAAAAGCCACAGGCCACCGTTAGCTTACGTTTGCTCTCCAAGTCAAGCCTGTTCTCCTGCTTGTATCCCATCTGCAGGGTTTTTCACAGCCAAAGGCAACCTGGTCAGCTCCATTTTATATCCTCAGCCGACCAACTTCCGCTTCTACCAAGACGCTGCCAAGTTCCTGCTCATCCTGGGTTTTGTTGGTAAGGGCTATAGCAGAGATCTGACTCGTCTGACTTAAACTTGAATTACAGCCGAGATTGTATGTTTCAGGCCACTGTGACCAGTTTCAAAGTTATATATTGTTAATAACCTTTTTCCAATATTGTCTGGCTTGTTTCAGCTTTTATTGGCACTGTTTACAGCTTCGCAGTTCTCTACAGATCAAAGGTGAGTTAAGCTAAAATGTAAGGACTGTGTCTTTATTTGGCATGCCGACAATAAATTGAGTCATTTCACTGACTTGTGTCTGGATGTGCATCTAGGCAACCTGGGTGGAGTTGGTTATTAGGAGCCTGGATATTGTGACCATCGCAGTGCCTCCTGCCCTGCCTGCTGCCATCACCACTGGCACTATCTACGCCCAGCGCAGGCTGAAGAAGCTGGGTGTCTTCTGCATCAGCCCACCTCGCATCAACATCTGTGGCAAGGTCTCAGTCTTCTGCTTCGACAAGGTGAGGGGTGATCCATGAACTGAAGTTCAGAGCGTTTTGAAGTCAGCTTTCATCAGAGTATGTTTGTATCTCCAGACAGGGACTCTGACGGAGGAGGGCCTGGATGTGTGGGGAGTGATGGAAGGGGGACCTGGCGGTTTCTCAGAGCTGGTCCCAGAGCCCAGACTTCTGCATCCAGGACACATGCTCTCAGGTCTGGCCTGCTGTCACACTGTGACGCTGTTGCGAGGTCAGCCCCTCGGAGACCCTTTGGAGCTCAAGATGGTTGAGTCCACCAGTTGGGTACGACTCTATAAAGCTTCTTTTATTTTCTTAAAGAGCTGTGTGGCTAGCACTAAGTATGGTTTGAAAACGTTTCAATAATAGTATTATTACAGCACCTGAGGACCTGTACCTCGTGCTGCAGGTCCTCCACCTGAGCACTCAGTCACTGAAACAGTATGTTTTGACACATACCTGTCTAAACTTACAAAGTAATGCACAAAGGGGGAGGTAGAGGCAGTCGTTTACTGATTATAGGGTCGGTTGTTAGAGCCTTTTGATACTTGATATACTTAGATATGGTAGATTTTGGTCAATACGACAAAAGTATTTAGGTTGAATACTAAGCCCCATGCGTGACTTGAAATATTGACTTGTATTTAATATTTAAAATAATCTCTCAGTATTTTTTGCAGTCTCACAAACTTTTGTCAGGGTTTCATTTTGGCAGTGACCTACAAATAACTGTGGCCATGAACATGAATGTTAACGGATGTGACCAAGTAGTAGTTATTAAAAATTATGGTTGTAATGGGTTCCAAGTTTCCCTCGTGTTTCCCTCTGGGTTTATTACAAGAGACGTTTTGTGATTTTTATAGGCCTCCGATGAGCCATTCTCGTAACATTTATTCTTACTGTGACTTCTGTTGCAATATGTTAACTCAAATCAATAATTTTGTCTTGCATCTGATTTTCCAGACTCTCCGGGAGCCAGAGGGAGATGAAAAGGCTGTGGATGCAGAGTTTGGAGGTCACAGAGTTTTGGCTGTTATGAGACCTCCTACAGAAGGACCCGTGAGTGTCCCTACAATCACTTTTATATAGACTCATCATTATCCACTGTTACACTGTTGCGCAGGTATTGATCTGTGCATTTCTAAACCTGCTAACTGTATGGAACTGTATTAAATGTAGATGAGGGGAACACTATAAATCAGCAGGTGACTTGTTTGCTTGCTATGTCCTCGTTATGACAACATCTATCCGAAGTTTACAGCTATACTCAACTGTTCCTTTCTTTCTTTCTGCCGACAGTCCACAAGTGAGGCAGTGGCCATTGTTCAGAGGTTTCCCTTCTCCTCAGCCCTGCAGAGGATGAGTGTGGTGACGGTGGCCCACGGGGGACACTCAGCTCTCGCGTTTATCAAAGGATCTCCAGAGATGGTGGCGAGCCTCTGCCGAGCTGAAACCGGTCAGTGTCTTATTGTTAATAATGTGAAAAATAATAATATTCTTTTTATGCGTACAGCATTTTAAGAGATTTTGAATAGAAACCTTTCAATGCCAGGTTCTTTTAACCCCCCCCCCCCAGATGAAGTTTCATAGATATTTGTACTTGTAGTATTATTTTTTATTTCCATATGTTTTGAATTCACAATAAACATGATGTTTTGTTTTTACAGTGCCGGCTCAGTTCTCCAGGAAGCTGCACAGCTTCTCCACTGAAGGCCTCAGGGTCCTTGCACTCGCCTGTAAACCATTAGACAGAAACACCGACTTCAGGACCATTGAACGGTGAGATTCCAGTGGCCTTCTTTGTGGCTCCTTCATAGACGGTTCCCTTTTTTTGTCTACACCTGAAGCATGTTGTAAGTCCAGTCATACTGAAACGGCTGCTGCAAACGCAATCTACCAGCTCCAACAATGAGTGTTAAAGCAGCTGTGTGTCTTTCTGCAGAGAGGAGGTAGAGAAAGATATGCAGTTCCTGGGTTTGCTGATGATGAAGAATCTGGTGAAACCAGAGAGCCCCAAGGTCATCAACATCCTGAGACTGGCACACCTTCGCAGCGTCATGGTCACTGGTGAGAGATGTTTTCTGATTGTGTGAACCACAGCTGACTAACTAAATGCCTTCAGTGTCACGTCAGATCTTGATGGGTCCTTCTTCCTGCAGGGGACAACATTTTAACAGCAGTCAATGTAGCAAAAAGCTGTGGGATGGTGGGGTCTGATGAGAAGGTGATATTCGTCAACGCAACCCCCCACACTGCCCAGTCCATGCCCACCCTGACGTTCAACCTTGAAGAAGGAGGGTCCACCCAAAGCTCTGTGGAGGTCATCACTCAGGTTAGTTCTGCTCAGACACAGCTATGCATTTTACTGCTTCTCAATTATATTTAATAAAATATAATTATAATATAGGGATACATAATAAATATTTGTGCTGATCTGCATATTTAATGACAGAATACACACAGTAAGCCTGTCATGAGCACTGTCATGATGGCCTGCTTCCCTAAACTGTCTGGATGTATTTTGGTTGCTGTTATTGATGCTGTTCCTCCTTTCCTCCTCTCAGGGTATGTACCAGGGGGGGTTTGGCTATCACCTGGCTATTGGTGGCAAGTCCTTTGCTGCCCTCTGTGACTACTTCCCTGAGTATTTGCCAAAGGTAAGGGATGTTATGTCACCCCAGCAGGAGTGTTTGACAATGGGGCACGCTAATGCACCAATGACAGAAACATACTATAACTCTAACTGTAATAGCATGTCTATAATATACATACTGCAATTAACAATCGTTAAGACAAATTATATTTTGGTTCAAACAGGAGTTATACTAACAAGACTGTCATCATCTCCGACAGCAGAGATGACTGTGGGATGTCAGTTCAGTCGAGATGTTATTAGCTATTGTTTGCTCTTTTCCTAACATGCTGTCATTGCAGGTTTTGTTGCGAGCCACAGTATTTGCACGCATGACTCCTGACCAGAAGACTCAGCTGGTGAAGGAGCTGCAGAAACTGAAGTGAGTACAGACACAGAAAAGGGAAGGATGGGAAACCCAGAGGAAGAAAGGAAACTACAGAGGGCAGCTCTATAATGAAAGTGACAGAATAGGAGAAAACAAACTGAGATATGAATGAATAGATGGTTAGATTACCTGTTGATTATAAAAGCTAAAAAAAAGACAAAATAAAAATATACTTTTACAAATCCACTACTATTACCACTACCTACACAAAAAATGCAGAAAGTGAGTATGTCTGGTGTAAAGTTGTCTGTAGTGTAAAAATACAATTATTACATGTTTCTGAAGAATAACCTCAGCTGTTGCTGTATTGTTATGCAAACTGTCGTCTAGTGGCCAGTAGCGAAACTGCAGCTACAGGCACATCTAAGTGTGCTTCAACACTGCAGCGGCTGCTCCACACGGTCAAGCAGCCACCAATACTATTTAATTTAAGGTGGAATCGCCACTGTCATCTATGTGGATAGCTGCATCACAATGTATAATGTTTGTAATTTTTATTATTTATATAATTAAACACTGCCGAACAACATCAGCTACTACCTGTTACACTTATTTCAACACACTAACACTAACTATTATTCAAACTTGTTTTATTATTACAGCTACAGGGTGGGCATGTGTGGAGATGGAGCCAATGACTGTGGGGCCCTAAGAGCTGCTGATGTTGGGGTTTCCCTGTCTGAGGCCGAGGCCTCAGTCGCTTCACCTTTCACCTCCAAGACTGAAAACATCAGCTGTGTGCCGCTGCTCATCAGGTGGGGAAGTCAGAGGCAAAAGTGTCGAAGTTGTAAAAGCAGAGTTAACATGTATGACATGTCTGCAAACCCACCAAACCAGTAATGGTTCAGCAGAGACTGCAGCAGAGAAACTAATGACACATTCTTCCCCCTTGTCTGTGCAGAGAGGGAAGATGCTCTCTGGTCACCTCCTTCAGCCTCTTTCGATACATGGCCCTGTACAGCCTCATTCAGTTATGCTCCGTCCTCATCCTCTACACGGTGGGTAGCAGTAGAGCTCGTCACCCTGTCTGTGTCTGTATACAATATTGAACAATAACACATTATATTAAATAGTATAATAACATTAAGAAATTCCGCTGTCTTCTAGAAACAGAGTTACCATTACCATGCCACACTCCTGGCAGTTCCAGCTACCATTCATAAACATACCCCAGAGAGAAACTGCTATAGCAGCAGTGATAACTGTAACACAGACTGCACAGTTTTGTCTCTACAGGTAGTGAGAGAGACTGTGAGTCTCCCAAAGCATCAATGGGTCGAACAGTTTGAAAGCGTAGAAGCACACTTTATATATATGTAGTGTTGGTATAGGAATTAAATAAGTGCTGCTAACCTGTAACTCCTGATGTTTAAGTGCTGCACAGGTCAAGAGCACAAGCACGTCCGTTCTGGTTATTACGTTCACAATACTAACAATACAGACCCGGCTGTTTCCTCACAGGACTCTCTTACTCATTCTGTCTCTTGTGTAGATCAGTGATATTAGGAAAAGAATTTTATAGTCCATCCATTAGATGTGACCTTTGTAAAAGCTTTGAACAAATCTGTTCTGTCAGCCTCTTCCCTCCCTTTTGATGCAGAAACTTTGAATGAAGCATGTGACGTGTGTGTGTGTGTGTGTGTGTGTGTCCGTCCAGATGAAGACGAGCATGGCTGACCTGCAGTTCCTGTTCTGTGACATTTTTGTGGTGACTGTGCTGGCCATCGTGATGGGCAGGGGAGGCCCCAGTGAGGAGCTGCACCCCCGCAGACCCTCCGCCAGTCTGCTGACCCTGCCTGTCCTGGGTAGCCTTTTCATCCACACCTGCTTGATCATCCTGGGTCTGCTGGCTGGACTCTTCATCATCACCTCACAGGACTGGTCAGTAAAAACACAGATGTTTATTAATATTGTTTCTATATTTATGAAATAAAATAAAAATATCTGTTTTAGAGAAGAACCAGACAGTCTGTGCATGATGTACTTTTATACACTGTAAAATTTAATACTCTGTATTTTTTTTTAGGTATATTCCACTTAATTCAACAGTATATGGAACAGACAATCTGCCCAACATGGAGGACACCACTGTGTTTTCCGTGTCAGGTTTCCAGTACATGATCATGGCTGTAGTGGTGACCAAGGGCTACCCTCACAAGAAACCTCTGTACCACAATGGTGAGTCATCAGAACTGTCCAAAGGTGGTGGTGTGACGTTGGAAGGGTGATGCCTTCAGACCCATACTGACGAATTGGTCAGCTGTTCATCACTGTCTTAACTACAAATGATGCGGGACATTAGATGTGATCTTCTTCTCTTTTTCTCTCTCCAGTGATTTTCCTCTGTCTACTGTTTGTCCTCTTTTGCCTGATGACTTGGCTGGTGGTATACCCTGGATCTTTCATTTGTGAGAAACTTCAACTCTACAACATTACCGATATGGATTTCAAAATGCTGCTCGTCGCTGTCGCCGCTCTCAACTTCCTCATTTGTTTTGTCATCGAGGTCAGTAATTATATTAAACTTTTATTAAACTCAGCTGGCTCAGTCTTAAGCCCCAACACCAGTGGAAGAAAGTCACTCATAGTTGGAATTAGCCTCAATATTAGCTTGTTAATATGTTGCAATAAATTGTAACTGGAGGCTTTGACTTTGATCCTGTTGCTATAGTTACTTATTTTAGATACAGGTTGATACGAGCTGGTGCAGTAATTTAGATCAGTGAACAGTTTGGCTGGACCTATCCATTGTTAGGAATCTATGGACGCCTTGCAGCCAATTAGAAACGAGTATTCATCCAGACCATGATGTAACATACCAGTTATACTCCATCCAAAATGTGTTTGAAGACCTCCAACAGGCTGGAAACGGCTATAAGACATTTTGTAATTTACTACTTAATGAAAAAGGAAGTGGCTGTGGTCATCATCAAGTTCACGTGAGTTACTTATGTCAGGACTTAAACGTTGGCATGTTTTCATGTTTTTAAAAGTGTCTGTTGGAACTTCTCCAACCAATCAAGCTGGTTCAGTATAATTAATACACTCTACCATGACACTGCTAATCAAGCCTGCACATATTTTATCTATACGCAGCCCGTGTCCACATTGACTAAAGGCACCTAAAGGCATTACAAAATGCAGCTAGAGAGTCTGAAAATGCAAAGCACAGCATTTTGCTGTTTACTAAAGTGTTGCTTCTGGGCTAGTAGGACAGGTTCTTCAACATTTAATTAGACAGCTCTTTTTGGCTGTCTGGGTGGGGTGCTGTTTGAACCCTCCCTTTTCTTTGGATGCCAGATGGTTTGCTGTTTACACAAGGACTTCTTCAGTAAATGTTGCTATATAATTAAACTATACTGTACTATACTGAAACTGACTCCTTACTTACTTTATTACTAGGAGAACATGGATGATATGCCTTTTTAACATTTTGACACATCACATTTGTAAATAAAAAGAAACAATGTAAATTAATGTAATAGATTACAGCTGAATTCAGTTTCATTGTTCTTGTACTGTGCCTGCCTGCTGTCATGACTACAAGCCAAAATGTCTGTTGTCCATTTTCATCATAGATCAACAGATATGTTTTTAAATGTGGTATTTTCCTGAAAGCCCTTGTTAACTTCTTAAGTTGTTTTTGTTCTCCAGATGTTGATAGACATGGGTATGCTGAACTGCTTCCGGTTGCTGCGTGGGAAGCGTCAGTCAAAGAAACAGTACAAACGTCTGAACGTCGTTCTGTCCAACTCTCCATCGTGGCCGCCTCTTAATCAACCCCTGTCCCCCACCGATAACATAGTCATCTGCCTTAGCTAGCACCCGCATGCCCCTCTGTCACTGACACCGTCAGTCATCTGAGCCAAACAATGTTGTGGATGGGAGCAGCACCCCCAGAATGACCAACAATGCAAAGTCGTGTTTACCTGTATTAATAAACTATTTTTATGTACAGTGTTTGTGGTTTTTAAAGCTCTTCTGTTACCATGTGGTTTAATAGTGTGGTCCTGGGGGGGTCTGGGGACCACACTGCGTTGGGTTTGCATGTTGGAGTGAAAAAGATCAGTTAAGCCAAACAGGACCAGGCAATTTAATGTAATGACCACACATCACAGACCGAAGGACATTTTTTGCAAATCATTTTATTAAATCAGTATTTACAGGCAGTTTGTGTTCTCGCTCAGAGCTCGGCCAAACCCATTTGTCTCCTGCTCTGCTGTTGGATTTCCTGAACTAAAATCTCTTACCAGTATGGTCAACCTCAGATAGTTTTTATTTTGAACTACAGTAATAAAAGCAACCAGGAAGTAAAGATGTGATACAGGAGGCACAAGCTGAATTCAGCCGTTACATGAACTCTTCTATTGATGATGTGCACCACTGAATATGGCTTTGAGATCTCTTCTCTGAACAGAAAGGTGAAAAACTGAGAACATCTATTGGGCACAATGGTCCTGGTCGGCCAGGTAGTCACTACCTCTCTGGTTAACACACAGCTTTAGATCCATGATCCACTTCAGCAGTTACTGAATCATCACACACAGGGGCTGATGTTACCATTCCTTATGTGATCCAGATGTCAACACTCTGACCCAAATAAGAAAAAACAGGGCATTCATTCAGTTACATTTCACCGCACACTCTGGAGCACTGTGCCAGCCCAAGCTTTGATACGGACATCGGCTGTCTGAGCAAACTCGCTGGAAAAATACAATCTTCGTTCATTTCATTCATTCAGTCTCGTTCACTTGCACCTGAGTTCCTATGCACTGTACGTCAGTGATGGACATGAAGAAACGAGGGCTTGGAAGGGCTTGTGAAGTACAGCAGTGAATTCATCCCTATCTGACCCTCCCCTAGAATTGCTGCCAACAACACCTTCACGTGATGACATCTGAATTAACTGATATATGTACAGGTTGGTTTTAAAATGGGATTTTGGTTCTCTCGATCAAAACTCTGCTCTGACATTGCTGCCGTCTCTTACAAAAAGGCAGGAAAGCTACTTAAAAATGGACTTAAATCCACCATTTTCTTTTCATTTGTCTTTTTCTTGTTTGCTTTTACTTTTAAATAGAAACAATGGCGTGACAGTCCAGGGAAGATAGCTGAAAAGCTTAAATCAAAAAAAAACGTAGCAAAAACAACTTGTCAGATATACAACTTGACACACATGACCACCGTCTTTAAAAACAAATAGTTTACATATTAGGGGTGCGGTGATAATAGCCAATAGGTAAGTTACCAGGTAGGTACCAGTTAAGTACTCATCATTAGTGGTGAGTGTACAGTGGGAGATCTGGCACCACAAAATGCAACTAGGGTGTGTGTGTTAAAAACTGTTAGGAGAATCCACGATGTAACATTTATAGACCGTTTTATCATAAAAGAAGAGGTGGAAAATATTGTTTCCTATTTCATAAAAACTGCAGATATGGGTTTTTTTTTTTTAAATCTCAATGCTAAATACTGTTTAATGAACAGATTATGGATGGTGTGTGTATAATGTGATGGGTAGATATCAGAGCATCCCTAATATAGATAATTAAAGACAAGCAAGAAAAACAAAAAGGTAAAAATTTTGCCAGCTGACATCTGAAAAATTAAAAACATATGTAAAGATGTGAGAAGTGATGTCTGGTATTATTGCTGAGGAGAAGCTGCTGCCCGAACGCCAGCTCATCTCATTTTGCTAGGGCCCGTCGCTTCTCCTCCTCTCTCTGCCGTCCTTTAAGTCTTTGCTTCCGCATAGCAGGGTGTCCTGAGACGGAGCGGCTGGGGACTGAAGGAGGAGAGAGGTGGAGGCGAGGGGCATTTCTTAAAGGGATCATCACAGTGAGTCCAGAAGATGTCCATAGTCACAGTGTCAAACAGACTGGAGTGGGGAGGGAAGAGAGCACATTTCCATTTGACTTCATCCCGGAGTTCCTTCCTCCTGCTCAGTTCTACGCGCCTGCTAATGGGAAGCAGCAGTGCGGGGGTACTCACAGCTCATCCGATGTGAAGGAACCGAGGGGAGGAAGTTTTAATAATACGTTGCTGTCTTTGCTCTCGGGTGGCCCTTGATCTCTCCTCCCTCAATGGCTGGGTGGCCACGGGCCCCACTTATCTGTGCTGTCGGAACCCTTGGGTGCCGTCTGGGCCGGCTGGCTGCCCGACAGTGTGATTGTTTGATCGGGTGTCGTCTGAAGGCAATGTAGAGTTATTGCGCCCTGGCCTGGCAGAAAGATGGGAGACAGGAATGAACTGGAGACAGCAGACTCCTACATGCACAAACAGGTATCCACATATGATTGAAGTGTTGCGTGTTGGTTTTGGGAGAGTTATACTTCATATGTACAATTTACTGTCAAATGGAACTGAACACAAATGAAAAGAAGCATTAAGTTGTGCAAAGTTGCACTGCAGCTTTCTATGATGGTCCCCTTCACTAATTCAAACTGTACTTTTCTGAATACTCAATAACCAAACAAGGCCTTGTGAGTAAAACCTCTGAAATGTAAATATTTGTGAATGATTACCGATCTGTGTTGGGCTTGTCCTGAGGCGTGTCCTCTGGGCAGGCACTGCCCAGTATTCTCTTCCTGGCCTCGGCGTACTCTGCCTCACGCTGGGCCAGAGACTTGACCTGTGGCGTAGGCCTGTTCTGGTTCAACGGTGATCCCAGTGACCCGTTACTTGCAGGCCGCTTCAAAATGCGAATCTGGGGTGGGGGCGCTGTTGGTAGAGAGTTGTCCTGTATCACCATGGTTGTCTTCAGTGGAGATCGTGAAGAATTTTGTGCAGACTCCCTGGAGGCAGATCAACAGGACACAAATTAAGTAACACAACAGACTGATTTGTAAGAAGTGATGAAACTTGGCGAGCTTCAACTCGACACGCTTAAGATGAAAGAATTCAAAGATTAACAAAATAACTGTAGATCAGATGAGATGAACTGTTCACAGTGGCTGTTCATTTGTAAAGAGTCCCGTCACTTTTAGGTGTGTGCTTCAAGTAAGACACATAAGTAAAACCATCTACTTTGAAATGGAAATGTAGCAATGGCATTGGAAAAAGACATTTGGGCCATATTTCTTCTACCTTTTAAAGCCTTACTTTTCTTTCTGGCTGATCCTTAGCTTCTCTTCTAACCGTTTTTCCATTTCCTGTGACGGAATAAAAACAGCAGACGTGCATTAATGTAAACAAACAACATGGTCATATTGACGTGGGGTGGGAAGAAAAGTGCGGCAGGTAATAAGCAAGCCAGAGCGTGGATGGAAAGCAGGGTTCAGTTACAGGCTATTTATACATGTGCAGGGCAGCTGCCAAGTCATAACACAGAGAGTGCTCAGCTAGCTAACATTAACCGGCTGATGTTGCCAGAGAAAATCGTGGAAATGAAGTCGATCGAAGTGCATTTTAAACCGTGTAAACTAACCACAGGAGGTTATTCTGAAACGATATATAACTCCAAGCTGACAAGTTGTTAACGTTTCGACTAACTTCTTCTCAGAGCCACGTTCTTGACGTCATGCGCGAGCCATAGGCTGCCAAACTACCGTGACGATGGCTAATGTTAGCGAAATGTTACCAACATGCCAGTTTGGCGACATTACAACCTCGGCAGCCGGTTTCTTACCGACAACATGGCCGAAATTGTTGTCCAACATCTCGGCCTCGCACATTTCAGGAAATCGCCGATTTAGTTTAGCAAGTCGGTATCACAGTATGCATTCTTAACTTAGAGCTAGGCTCCATAGAAAATGTGTTAAACGAACGACAGTGTAAAAGTCAATATTGTGGTTACACATTATTTTTATCATCTGATAAACAACTGTTCTTGGGTTACTAGTCTTTTTATTTTAGAGTCAAATTTTCGACGTTACAAACTGTTTCACAACGCTGCTAAGCTAGCGTTAGCCGTCGCTCACAGATTGGTTTGGTTGGTCAATATTGCGGGGCACTAATACAAATTAATATTAAAGGATGAGGGCATTATAAAGTAATTATACATCGACATCAATCAAAGATATGAGTTGTTCATGGAGTGGGTTTTAGCTGCCTTGTGCGACGTATGTAAATTTGCCAACGAGTGAACGAACATTCAATTGACACATTTTCCATCTTAGCCGTGTAGTACATAGCTAGATTAGCATTAGCTTACATCAACCTGTGCATTTCAGTAGGAACT
The DNA here is from genome assembly GCA_008933995.1 of Datnioides undecimradiatus. Taxonomy (NCBI): domain Eukaryota; kingdom Metazoa; phylum Chordata; class Actinopteri; order Lobotiformes; family Datnioididae; genus Datnioides; species Datnioides undecimradiatus. The sequence continues at coordinate 58,153 of WARS01000068.1, forward strand.
CCTGATTTCTTGGATTTAACTAGCGCCATGTCTATTAATTATCTAGTCAGTGTTAGCTAATAATCAGGTATATTAGCACTATTTCGTACTAAATGAGAATGTTAGAGCTAAATTACAAACGTCCCGTGGCTAGTTAGCTGGCTAGGTCTGCGTTAAAACCGTCTCGCTCGCTAGTGTTAGCTACTTGACTTAGCTCGCCAAGTTTCTTAAAGCTAACATTAGCTTTAGCTACATTGTTGGCCCGTGGGAGTCGTTAACGCGAAACACCGTTTTGGGAACTCAGAAAAACAAGTATACATATTTAAAGAAGTTATCGAAAGAGGCCAATCGTCTTTAATTAGAGCTATATCGAAAATTTCATTATTTACCCCACTATCAGCAGCTTCCTCCCAACTTTCGGCGACCTCCTCATCCATGTTTCATTTTGCTCACACGCGCTGTGGACGCCGTCCTGAGCTCCTTCAGATCCGCCTCTTGCCTGTCCACAGCCTTTGACATCACACTGACGGATTTCCCCACAGCGTGAAGCTCCTCCACACAGCTGATTAGGAGTGCCCAAAAGTGGCTGACTACGTTTCAGTAAAGGGGCAGCGAACAAAGAACAAACCATGGTATTTTGCAAGAAGGCGACGCCTTTAACTGGTTTTCTTTAACATGCCACAGGTGTGTGAACACTGTCACTACTTCCTTGTCGCCGCAGCCTTCCCACAGCCTCTTTTATTGATTGGTAACATAACAGAACATAAAAGTTATTAATTTCAACAGCAGCATGTTTCTTGAGACCATTTCGACTTCTTAAAGAGGTAATTGCATGCTGTAATTGCATTTCAATGATTTCAACTCTTTGGATTGCACTGTAATTCACTGTAGTATTTCTTTGTCAAGGTACGGTGAGCAGCGTGTGACTACGTTTACATCACATGTATATTGAAAATGAAATTTCAGTTTCAATGATTTAACCCAAACTTTAAGAAGATGACCCCTGGCTTCTAAGCAAAGTGTTAAATCATTTGAACGAGAATATTTTAGAGAGAATATACTGCATTAAGTTGTGCTGCAGGCACCGTATAAAATAAAGACAATGAAGGAAAGTTGCCTTGTCCACTGAGAAGTCATAGTCAAACCTCATGTATTACATACATACATACATACATACAGTATGCACAGTATTGTAGTATTGTACCTGGTGCTGCCACACACTGTTTTTGATCACATGTGCAACACACTACAGTGCAAACTACAATTATGTGATTAATACTGAAATCCTTATATAGATACTTATGATTCTAATATACATAGCCTCTGTTCATTGTTTCGAGCTTTGTTTTAATGAATTGAAATTCTTGGCTGAGTTAGGAGGATGTTGTGTGGGGTGTGTGGCACAAGGAAAACTTTTTTTTCTTTCCGCCTCCAGTGCTGCATTACATCTGTCTCTGTTTAGACACATGAGGGCGGTATGGGTTTATCAGACCACAGCTGATGTTTCAGATTAAGTTTGTAACATAATGCTGTAATGTGCAGTTTGTCTGGACTGTATCTGTGTCTTTTCAAGTCACTTAAATCTAAACTTTTCTGCTACTTGGCCTATACTGTAAACATAGAAATGACTGAAAGTTGAGCATCGCAGACTAAATAAAATCAGTGTGAGCAGGTTGTTCTTCAGTGAAATGGAATTTGCAGCAAACACAGCTTCAGCATGCACATTTTTAATATGGTATCAGTTACATGATAATCAAACTGTGAATTGTTAATAATTGTTAAGCATTGTCATGACGGATATTGAGGCATGGATGTCTGTGTGATTTTTCTTTTAAATATAAACACCAATGATCTAATAAAGGAGAGCAGATTTCCTGTAATATCATGCAAATATGTAAAAAGCTTAGTAGTTTTCATGGTCTGGAATTTCATTTCTATTGGCTTTTGTACTTTGACAAACCGGTAGGACTGACTTCACACAGAAATAATGTTTTATTGCTACCGGAATTATATTTACTTCCTCATTATCATAATTGCGTTCCCAGATAAGAGAGATGTCCAAATTATGCACTGTTATAGTGATTTAGTCCGGATGTGGTGAAGCTGATACTGACAAAAATTAAATGAACTCCATAACCCATCTGATATGCTTGTCAGCTTTTCTTGCAAGTCACATCGTCTCAGTGTGTCCTGAGAGGTTTCTGTCTTATTTGATGTAAATATTTGATATATACCTATATACCGAAGTTAACAGGATGATTGGAGTGTACTCCTCAAACCAGTCGGATGACCAAAGATTTGTTTTTGAGAGTGTCAAGCAGAATCAGCCTAAATGCAGAGGTGTCATGGACACTTTGAGCTTCGTGTCTTTCTCTGTCATTAAAACTTAGGTTGACAGTATTTCATAAAACAATAGTCAGCTCCCTATACTATGTACAATGAAATGGGGTTTTTTCTGGGTGTATCCAGTTCTTTTTCCTCTTCTATATGCTCTTTCAATGAAAGTGATCGGAGACACAGATCTGGTCCTCAATAGTGAAAGAATCCACTTCACGGTTTATTTGGACCTTACGTAGTCTTTTGCAGTCTAAGTGTGTCATAGTAACCAGATATCTTCCAATCCTAATGCCCATGCAGTATAAAAGAGCTGCAGAGGAAATACCTTCACAAAACGGTAATAACTTTCTCCCTCGCTACACTTAACAACCTTGTTAAGAATGTTAACAAGGGGTATTTAAATAGCCAGAAGGAACAAAAGGAATAATGTTAACAAACATAAAATGTATCAGTGTATATGTCAGCACCTGACTGATGTTTATAGACAGATTTTAAAAATTGTGAACCTCTCCTTTAATGCCTTTGGTTCCTGAACTGGACCTTCATCTGGGTTGTTGAGCCCTACATTGCAACTGACTGTTATAAAGCATATTTGTGAAATGAATTAGCACATGCAATTATGATGGTTTAGACTGAGTAGTAAATGTCTTGTGTCCTTTTCTGCTCATATAAAACACTTCACAGATTTCATAGCAAAAGGAACCTAGGGTAAAGATCTCTATGGACTTGTTCATGAGACACATTGTGTGTATAGCTGACATTTTGCCACAGAGTTACACGGAGAAGGGAAGCTGTCTTATGATTTTAAACTCTATCACAAGCAAAATTTGGATAACCAGCCCAGTGTAATGTGCTGCTGTTGTATCATTGCACGGGAGGAAGTCAGACTAAATGTATAAAATAACCAATAGCTGAGAAAATGAAGGGTTTTGTGTGTTGATTTCGGAAAGTGGAGCAGCAATGTCCTTAAGGACAACTCCAGACGCCTCTCGAATTAGGACAGGAAGATCTATGGGAGACTGATTTGCTATCCCAGGAGTAATAAAACTATGACAGCAGGTGTACAGATTATTCAGATTATACATGTATTTATTGCACAGGACATCATTTGACACTTTTGCAGCTCTGCAGCTTTATTACACACACATACACACAGCTAGAATGACTCGTCTTGTAAACATGCTGGATCACAGATTTCCCATCAACACATAAAGACATCAGGCAGTGTGCTGTTTTTATTTGAGTGATTGATTGATTGATTTTTATTCATAAAACATTTCAAACTTTAAAAAAAAAAAGTAGAATCTGAGATCTCTGTTTTTGCCTTCTCATTGCTCCACCATCAGCACCTATGGACGTAGTACCCTGTCACATATCCAATGATGTAAATGGACACCAGTGCAGCCAAAGCTCCTGCTGCCTTCACTGCTGTTCCAGTGCTGCCGACACACACTCTGTTATAGATCCTGTGAATGTAACGGACAGAGAGGCAGAGTCAGGTCAAACAGCATCGGGTCTATTATTCCAAAAGTTAATTTGTGTCCTAGTTTAACCACATTAACTCTGACTATACTAACTATAAAAGTTTTACAATACTTGATAAATCTCTATCACTTTAAATGCTCATGTTTTAAAAGATAATTTTAAATTTTGTGACTTAAAACTATTTTTTTTCCCCAACCTTGTCAAACCCATATATCAATATATTCCATACAGTGAATGATCTGACCTTATTCACATCTTGTGGTAACTCTCTTTTCATCTTTTTGTCAGCCATCATTTTGTCTCACCTCATCATAGCAGACTGTGATTCCCCCACATTCATGTTGATGTTGTCCTCGTTCCAGCGATCATACTGCACACTGCCAGCACCGTTGGAGTCCATGTGGGAAGTCTTTCCTCTCCTTAGTCTTTATCTGTGGCCCAGAATCACTGTTGACTCACTGCTTCACTGCTCAGCCAGGACACATAAAGTCTGCGCTCAGACACACTGAAGGATGTCTGTGTAGCAAAATGTCTACAGCACTAATGTCCGTTAAGCAATACAAGATTTCCTGACTCCAGTAAAATTAAAAAGCAGAGTTGAATGAGATCTCATTCTGTGTAGAAATTCAGAAAGTCAGAGGCGACTTTTAAGCTGTTTGATTGTTTTTCACCTTGATAATTTATTCGTAATACATGACAATGCACTTTAAGTATTCCTTAATGTTAGTTTTATACCATGTCTGTCACATACTTACAGTGTTTAGTCAGTCCTGTAGCTAAATCAGACCACATGACTAAAACAATCAGACTCAAAAGCATTGATTTGATGATTGAGAATTCATTTTATATCCTCACATTCAGATCAACTCAACTGGTGCTCACCTGTATGAGTCTGAAACAGTCAGCAACCTGCCTACACAGCTGCGCTTTCCAGCATATTTAAAGGCATGACTGAGACTGAGACATGCCCCCTGCTTGGTATAAAACCTTGGTATGAGGCCATAGTTCATATGTGCACTGAGGGCAGCCTGTCATAAATCCATTGGTTGTAGTCCAGCTTTTGTCCCTTACCTTCTTATATGACTTATTATCAGTGATAAAGGGCAACTTAGGCTCTTTGTGGTTTGTTAGTCTCCAGTTTCATTACATCCTGTGGAGATAGTGAGCTGCAAAGCAAAAACACATAAATTGTAAGGTGTGATGAGGTTAAATATATCACTATGCAGTTTTAAAAATGTTCTCAATAATTAAAATGTGCTGGAATAGGTTTATTATATTATATTATATTATATTATATTNGCCAACATTGCATTTATATGAAATGTATATATAATAATATTTCTTTTATGCAACATTAACAACATTCACATCGACTTCAGCTGCACGCAAGCTGCAAACGTTATGCAAACACACTAAACTGTAACAGCAAATGTTACACTGCCGGCTGCACCAGCTATAACCATGTTAGCATGCTACTGTTAGCATTTAGTGCCTAAATGAAGTCTCACAGACCAGCTAACAAGGACTTTTAATATGTCTTCTCATCTGAATATATATTATATTATATTATATTATATTATATTATATTATAAGAGGAAGTCATTGTTTCACACCGGAAGTATTAGTTCCTAACGTGTCGAGACTTCCGGTGTGCCATAATACCGCTGCGCGTACTACAGGTTTGTCTGGCCGTTTCGCTTGCTCATTGGTTAATGTCATCATTTACAGTGTCTATGCTATTAAGTACACATACGGTCATGTTTATATGTTGCCCTGTGTATCGTTTCATACGCCGTACTAACTCTTCCTTTTTAAATCACGTAGTTAGCGGCAGAAGTTGTTTAGCAACATTCGCCCATGCTAGTTTGCTAGCTTTGCTAGTGCTAGCATCAACCGCTCTACTCAAAACAGACAACATGCTTAACGTTAGAAGTATTGAGCTCATCTTCCATTTCGCTTAATGCGCTGCTATTTACATCTAACTTTCAGCACAACGGGTTGTTTATTCACCAACAACTATAATGTTAGCGGGCTACCGGGGCTAAGCTAAACGCGGAAAAAATGACGTTTTGAGTTTTTTGCTGTCTTCTGAGTCTGTGCTAAAGGACGAGGGAATAATAAGCTTTAGTTAAACGTCTTATGCATCTCTGTTTTAGATATAGTATAGCTGCTTGCGGCTGACTTGAGTTAACGTTACAATAAGGTGTCAAAGTTTGTGTAAATCCTGTTTTGACCAAAGAAGTAAACATACTCTCTAAACAAGGACAACTGTGAAATTCTATTTTAATACAGTATATTATTATTATTATTGTAACAGTAGTCTTATTTTTTCAACTCACATGATAGTAAAATGGAAATTAAAAGGAAGAAACAATTATTATTGCTATGGATTCATAATAACTGTTTTATTTTGTTCTGTACAAGCTTTACCTATCATGATTCAACTCAGGCTGAAGTGAGATGACATGTAACGAACACTCGTGTGTGTGTGTGTCTAATGTGATGCAGGCGGTGGAGACTGGATGCTGATGGGGGACGAAAAGGAGACCTGGAAAGTAAAAACTCTTGATGAAATCCTACTAGAGAAGAAACGCAGAAGAGAATTAGAAGAGAGAACAGACCCCAAGCGCCAGAAAAACGTAAAGTATCTCAAACCTACTGCATGAAACCAACATATTGAAACCAGGGCTGGGTGCTAAGGAAAATTAGTTAATTATTTTAATAATGGTCATCTGTAATGTGATGTAATGACTAAACTCAAAAGGCAAAATAATGATGATGATGATGTAGAACATCTGAAAATATCAGGTCTCGTGTCACAGAAACATCATAATATTGATATGTTGCCCAGCCCTAGTCGATATGGTGTTAAAATGAAATGAATTGCTCTTATCCCTAATATCTGCTTCTTTAATTGTCAAATGTTAGTACTCAAAGGTACTGTAGTAAATAGAAAAATTAAAAAGCAGTGGCATATAATTACTTTAGGCTAACATACTTATGCATATTCTTTGTGATCTCATAATTGTAATACCCCCCCGTAATTGTTTTTGTTAATCTGATTGTTATTTTATATTAGATGAATTATAGCACTATTTCAAATGTTTGGGTATTCGTTATCCTGTATTGTCTTATTCTCTCAAGCTCTAACCACTTACTGCCTTTTTTTTGGTCTTGCACAGTTCACACAGGGCCTTGCTCCACAGGCGGATGATCGGGAAGCCAAACGAGACACTCTGGAGGAAGGAGAACTACGGGATCAGAGAATGGAAATAACAATTCGTAATTCCCCGTACACACGGGATGACTCCACTGAGGACAGGTAGGTGGCATTGTAGTACAAAAAACATGAGGAAAAGGGCGTCAGGGTGAAAGGAAACTGTTCTCACGGTGGTACGAATGCAACATGGTGTCAGTGGCTCTTGGAGTCTCACAATGTTTTCTTTACATTTACGCAGGGGAGATGAAGATGAATCACTAGCAATCAAGCCTCCACAGCAAATAGCAAGAAAAGACAAATCTCACCACAGAAAGGAGGAGAAGAGAAAAGATAAAAGACGTCATCGCAGTCACTCTGCTGAAGGAGGTGTGGGAGTGCTGCTTAATTACATAAACGCATACATGTGTTTGACAGACGGATACAAAGTGTCTGGAGCTGCTTTTTTTTCTGGTCTGTTTCCACTCACGGTATTTACTTCTACAGCAGGCAAACATGCACGACCCAAGGACAAAGAAAAAGAACGAGAGAGTGACCGCAGGAAGCGACAGTGGGAAGAAGACAAAGCCCGACGAGACTGGGAGAGGCAGAAAAGGAGGGAACAGGCCAGAGCTCATTCACGCAGAGAGAGGTGAGCACTGGACAGGAAACACATTTAGATCAACTTGTATAATTCAGACACAGATTTAGATTTACATGTGACTTTTGTCAATATTCATGTTTTTAATGTCAATATTTGTCAGATTGTAGCATTAAGTTTTTATTGAGTACATATGTCATGACAGCAGAGCAATCCTACAGACAGAAACTAACTGTATGCCCAAACTAAATGGAAACAAACAATGACAAAATTGGCCTTTTGATTGTCTGGACAGACCTCGATTGGATTCTCCTGGGTTTTTTTTGGACCACAGGGACCGGCTGGAACAGCTTGAGCGCCAGCGTGAACGAGACCGAAAGCTGCGTGAACAGCAGAAAGAGCAACGAGAGATGAAAGATCGGGAGAGGAGGGCTGAGGAGCGACGCAAAGAGCGCGGAGCTCGGCGAGAAGGTCAGTGAACGAGCCCAAACACCTGCTGGACAGCAGGCATGTGGTTTCATCCAGAGTTTTTTAAAACCTGTCAGCTGTGGCGCTACATCTGTAACTCATAAGGTTTTCCTTCCCACAGTGCCGTCTCACCATCGGATGCTTCCTGACGAGTATGACGACAAGCCAAAACAAAGTCACCGCAGCCGAAGTCCCACCCGCCTTCCCCGGGAAAGATCTGAACACAGCGAACCACGAAAAAGTGCAGGTGAGTTTACTGTTACAGTCTGTCTACAGTTCTACCCTTTTGCATTGACTTTGTTTCCACAACAACATAATGTATCATTGTTTGGTCTGCAGTATCAAAGGAGGAGAAGCCAGACAGCAAAGACCTGCTCGCAGACCTCCAGGACATCAGTGACAGCGAAAGGAAGACTACCACACCAGAATCCTCCATTGGTAATGGATGATATAAACTAGTCTTATAGTTATACATTAAAGGCCTAGCAATGTGGTAATTGACTTGTTTGGTATGTTTAAAATGTTTCAGTATTACGCTTTGATCGCCTCAGACGATATGTTATAAATGTCCTCATATCTTATTCGCCTCGCCCAGCTTCAGGATCAGGCTCGGACGAAGAGGAGGAGGATGAAGATGATGAAGAAGAGTCCAGCAGCCAGAGTGAGGGTGAAGAAGAGGAAGGGGAGGAGGAGTCTGTTTCGGGCTCAGGAAGGTCTGAGCAGAGTGCAGGTAAAACAGTTAAAGACCGCTCCCCTGCTCTGACTGATGTTGGACAGCACGACAGCTTTAACACTGTGGCTTCCTCCGTTTCAGAGGATGTCAGTGAGGACGAGCAGTCAGAAGATGACTTTGGGGACGAGAGGGAGAATGGAAATCACATACCTGCAGGTAGGTGAACAGGTGTGATGTCTGTGAAGGACCTTGTGTTTCCAGTTTTAATTTGAGAAACAAAATAATGCTATAATTCAAATGTCCTGCAATTGAACTTCATTTTAATTATGTGTGTTCATTGGCTTAAAATCTTTTTTATCTGGAAATGACTTTAGACGGAGGAGTTGCACGGCCAGTAGAGAGAGTGCATAAATCAGATTTGGGTCAGTAAAACCTTGGCTGTGTCTGCTGAACATTTGGGAGTTTTATTTAGAATTCTTCCCTTGAAGGTTAATAAAATGAGCTGCCAGGACTCGTCTCTGCAGGTTTCTTGGAGGCACAATCTGTGATCCGAATGCAAACAAAAAGGTAGCCTCACAACCGAAAGATCGAACCACAGGCCACAAACGACTGTTGCCTTATAGTCGCTAATATACATCAAGCTTCAAAAACATTAGTCCTACTTTTAACTCCACGGTGTGTTTCATTAGATCCTCACTGCTCCTAAATAAACGCTCTCTTCTTCCGAGTATCATTAGCACTTTCTTACTCTGCTAAATACATACTCGCTAAAAGGCTTACCGTTTACACACAAACCTCTATTTTTCAGGACACTGTCAAAACCTCTGGAATGAAGCTGCTGTTAGTTCACTGATAAGACTGTTAATGTAACATTCAGCCCCACTAGATGTCAGCAAACAACTCTTTGTGATGTAAAGATGCAGTGGAGTAATGGCATCCAGAGCAGGGAATATAGTCACACTCCCTGTGTGTGTGTGTGTGTGTGTGTGTGTGTGTGTGTTGTAATATGAGCACTTCTCTCTTCTTTGTTTAGTGCATGTGTGTCCCTCTTTGCCCTCCCAGTGTCCCTTTTCAGCTTTGGCGAGGTCACGCACTTTCTCATGTTACAGCTTAACAGTACGTGAAAATCACACTTGAGGCGGGAAAAAGGCAACAGAGTAACAGAATCCACGTTTGATCAGATACCACTTTTACCTTTGAGTCATGGACATGCATGTTTGTTTTGGTGACCCATATCTTACTACAGATATGATCCCGATGAAGGCGGCAAGCCAAAATGTGTTGGTCTTGTAATAAGGTTGTTTATACCACAAGTGCTGCTGGAGTTTTGACCTCTGATGCTAAACTGATTGCATCCGGCGTCTCACAGTGCCAGAGTCCCGCTTCGATCATGATTCAGAGGAGAGCGGCGAGGACATGGAGGAAGAGGAGGAGGAGGAGGAGGAGGAGGAGGAGGAGGAGGATGATGGGGGAGAGGGGGACCCCACGCCTCACTCTCAAACCCACTCTCGATCCCCCACCCCGGAAGAGAACTACATCCCAGACTCTCCCCCAATCTCACCCGTGGAGCTGAAGAAAGAGCTGCCCAAATATCTCCCCGCTTTACAGGTCAGGACTGACAAGACTCACATGTTCATCCAACTGAGCCATGAAGTATTTATGATTATGTAAACATCCAATCCAAGGTAGCAGGATGTTGAGGCCCACTGTTGATTGTGTGTTTTCCAGGGTTGCCGTAGTGTTGAAGAATTCCAGTGTTTGAACCGAATAGAGGAGGGAACCTACGGCGTTGTGTACCGAGCCAAGGACAAAAAGACAGGTCTGCAAATAAACACATGGGTTCACTTGCTTTTTGGGATTCTTGGTGTGTTTATAGGCAAAACAACAAACATGATGTCATATTTGCAGATGAGATTGTGGCCTTGAAAAGGCTGAAGATGGAGAAGGAGAAGGAGGGCTTCCCCATCACCTCTTTAAGAGAAATTAATACGATCCTGAAAGCTCAGCACCCAAACATCGTGACAGTACGGGTGAGAGATCTTTAAAATGAAATCTTAATTTCTCCGGCCAATGTGAATCCTAAAGTGTTTGAACTTAATGTAACTTAATGTTTTTCTCCTGTTTCAGGAAATAGTTGTTGGAAGCAATATGGACAAGATCTATATCGTGATGAACTATGTAGAACATGACCTGAAGAGTCTAATGGAAACCATGAAGCAGCCCTTCCTGCCAGGTAACACAAGACGTCGTTGAGCTGTGAAAAGTTGAATGGGATAAAAACTGTCCTGGGATTGGTTAATCTTGGTCAATTGATTTAGAGTAGATAGTTAAAGCATGACATTTCTCCTCAGGTGAAGTGAAGACACTGATGATTCAGCTCCTTCGAGGTGTCCGACATCTCCACGATAACTGGATTCTGCATCGAGACCTGAAGACGTCCAATCTGCTGCTGAGCCACAAGGGAATCCTCAAGGTACGTTGGGACGTCTCACTCTCACAGCTGCTTTTCCTTCCTGTCAGTCCGCAGCCAATAAAAGCTGTATTCCTCCATAATCTAATGAAATTATGTCTGTGTAGAGAACGAAGTGAACTTAATATTTACAGCTTGTTTTTCACTTCAACATCAGGGGTTGAAGCTTTGCTTTATTTGTTTGGGATTAGTTGGCCGATTAGATAGAATCATTTGTCCACATGTCCAGCTTGAAAATGCAACATGTTGCACTGCTCTTTGAGTTGATAAATGGGCCTCTGGGAACTGTAGGAACAACACAGATTGCCTGTTGATAGTGGATGTTGGACACATGCTCTGCTCTATTATTTGACACCACTTGTGCTTAAGGTTTTTCTGTAAAATATAATGTAGCCAGTGTTGCTGCGTTGGATTTCCTTCTTTATACCGCTGTCATATTATAAGTTAATGCAAGAAGATGTGCATTCGCTTATGGGTCTTTTTGATTTAGACAAGTGGAATTTACACATGAGAAGGTTCACAATATGCTGCAGTAGCTGCCAACTGTAAAGCCGAGTTAACCCTTTCACAGAATTGACAAATACAGGTTTTAACCTCGGTGTGAAACTGGCCAGAGTGTCTGGAAGTTGATTTATGGAGTTAAGACACTTTCTGCCCCACCAGTTTTTGTCCTAGTATTATGACTTGATTAAATATTACTCCAAAAAGTGCATTAAAGGAAAATAAAATCCTAAAATAAATAAAGTTGTGTTTTCCTTTTAAAAACTGTCTATAGTTTGGTAGAGTACAGAAACTAAAAATGGTTTCCCTTAATCCATCTTTCTCCTAAGCGTGTCTGTTCATCTAGCCTGTTGTTTGTTCAACTGTGCTGTGTAGCAACACAGCACAGTTGAACAAACAACACATGATTACTAAAAGTCAATTAGAGCATGAATTTCTGGCTAAATGGATGGCAGACAGACTCCACGTGTAAATAAACCAGATTTTTAAAGACATTTGTCTGCTGAATTGTAAGTAAGCTGTCAATAGAAAATATGAATCACACTGCATCTTGTGTTTTTTAGACCCAGAGAACATGGTGTTTGATCTCCACTGACAAGTCAAAGGATTATTAAATAAATATTGTATTACTGCAGAGCTATTGTTCTTTTAATTGTCATGCACTGTAGATTGGTGACTTTGGTTTGGCCCGGGAGTACGGTTCCCCCCTGAAGCCCTACACCCCTGTAGTGGTCACCCTGTGGTACCGATCACCCGAGCTGCTGCTTGGAGCCAAGGTGAGAACTGAAGCTCACGTGAACCAGATGAAAAATACCTGCGCAATAGCTGAAACTACAAACATTAAAGTGATGTACTTTTCATAGAGGCGGTTACATCATCATGATTGATTGAGTTACCCAATGACATGTTTCCAAGAGAAGACACCATCTGTGAAGGATTTGGTTTATAAGATACTAAATACCACTGAAACACGATTTGAGTTTTACAGTATGTGATTTACACAGCCAGAGAGGCAGAAGTCCAGCAGCCCATCAGAACACATCCACTTTCACACACGAGACAGACTGGAGTGTAGAAGCGTGCCAGGCAGACTGTCTACTTTATGTTTCTGCGGACTGCCACGGTGTTTGTTCTTCTCTCCGCAGGAGTACTCCACAGCTGTGGACATGTGGTCAGTGGGCTGCATATTTGGCGAGCTCCTCACCCAGAAACCTCTTTTCCCTGGAAAATCTGAAATTGACCAAATTAACAAGATTTTCAAGGTAAATGCCCTCATTTGCCCTCATAACATGAAGAAAATCTCACCAATAAGGCTAAAGCTCTTCTGTTTACAGCCTGTAAATCTCTAGAGTGTGTTGTCTGTCAGAGTAGGTCAGCATGAAGTTGTGCTGTGGTCCACAGGGTGGAGCTATTGGTAGACATTAACCCAAATGATGTAGTTATTATGAAACGGAGACACTCACCTTATAGGGTTTTTCCATAACGGAGAACTTGGTCGTGTCGAGACATGCTGTGAGTGGCTGCAGACAGTCAAGCTGCATTGGCTGTGTGTGTCTGTGTGTGTGCGTGTGTATGTTTTGTTTTGTTTTTCCCCCCTCAGCACAGCACAGCACAGCGCAGTGAGGTAAAGATGTTTACTTTGATGACTAACCACTCTAAGAGCCTGTCACCTGCAGCCCTTCAACTCATATTTAGCGCAGAATATATTGAGTAGACTTGTTTACATCAAAGAGTAGCGCTATAATAAAGCTCCCAACACTAAAACACAAAGTAAAGCTAATATCTAAAAGCACAAACAAACACAAAGTGATATTAACTCCACACACACGCGGATTCAGCTCTGCTACTGAGCAGGACTACAGGACTATTCACTGCATGTCATCGCAGCCTGGCTGGGCACGGCGTGGCTAAAGCGGAACGACCCAGGCCCGTGGAAAAACCCTAATAGTTGGACGAATGCGTTTCAGTAGATGATCTGCATAAAGCACGACAGCCGTGCAGACTGATGTCATTCAGGCCCCCCAAGTCATCCTACAGTCTTTACCAGTGATATATTAAAGTATTGAAATGTACTTAGGAGTCGTCTGTGTCTGTCTGTGGTTGATGGATACTTTGCCAGAGTGGGAATATCTCATATCCATCTCTCCTTGCACTAACAGTATGATGTTTGCTGACCTGTGTATGTGCTTTCTGTAGGATCTGGGGTCACCCAGCGAGAAGATCTGGCCCGGCTACAGCGAGCTGCCCGCTGTGAAGAAGATGAGTTTCACAGAGTATCCCTACAACAACCTGCGAAAGCGCTTTGGAGCGCTGCTCTCCGACCAAGGCTTTGACCTCATGAACAAGTAGGATACCTGAAGGCTGTCTTATTCCACCCTTCACTGCACCTCACGCACGCTGCACTGCATCGGCACACCACAACAGTCGGCCTGACTGCAGTATTCCAGCTGTTATCTGTCTGTGTGGGTTGTGTGTTCATAACCGTGTTTACTTGAAAAAACCCATGTAGCTCTTAAGCCACGATGAAGACACCACTGGGTATTTGTTCCAGGAAATTAGAGGGGAAAAAAACCCCTCAGCTTGAAATAATCGGTTTTAATGGTATTACTGTTATTCAACGTGCTTTGACAACTTTTGGGATTTTTCAAAGGTTAAAAATATAAAAAAATTAGTCCTCAAAATTATCAACATAGACATTGTACTATTTTCCATCCATATGTTGATAGAACACAGACCAATATCAATGAAAGGCAAATATCAACTATTATTATCGGTAACAATCAGCATGACTATGGAAATTGCCTTAGTTGGATGAACGCATTGCTGCCCTGTCAAATTTTGTTACTCTTCCAGCTCTTTTTATTCAGTTAGTGCATTTCTGGCAGGCTGACTTAAAACATGACAACGGTAGCGGACTGGTAATTCATCAACATGCCTCAGCCGTGTTCCCGTTCCATCTCCTTGTTCCGTTACACGCACGCACTCTCACACGCTCTCGCTCTCCATGGTGATGCTCCACACTACAGGAAAATGTTTTAGAAAACACACTTTTAATACGGAAAACCATTTTTGGAGAGTAATAGACAGAACAGAGAGTAATAGGTTCGTTATTCTTTCGTGCACTTTCTAAAGATGAGCCGTGTTTAGCAGCTGCAGCGAGCAGAGACGAGCTCTTCAGCTCTCCTCTCAGATCTTTACCCACCCACAGAGCCTTTAGCCCACACCTGTAAATGACAAAACCATACCGCTCAGTTACCTCACAGCTGCAAAGGATGGTAACAGCATGTCCACTGTGCTGCCAGAGGGATCACAGTTCAGTAGAAACTTGGCGCCTGTCCAGTGCAGCTGAAGCCTTCCAGCTGTCAAAAGACTCACGAGGCGTTTACCCAGGGACAGATTCAGTCCACAGGAGGTCAACACATAGAGAAGTGCCGTTTGAAAAGCTTCGGACTGAGCTTAGTAGATGTTTACAGGTAGAGTTTGGCAGGTAGACATCACAGAGCTGGTTGGAATATCACACCTCCCTGTGTAGGAAAGAGTTTGAAGATCAGGGCCTTTTGTATCCAACTTGAGGGAGAGCTGCAGAGGACTGTGTTTTCTGAAGCAATGAAAGAGTTTGCCAGACGAGAGATTTCAAATCAATTGTGGGCCTCAAGACTTAGCATTCAGTACTGGTAGTTTTCTATCCTAATAACTAAGCCACTGCCATCACCTTATGCCCCAGGTACAAAGGGGTCTGTGTGTCTGAGCATAAAACCAGCAGGGCTTGAGGGTCCTGAGGAGGAGGAGGAAGTGCACAGGTGCAGGATGAGCGCACATTCTTGGAATTCCAAAACATAAACCGTGATTCGGACACAAATGGGGGATTGTACCTTTGAGCGCTTATATTGACCGCGTATGTCATTAAGATGGTATCAGTCTAATCCTGGTCAGTGTCGGTCTAATCCTGGTCAGTAACCCTTTTCAGGGGTTCCTTCCACGTAAAAACAGGAACGACTTGCCCACTAAAACCTCTTCAGGCCGGTGGTATTCATTTACTCCACTGACCCTGTTGACACATGGAAGATTCTGATTCAGACACTGTTAGAAAGCCAGTTATCACAATTTGGCAGCTCCTCATTAGGGCTGTGTTGATCCTGTCCAGTATAATTAGGACTATTTGCACAAACCCACTGACCCCTCATGTCGTATTTGTAAAAGCAGATTGTTTTCATCTTCGTGGGTATTTCTACACACAGCACATATTCTGCCAGTATCAATATAAAACTCAGCTGCTTCATGTGCAGCCTCCAGACGTCCACTTTACAGCAGATGGACATCACGCAGAACCGTTTCTGTCGACCCAGAAGCCAGTAGTCTTTTGCGCACTTAACTTGCAACATCTTGTATAGCTGCGTCAGTCTCATCCCCACTTGCGTCATTCCGGGGACAACTTCGTGTCAATATTTCTCTGGCTCTGGCACAGAAGGATGACGCGTCCATTGTTAATCCCTCTTACAAAGCCCCGATTGGTTTTCCAGCTGGGGAAACAGCCATCAATGAGCAAAACACCAGAATTGTCTCAATGGCTGAAAAAAAATCTGAGATGAGTGCAGCCACTTAGAGGTCTGGGACCAGGTCACCTCTTACCTCCCTCAAAGAGAAGTTGCACAATCTTTAAGCAGAGCACTACACACAGAGGTTCCTGTGTAAAGAATCAACGATCCCAGCTCTCTGATTAGCTGTGCTCCTTTATTGAAACGTTGTGTATTCGCATCCCCATATGAATTCAATCATTGACTGTTTTCCAGATTCCTCACCTACTGCCCCAGTAAGAGGATCTTGTCAGACGAGGGGCTCAAGCACGAGTACTTCCGCGAGACGCCATTGCCCATCGACCCATCGATGTTCCCCACCTGGCCGGCCAAGAGCGAGCAGCAGAGGGTGAAGAGAGGCACCAGTCCTCGTCCACCCGAGGGAGGCCTGGGCTACAGTCACCTGGTAAGGACATTAGGCTCCACTTTCTCCATTACATACAGCTACCAGGCTTTCTGAACGCTGTCTGTGTTAAATAGATTACAGACCTACAGGCTTCTGCTTTGTGTCGGGGTATTTCCTCCTTGTGTTTTCCATGATGAGCACCCTTTAGTCTCTAATGTTTTCAGCAGTGGTCCTTCCCACCCAGAAGCTCGAGACTGATAGTGGGATTTTTCACTGAAAGGCAGCGTTAATATTCACTGGTCTGCTGACAAAGAACATTGCATCTTGACAGTATTGGTTGTTTATCTCAGTTTTATTCTGGTCAAGGTGGCTGGTAAAACAGGCTATGGATAGTAAAACTCCACTTAAACCCATAACTTCAATATTATCAATAAACAAGTTCATGCATACTTGAGGAATACAGTCAAAATGTCTCATTAGAATCCATTCATGCTAAGGGTTTTCCAAAAGTAACCAGTACAGTGTTGATCAATACTATAATAAATATGTAGGAGATGAAACTGCGTGGGGTGACCAGAATGAAGAAACTGTCATTAACCATGAGGCAACTTTGTTTCCATAATCTCTTTAGGGCGATGACGACCTGAAAGACACAGGCTTTCACCTGACAACCAGCAACCAGGGAGCGTCTGCGGTTGGGCCGGGATTTAGCCTCAAATTTTAACCCCAAAACACGGCGGGACACCTGGCTGTCCAGCTGACAGACAAGGAGGAAAGTGTTCTGGGACTGTTGTTCTTTTTGGAAATGGACAGTGTCACCGGTTTACAACCGTAAGCCTGATCGATATCTGATCATTACAACTGTTACCAAATAGTCAGGACTGTCTCACAGCAAGACTGGTGGCTAAAACATGCTGAATTTCCAGAATGTCTTCGCTTTTTCTTCTTCTCTGTATTTTCAAGCCATTTCACCATTCTAAATTTGGCCGTTTGAGCTCTTAAAGCGGAGACACAACCGTACATCTGTTAGAAGTTTAGCTCTCATGTTTGACTTTTGTTTTATTTTCCCTTTTATACTTCATGAGAGAGGACCAGATTTTATAAATGGTTGGTATTTCCTGGCTGCCTGAGCTACTGTATAATGACGCAGCACTGGCTGTGCTTCCATCCAGCATTATGTTAGAAATTTACTTAGGACTGTCAGATCACTTGATGACAGGCGGCCGATGTTTTTGCTAGAAATAAAGTTTGAAACTTTGTTTTGTCTGCCGTTTTCCCTACATTTATAAACCCTGTCCAAGCTATGCAAACACAACCGCACACTGCCAGAGAAGAAAAATAAAATGAAAGGAAGTTGAGCCTAAAAAAAAAAAAAACAAAAATCCAGCCTTGAACCCAACTTGGTAGTCGCTGTCCAAAAGTGATGTCATTCTTTGCACTGCACACTTTGTCTCAGTACTTTGTTCTTTCAGGGAAAAAGAGGCCCAGACTTCTTTCTGCCTTTGTTTTTAAATGGCCCTGCAACTTCAGAATTAAACCAATAAATTCTTTGATTTTGAGCCGAAGAAAAATAAACAGTACAGTTTCATTCCCTACCACTTGCTTTCACTGGAAGAGGCGCAGAAAAATCCTCTCGTCTCGGGACGTCTAGAGCCAGCACTAAATGGAAATGTTCATTAATCAGTTTTATCTATCCCCTGCCCCCACTGGAGTCCTTCTGCAGATTATTACACCTGATGTGTTGAATAAGCTTGGAAGGAGAGCTGCTAGTGGAACTGACTGCTCAGTCTCTGGAGGCACACTCCTGGCTTCACTGTGAGGCTAGTAAAGTAAGCTAGACGTCTGAGGTGTTCCATATGCGGTTTGAGGTCCAAATGGTTCCAAAGGCTGTAGACAACATTGCTTATTCTGGCTTTCCTAGCTTAGTTTGGTCAGTGCGTAAATTATTCAAATGGCATGCATCTAAGCAAAAGGCTTCTGTAACTTTTTCAAGCCCCTTAAAAGAAACACGTCAGGGAAATTGACATTTTTTGATGACACCTGGTCACATAGACGTATCGTTTAAGATTAACTATTTCAGATACCCCCTTGCATTATCCATTTTGGCTAATATCTTTTGAACTGAACCACAGTTGTATATCTAATTAGTTCCCATTTTGCTGAGGGCACACCAAAAACCCCAGGGTGGCCTTGGAACCCACTACTCCCTCACCAGCAAGAGCTTTGAAGAATCCAGAGTAGATATTATTGTCCCAAACAGCTGAGGAGGGCTGCAAGAATCTTTCACCAGCAAATAAAATTCAAACCGCAACATCTGTCATGAGCAGCTTTTCACAGTCAGGTAGTATTTTCACTAAAATTCTACTTGTCACGGAACATTTATTATTTCGCCTCAACACAACGACAGTCAACAATCGACAGTTGTATGTGGAAGATACAGAAAAGACAGTATTAAAAAAAACAGAAATATGTGCCCTAGTGAATGAGGTCTCCTTGTGACCATGTGTGAATGCGTCCTGTTCAGTGTGCAGAGGAGATGCCGCCGATGTTGTCTTCAGAAGCGCACACGTACTCTCCACGAGTAGTTTGTGAGAACTTTGTCTTTTTTCTTCACAATGCAGGTGTATGTGCCTTCGTTGATGGCGTTGGCCACTATGGTAATGTGGTCGTCTTTCAAGGAGATGTAGTTCGGGTGAGAGAACTCCAGCAGCTCCCCGTCCTTGTACCAGCTGAAACAGGAGTTGGACTTTAGGCGGCGCTCGGTTGAATCATACTGTGGCATCGCTGCAGTTAGGTTGGAGATACTCACTATACTTTGCCTTTCTTCGATGCAATTTTCTTCCCACAGCGAAAAGTGAGCTTCTTGCCCTCGACGACGAGCTTGTGTTTGGTCCTTGGGGGTGTCGGGGTTGGAGCGACAGTTGGGAAAGGAAATTCTGTAGAGGATTGGAGAGAGACACGCAAAGATCAGTGCCTTAATGATCTTACAACGATCCTGACCGTACAGCAATCATCTGAGAGCAATGTGCTCCAAAAGAAAGATGATCCTATACCTCAGCGTGGTTCATATTCCAGAGATGTCACAACTTTCCCCTCATATACTGAATATCCTTATATCACTGACACACCGATTACTATCAATATTTTTAAATCAAACCTTATCACGCCAGACACTTAATGTGCTTTTCATGACCCATGACCTGTCGGCTCCGCGGCTGTCTTAGCAATATCATACCTCCCATCTGGTTTCTGACAAACACAACAGGCCACCTTGTGATCAGCTCAAAGCCTGCTTAGAAAACAGTCGCTCTCGTTAATGCCGCAAAAATCCAAATTGACCTTGTGTGTCTCTAACCCTCAAGCCACAGTCTGAAATTCCAGCGGTTTGGAGTCACTCAGGAATTTTCCACAGCCGTACAACGTCTCCCAATCAACAATGAGGAACAGATTACTGTGAGCCAGGAATCGTATCCTCTTGCCTCTCCACACTGTCCCTTGTTGCTGACAAAAATCTCAGAAAGCCACAACAATCTATGGGCTGTGATGGTTAAGAGGAGCCATTTCCTGTTGTGCAACGGGAGACCTCAGCACCAGTGCGTCCCACACTAAACCTAAAGAGGCTTAGGCTGTCAGATTGCTGAAGTGCTAGCCTAGAGACGGCCAGCAATCAACAGGTACCTGCTCAGCACTGTCAAGTGTTCTGGGCCAAAACACACACTGCCTCCCTGGGGACGCTGGTATTCTCCAGATCCAAACACAAAATCCTTCAGTGGCAAATCAGATTCTTGAAAACCCCCATCGCAGCTCTGCATGGCTGGACCTGTTGGCTCCCGTTGCTCCATTGGCAAACGGTTCACAGCAGCTCCTTGCGCTGCTCAATTGAGAGAAAACTTTTTTTCCCCCTGGACTGCTGCTGCTTTTTGCTGCTGCATCTTACCGTAACAGAAATCACAGCTGGAAGGGCAGTGCTTCTGCATCAGCTTGCGCTTGCTGTCGCAATAGCCTTTCCGAGCCCAGGCTGGGCAGATAAATAACCGGTCCAAACATCCTGCAGGAGAGGGGGAGATGGAGTGAGTAGGAGGAGGAGAAGGATCAGACAACAGCTCAAAGTCAGCAGCAAAAGAATTTGGCTCCGTCCTGTGCTTTTTGTTCCAATGAAAATGACTCACCATAATACACACTAATGATGACTCATGAGTAGTTTATACAATATTCATTAATGCCACGTTGGCTTTTGGTGTCAGACAGACACTGTGGTCTACATTCTGGCCTATTGTAACCAAAAATGGTTCTTCACAAGTGTATCTAGATGTAGCTTATGTAATAACATAATCAGACTACATTTTAACTTTGCCTATTGATATATCAGATTAAGTCCCTAAAGCACTTACAATTGTTGAATTCTTGCCCACCTGGCAGAGAGACGTGGCACAATAGATGCTCGATCAGTTACAGCTTGCTGTTTTTTGTGACATGCAGGTGATTGGAAAAGTGCTGCCAGCAACCAGCTTTACTCCTCCACCTTAGAGCATCAACAGCGTTTCGCTTTTGCTTTGTAATGTTTGAGATTTAGCAAAAAGTTAAATGGCAAAAGTTTTGCTACTGGTCTTCTGGCAGGATGTTGTTTGACAACTCAACTCACACTGTGTTAGTTGTCTTATGTGATGACAGACAGTTTGGGATAAAATGAGCAATGCATTTTCATTCCTGACACCCACCATCTATCAGGTCGGGCCATCAGGCCTATCATGTTAGTCTGATCACAGCATGAGATCTGGATTTGCTGTTTAGGTCTTATGAGGACTTTTCCGTTTATTCAGGAAACTGCATTTTTGGATGAAATTCAAAATGTCTTTCAGCCCAAATACGTGGATTTATTTATTCCTTTCTTCTACATATCCTGTGATGACTGAACATTGTCAGTTGTATTTGTCAAAGCCCCAAAAGAAGATCTTAATCTTAAGGTTCTGGAAGAAGAGTATGAGACAAGGACTGTGAACGTACCATAGAGACGGTGCAAACCCCACACCTCGTCCTGTGTGATTAGCTTTCGCCCTGTCAGGGTTGCATTTAGGTGCATTATAGCTTTTGGGTCCATGGAGTGCATGAGTCCCAGGACGTGGCCAATTTCATGGGTAGCCACATGGACGAGATCTGTCAGCCAAACCCCTGCAACATAGATACTTGATGATTTATTTCATCTTGTAGATGCTGCGCACCCTACAAGCTGTAAGTGCAGCATCTGCTGCATCAATCACCTTGTGGGTTAAATATCATCGGTTTCAACAAACATGATAAAGACACATGCCTTTCTTCCAGCTAAACCGCATGTTTCCCAGAATCCAGTATTCATGGTCGTCGAAGTGGATTTCGCCAGTTGGCGGGAAGAACGCATGAGCCAATTCTCCTGTGATGCCGTCGAAACAATGGTGCAAGTACGACTGCAGACAGTCTGTGTGGTTGACAGGGTAGAAGCCTGCCAAGACAGAGCGAGAGAGACACATACCTCAGAGCTGAGGAGGGAAACCCTTACTCCATTATTTCTGCTTTGTGAAGACTACAGCACGTGGATGATGAATTACAAAAGACAGAGCTTTTTCTTCAGCCTTCACCCCGCAGGATGACAACCATTCCTCTCACTGTCACTGAGAATTTATGCAGGACCCTGGAGTTTGTACCCAAAGGGACAGATAAAGCATAATTTAGACTGCTTCACCATGAGCTGACATGTATGGAAGTTGTTAAGCATTTATTTTTCTCATTCGGAATTATGAATCATGCTGAATATAAGCTTGGTAATATAGTCGCAGTGGTGTGATTTAATAAGTTTGGAGGCAAAGACATTTCTGCGATGACAGCATGGAGAGAAAAACAGTAACGACAAAGCAGAAGACGGCCACTCTGAGCCAAGGAACATCTGCTGGGGATTGATACAGCCACATGCAGAGTACCCACCGATCTTAATGTCTGCTTCTTCGTCAGCTGGCACTTCTCTGAAGCTGAACGGTGAGACGTCGCTCCACATGCCAAAGGCCTTGGCAATGCCTCGGCGCGTGTCGCTGGCATTTATCAAGTTTGTAGGGTAGGACAGCAACCTGCTCAGAAACAACAACATTATGTAGTTAATACTGGTCTAAACACATTCCTCTACTGAAGAGGAGTCTGCCAAGACACAATGGCTACTGTTCAGGCAGACAAGAATTCCCACAAGCACTGCAAGTACAGCTCCATTAATGAGACTTGATATTCTGATATCTCGAGTATGGTTAGACCGACATGCACATTTTTAATAAGAATCAGATATTGATCAGTTGGTAGCATCCACTGTCAGCATGAAAGGGATGAAGATTGAAGTTTGGCTCATTATCTGCTTCGTGTCTACTGCCCACTTAAGTATGTCGGATCACCCAGTGATCGGACATCTTTAGTTCAATCCAATCTCCCTATGAAGGACTTTAAGGGATTGTTTTTTACAGATCCAGAAAGAATAAAGTATCATTGGATCTTCTCCAAACAGTTAGTGAGGCGCAATCCAGATTTGCTGGAGCCAAGCAGTTGCAGTGTGGGTGCCAAAGTCCACCATACACTACTTTATTTTCCTCTCTGACAAATGCAAGCAGAGAAATTTGTAAGATGATCACTGTCAGATGACGCACTTTGAACTTTTGTTGGTCCTACAACCTTCGTTGGACATCTTAACTGACATAAGATGAGAAGATATTGACAAGCTCTTTAATTTGGGGTAAATGACTCCATTAAAGAGCAACTAACTCATCCAACAACAATCTGATTTCAAGATCTTGAAGTTGGCTTCCTTCAACTGAAAAAAAATCTGTCCTTGTGTTTTCCTGCCAAAACTAACATCAGTCTAAATCTCTCTGGTGTGTTGTCAAAGGATTTGTTTTCCTTTTTCCATTTTCTACAAATGTTCTGTGCTGTTGTGTTGACCAAAGGAAGAACTGCAAATATATACTTGTATGTTAGCTTGAACTTGTCCCATTTGAGCTGCTCCGGGGTGAGGGTGTAGCGCTTGTTCCTGGAGAGGTGTAGCACTTGTGAACGGGCCTCTTTGCGCATCCCGATGAGCAGCACAGTGGTGTAAGCTTCTTCCTTGGACAAAGAAAAACCTTTAATTAACCACCTCGCACTGAAGTGCAGAGCTCAACCTTGAATCATCTGCAGCAACTATAGGGTTCTTATCTAAAGACGATCGGTATTCAGTGATAATAAATGAATTTTTGTGTGATAAAGTCCCATAAAAGCTTTGACTTTTGAAGCTACTTACCAGCTGATTTGCAGTGCCTTGCATCTGCATGTAACTTGTTACTCTTTCATGCAAGGGCTTTCCATTTCATGGAAATGGAAAGTGTTCAGCAGTAAAAATGCTTTCCAAACATAAAGTGTGATCTTTTTCACAGTTAGGTTGTGTCTGAGGTCTCTTTGGGGATGAGCAACATGGACTCCAAGTGATAACACCTGGGTTCAATGATATTTTTACAGCTTTGAAAGGCCATCTATGGGTGCTTTGCATTTTAGTGCTTTCATAAATATTCTGTGACTGAAGTTGTGGTTTGCCTTGGCTGCGATATTCTGTAATAGTGATCACACCAGTTGATAGAATCTATAACTTTTTATGGAGATGGGTTTAAGTAATAAATCCACTTTCCAACACTAGAAGTCACTTGGGCTCTAATTCTGACCCGAGCAGCTCATTCAGTGCTAGAGTGCAGAAAGGCTTAAATTTAAGGAGGATTTAAGGGGTCGTAAATAAAAACTGAAAAATTGCTAAAGCCACATACTTGCTGCCCATGTACCCTGAATCTTTACCCAATACCCTCTTTTTACCATAAATCTCTGCTTGGAAACTTACAAGCTCATACACTGTACATCAGGTGTAAGATGTGAGGGGAGTCTGCCTATAACAGACGAGAGATTGATCAGGTTTGTGTAGGTCAGAGCTTTTCATGGTCCTTTGTGCTTCTTTTCCTGTGTACAAGTGAGCGCAACACCATAACTTGTAGGAGACACTTTCCAAACATGTGCACCACACTCCATTATACAATATATCGTGTTAAGACTACGAAGACACACAAAGGACGGAGTCCTAAGAGAAAGATTGGGGAAGCCGTGGGATGCAGCCAAGAGGAGGTCATGGGTTTCCAGTACAGTACGCTAGTGGAATTGTGGAGGCTGTGTCCATCAACTTATGTAAAAAATTTTCTGAAACAGAAAATTAGAGAAGCAAACACGCAGCTATTGTTAACAAAAATAAGTTAATTCAAATCAAGTCCTTGCAAGCAAAGCGTTGGCTTCACTTCAGCTGGTGGACCTGTGAAACTTACGCTCCAGCGTCCTCTCGCTGGGGAAAAATACCGAAGATGGAGAGCCAATATCAAAGCTACTCCCTTTACTTTGCATTCTACACCCTATCCTCTGGTTCCTGTTTCTGCTTCGCCCAGTCAAGACAAATAGATCCAGTACTTCCTTCATTTCCTTCCCAAAATAGTGAAACAGGGGTAGGCAGTCTGGCTCAGACTGTCGCGCACGGCTGTCTTGAATGAACTTGATGACGTCTGCTGCTCGCGTATTAGACATAATGTTTCTGTATTGCATTAAACGCACTGGTCATTGTTTTATACAACAGTTGCTCTCCTGACCTCAGTTACCACACTGGAGTCTTATGTTCAGTGATTTATGCAGTGTTTAGCGTAGTAAGGCCAGCGCTGTTCTTTCGGTGTCAAGTCTTGTTATATTCACTGCAAATCTAATCTCACACTTTGGCATAAATAAAGATGAACCATAAACCATGAGGGCCGAAACAAGAGCGCTAGACTAAACCTTGAAGTCGGCGTTGTGCGCTGACTCTGAGGGCGAAAAATCTGTGGGCCAACCCCAGAAGATTCGGGGGTCAGTCTGGAAGAGTTTAACCTCAGTCTCAGAGATTGACTGTTAAAGCAGGGATGAAGTTCATCCATAGTTTGCAGACAGAGTTGACAATGTGCATTTTCTTCACAGAATCGAAAACATTCACTGTCAATCCGACTTTTACTCAGAATGTACCTGTACTTAACAAACTGAAACTTAAAATGAGATAAAACCCTCTGAATAATGACAGAGGCTGTCATCCTTAATAGAAAACATTACTATGCTTTATGTGATTTGTTTTTCAGATAGCCGACTGATACATCTTGAAATTTGCAGTATACATAAAAAACTGCATTTGGACTTAACTTTATTCACCCACTGATACGTTTAGGTCCGACTGTGTCTTTTAATTCATTTTGGTTACCGTCTAGAAACTTATCTTAAGCCTTTATGTAATCTTCACCAGCAGGCTTCTTGACTGACACATAATGAGAGTGTGTGGCAAAGGAAATGACATAAAACTATCCCGCAGGCTCTGTATCACAGTGGGTGGGTGGCAGGGACACAAGTTGTGTGGAGGAACACATTTATCCAATTCACTGAAGATATTACTGCACAGGGATCCAATTCATAGCCTAACCCAATCACGATGTTCCTCCAAACTCTCCACCTTAACCGAACATCATTTGAAGCTGATGTGTACTGCCATGGCTACGCTATAACTGAGTGATTTCATCTGATGATGTCCAACTAATGATAGGGCTTAATAAACCGAAGTAATGATTGAAATTGCATGAACAGCGAGCTCCTATTAAAAGTTGGGAACTTCTGCATAATTGCAGTAAATTTGATGTGAATGATACTCAGGCTGCTTTGCAAAATCCTGACTGTTGTCAGCACAGAGATTGTGCTGATACCCATCGTTCCCTGAGAGCTATGATCATCAATAAATGCTGAGTTTTGTTTTGCATACTGTGTACACAGCCTGCACAACAGACTATAAGACGGGTCATCTTCATGATGCTGCGGTGGATTCGGTGTGTAACAGAGTGGAGCATTTTGCATTTTGAAGTTAGGGAGCTCCTGATTTAAATAAGTGCTGCATCATGTATACAACACACAGGACTGTATGTGCCGAACTGAGGAGCGAGTTTTCATCATGCAAACTTATTTCAAGCCACAGCGTTCCTACTTTATATTTTAAAGCAAACGGAGAGAAAATGTAAAATCCTAGAATCCTGAATGGAGTTTGGTGCTTATGTTTTTATGAAATGATAGAGCAAACAACTTACTTACATAACTTACTTAGTTACAAATCATTCAATATGTTGGACTTGCAGAACATGCAGTGACAGCTCTTACGTGTCAGAAAGTGGTCACAGCATACCTCTAACCTCCAGGAGGGAAACGCAGTGGTTTGTTGCATCCCTGCGAACAGAAGACTGAGCAGCGCAGCAGCCAGCAGAGGAGCGAAGACACAGTCGCCTCTGCGTAAACTTCTGGGAGTCTGACAGCACTTCATGGCTGCGATATCACACCTCCAGGAAAAAAAAAAGACACAGAGACAAATAATCCCTCAGCGAAGACTACACAGGTTTAACATCTATGCTCTTGCACGCTACTTCTTCGCCATTGCACTTTTCGATAATGTGTCACTGCTTGGGTAAGCTTCTGGTGCTGTGTGCGGCAGCGCAGTCCAGCCTGCGGACCGGGTAGTGAAAGCAGTGCAGACTGCATCAGCTCTGCTCGACTCTCTTCCGCACAGTGCGCCTGCCAGAGGGCTGGTTTCATATTACTGTAGATGGGGCAGGGGGTCAGTGTCGAGACAATCTAATGAAAACCAAACGCGCTCTGTCCATCAAACCACTTGTTGCAACTGCTGGAGCTCTGTCAAATCGGTATCTGATGGCTTATTTTGAACATGATTTTCTGGGGGTTATGTAATGCAGCTGGAAAAAAAGGACTTTAGTCTTTTCGTTATTCCCCTGTGGCATGTAAAGACATATGATAGACAGCAAAACAGTGCATCACCCTGGACTTTGGCATTTCATTCTCTGACCCATCTGTCAACTGTAAACAACCCAGGAACACTGATTGGTTTCAGCTAAAAATGTGCATACTCCTTTCTTATGTAATCTTTTCCCCCAAAGAATAAATCTTCTTTGGAGTTTTGCAAAGTTTCAAAAAGTTGTGTCAGTTGTAACTTGCAAGCGTTTCAGTCCAACAGGGACAGAGTGAAATGAACATTACAGTGAGGACAGTCTTAGGCTGACATGACAAAGCTGTTTCCAATAGAGACAGTTGTGGAAAGGACTCTGGGATACATTGCTGGGTGAAGGTCTTGGTGTATACGGCTTGTGTAGGCCCAGGCAGGAAATGTCGCACATGGGCAGCAACTGGAATGTGGATCATATGTTTGGATGGAAAATGTGCTGTGATTTTGCGAATGAAAAGAATGAAATGTTATCACATTTCTGAGAAGACAGTAGAACAACTACATTCAAACAGTTACAGAATTTTTCCTAATTAATATTCTTATCACAGTCTTCATTCAGATTTTACACTTGCCCTATTAGGACAACAAACCTAGATGGTTAAATAGTACCAACCTGTCCCATAATGAAGTCCATGAAATGGGGGTGGGGGAAGCAGATAATCTGTTACTTCACAGTGTGACCCTGACATTAACATATATTTCAGTGTGTCAAAACATGGTTGACTGATTACAAAGTGTGATCTTTTGATGCTCTCAGACAGAATCTTATTTGAGCTTCCCATTTCAGTCTGCTTATTATGAATGCAGGATCAAATAAGGACTCTGACCAAACTGATGCCTAAATCATTGTGCACTTTTCACAGTAGACAGCTTGAAGTGTAATACCTGGAAAAGCACAGGTGTAATTAACAACGTGAGAGATGACTGCATATGATTGTTATTACCAATTGTTTGGAGGTTGTAAACTGTCTCGAGACACTGCATGTTGGTTCTACAGCGGCAAGAGATATTAAATTTTGGAGTTTTCTAACATTTATGCCTTGAACTATTAAAAAAGTGAATGAGACATGACAAAGTGGCCCTTTACAGACCTAATGCTAAAAATATTTATTTGCTGTTAATTGTCATAGGTAGAAAACTTACATCTTTGATTTTTAATCAAAGATTTTTAATCAAAGATGTGATGAATAATCAAGAAGCCAGAATGAATTCTTTAATGAATAGATTACATAAATATTACAGCATGCCCCTGTTGAGTAACCATTCTAATTAGTTTAGGTTAAGTATTATTAGTATAACAAAACACACAAATTATTTAATATCACGCCATAAATAATTAAATGTAGTCATTTATTTTTATGTCATACTATTTTCATATCGAGTCGAACTGTTTGCAGGAATTAAATGTTAGTCGGAACCATTGCGTCAGATACGGTTTCTTCGACCCTTTAGCGACTGTTGCACTTCAGGCGGAGGAAATGGCGTCCGTCAGGTGCAGCGGGGTTTACTGTGGCCAACCAGTTAAGCACCCTCGAAGCTGACACGTAAGCTACCTAGCCGCCTCTCGCCGCACCAGGCTCAGCGGACACAGAAATATGTTTTTAAGTGGAGAGAAGCCCAGTTTGTGTCGGATGGTGAAGACGTAACAGGTAAAAGCTGCTGTCAGACATTTCCTTCCTCTCGTCCCCCAGAGCGTTAGCTCGGTGGCTAGCTTGTTAGCTTTAATCCCATAATCTCAAGTAGTTAGCCCGGGGTTGCTCGCCCCTCTCGGCCGGGTGCGGTGCCCTTTTCTAAGTGGCAAGTGTCTTGCTTTCTTCCGAAAGTAGTTCCCCCGTCGATTAAGTGTGTATATTATCAAGCGAAGTGCAACATGTACTGTTAAACTAAACATTTATCCACATTTTGTTCAGCTCCGATCACACCCGCTGTACCTTGAAGTCAAAGTGGCCGGCAGCACCGTTACCGTAACCTTACAGCGCTGTCAGTGTCTGTCAGCGTTAGCAACTAGACTGAACTGCCCCCCCCCCCTTCCCCTCTGTTTGATCTGCTACAACAACACTATTCAGCACGCAGTTAAAAAGTTTAAACGTTACTTTGTGAACTATTTTAAATACATCTTTTAACGTTTAGTTATCCATCTGTAAGAGCTGCCAATCTTTAACTGTCAAAGACAAAATGTTTGAAAGCTGTGGTGTGTCATGTACTGCTAACTGTCTTGTAATGTTGTTGATGTGCTTTCATTGCTTCAGGAACATCAGAGTCTGACATTTGGGAACATTGCTGGTATTGTAGATCCCTTGCAGAGGAATGGCCAAAGAGCAGAAACCAAGCAGGGCAGAAACATTTGTACTGGCTGGATCAAATGGTCACAATGGCCAACAATGGCAGACTGGTATGAATAACTCGATCGGTCACCCTCCAGGCACCAACCACATGTCGAGGATGGCCCGCGTTGCTTCGCATGTAAAGCAAAAGTGCGCGGCCTACGTGCTGGCCCTGAGGCCGTGGAGCTTCAGTGCCTCGCTCACGCCGGTGGCCCTCGGGAGCGCCTTGGCGTACAAGCTGGAGGGCTCTGTGGACTTGGTCATCCTGATGGTGTGCGCCGTGGCTGTCCTCGTAGTCCACGGAGCAGGCAACCTTGTAAACACCTACTATGACTTCTCCAAAGGCATCGACCACAAGAAGAGTGACGACAGGACTCTTGTGGATGAAATCCTGGCCCCGCAGGATGTTGTTATGTTCGGAGCATTGTTGTACTCTTTGGGGTGCTTGTGTGCCACTCTGCTCTACTTCCTGTCCACACTTAGACTGGAGCACTTAGCCCTTATTTACTTCGGGGGACTCTCCAGTTCTTTTTTATACACCGGAGGTGAGTGAAATATTAACTTGAATCTCTTGGATTGTTGCCTCATACCCACACGGCCCTTAGGTTCTAGCTGCATGAGGCAACATTGCGTGTTGGCAGCTTCAGGTGCCAACACAAAAGGTTGGTGTTGCAAAAATAGGTCTCTTTGATGATAACGTGCACAGCACGTTCCTGTTCACTATCGTGGTCACGTTGTCATGCGCCATTATCAAAGAGCAAAAAAAGCAACAGGAAAACAACAAAATACGCTGCTAAATAGATTTTTCCCTGAGCGGTGAAAAAACAAATTTTCTCGCTCTCCTTTTTGCACAAAGCTGCAGTTTGTTGGATTTTCCGCGCGCCGGCTCTTTTTCCAAACGTGACGTTGATGTGTAACATTCCTTCATGAGGCGAACTGCCTCGAGTGTCAGTTCATCACTCCCCGTGGCTGGAGAAGTGTAAAGTGCTCACCTCTTATCAGAATTTCATGGACAGTCCTGCAGCTTCTGACAGCGATTTCTGCTGCTGTCACATGTTGAGATTGAAGCTAGGATGTGAATATGTAAATAAAGAGAGTCCACCGTCACTGTTCCAAGTAAAAAACAGCTACACGTGTTGTGAACAGTGTTGTCTTCTTTGGCAGACTTCGTCAAGTCAGAGCAAATAACCCTGATGGTGTCGTCCGGCTCGTCTCAGCTTGTCCTTTGAGACTACAAATATCTAATATATAATAATACAGCTAATATAACAAAAACGCTGCATGACAACCTGTGGATGTGACGTTTAAAGGCCTACGTTTACCAGGCAAAATAAAAAGATATTTGTTGCATCGTGGGAAGTGTAGGATCTGTAATAAGGACAATATAAATTTGTAACAGCTAACGTGAAACAGTGAAAGCAGATGCATACAAGTACAAACTTCCTGTACCGCTGGGATTTGATAGCACTTGCTTGAAAAGCGCCAACTGAAAGGTTGAATGTTTACTCTTTTCTCCAGGCATCGGCCTCAAGTACGTGGCCCTGGGAGACGTGGTAATCCTCATCACCTTTGGCCCGCTGGCAGTCATGTTTGCCCACGCGGTGCAGGTCGGCTACCTGTCGGTGCTGCCGCTGGTGTACGCCGTCCCCCTGGCCCTCAACACAGAAGCCATCCTCCACAGCAACAACACCAGAGACATGGACTCTGACAAGCAGGCGGGCATCGTCACCCTGGCCATCCTTATAGGCCCCATGCTGTCCTACGTCCTCTACAACCTCCTGCTTTTTGTCCCTTACGTGCTCTTCTGCATCCTCGCCACACGCTACACCATCAGCATGGCGCTGCCTCTGCTCACGCTGCCCATGGCCTTCCCCCTGGAGAAGCAGTTCCGCAGCAGGTGCTACGCCAAGATCCCCCAGAAGACAGCCAAGCTCAACCTCCTCATGGGACTTTTCTATGTGTTCGGGATCATTTTGGCACCTCCCGGCAGCTTGCCATTATTGTGATGAATTAGCTTTCATATTTCAAATTTTGTTGTTTTAATACAGACTAGTTTATGTACCTCTTTGTATTTGTACAGAGCTAAACGAGGGCTTTCTTTGGCTTTAATTTATTGTCTAATTTATAAGTTGAACAGAGATTTAGTTTAGGTCCTCCTCTGTGACACTGACGGAATAATCAGATGTATTTTTTCAGTATTAAGCCTGCTGTAATGTGTTGGTAAACGTCAGGTGTGTTGTCATTTTGTAGAGGTAGGCAACATTTTTACCATAACGACAGACAATAAACCTACAGTTGCCATATTTGTTGTTTATGACACAATACAGCACTGATACCTAAAATGTCAATAAACCATTCTCATATTCTCAACATTGTACACTATGTACGGTACAAATTGATTTTTTTGTTTTGTTTTTTTTGGAGAGCCAAATAGTATTTCATTGGATTGTAATAAAAACTCACAGAACCTCACGCCCCATCTCTTCTTTTTGGATTAAGCACTTTTCCTCCTGCCAAAACAAAGATGACAGGCTGACATCAAGGAGCATAAAATGTGAGCGGAGAGTATTTGATTTAATGGCCAAAAAAAAAAGAACAAAATGGTTTAAAAAAGGGTTGAAAAAAGAGAAAGAAAGGAAAAAGCTAAGAACACGTCACAACACTGAGGTCTGATTTAATAATAACACATAAAGCTGCACCTTTATTTCTGTCCAGTATGTAGGAGTTGCTTATCAGCAGGTCAGATGGATATGATTTGACTTTGACTTTTCTTACCTGTGACTCATAACACACCAGCCCCCTTCCTCAGTCCCCTTTTTAATTAAAAAATACTTTTTCATTTCATACAAACGGTAGACTACTCAATAAATGGATACAGTCATGAATGAAATATCCCTTTGCATAACAGTGTAACATTTGTCAGCAGGGGGCGGTATTTGACAACCATTAAGCCAACGTGCAGAGAAACCTTCACTGCCTCTGTGTTTCCACTTCAGTGACCTGATGGCAGGGTCAGAAATGTCGGAGTGAGCAGCAGGTCGAATTGTCCATACATTATTAATAATAAAATCTGTTAACACACAACTGTTTATCAATTTGTCAAGACTATATAAAAACTGTAATACAACTTTTCTTTCATTTTCATTTAAAGTTTTGATTTGCTTTAATTTCTTAACCTCTTTTACTGTCAGGTCTCCCTAAAATTTCCCTTTGACTTTGTTATTTTGAGACAAAAGAGCTGAAAGCAAGAGGCCTCCTCATTAGCAGACATTACAAGTTATACTTTTAGTTAGGAGTTAATATTCTTATCACTTTGCATGCAATTTTATTGTACTTTATTCATGCACAAACATTAATCTTTTCACTAAAGTTACAACGGTTGAGCATGTTTATATTTAATAGGTTTCATCAGGGTTGTTTAAAAAAAAACCCCAACTGGTATCACACTGCATCAGTGAGCATGCTCTGGTTTCCACCCACAGCCCAAAGACATGTGAAGCTGACTAATTAGACATTGGATATTGACACTCCCATGTTATAAAGATGAATTAAAATTCTAATCCACAACTTCATATCAGCTTTTGTACATAGCCTAAATGAAATGAAGCACATGTATGATTATGTGTAATGAAATATATAGAGTGCAGTCATGTTGTTTAATCTTGTGACTCCTGACAGACATGAATGTTACACTTCAGTTTCAGTTTAACTTAATGTGAAAGAGGACACTTACTGGGCCCGAGGCAGGAGCCAGCTAAATGACCACTGAACGCCCCCACAGCCCCCAGGGGCCCAACAAAGACCTAATTGCAAGTGAACAATTGGGGGAATTGAGGAGTTTCTGTGATGTTGTGTTTGAATTTCATTTAAATTGATATGCAAAACACAATTTAATGCAAAGCATGAACACGCCCACCTAAGGAGATGCTTTCTTTTTTTCTTACTTGGAACCAAACGCAGCTGAACCCGGGATTTATCGTGTTATTCCGAGCAGCACGTGAAAGCGGCATTGGTAGTGACGTAACGCATGGGCGTGTTGTCATGGCTGTGTGCTGCAAAATCTTTCAATATAGTAAATACTTATTTGTCCTAAAAAAAGCCATGTCAGCGTTGGTGGTGGGCAGCGACATGGAATTACATCTCACCACAAAGTAAACATCCCTGACAGAGCCCCGGTAAGTAGCTACATCCCGGAAGACCTTGTTTTTTATGCCAATAAAGAATGGCCAAACAGGAGTTAGCTAGCTAGCGTTAACGTTGTACAAGCTAGTAGTACGCACAATCCCACTGTCCTCTCTCTTTATATAGCAATGCAGAATTCAGTTCATAATGTTGCCGGATTACCGGTACCCTGCTTATCTTTATATGTTTTAGCATAATTTATTAATGGCAAATGCTAAATTTGCACACAGCGCTTCACCCATAACAAGATTAAACGTATCCTGTTGATCTGCCTGTCAAGGATACTTCTAAATCAAAATATCGCTGTTATGTTCAGGCGGTAGGAAGTTTAAACCCAGTGTTAACGTTAGACACTTAAAGGCAAAACCAATATGCTGGTGGTCATATGTGTACCGATTTAGCCAATGAATTTCGTCTAACAGTTGGTGGAAAGTCTGTCCTATTTTTAATCCCATATGCGCCTTGTTATATACTAATGTAATTAAATTGGTACTTTTTAAAATGCAGTTTGGTGGCGACGTTGTCTCGATTTAAGTGACCAGGTAGCAGCTGGGCTTCTTTTCTTGAATAGCGAGTAAGCTAACTCCGGGTACATGACTAGTGGGGTGTCATGGTTGCCTCACTGTA
Source organism: Datnioides undecimradiatus (assembly GCA_008933995.1). NCBI lineage: Eukaryota > Metazoa > Chordata > Actinopteri > Lobotiformes > Datnioididae > Datnioides > Datnioides undecimradiatus. Next base: position 92,777 of record WARS01000068.1, read on the forward strand.
CCTGTCAGCATTAACCAAGTTGTCAGTCAGTGCTTTCACACTGTGTCAGGTGGTAAAACAAGTCGTGGTCACCAGACTTAAGCTTAAAAAGACACATTTATGGAGTACAATGAAGCGCATTGGATCTGTTTTCATCAATGACAGCAGCACTGTTAGATATAATTGCCTGCAGTTGTTTCCAGAGTCTGGTGGCACAGTGCTGAACTGACATGTGTTAGGACTATGGCAATGTTCTGTATTAGGAGCTGTAGATGTTAAACGAGACCTAACACTTTACACCTGTCATCTTCCTACACTCATTTGGTGAAGCAGAGCCCAGCTGCAGCTGCCACACACTGGAGCCGCAACTGGTCATAGTCAGGATTGCGCTCAGCCACACCTACTTGGGAGCAAAGTTTCAGTCATCTGCTGTTTCTTTGTCTTGTTGCCCCCTCTTTGCTCCACTAATCTCAGTCACAATAATCAGACTTTAAATGCTCGCTGGAATAGATCACAGAAATGACCAGTGGTTTGGAGAAACAGATGATCAGATGATTGCAGTTTGGAAGAAATGGGAAAAATACTGTGTGGAAATTCTCAAGGTAAGACTTTTAAACGCTCGGATGAGTTTTGGAAAGCGCTCACACTTCTGTTTGTAATATAAAAGCAGCCTGTGAAAAATTAGCTGGATGGGGCCTGTTTGTGTCTCTGTTTGTATTTTAGTGCTTGGTCCCTAAATAGACCTTTTCCCATAAATTCTTGGTGCACATTTTTCTCCGAGCATGTTTCTTTTTAGCAGCATAAGGCTGAAAGGCAAACAGTTTTGCCATAGTTTCCCCAGACTCTGTGTATAGTGACAGTATATTTTTAGAGATTCTAATTTTAACATAGCTATAGGTGCAAGTCGGCCCGCTAGCTTATGGAACATGCCAGCTTCTGTTTGAATGACATTTGCTAACAACACGCAGTGTGTGTATTAAGCAATTATCTGTACTATAGTCTAATAGAAGGAGCTTTCTTTGCTGACAGGCTGACATGATAACCTGCTTGCATGTTGTTGATGATGGTTGACAGCTGTCACCACAGTATAGTAACCTGGTCAGCTGCTGACCAAAATCAGTGTTTTCCCATCAAGGTAGCGGCAAAGCGAAGCCTTTAGAAATAAGCACTGGCTTTAACTGTGATCGTGGGTGGAAAAGCCTTTTCACGGTTTTAAGGTCATTGACCTGAAACAATTTCATAAAGATAAGAGAAATTATTTAGAACAAATTCAATTCTCTGTAAAGAACTTATTATTTAATTCAGTACTGATTATATTATATAATATGTAATATAACTCCATCATGTCCATACTGTATGACTCTGATTGACAAGTATTCTTAAACTGTTGACCAGTGAACAGCTGCACTCTTCTCTGTTTAGGGTTTTATAATATGATTTTGTAATTAGTAACATTTTGTAGTATATATGTACAAGTATATATACCATGTATATATATATATGTATAATGTGCAGCTGGTATTGATTTATAATGAGTCATATTAACATCTTTGACAGCATTTGAAATGAATAAGCGGGCCTGCTTCATGGCAAACGGTCTGAACAGTATTTTTAAATCAGTGTGCTGTAAAGCACTCTGATTTGTCACGGATTTCCAGAACTTCCTTTTTAATCTAATAAAACAAAAAAACCCACTATAAAACGTCTACTGTGACAAAGTGTTTTCCCTACATTGCCCGCCGTGAGCTTTGCCTACTCGCCAGTTGACACAAGTTGAAGAGGTGAGACTGCAATTTGTCAAACGTTTCCCAACAAGGATCTTCCCAGCTGGACTGACGGTTCAGACTAACAGCTCTCTGGCCACAAGCCAGTCCTGTAATAGTTACAAAGATGACAGTGTGAGTTGCAAATATATCGTGCTGTCCTGAGAGAGTCAGCACCTCTGAGTCATCCACTTTGATTTAGACTGCGTAAACGTCATTGATCTCTGGGAGAGTATTTGTTGTGTAAGAAAGCCTGCAGCTGAAGTGTCAGGTTGACATTAGAGAGCATGAGTTTCCACCTCAAGGGTGCATTTTTCTGATTCCTTAAATTCAGTCCTTTGTTGAACAGATTAGTGATCCGTAGCAAAAAGGTTGACATGCGATCAGGTCACTCAGGTGTGAGTTCACAACACATAGATGATATGAGCTTTAGCCTGGGCAGTTAGGGTGGCTAGCTCACGTTGTCAAGCCCAGAGAATTATCAGTTGATCAGACACAGCTGTATCCCAGCATCGAAGCCCTGTGTGTTTCTGAGGGTGCAGCAAGACCACATTTCAGCAGCCCTGTCAGTTTGATGACTCCCATGTTTATATATGTATGTGTGTGTTACTGCCTATTGGTAGAGGAGCTGTGTGAATGAATGCTTCCTTTTTATGATGGTCATCTAGACCAACAAGTCTATTACATGAACAGCAGCATTGTTTACAAGATGGGAGAGTGATGTAATGAACTTCATTATAAGCCTGTGTCTCGACTGCTTCCTAAGCCCCCATTAGTTCATTGGTTATTCATGTCATGGCCGGACCAGCTGTACATGGACGTATGTGTGTGTGTGTGTGTGTGTGTGTGTGTGCGCCAGCATCAACAGAATGCCGTTTTGGCTGGTTTTGGGAACCATATTGTGGATGTCTCCCACAGCTGTGGTCACATTAAAGAGTATTGTTTAAGACTGGGAAGGCATTGGGAAGCACACACACACACACACACACACACACACACACACACACACACACACACGCCTCTCCCTCTTCCCTCTTGTCTGTGGGAGCCTGGAGGAGACTATGGGCTGGTATTGCCAGCTCACAAGCAGCAGTTGCACAAACCAGTTTGCGACCATGGCAGGTGCCCATTCATCAAAATCTGCTCCAACCCCACCCCTTTCTTTCCCCTGTGCACCCCCGTCACCAACACACTCCATCAGAAAAAAAAAAAACAAAACACCCAGACCCTCCCCCTGAAACGTATTGCCCCTCCCCCCTCCCCTCTGTCCTGTGCTTGTCTGCTCATTGGCAGTAGAGCGAATAGTGTCCCCGCAGGCTGTGAAAGAGAGAGCCGTACATCCTTATGTAGACCTTGGTGCGCATGTGTTCGTACATATTGATTAGTAAACATAGCGTGTCGGCTTCACACGCGTGTTACTGATGCCCGTGTCCCCAGTGATGGAATACAGCATCAGAGGAGTCCTATGCGGAGCAAAGCCCATTGGCCTGTTTTTATGCGAGAGCAAGGGAACGTCAACCTGAATGCAGCGCTCGTCGCACAGCCGCTCTCCCTGGCCATCCTCCTCCCCTCTCCTCTCCTCTCCTCTCCTCCTCCACGGTGGTAATCCTTGCTGACACAACGCACAAAGGACTAAATGCTGGCTGCATCCTCCAGGAGCAGGGCTCTCTCGTCTGCCTCATCCAGCTCTGATCCCCCACAGCCAGGCTGTTTGCCTGTACAGGAGGACGCTGTTTCTGAAACTGCATATTACATCTCTGGAATACCGGCCTGGCTGCTCTCCTCCTCCGCCCCCTGTATCCCCTCCTCCTCATCCTCCTCCTCCTCCTCCTCGGCCGGTTCATTCAGGGAGCGCATCAGCACAGGGCTTCAGCCCTGAGGAGGCGTTTTTTTTATCTCGCTGGAAGCTGGTAGGACGACTGGTACCTTTTTTTTTTTTTTTTTTTTTTTTTTTCCACCCTCGGATGCATTTATGTAGCAGGAGGTAGGAGCTACTTCCTCTCCTTCCCTATTTTTGTCTCTCTACTCACCCGACTGCACATCACTATACCAACAGGTAAACCAGCTGAACCAGGACATGCTTTATTTATCAAGTGATGCAGTTTCAGTCTGTTTGGGTGATGCTAGCACATCTTTCTCGTGAGACTGTGAAACCCATGACGATGCAAGGTAGTGCAGCAGATATTCTTCTTTTGAAAACCAATAGGATTGGCATTTCGTAGATGAGATGAGCCACACAGTGCTGTTCAGTGAAACATGGCTGCTTCTGTTTTTATCAGATGGTCATAGTGGGGAATTAGTGCCAATTTCTCTGTTTATTTCCAAGTGAGGGCAAACAAACATGTGGCAAAGCCGACACGCGTGCAGTCAGTGTGTGTCCATACCCATGCTACTACAATTGCGCCACATGTCATTACAATCTGTCGTAAAGCCAGTAGACGTGCTAAGCAGGCAGGAAGACATCTGTCCGCCTTGGCTGCTGCTGTCACTGGTGATCAAACAGACAGAACGTGTTAAACTGCAGAGACTGTATAGCAAAGTCTTACATATGTATGGTGATGTCAGAGAAGTGTAAGTAGTTTGGGGTGTAGTGTGTGGATTCTTGATCGCTGGTAGCCTCATCGCCACACGTTTAGTGCCGAGGTTAGATGCATTTGGGTTAATTAGAAGTACACAGCATTAGGTGCTTTGTGCTTCACTGTTTTGTACTCAGTCGCTTCCGTGCTGTGAGGACGAGTATCAAAAGGATTTTAATCATAGTCTAGGTGTAGGACTCACCCAAGGAACCTTTTGATACTGAGAATATTGATTTCATCGCTCAAGCACTTAATGAAACGATCGCATCCAGGCCGGCAGCCCTTGATAACATCCAATGATTTATTTGTTTTGGGTGAAGTCGGCACAAATTTGTGGAGAGCCGAATGCGCGTGTAGCAACATGTGACTCGGTGACATGTGACTCGGTGTTGACTTTTGATGTGATGTTTGACTTGAGGTGTAGGTCTGGACTGATAGAGCCCAACAGTTTGGACTTACACTTGTGTGAATCAGCGTTACATGACAACTAAGCTTAGCAAACACAGGAAATGATCAAAGCCTCTCTGCTGATCTTGTGACATCACAATACCCCATTATTACCCAAAGTAATATATTTACCTGCAACACAGTCCACTCGTTAGGATCTGCGCCGCTCTGCTGTAGCTTATTTCTTTGTCCCACTCAGCTTGTATGTTTGTTTTTTTTTTCTAGATAAGGCATCAGGCTTGTCCAGTCCTTGGTCAACCCCCCCCCCCCCCCAACAAAAAAAAAAAAAAATCAAGCAAGCAGGAGAGAAAAGAACCACATGTTCTAAAACAGAGAGCAAAGTTCACAGCAAACCAAATACTAAGGAAGGGTTCACTCCCCCGTTTAGTAGGATGACTGCATCACAGCGCCCGGGATTTCAGATGCTCCTGCTGGTCGACCTGGGATAATAGCAGTGCAAAGCTCTTGGTGTCCCGGCACAGTGGAATCACACAGCCGCCATCATGTTTAAAAGTGGGTTGAAGATCATGGGGAGTGAGTATGATAATCCACTATAATTTGATATGATAAACGCAGCACAGTGTCATCAGACGTACAGTAAGTGTTCTCGGGGAATGTGGTCTGCTGTGGTAGAGTTTTTGTGAAAGGCTGCAGGGATGAAATCTGCTGATGGGAACGATTCTGCCAGTATCAAGTTGCTTTTTAAATCTGTTGTTGCAGCCATTTAAGGCTTGTGAGGAAGCTTTTGGACAAAACTGACAAAAAAAAAACCAACTTAAAAATGCAGCAGAATCAGCAATTGTACTATTGTTTAATTATGTGATCATTATTAATTATTTCCCAGAAGGTCAACAGCACTTGTCCGAGGATGTTTGTTTAACCCTCCCGTTAGTTTTTGCCCTGCAGCAGTGTTTCTGTCCAAAAATAGACATTCACACAACTCAATATCACAATAGACTAACGCAGGAGATCAAAATGCACATCAGCTGTCAGTTTAAATAAAACAAACATTGTGAAAATAGACAGGCCCTGGGTGAATTCATCATGATCTAGATAAATATCACTGTTTAACGTGGTGAGTGAGGTTTGAGAAAAGGATGGTAGGCCTGGCAGAAGCCTGACACGGAAAATAGAGAGTCTTATTTTAGGCCCGTCGCCTACTCTGCAGAAATCTTTGTAAATGTGTTATTTACTCAGGGTCCTTATTGATTTCCCTCAAAGTCCTCTGGCCACCAGATGTTTCTGACGCGAACCAGTTCCAGCAGGTTTTTCCACTCATTTCAGATATTAAGGCTAAAGTCATCGGGCCTGTGTGGAGGTTGCACTTTGCTAAGCATTTAGGTCCAGTGGCAGTCACATGAAAACAAGCAGCGCAGGCAAACAGCCTCTTCTTATTAGACATTACAGTGAGGATGTAAACCGGTCGGCCCACGTGTCACAGAACACGCAGGCCTTTGCTTTACGTATCTGATGGCACCGGTTCTGCCAATAACAATATCAGTCCTGACTCATTTTCCGTTTTAAAGCCGTTCAGTGTTTTCATCGTCACCGGTGCACAGATCGAGGTCTGCCTGTGTCGTGGGTAGCGACTGGGACTTACTCTATATCCCTTTGGTGAAACCATCTACAGTTGTTTGGAAGACTGATCATCAACTCAAGCAGCCAGTCACAGAGAAGATTCAGTCCCGCTCCCACGGATCCACTTCCTCCTTTTCGACCTTTACGTTGTGCGGCCCCCTCGGTCACATGTTAGAGGAAATGTGCTGATGTGATTTACATCACAAAGACAGATTGCTTTAGATAGATAAGTGGTACAGTTCCACGGAGGCAAGTGGACCTTAAGCTCTCACACTGCGTCTTAATATCAAACACATTCAAATGAAAACAAAACAAGAAATAGTGACACTCAGGTGTAGTCACTGCTTGTTGATTTTAAAGTTTTCCACGTTTGCAGTTCGATTAGTGTTTATTATTCATTCATACGATTTACAGAGTAAGCAGATTATATTTTATAACAAATAAGTTTGTTTTAAATTATTTTTCAAATCTAAAGAAAAATGTGAACCGGTGGTTGCATTATCACCGTGTGTTAAGCTTTAAAACACAGTGTGCAACAGTCAACCCTCCGGTGCCATTATACACCTACTTCATGGATATTACATAATATTCCCGAGCCATTTTTGAGTGAGTGCATTTGTTTATGGCGGTGTGTTTATTTGTGTTGTGGCCAAACGCCTGTCTGGTTGTTTGTGTGAAGGAGGTTGACGTTGGCCTCGCAGATTGGCCCTCAGCAGTGTTGTATGACGGAAGCCAGTCCATCTGTTAGTGCAGGCACAGATATGAAATCCCGCCTGTCTCGGCGCTCCGTCTATCTATAAACCATGATTTGTCAAATCATTCCGGTTTCAACTTCCTGTAGAGCTTCCTCAACCAGCTGAGCGTGTCCAGGTTACGCTTATTTAGAGTTGATTAATTCATTCTGCAAACTTCTATTTGACATTAGGACACTGATGTGGTTATTAGATTATATTTGGTTTTAAATTTTACATGTTAAGACAGAATTTTTACCATAATTACAAAGTCTGCATCAACAAGATCTGCTTATTCTTATCCACAACTGCTCTGTTTATATCAAAATCATTTTTTTGGGACGTGGCTGTCGTCGTCGCCTTCACAGCCGCGGCATTTCATCGATTTTTAGGTTCAGCATTTCACACAAGCTCTCGGTGAACTGGTAAACAATCCGAACATATTTCATCATCGAGTCCACTGGCGCAGTCCTGGAATTTGGCCGGCTGGTTGCCGCAGATAACGTTACACTCAAGAACACAAGATATGGAAAAGCGTAAGTAAACATGGAAGTGTAAATGCGAAAAGCTGCAGCGGGTATTTGTTCCTACAGCTGTAGAACAGGCTAAAACTCAGTCGCCCTCTGACTGGTTTCGTGGTTCTTGCCTGTTCTCTTCATGATATCTGCTGATTTTGGATTTTCAAAGCCAGCGAGGCTGCTTTACGTTCTGCATTGACAGGCCCAAACTTTCATGAGAGGGGGTAGCTTTGTTGGGATGTAGTAATCCCTCACTGCTGTTTAGGATGCACTTGTGGGATTTGCTCTTATTTTCTGGGAGTGGACATCTGTCAACACCAAAAATATTGTGGACTGGGGTTGCAAGAAGATGCGGGTATTTTTACTAAATACATTTGCCGAGTGCTGCTTGAAGTGTGCGTTGACTGAAGATAAAGCTCACTGGAGCTCGTCGTGTCGGTAGAGTCATCCCCCGAATCCCCCTGTGTCGCGTCTGCTTGTCAGTACCAGTCCTGGTCTATTTAATTATGATAAGATATCAGCCCGAGTTCTCTCTGAAACAACACAGCGTGGGGGCAGCAGAGTGGGAGGCGGTGGGTATGTGTGGGTAGTTCTAAATGTAGGTGGGTTATGTCGTGTCTGCAGAGCAGTTCCTCAACCTAGACTGCCAGAGCGCCTTAGTGCAAAATGTAAAAGTACGGCTCTATTAAGGCTCTTATTCTCTCGGAATTATTGAACAATGTGTTTTACTCACTACTGCGTCGAAGAGTGAAGTGCTTAAGACCTGTTAACAGATTCATCATGGTTCTATGCTCAGTTATTAGTGCATCAACTTGGCATTTCTTGCACCCCTCTGAACCCAGAGCGCTTGGAGCTGTGTAACGGGCGTCCACTGGCCGTGACAGCTCCTGCGTTCGCCTGCTGAAATGTTCGATGATTGGCTGGGATATTATTTCAGTGCATAAAAGAGGCTAAGCCGTCATTTTGGACAGAAAATGGAGAATAAGCAGGCTGCTTTCCCTCCTTTGATCCCCTACATCCCATATGTTTTCATGCTTAACCAGATGCCTTTAATGCCAAAATGACATTGTAATCTTGATAAGCGTGCAAGTGTAATCTCAGCCGCATTACCGACATCTGTCCGCCCTATTGCCGAATGACTTTTTTTTAAACCAAACCCTGCGACTGAACGACGAGGAAAATACAATTTTTAAATAAACATATTTGGTGCAAATTACCAGACCTGATTCGTTGAGCTTTAAGCTACATCCACGCAAACGTGCTGGACTATTGACACCATTTACACGTTGGAAGCTTCACGTCTACGCCAGCAGTTATAGATCATTGACTAAACATTTGCCGCTCGCAGAGAAAAACTTAAATCGCTTCATGGCCCTTTAACTTTGGATTAATGGTGGTTGAAAACAGGGAAATGATGGATTAACACCACCATCTGCTGAGAACCACGGTCAGATATGTTGACTATTTGACAACCAGTGCGCTTGGTTTCAGGGCCTCTGCAGTTGCAATATGAATTCCTATCACATAATACAGGTGCTGCACAGATGCAGCCTCCTGCTTCCGTTGTTGTATGAACTGCGCAAGCTAAACATAATTTGACTGAGGGTCACAAATGCTGCTAACAACATCCTGGGCTGCTGGCTTCTTAATATCGCTGGAGAGTGGACGTCGGCCTGCATGTTTATCACATCACCATCACGTGGGGCCTCCTGGGTGGTACTGTTCATATGGGGTGTTAGTACACAGCGGGACCTGTCAGCGCGGGCCCGTCTGCGTGTTAGCCTCGTTCAGCGGGACTTACTTGAAAGATTATTTATCATCACTTGCCTTCCCCACGTGGCATATGTCAGATCTCTGCGGCAGACGTTCTTGTTTCCTTAAAATCTGCTTCAGGGATGAAACACGAACCCGAGCAGACAATCGCAGCCCTCCTACTGCGGGCTGTTATTTAAAGCTATAGTTAAATTCATACAGAAGAATGCTATACACAGTAGATGTTACTTTCTGCAGCCTCGTAAACACCCGTGCGTTGTATGATTAGCCCCAGAAATAGCGCTGCGGTTTCAACAGAGGAATGATTTTACATTTATTTTTAAATCTTGCTAATAAGTGTAATGGTAGAGATTGAACACTGCGCCATTGTATAAAATGATATTTCCTATGTGTCGCATGTGATTAATGGTGATTGGCTATGGTGGTCATGCCCCTCAGCAAAAGTCCTCATGTACGTTCTCGACTCAGGCCGCTGCATAAATGCTGCCTCCTCCCTGTGTTAGATCTTGTTTTCAGCACCCGGCAGCTCTGTTCATCTACCTCATGATCACTGGTTTGACGTTAGGTTTAAGTAGCGTGTAATGATCGAGGTTTAGGACATGAATGAAGCCAATATGCTGTCCTGCCAGGTGTCTGTGTGTCTTTGTGTCAGGTCAGGGCCTGATTAGCGCAGCAGGACGTCGCGGTCGTGTCCAGCTGCTCTCTCCAGAAGCATGCCATGATACACAGCAAGGCTTCCAGTGAATGATCCACCAGCGAAGAGAAAAAACATTGCTCTTAAATTAATGAAACATATGGCACGTTGCTTTATGTGTCCCTCAGCACACATGCCAGCCACTGACGGACGCAGGTTGTGTGATCTCCTTGTTAACAAGCAGTGAAATGAGCACAAACGTTTCACTTTGTAACAAACATTTGCTTAGTTGCATTATCCTACTGCTGCTGTATGTTTTCCAGGTCTCGCTGAACTTTATCTTCTCTTATCCCCAGTCACCCCTGATCTGTTCCCGGAAACATCCCTGGTGCCGTCCCTGACCGCGATATCGTCGGCGCGAACCAGCTCCGTCCCGCAGAAGCCCCGGAGGCGCAGCAGCAGCGGAAGCGACAGCGCTGCCAGGCCCAGGCCGTTGCGCTCAGCCCCCGGGCCAGGCCCCAGCAGAGGCAGCATGGAGGTGGGCATGCGCGTGGTGCGTGGCCTGGATTGGAAATGGGGAAACCAGGATGACGGCGAGGGCCACGTGGGAACCGTAGTGGAGATCGGGCGGCAGGGCAGCACCACCACGCCAGACAAGACAGTTGTGGTGCAGTGGGACAGCGGCACAAGAACCAACTACCGCACCGGCTACCAGGGCTCCTACGACCTGCTGCTTTATGATAACGCTCAGATTGGTAAGCACACATTAGAAGGGTTGTACCATAACATGGGGAAACGCTGACCTCACCTGATCAGACATCATCGTCCTCTGTCTTTGTGCAGTTTAATGGTCTGATGGTCAAAGAGAAGACAAGATTTCATTTTCAGCAGAAACGATCAGCCATACACACTCGCTTTTTGCCGAGTTTAACAAACACCCCCCCTCTCTGTTGTTGTGGTGGCTCGTGCGGCCTCCGCAAAGCTCATTTTGACTAGGCATGATACAGTAAAGACCATCTCTCATCGTCAGCCATCCAGCTCTATTTTGGACTTGAATGACACACACATTAATGCGGGACTCATTAGCATTTTGCTCCATTTAAAGCGACATTTTTCTGCCTCAGAAGCTTGCCCTTCAATTAATGGAGCGAGTGAAGAGGAGGAGAAGAGATGAGGAGCTAAGGGGGTGGGGGTATTTTTGTCATGCTGTTTGTGCCTCAGTTCTTCCTCATCTCATGATATGAGCCATTGTGATAAGCAACACCAATAAGGACATGAATGCTTAAATGCTTCAGTGACTTCCATATGGGCGATACACAGCAGTTTAGTGCTTGCGTCTCACCGCGCAGGACATGACACGCTCCTCGGAATGATCTTTTCTTTACAGCAAAACGCAACAAAAACAGAAAGTTCAGCCACGTTGAAGCGATTTTCCGTGTCTTAACTTTTCCCCAACCACCCCTCTCTTTGCCCTCCAGGCGTGCGCCACTCCAACATCATCTGTGACAGCTGCAAAAAGCATGGCATCATGGGAATGCGATGGAAGTGCAAGGTGTGCTTCGACTACGACCTGTGCACCCAGTGTTACATGAACAACAAGCACGACCTGAGCCACGCTTTCGAGCGTTACGAGACGGCGCACTCCCAGCCGTGAGTACTGCGCTGCCACCTCCCCAGCGATGACCCTCATTACATTTCTGATTATGGTGTCGTCCGTTACAATGTGTCTTGTTTGTCTAGCTCGATCTGTTCAAATGCAGTTCCGCTCAACGGAGGTAAGGCCTTTTTATTAGTGTAGTTTCCTGCAATTATCTCTCATTAGTCTGCACAGGGTGGGGCTTTTACAGGGTTTTAGACTTTTGTTCATGTTTGCTGCGTTCGGATGTCTTCTCAGTCACTGAGGCCGCAGTGTTAACCTACAGTATAAACATCGGTGGGAGCAAGATAATGTTGCTAAGAGTAGATCGTAAACTAGCTAACATTAACACGAGCAGCTCAGTTTAGCCGAAAGCCTTTTGATCTGGCTCAAATACCCTGTGCCTGCCCTTTCACACCAACAGCAATCACAGTTTTCACATTACTTCATTTTGAAAGATTACAGAGAGACCGAAGCCGAGTGCAGGACGTGTTTTGATTCGGCTCTCTGCTTTTCACATCAGCATTTTCCTTTCTGAAATACAACTTTGAAACAATGGCCATTGTTCCCTGTGGTTACACTTTACTTATGTTAGTGGCAGTCCATTCAAGCCATCAGATCATGAAAGTAAGGTGCTTCTATCAGCTTTTGCTTTGTGTAAGTAAAAAGTAAATACTATTTGATATTATATGAGCAACTCCTCAAACTGATGCCGCGTTTGTCCCGTAAAGGTTGTTTCTGTGTGTTGAGTCAGCCTGGCCAATCCGCACCCGGCCTCGCTGCGGATGAATGTTTAGTGAGCTGATTCCAAGTGTCCTATGTATCCAGATTTACCGGAGTGAGTTCTCCCTTCAGAATCCACTCTTCTGCATCAGTTCACAGTAAAGCTCCAAACTGCTTCAGGCACTGTCTGAATGTCAGCTGGATGGCCCGTTCTCATTTTAACGAGGTGATATGTATGACCCAGATTTCTTCTATAGTTTAGCCTGGTCCAGGTCCAACACTGTCCCACTTATTTTCCTGTGCCTGCTGTCCAAATCAACAGTGCAAACAGTGGCGACTTGATACTCTTTCACTTTGATTTCATTAGATCTTCAAGTTGAGGTTAGATAAGGTTCAAGAGTTCAGCTCCTGGTGGTTGTATCAAAAACAGCAGTGTCGCAGACACGACAGCACAACAAATTCACAATTTCAGCATGTCATTGAAATGGTTTTATTTTTACAGCAGGGCAGCAGATGAGCTGTTACACCCGTTGCTCTAAATCTGGACCTGGTCATGACTCAAATCGTCCCTGTCCTGTTTTCATTTTCACTTCCTGTTATCATGTTCCGCAATCTTCCTCTCTCTGGAAAATTAGAGGCATCTTTACTTAAGTTTCCTTTTGGATTTAGCACAGCACATTTCATAATGGAGCATTTTGTCTCCGCGCACCACTTACAGCTTTGGGCTTTAAGTGAAACCTGGCCTCTGCCAGTGAGTCAGATCGTGCAGTAATCATTTAGCATCCTGACAGTAGCTGGATTCTCATTTCGTCTCCCGCGTCAGTTTCTCTTCAGAGGGTATTGATTTGCCAAATGTTGTTTGGCTCAGCAGTGTCCTTCATTAAGGTGTTTATCTGACGCTCCGAACAGGCCGCTGCTTTCTATCTGTGGACACTTAAAAGATACTCATTCGTTTCCGCCGACCACTCATTTTTCACTTTATTTAAAAAACCCAAAACATTTTCACACGCACCTATAAGTATAATGGTTTCAGTTTTAAGACATATTCTGTTTTAATCACTTTAACCGATCAGTTCAGAGATGAGATGTGTTTGATTGTTGTTGACATTGGTTATAAAAGACGCTGTCAAATACAGGAACCTGCTTTAACTCTGCTGCTATAAGCATTCCTATCTTTAATCTGATTTATTTAAAGCTCGTGTGTAATCCCGAGCAGCTGTGGTCTGTAACATCTAAGCGAGACAAAGCTAAACAAGGAAAACTAAAAATAAGTTTGAAGAGATTGGCCACTTTTTTGGGAGGGTGAGGTACTTCATATCATCGGTGCTAACATTTAAATGTGTCACAGAGTCAGAAGTGTTTTAAAGACTCACTCTTACAGTAAGATTTTGCTGATGTTGACTTCTTATACTGTAGGAATCCGTCACAGTTTAGATGTGTGGCTTTGGGTTGGTGGTTAGATTACCGACTCCCGTGGTCCAAATGTGGAAGTGTCCACGGGCAAGACGCTGATCGTGTGAGTGTGAGCGGGTGAATCGGAGGCCAACTGCTATGTGCATTGTCTGTTAATGCAGGAAATCGCTTTGCCGTTTGAACGGACGAATGTTGCCTCCCATGAAGCTTGCACCCGGGTAATTAGTTTCCCTAATCTGAACGATATGGAGCAAATGAAGCTCCATTCAAGACGTTTGTGTGCAGCACTCCTGAATGGATCAGCGTCACTTATAACACGCCGGCTCCGTCTCCGTAATGCCTCTCGGGGAGATTATTTTAATGGAGTCTGAAACATGAATGGTATATTGATGCTCGTAAGTGGCATAAAACACTGAGCCAGACGTTCATGCTCTGAATTAATTCTTCATCAGGTTCAGCTTCTGTGTACTTATGACTTTCGAGACAGCTCTCAGTCAGAGATGAGCACCAAACCAATATCCCACATTTACAGGCTCCATGTATGTTTAATGGGAGCAGTGTTTTGAGCTCATTTAGACAGGCCCTGTTTTGATTTGCTCTGTTTTTATCAAGCACTGCATGTTCTGCTCAGTATCTCAGTATTCCAATCACCCCTTTATTTTCTCCAACCTTGTCCTATTTGCAATTATAACACCCCTTAGAGGTGAAATTATGATGAAATTCAAGCTTTTGGAAAACAAGTATTGCATATTAGTGAACAAATTGAGTTCTGGTGTTAAATTAGACTGGGTCAAGCTTTTTTGAAACTGCAGTCTCAGTCCTAACTGAATATTAAAGAATACATTTGTAATGCCTCTTTAAGCCTTGTAGCTAAATCCATGTTTTAAACACAAAGGCTTTTACTGATATATTTTGTTTTACATAGGAATGTCATAGTTGATCTCCCCTTGCATTTGAATTGGCAGTGTTTAGCCTCCCTGGTAGTGAATGAGTGAATATCTGCGGATTACTTGTAAATAAATCAGAAGAGAGATTTTGATCAGTAAAAATGACAATTTGCTGCTCAGCACACGAACATGGAATTATCCATTCACAACATTCAGGCTTTGCCTTCCCCTCTTCATCCTTTTATCAAAGCTGTGTTTGCATAATCGCAGTGGAAATGGAGCTGCGATTGTTTCTCAGCAGTGGTTCAGCGTGTTCATCTGGGAGAACATCACATGAAAGTCACTTCTTTTCTCATCAGATGAATGAAATAGAGGAGCACTCTACAGCATGTACTGCCAAACACACAGTACATCTTTATTTCCAGACCACACTGACCCATATTTTTCTGACAGCGTTTCAGAAGACTAATTTATTATCTGGCAGTCATGGGACACACTTGATATTTGCCCGGAAAGGCAAATTTAGCTTGGTTTCATCATGAGTAGGACTTCTTGTTGTGCCAGCAGTGATTTATGCGAGGAGGCTTGGGTTTGGGCTCGGCACAGTTAATAGGAACCCCTGTCATGTGGACCAAACATGTAAGGGTTTAATGGCAACTCAAGCGCGGCTCGATCTATTTGTAGTTTATAGACGTACTGTAGGCAGAAACTTTATTTGTGTCCTGAGGGGACAATGGGAAGGTGTCGACACTATAAACCGCTGCAGCATGCTGACACTCTTTGTAATTACAGCAGATTTAACTGGATTAGCATGCTAACATTCTCAGCTGTGTGGATTAGCATGTTAACATTTTCAACTTCCTACAAGATATGTATTAGATAACAGGTGCTGGATATGACGATAAATCAAGGTGCGATAATGCGTAGGGCCCCACAACTCATCAAGCTGTACCAGTGTTATATAATACTTTTTATTGTGAATCCTAAGTTATTGTTGCAGCGTATTCGTCTCTGACCAAAAAGCTGTAGAGCGGTGCTGTAGATAGCTGTTCAGTGCTCTGAACGCTCACAGTGTCCTGCGTTAGGTTAAGACTCGTATGTTTAATGAGACATGTGTGTGCGTGCTGACAGTGCTCAGGGCGGCATATGCGTGCGCCATATGTTTACGAGGAGATGGTTGGTATGCAGCTGGTTAATCGGCTCTCCAACACACAAACAACGCACACGCAGTTCCAGGGAACCTGTCGGGTCAACTCAATGCCTAATCCCTCCTTTGCACATCAAGCTACATTGCTCCTGCTCCACCTAACCTCCTCAATTCAGCACCCTGTAGTCACATTTAAGCCCCACCACTGGTCCTCAGAGCTTCGCAGCCCTTTCTCCGTCAGATTTACCACCTAGTTTTGGTTGTTGTTGGCTAACTGGCATTTCTCTGCTCATTTCTCACCTGAAATGTTGCAGCTGTGTGGGGTTTGACATATCTAACTCATTTCCATCACCGCTCTACGGCCTTCCACGCGTCAGAAAAGGGATTCGATGCTAAAGAATGAGTAGACGTATTTGTGCATGTTTTGAAAGATGTTTCCAATTAAACATCGTCTTGTGTCATAGCGCTTTAGTTTGGATTTGTGTTTTTCACAGCAGTAAAAGTACCACAAGCTCATTACAGTGATGACAGTAAATGCAAACAGGGCTGACACTGTAAACCTGGGCCATCTTACGTTGAGTGAAGGTTCTGCGCCCTCTTGCCACCCACAACTGGCATCATTACACTATTTCATGGGCTCACCTTGTCTTTCTCACAGCTCTTGTATAAATTCCTATCGTCTTGTGCTTTTGATTTCTGCATACAAATATTAATTCTGCATAATCTAGTTTCATTGTTTCACACAGTAGAGCTAACCCTTGGCTGACTGTTGACCCAGTCGTCGTGTCAGTAGGTGTAGGACTCCTGTTCTCATCCTGTCTGGGAGCACTCTGACATTTGGTCAAGCAGGATTAGAAATCTTGATCCCTTGTTGTCTTTCTCAGACTAGTCACACTGGGAATAACATGTCAACAACACTAAGGTCACGCTCCTTTGTCATTGAATATGGACATCTGTCAGTTTACTTCTACTTTAGTTGTTAAAAGCTTTTGGTTTTAGGAATAGTCTTTTCCCTTAGAGCGTGAAACGCTGCAACTCTTGGTCACTCTTCAGTGTCTACGTCTTAAATCTGCTTTGTCCTATCAGGAAATTGGCACAGCTTGCTACATTCTCTCTCTGACCCTTAACACTACAAGGTCAGGAAGTCTGTTACTATAACCAGCATTGTTTTAGTTAGCCTTATCCCAGTTGTATCATTTATGTCCTGAATTCCTTGAATAGCTCTAAAAACACAATGCAGTTCAAGATCGTTAATGTGTTAAGTCAAAGCAGGAAAAGGTTCCATGCGTTACAGGCAAAGTATTTCTGTACATTTAAATCCAGACTCCATACGTGCAAGCCTACATGCCTACATGCTTTATGGGTTGCCCTGAGGTGGCCTGCTTTCTGATAGCTCCGCTGTCCTGGGATTAGGCTCAAAGCTCTGCGCTCACACCGTTCTCAGAACAGACGTGTTCAAGCTCAGTCCCACACTGAGATTTACTGTTACTCTAAGAGCCAACTGCACTCCCGTTTCCTGCTGTAGCACCCAGGAACCTGGAAAAATTTGGCCCGTGGCAAGGGGATGAAGTTAGCCAGTGCTAGCTTTAAGCAAAACCCCAGCGCTAGAGAGGCATGTGGGAGCAGTAAAGTCTCTATGAAGTTCCCTGAGGACGACAGCTCTCACAAGACTCTTTTTCTTTTGAGCACACTGGATTTTATATGACTTTGAGTCTATCCAAAAAGCTGTTGGGTTTAAATGAGCCGGGGTTTGATCTCGTCAAGAAAGTATGGGAATAGGCAGCTCCTTTGCACCGAGATCTGATCAAATCTTTACCATAAGGTAAGGATTGTGAGGATATGATTGTCTCACCTGTGTGTCTGAATCTGTACGTTGCAGTTGAGGTCGTTGATCACTGTGTTAGATAGTAGAGTCGACGCTGATATCGGCAGCTGTGCTTTGAGGCTAACTGTTTACACTCCTGAAATCCTATCAGAAAACACTCTGTCTTACAGTGAGTGGTATTATTATAAGAATTATGACAGGGTGGACAAAGGACTAGTCAGAAGACGTCTGTTAGGCAGTGAAGCGGGAAAACACACCAGCGCGAGAGTAGAAGTCATCAAGGATGGTCACCGTTAAATTGTGTCTGCGCTTTTTAGAGGCTGCTTTGTTCCGCCAGCATAAGCTTTGTATATATATCACGAGCTTAAGGTGGCATAAAACAAACGGCTCTAACAAAAGCGGAAATGAAGAAGACTGATGGGGAAAAAATGAGGTTTCAAAAGATTCAAAGGTTTTGGGTAGGAAACATATTAAACATGGTAGGAGACAGGTTGTTTATTTTAGAGAGCAACGTCAAATGTAAACAAAACAAAGCTTGTTTACTGGAAAACTCCACGAGACACCTTTGGTCAAGCACACGAATAGGTTGGCCTTTATCCTAAGTGTCCTGCATAAGACTCGTCACATGTTTATTCCTCAGAAAAGGCTGGAAAGCATTGCATAGGATTAACCTGTTGAGTTTCACTCTCAGTCTGTCAATCGACTTAACTTATCTGTGGAGTTTAGTGTGACGGCAGCATTTTGTTGATTTGATTTCTGATTCATAAAGCATATTTATATGGGTTATACAGCCCAACCGGCCTATTGTCCACCCGTCGTCAAATTGTCAGTCTTGATTTGCATTTTATGTGCATGTAATGATTCATTTGTTAACAAACAGTAACATAACTAATGGATATATTAAAATATTGGACAAAAATCTAAAAACAATATTTAATTGAAATATATTATTTGATAAAGTTATTTGCTAAGTCCTCTGTTGTCAAATTCACTGCCATATTGGTGATCGCCCAGTAATGATGATCAGTAATAACCAATATTGGTCTCATAAACGATGGTCACCGCGCCGGTTTTAAGATTGGCACCCTTAATCATGATGGGTTTATGATGTCTTTTAAATGTCTTTTCCCTTTTTGTGCATTTTGCCTTTATGATTGAGACAGGGAATGCTTTGTTGGTGTTTTAGTTTGCAAACAGTTTTGCACTGAAGATTTCATAGCATGCGTCGTCTCAGCCGGCCTGTAGAGTTTGTTCAGCTGTGTCTTCATGCTCTCGTCACAGAGTGAGCTTGGCACCCAGGCAGAATCTCCCGCGGATCATCCTCAAGGGAATCTTCCAGGGGGTTAAAGTGGTTCGTGGACCTGACTGGGACTGGGGCAATCAAGACGGTGAGTGTTTGTGGTCGTGTGTGCGTGCGTGCGTTCGTGTGCACGTGGGACTGTTTCTAACCACTAACTTGGCGCTGCCAACTCAGCAGGCCCCCCTACCTTCTTGAGTGTGGATCTGTACCTCTTCAAAGTGTTTCACCATCCCCAACCCATAATAACATTCTAACCCCACGTCTCATTAACCCGCGAAATGTCGTGCTAGTATGTGTCTGCGTGCATTTATATTGCCAGTGACTCATCTGAGTCTGCTCCACAGATGTGCCTGTGTCTGTGTGTCTCTGCAGAGTCCTTGTTCAGTCACATTTACACTCTTTGTTTCTCTTTTTCCAGCCCTGCGTAGTGGCATAAACTGAGAAGCCCCCTCACCTCAAACTAAGCCTATGTTGCAGGTGTTAAGAAAGTAGAGAAAGTTCATGATTGTGTCCTGAATTGTGTCTTTGTGGTATCTATGAATGTCTGTGGTTTAATATTATATGATAGACTACCAGTTTACACTGTTGGTGTGTTGGAAAATGGACTCTTCACGTTCAACCAGGCTGCCCTGGTTGATGGTTCTTTCTTTAAATAGTCATTCAGAGCAATCTTTCACATCAGTGGGCTAAATTAAAGCCCTTGACTGTTCCCTTTAGGGAAAGAGGGAATGCTAATGTCTCCGTGTTTTCTGGTCTGGGGTCATCGTTGTCTCTGAGAATAGCAACGCTCCCTTTTCTGGGCTCGAGCGAATGAGTCAAAATGTCCTTTTGGTGTCTTTGAAATCAACGCCCTGGGGTTTGGTTAAGTCACTCATCAGGCTTAAATGGTGTAAGTGCATACAGGATGCTCTGAGCATGCTCAGAAACCCCCGGCCCACCATGCCAGTCTTACGGGTCACTGGTTTAGTTGGTGTGGTTCGACAGTGCTGCGGCTTGATGACTTTAATGACTTAACAAGGGTTCCCTTACATCATAAAACCTGTCGCAGAGATCTGAAACCGTCTCAAGGTGCAACATGCAAGCTAAGGTTCTGGCTCGAAAAGGTTTTAATTTTGTGTTTTTTGCATTTGAATCAAGAAGGAGGTTGTGTTTGATTCAGGGAGAACCATTAACGACTGAGCTAGACAATGGAAGTGAATGACTTTGACGCTTGGCACTTGTTTGTCACACACTACTGCGTCCGTCATCTCATTTGTCTCATGTTTCAGTGCGCTTGTGAAATCTTACCACGAATGAAGACACGGTGTGTGTCCGCACACGTTTCTCCTGATCAAAACACGCCACAATCCACTTCCTCAATCTAACGACTTTTCTTCCCTTAATGAGCTGTGTTGCGCTGCCTTTGTCTTCTCCCACACACTCATGCATTGCTGTTTCTTGCTTATCTGTGCGTGTTTGTTTTTGTGCATTGATATGTGTGTGTGTGTGTGTGTGTGTGTAGGCGGGGAGGGTAAGGTTGGGAAAGTAGTGGACATTCGTGGCTGGGATACAGAGTCTGGTCGCAGCGTGGCCAGTGTCACCTGGTCAAATGGCACCACCAATGTCTATCGAATGGGACACAAAGGCAAGGTAGACCTGAAATACGTGTCTGACGGCCAAGGAGGCTTCTATTACAAAGACCACCTGCCAAAATTAGGTAAGACAGACTTATGTGTGGTTTTTTTTTAGGCTCTAATTTCTCAGTTCTGTAAGGAATCGCACCACAAAATTAGAAGTAAATTAAGATGTATGCGTTTAGTGGTATTTTGGTGTAAATATGACCATCTACAGAAAATCCAGACTTCAAAGCCAAACTCTTGTTGGTGTTGGCTTTGAAAAACCCTCATAAATCGCCGTCTGTTTGTTGATGCCAATGCCTGTCCATCCAGGAGAGCACGCAGAGCTGCAGCGTCAGGAGAGTGCTGACGGCCACTCCTTCCAGCAGGGCGACAAGGTCAAATGTCTCTTGGAGGTGGACATCCTGCGACAGATGCAGGAGGGGCACGGAGGGTGGAACCCCAAAATGGCGGAGGTATAACAAACAGAAGAATCGCACAATTCTTAACATATTAACAATAGACAGCTTTACAAGGCACATGGCGTATAGAATATTTATATAAGTGGCTCAGATGGACGTTGGCGTGCAACAGAGTGAAAGGAAACAGGGCGTCCAACTCTCAGATCACAGCTGCTAAAGGGAACATTGAGGTCACAGCCATGCAGACGGAGACCCAGGGTGAAACAGCCTATTTGTGTTCGCAGTACATTTGCCGGATCGGGACTGTTCATAGAATCACTGACCGAGGAGATGTCAGAGTCCAGTACAGCAACAACATCCGCTGGACTTTCCATCCCGGGGCCCTCACCAAGGTACTGAGTTCAAGATGAGCTTGGGTTCTTAGTTCGTGTCTTTGCTTTGTTGGATTATGGGTATGTTTTCAGCTGATTTTAACAAACATCTTAACAGTCCGTCCGTCTTTCTCTCCACCAGGTGAACACTTTCGGAGTCGGCGAACTAGTCCGAGTACTGGAGGACATGGACAGTGTGAAGCGGCTGCAGGCTGGCCATGGAGAGTGGACGGACAGCATGGCTCCTGTATGCTCATTTAGTTTTGAATCATGCAAACTCCTCACAGTATTTTGGGATATCTTGAGACTCCATACGCAAGGCGTGACGCTAAGCGGCGTCTTGCAGCACAGCGGCGGTGTCTCGTGTCTGCACTCTGGAACCTTCAGCTCACTCCCTGTCTGCGCGCAGGTTGTGTCGCTTGCTAAAGTAAAGCCTTCATTTGGCAGTCATCCCTCTGAATTAAGAGTGACCGACTTCCTGGAAATTGGGTGTACATCAGGAAGTAATCAAGTTTAGAGAGCAGTTTTTGCAAATGCAGCCTTGTTATTTACCTAAAATTAAAGAGGCGCAGAAACCGGTCCCGTAAATACCATGAATACTTCCTGGTTGATTAGTTTTTCCACTCCTTATTTCTTTATGTCTCCCTGTCAACCTTCTTCCCTTCTAAAAGCCCCTTTCTCACCCATCCTTACTGTTTTTTTGCCCTAGGTGCTTGGCCAGGTTGGGAAGGTGTTGAAAGTGTACGCAGATGGTGATCTACGGGTGGCGTTTGGAGGCCAGACGTGGACGTTCAACCCAGCGTGCCTCTCGGCCCAGCCTGTGGAGGTGGATGCCAACCTCATGACAGCAGAGAACCCCAACGAATCTGGAAGTAAGGCCTCTGCCGGGACGAGGGGGCTTCATCTCTAACACTTCAGCTCCGGCTTTACCTTCTGCGCGCATTCATTCACTCATCCTCCGCCTGCCCAAACCCAGCTCTGCCTTGCATGCTTTTACATACGGGCTGCAACTGTGGCGTTCATGGCCACAATCGCAGCCGTTCCCTGTCTGTCTTTTTTCAGCAGTGTGTGTACCGGGTGTCATTTCTCGAAATGTTCTTCTCTGTAGCATGTCACGATCGCGCATGTTGACGGCGAGACGCTTTGGCAGCACAGCGGACATTTGTCATCATGTCAGACGTTCTCTGCGGTCTCATAATCATGACTAAATCCATTCTGCGTGTGTGTGTGTGTTCACCTAAGCGCAGGGGAAGTTGACAACAGAGTGGTGTGTGTGTTTTTGTGAATGTGTGTGTGGTCAGATTTTACTGCATGGAAGGGACATTTTGACTCATTCCTGTGGTTTTGCATTGAGCTCAGCTTGGATTTCTTCGATTTCAACCCTCTGGAAGGCTTTCGGACATCACTTGAGTCATGATGTTGTTCACATTCGACCATTGAAACTAAATGAATCCTTTTGTCTCTCTTCTGTCCCCTTCTCACAACCTCCCACCCCCCATCCCTCTCCGTCTCCCTCTATATCTGTTCAGGTACTGTCATCTCAGTGCTGGAGAAGCTGCTGTCTCAGTCGACGGAGCAGGACAATCCCAGCCGGCTGGTCATCGAGGCAGCGCACGGCAGTGCCAACAAAGTGCGGGAGTTGGTGCAGAAGTATC
Source organism: Datnioides undecimradiatus (assembly GCA_008933995.1). Classification (NCBI taxonomy): domain Eukaryota; kingdom Metazoa; phylum Chordata; class Actinopteri; order Lobotiformes; family Datnioididae; genus Datnioides; species Datnioides undecimradiatus. The sequence goes on from WARS01000068.1 coordinate 115,750, forward strand.
CTGACAAGGTTAGTGCAGCACTCCTTCTCTTTGCTGCAGTCCGCTGCCCGTTCCAAGACCTCTTTCCACCAGGACACCAAGACTGGGGGTGGGGTATTTAAGGCCCAGAGTGACTTTGTGAGCCGGATAAGGCACGGGAAACATTATTTACTGGCATTTGTCAGTCTGTCTGATGAAGCTAAACGCTCTGATGCTGCGCTATCCACATTTTCACCCCCCCCCCACACCACTCCAACATCTCTCAGAACTATTAACGTCACGCAATTCTGCAACAACCCAGCAGCAGAACACTGGGCAGAGCTTTTTCTTTCTGCTCTTCTTTGTGGCTAACATGGTGTGGAAATAACGTCCATGTATTTCCAGTCCCAGTATCACTGATCTAGGTCTTCGGAACAGTAATAGCAATGTATTGTTCTTAATTGACGTTATTTGAACAGAATTACGGACACGACATGAAATTGATTCTCATAATTGAATCGACTCGTCTGGTCAAGACCCTCTGATGAGGCTGATTATTCAAATTAAAGTGGAGAGAGGTTGGACCGAGAAAAGATGGATCAGTGACTGAACAGACTGAACATGAGGAGGAGAAGGGAGATAATTAGGAACACTACCGGAGAGATCCAAAAAACATATCTGTGTGTAGGAGGATATCTGTAAAGAACTTTAATAAAGTTTTATTTTAGGTCCTGCCAGGTTTCCTAAATGCTGTAAAATGACATCAAACATGACACACCTAGCACAGTGAAAACAAAGGCAGTAATTGTTACGGCTTTAACGTGTCGCAGAGATATAATTTAAACGCAGCAAGCGATGCTATTTTCATCCCAGAAACGGGTTTTCTGAGGCTCACAGCAGAAATGAGTCAGTCCTCTGGATTTTGGATTTTAATGGCGAAAACCTGTGGCCAAGAAATGTCTGCGTGTGTCCTCAGATATCGTCCTCATCTGTCTCACACACTCACCCCGCTATCACGGGGTGCCTTTTAATGTGGAGGGTGTGAGAGGCGCAGAGGTTAGAGGTCTGGCTTAGGGAGGAACAGAAGAAGAAGACTGTGTTTACTACATCCTGCACTTTTTACAATTATTGGCCTATTTTTAATTCATAATTCAGCAGTGAGCAGCTCGTACTGCGGGAGGCTATTGAGGCGACAAAACAAAGATAGTTGCTACAGTGGTAATTGCTTCCAACTGGATGAGAATGAAAAGGATCGACTCCCAGCTTTTCTAATAACCTTTGATTCAAACCGGTGGTAAAGCAAAAGCATAAAACGAATAAAAAGGTCGGCACCATTAGAAATAAACAAGAGATCAGATGAGTGATCCAACAAAAACGGGACCAGTCACATAATTTATCATTTCCCTGAATATAAGCACAAATATAATAACCATTTCTGAATGCTGCATTTGAACGTTCGAACCCTGACACGCAGCACCTCAGCTGCTACCTTGACGCTGCCCGGTGATTTCAGGGCAGAGTTTCCCAGACAGTTCACAGATTTTTGACTGCAGTGGACAAATCTACTGGATAACTGGACAAGGATCAGCAAATAGTGTGGAAAAAGTATGAGAGTGTGTAATTTATTGGCTTAAAAAATGAATTTAGTTTAAAAAAAAAAAAAAAAAAAAAAAGCTCCATTATCGTTTGCAGGAGTAGGTCATATGGATAAACTCTTTTGCCACGGTGCATGTCATTTTGTAATACAGAAGCCTTGTCTATACAAACCATTTCTCCTGCTGCTTAACATTGTAAAATAACAGATAGAACGGCCTTTACATGTGACTTGTACAATGTGCTTATTACCTTAATTTCTTAAGTTGTCAAGCAATAACCTGTTACACAATGTAAGCAGATGTAAAGTTTTAGTTGCTATGAATAAGCTTGAAGACATAACTACTCAGTGATGACTAGTCTGCTAATTAGGATTATGTATTGAGTGTATGACTAACGTGGTTGCTGTTCACGCTGGGATTATTTCATGCCAGTCTGTGTTCAGCTCCGTCCGTATCCAGGCAATCGCAGCGTCTAATGAATATCCAACCATGTTTTCCTTCCTGGCAGGTGGATATAAAGAACCAGGGCAAGACTGCGCTGCAGGTCGCAGCTCACCAGGGCCACATGGAGGTGGTGAAGGCCCTGCTGCAGGCCAACAGCTCCATCGAGGTCAAGGATGAAGATGGAGACACGGCATTGCACTACACCGCCTTCGGGTGAGGACGCACGCGGTTTCCCTGCACGCGTACACACATTTCAGAATAGGAAAGGTGCAAATGTACGCACACACAGAGTATTGGAGTTCACAGCACAATGCAACTCTGCTCTTTCTGGCTTTAGAAAGTTTGTCAAACTTAACATGAAACCTTTGAGCTTTGTGTAGCCCCCAGTAGGTTTTGTAAGTTTTTGTAAACTGGTTTGAATTAACTTAATTGAAAGCACAGCTCCAGCAGGTTGCATCGGTCAACAGAAGCAGATGACAGCGATGAATGATCTGCGTCCTCTTCTCTCCATGCCGTCTTCTGCTTTCAGTAATCAGGCGGACATTGCACGGCTGCTGTTGAGCAAGGGGGCAAATGTCAACCTCCTGAACAACTCCATGTGCACGGCGCTCCACATTGCCGTCAACAAGGGCTTCACCGACGTGGTGCGAGTGCTCACCGAACATTCGGCTGACGTCAATCTCCAGGTGAGAGGACCTAGAATGCCCGGCCGCCTGATGCAACAGACTGGACTTTGATTAACATTTGCTACCTTACGAAGCCTCCAGTGAAGACTTGGTTTGGCCTGCTTTGAAATCTGAAATCTGTGCTATAGTGCTATCTAGTCGAATTCCTATTTTCTCCCAAATATGTCTAAGTGTCTAAATAAACGGAGCAACTCGTACACTGACATTTACATTTCAAGCAGTTGTAAACACACAAATTCAAGCGTTTATGGTATTTGACTGTGACCCTGATTCACTCGAGCCCTCAGCCTCATTAAGGCTATTTAGTGTCTCGTTAAGGGCATTTTCCACACTGTCTAACTCGCCTGCAACCAGGCCCCAGATTCACTAAGTGTATACATTTTCTGCTTGAGTAGAGTGGCTACTCAGCCCAACTCAGCTTTGTGAGACATACAAAATATACAGACACGTAAAAACAGCATCTCACACCTTATATGGACCCAAAATTAGTTTGTATGCTCTCTGTATTAAAGGGAATGATTCTCATATTATTAATGATGCTGTCTCATCAGCCTGACTCGGGTGTGCTGCAACTTTAAATTTTCTTTTCCAACCACAATCAGGACTCGTATGGGGACACGCCGCTCCACGACGCCATCGCTAAAGATTTCCGCAACATCATCGAGCTCCTGGTCTTGGTGCCCAACATCGACTTCACCCAGCAGAACCACCGAGGCTTCAACCTGCTGCACCACGCTGCCCTCAAGGGAAACAAACTGTGAGTAAAGATGATATCCCGAACCCTCTGCGAGTATTCATTAAAGTCAGTCTGGTTGGGGTTTTCTTGGAGTCTGGTGGGATTAGTGGAACTGTATTTTATGGTGCTTTTGTGATGGCTCCAACGTTCAGCCTCCTTGGTTGTCACTTAGGATTGAGATCTTGAAAAACATGTGACTTATCTGAGATTGGTTAACAATTGCAATCATTTTAGACGATCAGTAAATGAGGAAAAGGGTAGAAACAATTAACATCAGTCTGGAGCAGTGTTATTTCAAATAATCCCACCAGTTGTTGTTAGCCACTCAGTACGGACACGTTTTCTAGGCGAGCGGTGGTGGGCCCCAAAGAAATCCAACTGCTTGTCGACCCTCTGTCTGAACTTTGGCCTACCTCTGAAACAAAACCAAGATGCAAAGAGAAAGACGAAACCTAAGCACGGAGTCTCACGTGTGCTCATTTCAAGCTCAGTTCTCAGCTCTTGGTTGTTTTTAAATGCTTGTATCTGATGTTAACAGTGGAAATAATAGTGGTTATGGGCGTGTGTGTGTGTGTGTGTTGTGTGGGAATCTCTCCTGTGGGTTCAAATGAGGACTCAAAGGTCATCTCTCAGCACTATCCGTTACAGATAGAGAGCTCATCTCCCACACAGCTTCTGCTGCTGTCAGCAGGCTGGCACTCAGTATCAGGCAAAAATGCAGCAACATTTTACTTTTGAAGCCGGTTTTTCCTACGCCGTGACGTGTCCTCCGAAATTTTCCCAAACTACCTTTGGTGTTGCCATTTTTCCACAGTGCAGAGAGCATGCGGGGACAAAAATTCCAAAAATCCAAACAAACTGTGACAGTGTAGTAGATATCTTTTCCCAGGAAAAAGCTTTCATGACCTCACTGTAGGTTTATTTTTATGAAAATGCCCAAAAAAGAGTGGATTTGTTCCTCCCACAGTGGCTCCGTGTATTGTGTTCCCCTCAGTGTCACAAGTAGAGAGCCGGTGAAAGATCAGCTCAGCCATTTCACTCTACACCGAGGTGCTTGAGGCCAAACATCGAGGCTGCCTCGCTGACACCTGTCACAAAGGCTCCATTGTCTTCTGACCGTGTTGGGTTTTTGGCTTGGTTGACACTGGAGGTGCTTAATCACGAGCTGAGCCTTGACGGCGCGCTGACCAGGCAGGCAGAGGCGCAGTGCAACGCCGAATGTTCTCACAGCGATAAGGTTTCATCCCTCGAACGCAACTCTTATTTTTGGTGTGCCAGTGTCCTCCTCTGTCCGTGTTGCATCACACCAGCTCCCACACAGCACGAAGAGCCCAGAAATACAGAGAGCATGCACCAAAAGTGAATGGTTATGTAGTTCTCAGCTGAACTATATGTTAAAATACAGTTGTAAATCAAATGCTTATTTGATCTGTGACATTTTCAGCAGTACAATTGATCCTTCATCGTAAAATGCTTCAACATGCTAATGATATTTATACATTAATGTTTTTTTAAAGCCAACATCTGAGGTGAGATGGTTCCACAGCAGCCGAGGTCCTGTCACACATGACAGAAGGCAGACCACTTTGCTAAAATGAGTAAAATCCATTTTTTTCCCCACCTGTTTTGAAAAGGAATAAGATAATATGTCTCCACAGGTCTCAGTGACTTCTCGGAGCTGATACTTTTCGCAGTCTGCCTGACCACGCTGAGGTTCCTGCCTCTTTGCTCCAGGGCTTTTACGACCTCATGCGAACTCTCCTTCCCAAATTATAACAAAACCATGTGATGGAAAATTGTCCCTGGCTCTTTTTAAAGAGGTGCCATGAAGGAAGAGGAAGCGAGCAACTGAAAAACACCAACCAGGCCATACATTTCCTCCCCGAAGTGAGGCCACTTCATTCAAGGTTTCACTCACAGATTTTTAAAGTGTCTTTTGTGTAATTTGATGGATAATATCATGGAAATGTGGCTTCCAAAAGGAGCCCTGTTCTTGTCATTAGTAAAGATTTACAGGCTGTGGGTAGATTACCATGGCTTTGTTCTCTGCATATTAACTCTCCGGCATTTACCCGTCTGCCGATTACTGAAGCAGTCAGGTCAGTCCATTTCTCTAATTAAAGCTAAGGTTTTAATTGCTGGAGTCTCACCTCCAAACCTCACTTCACCAGCACCTGGCCCCCTTCCAGCTGTATACACCTTTTCAAATTGTGATTATTATATCGGGACATCCCTGTACACGAGTGTAGTGTGTTGCCTGAGCAGAGGAGGGGAAAAAAAAAAAAAAAAAAAGTAGCCTGCGCGCTATAAACTGCAAGCGAGGGAGGAAAAAGAACGGCAGCGGAGGCCGCAGCAGACAAGTCATTTAATAAAACGTCCGATCTGTTCTGGCAAGTGTCATATGTGCAGCGCTGGGAGTTAAGGCCCGCGCTCCCCAGCATTCATTTAGCCTGACATCAGCTGCTGTGCCAGAAGTAGAGACGCAGGATTTACAGTGTTCAGGATTAGCTCGCCTCACCAGTTCATTCATATATCACCTGCAGGCCTGCGCTACACTGATACAGCGCAGGTGTGCTTGTTCTGGCTTTAACACAAGTTTTAACATACAGTTGGAATGTGAGCATTGAGGGGGAAACACATCTCATAACGCTTTATCTCCTATTTAAGATGAGATTAATCATTGCGGAGGAAATTCAAGATTCATGGTATTAAGTGGGGGTTTTACGGCTTTTAATTACAACCACCAAGGTGTGAGCCGCACCTCAGTGAGATATTTGTCTCATTCAGCCGATGATTGTTTTACTATCCTCGGGTTTGAAAGTAAAAACCACCCGTTAAACAATTTTTTTCTTTTTTTTTTTTTTTTTGACTGTTGCAAGGTTCCTGTGAGCAGCTGTGGCCCCTTTTTTGTTGGTTTTCTTGTGACAGAAAGATGAGAATGTTTTGTTTATTAGAGTATTTATTTATTGTGAGGAAATGGAAAACGGAGGCTAGAGGCCAAGTTCACAAACAGTCCTGGGAAAGAAACGAAACGAGGCAAGCGGCCAGATTTCTTCTGGAGTCCGCCGTTTGACAGAAGAGGCAAATGGATGGACAGGATGGCTCGTCTGTTTACTGTATTTCTTGAAAAGAAAGAACACTTGGCTGGTTTTTTCCCTCTTTCCTGTAACCTCACCTCCTGGAAGCTCCTTTGTTTTCCCCTCACATCCACCAACAGTTTCCTTTGTTCCTCCAATCACCTTACATTGTCTCTTTTGACAGTGCAACGTGAACCGTCTGACACACACCAGATTATGCAGCACACTCACTCACTCACTCGCGCAGCTAATTATACATGAAATCAAAATGCTTTATTATTATTTCTTTTGTCATTTTCAGAGTCGGTTAGTTATGACGCACCGCGGTACGTTTCTTCTGCTTTTATCGAGCTCTGATCAAGAAGAAAGTTGCAAACAAGCACGATGCAGACTCCCAAAAATAACCAAATGCTGACTTCAGTCTCCAGAAAAGTCATTCCCAGCGCGCCCTCTGGCTGATGCCCTCTAGCTGTTGTGTGTCTACGAAGGCACGCTTGTACAAACCTGCCCTGAAACGTCAGCCCAGGGCCTGAATATTCATGAACACACAGGAGTAACGATTATGGAAATAACGCAGGGAAATGAGGCGGAGTGGTCACACGGGTGACACGAGCCACCCGGCCGTGTTCGCTTCAGATCTGCGAGGGTGAGCTCTTTTTTGCTAACGAGGGTGCTCTGGAGACGACTCGAAAGCAGGAGCGATGTTTCCCTCTATCAATACCGTCACCGCACACACACATATACACACACACACACACACACACCCCTACAGAGCTGCATTGCAGGTACCAGTGACCTCCAGCACAATGTCTCCCTAACAGCTTTCATCCTTAATAAAAGACTCATTGGAGATCCCGACCATATGTGGCTGTGTATGTGCCAAAGCGCCGTGTTTGACCTTATCAATGCATTTAAATAGTTTCAGCAGTTGCTAATTAGCCTGTAAATGCCATAATGTCTTAGTGTAAGTTAATGTCGTAATTAAACTTGCACGGGAATGGTTCCTTTTCACACAAATGCAAGTATAATATCATTTCTGGTGTTCCCTCAACAGAGCTGGGATCATTTATAAGGGATCTACGTGGGAACGATAACACGCTTGAGATGCAGCGTTCAAAACAGTCCGTTGTTAAGTTCCTGTGGATGTAGTCTGACCACAGTCAGGAAAGTGCCTGTTATTACAGTTTCAGGTAAACAAAGAGGGATTTTAATGACACGCAGTCGTCGTACTTTGCGTTGGCGGTTTGGTAAAAGAAACAGGGATTTTCTTTGTTTTTAGTGGGTTTGTAACTCGTGATGAAGCCTGTGACAGTACATAGTCACAGCGATGATGTGTCCTCCAGATCCATAATGTAACAACACACATGCCTGCAGTATATTTTACACAGACTATATAATAAAATAACTAAAATTCCCCAAAAAGCGAAAATAAAGTTTTCAGTATCTTAAGATTTTTACATCTGTAAAGTTTGTCAGAGACAGAATACTTTACATACATGTGGACGTTCTTCTCCCTGTTGCACGTATTGCTCACTTATCAGTGTTTTGTTATATATTGATTAGTTTTTGTTGCTCGTTTAGCTATTTAGAAACTTGGCTTGTGCTTTTGGATAGGTGTCACATTTATTGATTACTTGTTGGTATAAAATTGCATAAACAGTATTGAAGATCTGCTAGATGTCTGTATGCTGGTCACAGAGCAAGTGTTTTTGTCTTTATTGATAAGAAGTAATAATAACCTGTGGGTGTGTTCAGTGATGGAAGTCAAAAAGTGATTTGCTGCTCGATAAAAGACCTGACACCAGCCTCATCTGTCAACATCAGTGACTCCAATCCAAACAGCGAAATCCAGTAGAAGTAACATTGAAATGAGCCTAACCTCCATAGAAACGTTGGGTCAAGTCGCACCCAAGCCTCCGCGGTGGCACGGCAGTTTCCGGGGCGCTCGCCAAGGCTGTCGGCTTCAATTTCACACGTCATAAAGCTCAGCTCAGCTACGGAGGAGAGGATGACCCGGCAGCGCAGCCCAGCCTCGCTCCGCACCATCAGCCCGCTGCATGAATCACAGAAAAGTCACCGAATGTGGTCCCATCATCGTTTTAGAGAAACTAAACTTTGTAAGCCATCATGATGAAGATAACACAACAAGAAAGAGGCCAAATAAAATGATTCAAACGTTTGACCTTGGATGATTTGAGGATTTAATGTCGTCAGCGGAGCTTTTGATATTCAGTCCATGTTTATAGCACACTGGTCAAGTACTGAATCCGACTGGGGCCACGAGGATGATAGTGATCTACTGTTATTTAAGTTTTTGGATGGAGGAGCATTCAAGAAACGTCAGGAGGTTAGCTGGCTGTACTTAGTGAGAACGGGCTGCCTGTTGTGCCTCTGTGTTTTCTTGTTAGATCGGCTTGTTAGCAGCTCTGCAGCAGCTGCGGCTCTGTCCAACGTCACGTCAGGAACACTGTGGCTTTTATATTCCGAGAGGCTGATGCTTTGTGCTTGGACAGCCCGTGGTGTTGTTGTAGATGTGCTGTGAGCGTGTCTGATCAGGTTCACGTATGTTGTACGCAGGTTAAAGCTCATTATGGGTATGAAAGGGGCCCTGAAAGCCAGTATCTGAAGCCTTTTTGATACTGCTCAGCAATGTGCAGCTCTTTCTGGTAACTGCAGCCTTCAGCACCGCTGGGAAAGTGATACATGGTACAAGAAGAAGCACTGGGGCAGCTTATTACAGACATAACTATTCTTAATTTAAGCCATGACGAGAGTCGTACACTCTGCCTAATTGGGTCTCGGGTTGTTTGTCCTGGCGGCAGGGCCACAGAGAAGATCCTGGCCCGAGCGCGGCAGCTGGTGGACGTTAAGAAGGAGGACGGCTTCTCAGCGCTGCATCTGGCCGCCCTCAACAACCACCGCGATGTTGCTGAGATTCTCATCAAGGAGGTGAGCTGAACACAAGAACAAATCGGATTCCTTAAAAGCTGTTTTCAAATGTCTGTACCACTGCTTAAATTTGATTTAGACAGAACAAGAGCAGCAGAGAATGCATGTGCCATTCCTAAAAAAAAAAAAAAAGAAAGAAAAAGAAAATATGTATAATAAAGTTCTCAAAATGATCCTTTTCTTGAAGAGAAACTAATATTTTTTCTTACCTCCACTCTCACAGGGACGCTGCGACGCCAACATCCGCAACAACCGGAACCAGACGGCGCTTCAGCTGGCGGTGATGCAGGGCCACACAGATCTGGTGCAGCTGCTGGTGGCCGAGGGCGCCGATGTCAACATGGAAGACGAGGACGGTGACACGGCCATGCACGTGGCCCTCCTCCGCCCGCAGCTGGCCAACGTTATGCTCAGCCCCGCCGTGGCAACCAGCAGCACAGAGGAGAGCGGCGAGGGTTGCTCCTCCACGTCGCTCTACTGCAGGGTGAGAGCCGACAGAGAGGCAAGGTCGCCTACGCTCACCGGCCTCTGCAGATAGTTGTAATTTTATTTATTCATTCGAGATTCTGATTTTATTCATTGTGATTTGGCTTTGCTCAAAACTAATAATGAGAAACAGTTATGTTGCCGCTGCACTTGTTAAGTCAGTTAATTCTGGGGCTGAATGAGCCAAGGAAAGCAACTCAACTCAAGAAAAGCTGAGAACACAGGAAGAACTAAGTAAAGACTGCCAAGAGCGTAAATAAAGAGCGAAGGCATGGTTACAAAAGAGACAATCCCCAATAAATAAAGGGCTAAAAGGAGATCAGGTGAAACAGTCGAAGAGGGGTAAACATAGGCTGAATGAGGAGTAAACACACACTTAAAGGCGGGTAAATGAAGACGGAAGGTGTGGAGAAAGGATTAATGCAGTCTTAAGGAGGTAAAAACAGACTCATGGCGTTTAAATAAAGACTTGACGGATAAGAACAGACTTAATATTGAAGCAAGGAGTGAATGGTAAACAAACAGAGGGAAGGAATGTAAAGGTGTTTATAGTCTAGGGGGGTTAATCTAGGATAAAGCAGTTAGTTGCCTTTTTGAGGTAAATGATAAAGAGAGAAGGGAAGTCAGGCGGGATGACTTAAAGGAGAGAGAGGACCTTGCTGTCTTGTGTAAACAGGGAAATCGAGAGGGGGGGTTAACTGAGGAGAAAGTAATCAGATAGGAATGCAGTGTGTAAGGTAAAGTGGGTGTTACCTTTAAAGGTTGTAATTTTCTTGGAAAAATAATAAAAATCTGGAATTTTATTTGCAATTTATTAATCTCGTATTTCTCTCTTGCTTTAAAGAAAAAGTGCTGGCAAGAGTCTGAGAGTGATGGCGTGCTGTAATGCAGGGAAAGAGGAGGCGCTGAAGGGGCTGAGCAGTGAAGAGGCCCCACTTAGTGCATCAGTATAGATTTGGCAAAGCGGGAGCTCTGGTTAAGATGTCTGCGATAAATTTAGGAGGACAGTGTAAACACGCCGTGTCATCAGCCCGCGGAGGATGTCTTGAACTTGGATAGGACCGCGCTCCATCCATCCAATGAATCTAAAAGAAGCCACGTGGTGTTAATCATCCTCCGAGGTGCAGACATTGCTGACTGGGTCCTCCGGCTTCGCTGTAGCATGTCTAACCTTAATGTGACGCTGGCATTTTGAATTGTCTGCTTTTCTCTGTAACATCATCCCATGCATCACCACTTCTGTCAACAACAACAACCTGGTTTGTTTAGCAGATATTTACAGATCGGTGTAATCAAATCCACCAGAAGTTCCAGCCGCTCTTTTAATCTCCTTCACACTTTCCGAGAACCATGAACTCACAAGATCCCGTTTATTATTCCTCCCGAAGCGACTCCGGCTCCGTGTCTTCGTGCAGCTTTTTATACGAGCGCTTCAAATACTGTTACATCAGTTGGTGTTGATATCATTGTGCTGATGAAGAACGTCCTTCCCAGTCTACATGACCGCAAACACTGCAGCTCCACTCAACGTCCTGGGCACCTGCCAAGCCGACACACACTCGAACACACACAAACACACACACAAATGCATGAAGGTGGCTAGACTTAAGTGCTCAGGGCTGTTTTAGCCACTGTGTCAGCAGATGAGTTATTGGAGGAGTTCTTTGGTGCTGATTAGATTTGGGTTTATGTATCAGCCTTAGCTGGATTGCACTGGTTTTACTTCAATTACCCCTTTGTTGATCTCAATCAGCTGTGACCTTGACTAAGTTTTCAAAGTATTCTTAACTCTGCCATTTCCACAAGATCAGACCTTAGCCTTCTTGAGAACATGTTTGGAAAATGTCTCAAAATGGTGTTGGTTGTGACCCCAACTTCTCCCCTTTTCTGTCTTTCCAATCATCGTCGTTACCATCTGGTGTATCTGCAGCTGAGCTCTTCAGGTCTTCTGGGGAATACCGAGCTGAGTGTTGGCGCAGCCATCGCTTGTTTTCTAGCGCAGGAGGGGGCTGACATCAACTACGCCAACCACAAGGGCAAGAGTCCATTGGACCTGGTGGCAGACAGCATCATGCTGCAGCTCATCAAGAGCTTTTCTGAGAAACACAGGTAGCTGTCTGTGAAAGCACAGCTGAAGTCCATTCAAGACCCAATGCTTTTCTACTGTTACTAGATATGTTGGGTCATTAAACTGAAGATGTTGAAGGCCACTCTTCTGTTCTTGTTCGCCACAGAACAAAAGTCTTTGTGTTGTTATACCTGCGTGTTGTCTGTCAGGTTGCAGCGTCTGCAGGCCATCACATGTGGTCAGGGCCTGAGCAGCGCCAGCCTGCGGCGGGTCCACACTACGCCCAACACGATGACCAACCTGGTTCTTCCCACACCGCCGGGACCCAGCGAATGCCTCATCTGCTCCGAGCTGGCGCTGCTGGTTCTCTTCTGTCCCTGCCAGCACAGCGTGGCCTGTGAAGGTGGGTGGAGGGTTTGTCTGTCACAGAACCTGCCTTTATAACTCATATCTTACCCTCAGCCTATATTCAACTGTGCAGGTGTGTTTTATGTATACACCTTAAGAGCAGTGATATTTCTTGATTTTATTCTCATTGTATCTCTTCTGTAACTCCTTACTTACCGCGTCTTTGTCCAAACAGAGTGCGCTCATCGAATGAAGAAATGCATCAAATGCCAAGTCACAATCACTAAGAAAATTAGACAAGGTAAGAAGCGTGCTGTTGTTCTTGTTGTCCAGGATGCGCGAGTAGTGCAAAAACATTTTATATATCCATGTTTTACACAAATCACTCCAACACGTGTTGAATTCTAATGATAACCAATGACTCGCCTGCTTTCTGGCTTTTGTTTTTGAAAAATCAGCAAACCTTTTTTTTTTTTTTTTTTTTTAACGTTGAAATATATTAGTCACAGCTGAAAAGTGTGTTCCTCTATCTGGCTTCCAGCGTTGTGACTGATTGTTGCCCTCAGTCTCTTTAAGGATATTAGAGGCACATACAGTACGCGCTGTGTCTGCATTAGCAGTGATCAGTCTGGGGGCGTCAGAGATTGAAGCGCCTCTGTGTCGAGGACAAGGCACCAATAAAGTGTTCATATATTCTGAGTCATGCTACATCCATGGTCAGCTGTTACACAACACAGCCTTATTACCTGTGAACCAGCAGTACAAGACTGCGCAGTCCTAATAAATATGATTTCTATTAATGTCAGAAAACAATAACCGACAGTTATTGTCTGTGGACTTCTTCATTTTTTCGACCCACCACCCTCCCCCTCCATCCGCAGACCAAACAGAAGTGGACTGCAGCCCCGGCACCGAGAACTCGGAGCAGCACAACCTGCTGGAGCAGCTGCAGTCTCGGTACCGGCAGATGGAGGAGCGCATCACCTGCCCCATCTGCATCGACAACCACATCAAGCTGGTCTTCCAGTGTGGACACGCCTCCTGCATCGACTGCAGCGCCGCGCTCAAGACTTGCCCGATCTGCCGGCAGACCATCCGTGAGCGGATCCAGCTATTCGTCTGAGCTTCTCTGTCCTCGCAGCTCCTTATGACCCAAAGAGGATGTCGGAGGGGGGCTGGAGAGAAGAGGGGGGTGGGAGTGGGCAGCTCTTATCTTTGAAAACCCAGTGACCTGTATCTGCCTGTCACACCCTCCTGCTCACCCCCGCCCCCTCACACTCACTCAGCCCATTGGTTGCTTTACTATAAGACGCTGTGTTACATCACTGAGTGTCCACTGTTTGTTACATTTTGAGTAGATTCCCTCTCGAGCGGGAACTCGTCGATGACTTTAACTCTCTCCGTCAGAACTGATGTTCCGCTGAGCTTGAAGCAGAAGGGGCGAAGCTGTGAGGTGGTGCTGCCGCTTTGAGTGTCCTGATTAGTAATCGGGAAGAAAAAGGCCCCCCCACCTCTTCTTTTCCTCACTCCCACCCAGCCGCCACCTCCTGTAATCTGTCCTATCTTTGCTGCTTTAAGTGGATGTCTGTTACCCATCATCCTCTCTGCCTGTCTGGCCTCCTCTGTTTACAAGGCTGCGCAGAATCAGTCCCCGTCTTCTCGCCCCCCCCCAGCCTGTCCTGTGAATTATGTTTGCTCTCATTTGTACCAACCTCTTAATAATCAGTGTTAGTCTCTGCAGAGGGAGTTGGTATAACTAAAGGCTCTCTATATAGTCCCCAGCCACTCGCCTGTATGCAAGGGGAAATACACACTATATATGCATGAATATATGCATATTGTAAAGCTGAAAATGACTGTGTTGTCATGGGTGATTTTGTCGTTGTTGTTGTTTTATTTCTCTCTGGTTACATTTGTGGTTTTTAAATGTACCTATAAGTACAGATTTTTATTTATGTGTGAAAGGTGGTATTACTTAGTAATGTCCTTTTTTCAGTTGGTGTTTGCTTGGCAAAAATGTTTGTTTCTACTGAAATTCACCCCAAGCCTATGTCCTCTACTCAGGGTATCAAATCATTGATAGCACTTGTGATATCCATAAACGGTTAAGAGCCTCCCCCACCTCCTGACACACACACACACACACACACACACACACACACACACACACACCATCCATCACAGAGCTACAGTGTATTCAGTCATTTTAGCAGAGGGTCACTGAAAGCAAAGGTCATAAAGTTATGTGCAGTGACTCAGAATTGCTGAGTCCATTTAATCAAACCCTCAAAATGTCCCGTCAGTGAGATGAATGTTTGCAGAAGAGTTCCTGCAACAAAACTGACACTTTCCCTCAAAACAAACCCAAACATAAAGCGTCCCAGCAGCACCAAGTCAGCTTTACCCGTGTTAGGACTTAAAGCGTTGTGTCGGTCTGCCTGTGTGCGTCTGAAGACCACAGTCTGTCTGTCCTCCGACCGGTGAATAGACCCCAGGTTCACCATTTCAAGGAGGATACTCGTGTTCGGTTTCGTATCCACCAGCTGTATTGTGAGATATAGAATCAGAAGGGCAAAAACATGACGTCGTTGTGTTGCACCTCCTCGTGTCACGTTCCACCTTCTTAGTCAAGTCGTGTCAGCAGAAAAAAACAAAAACAAAACCTTTCTCCTCTGGAGTTATGGATTGTACATCGTCTTCATCCTCTTTAATGTTTCGGCGTGTTATCTTGAAGGGCTTATGCATATGAGAAAAAAAAAATCGTATCTATTTTAATCTTTATTTAATTTTTATTTTCTATATAAACTTCCAGAGACAGGAGGTTTTTTTTTGTCCTCATTAGATCCCAAATTTTGGGAGAGCCAATGTTAAAGATGTACATTTGAATGTCGGGGCGGGGGGGGAGTGTATCCTGTCTCACTCTGCCTTTTTTTATGTGTAAAGAAAAGCTGTAAGAGAAGGAGCTGGAGAGGCTGAGGCGTGTTCACCACGAGGTTTACTTTGAGGAAAGACCTTTTACAGTGCCAAATCGCATGCGGATGTGCATGGGCATGCACGCCCGAATCTATCTAGGCGCACTATGCTAAACCCCTCCGAGCTCAAGTGAGGGTTCAATTATTCCAGCAGTGTGAAGTCAACTAAAAGCAAACTTAAAACCTTAATATTTAATTTCCTTCACAATCAGAAGTATTATCTCAGCACACTCACTTACTGGTGTTAGAAGTTGAGCTATCGGTGTTTAGCCTCCTAATTTTAGCTCCTAATGCTCTGAACTTCCTCATGTTCCTCAATGACGAAGTGATGCTACACTCACTTCAGAAATCTTACCAGTCCGTTATCGTTTGGAGCTTTTACGAGTATATATATTTATATTTTGTGAGACATTATCCACCAAGGAACAAGTTTCTTACGGACATTTCGACATTTTAAGGATTGTCCGTCGGTGTTCTGAGTTGATGGGTTTACAGGCAAAGGCAATAA
Organism: Datnioides undecimradiatus; assembly: GCA_008933995.1. Taxonomy (NCBI): domain Eukaryota; kingdom Metazoa; phylum Chordata; class Actinopteri; order Lobotiformes; family Datnioididae; genus Datnioides; species Datnioides undecimradiatus. The sequence goes on from WARS01000068.1 coordinate 131,577, forward strand.
TGTTTTAGTAAAACGGGGAAGACGTTTGAGTTCTTTCTTTTTCTCCCCCTTAAGGAGGCGGCTGTGAGGGCGGGAAACAATTCATGTATAAAAACACTATTAAAGCAGCAAATGTTACTATTGGTGTTTGTACAGTTCAGCTCTTGGAGTTCTGATGTTGGCCTTACTGTCCATTCCTCCTCTGTTGATGTTTTTTCAGTTGTATTCTGTACAAAAATATTTTGCAATAAATATGGAACTGTTTTCTAAGGACTTGCTGTGGAAGGGTGATGGTTTTTTTTTTCAGGATGTTTCCAAAGAGAAACTTTGAAAATGTGCCACACTTGCAGAAAACCCTTTAAGCCTTCTTTACCTTTCAGGGCAGTAACCTACTGTATGGTGAAGGTATTAGCGAGCCATGGTTCGTCTGGTCACATTCTTGGTGTCGACCTCTACACAATGAGGATACATTTGCATTGGAAGGTATTTTTCTGCTTCTTCCACCAAAGAAGAACACCCCCCCTTCCTGTTGTGTCCCATAAAGTAATCAAGCAGATAGACCTGGTAACACTGATGATTTTCACTGTAAAGCAGCCACATGAGGAGCGTGAGGAGCTGTAATATATGTATTTTTACAACACTGCACCTTTAAGACTTTTTTTTTTTTTCTGAATCTAGTTAGGGAGAAAAGAGTTAATATGCTGAATTTTCTGAATTGACAAACGTTCATGATTTTTTTTGAATATTTTTTATTATATATTTTATTTCACTGTCACACCCCTCGCTTGGGACTCTCCCCAGGCCAGGTAAACAGCAGGCGAGCAGGTTGTGTTTGCTGTAACTCATCCAGGCTGGTCCGTATCTGTGCAGCGTCTCCAGTTAAATGCTGCTGTGTGCCACTTCTTAGCCCTAATTGTCTTACGGCTCAGATGGCTTTGGCATATGACTCAGCGCTTTAGCGGTGACGTCTGCTCTGAGGACAGGATGACAGCTTTGAACACTGGGAGTACCCACAGTGCCACAACAATCTGCATCAATCCAATTGTTTTTCTTCGATATTTACAGAGCTCAGAAGAGACAAACAATCCTGTGTGCAGCCTCGTTCAGTGTTTTCATCTGAACATTTGAATTATGAAATGAAAACAAGTGCCCTGTTCCGACTGCATGTCAATCTTAATACATTAGGAATGAAATACTAATGTGACAGTTTTGTCTAATACACCTAAATTAGTGTGACCTTTTAAAGGCATAACAAGGCCAAAATACATAAATATGGTGAATTTGTTCCACTATTTGCAAATTTACTGAATGAAATCATTTTAATTTAGTTTGAAATAATTGTTGCCTGTGGAATTAGCTCAGTTTGCAACCCAACACTTGTTCAATATCTGTATAAGCAATAAATAAAACCCAAACATTAATGCATATTTATACAACCTAACTTGCTTTCCTCTTGTAAAGAGTTTTCTTTATTTATAGTCAATTAAGAGCTTTAATTATTCATTCATTATTATTATTAATTATTCATTCTTGAATATAGTTTTACTACCTTTTTTAAATTTTCTTGTGATGAAAATTGTGCACCATGTTATCAGTGTTATAGATTATTTCCCTGCACACCAGGAGGAACACATCAAAATACAATCCAATACAACATTACAATAAAACTAAATTAGCTTCTCTGTGTTTCAGCCTGCAAAAACATTATGAGATAAGCTTCGTATGTAGTGTTTGGAGGCGGGCTGGCCCTGTTGTGTCAGAGCTGGTGGCTACAGGATGTGATCAGAGCACCATCTAGTGGTACATGTAAAATCAACGTAATGATCACCGTTTCCTGTTGAGTAACCTCAGTGATTATAACCAGCTGAACAATAAATCAAAGCGGTAATCTATATTATGTCAGAAAACACAAGGATTGTGAGTAAAGCCACCACTTTTAATGAGCTTGTCATCCATCAAAATGAAACATGACTTTTCTGAGGTTTAGTTATCTGTGGAATCATTTTCACATTATGATTTATATCCATGTTAGTTTCTTTAGTGGACTTGATATGAGGCTGGATGTCATTTTCAACTGTTATGCACAGGAGTGGAGCATGAGTGGCTCACTCCCCGGTGCCCTATAGGGGGCGCACTTGCTCACAGAACTGCTCCCTGAGCCCCTTGTGTGCTGTGGCTCCTTCCTCTAAGAACCTTCTGTCGCTTCTCCTCAGTATTTCTCTTGAATCCCGGTATCAGTATTCACTTTTCTCCAACACTCTGCATTCACATCAACACTGAGTCAAATAGTTTCTCCTTATCATAATCCTTCCCCGCATGAATTCACCCTTTTTCACCCTGCTGATGGAGTCGTCACACTCAGTCGACTGCAGGCAGGGGACAGAGACAGAGTGTGAAACTGGAGAGATAAGACAGTATTGAAAATGAGGCGGAGTATATGGGTTAAAGCGAATGAGATTGCTCTTCAGTTCGGCAGTTCAAAGAGGCTTTTGTTCATCACACTCTAATGTACAAGCAGGAAGTGTGACTCTTTAGTGTTGAATAAAAAAAAGTGGTATTAGGATGAGCAGGACGTGTCTTATTGTACACGATTCATAATGAACGACAGCATTTAATAAAAGATTAACCTGAAACGTTTTGACATGCAGGGAAATACGCTTCTATGTTTCCTTGCTGAGATAGATGAGAACTTTGATACCACTCTAACACCTGTTTATTAAATACGATGCTGCAACCTGGAGTCTTGTCATTCACCCTGAGGTTGCCAGGTAACCGACGGAGACTCAAGGAAATCACTGTATCTAAGCCAAGACAAAGATGCATAATACGATACACATAACACCCCAAACTGTCACTTCAGCTTTTGTACAGATTGAACAAACAACATAAGTATAACTTGATTAGCATGCTTTAGAGTAGATTAGGCTAACCAAACAGCTCTAAGGTTGGCTCACTGATGCTGCTATAAACATGTAAGATCAGTATCACTCTGGACCCAGGAGGACTTTAGCTCAGCTTGGATCGAAGCCCCAACGTGCTGTTTTTGCACTTGTGTTAACACTTCTGCTTATGGTGATAGAAAAACTGTAAAATACAGCATGTTAGTTTGTGAGAGTCAGAGTAGCTGAAGCTTTGGAGTTAGATGAGACTGATATTGTCCTCATGTCAGCCAGTTAGGCTAACGTGCAGCACCGATGTTTATGTTCCTGTCATTTCACAGGCATCCATTGGTTCTTGACCCCGACAGGGAAGAGACGACTTCTCTGCAGGACGTTGATGTTGGAAGGTGTCACAGATTAGTGGTTGTATTTTTTACGCTGTTTGTAGGTGGCCTAACTGCCTTGTTCCTGTTTTTTTTTCTGTGAAAGCAAACTCCAAGCGCTTGTAAAAACAAAATGGGGAAATCATTATTTCAGAAGTTTATTCAGCCAAATTATTGTAGCGTTTTATTGTGAACAATCGAAGCGAAGACCTCAGTTCTCAGCCAGAGGTTTGCCTCATTTTTACTGAAAAATGAATGAATTGAAAAAGAAAGTGTATTTGCTTGTTGACCCGTACTTTCACTCTGATTCACTTAGCCTCTGTCTCCTACTTTATAACGATATCTTATCAGCACAGATAACCACATGAAAATCTTCAGTAGCCAGCTGGATGTTACTCTGGATCTGCGCCTGAGTATTTCAACCATTCAGCTTTCCTTCTTTAAAGAAACCACCCTTTGACCCACAATTTCACAGTAACAGGTTTCCTCCCAACTTTTTCGTCTCGATGACATCCAACAAAGGCAGATTCTGACAGGTTTTACACATTGAATCTCTTTGTCTTTGACTTTAACATAATAACTGTCAGTCCGAAACAGTGGTCTCAACAGGAAGTTCTGTGTTTTTGCAGGAAACTATTCTACAAATCTACCATGAATGCACACCCTGTAGTTTAGGTTGAGACAATCCCACGTCAACACTCCCGTTGATGTAAATACTTGCAAATGTGAGCTAATCCACAGTTTAAAATAAATACAAATACCCCATTAGGCTGCGCGCAGCAACACACATTACTGTCTGAGTAATGTTTGCACAGGATTACAGTGCCCAGCTGTTTCAGAAAAATGATTTGGCCCAGACATTTAATGTGTTTACACTATTGCTTAGTTACAGTGAACAACATCGGCCCCAGTTAGTTTGCATGTGATATTGACTGTTGACGTCAAGACACATATTTGTACTAAAATATTCAGAACTTGAAGTTCACTTTTATTTAAAGAACACCTGTGTGGTGGTTGAAAGGTCCACTACACGAACACTGAGTTTTGAATATTTTATTACAGGTCAGAAGTTAAAATGCTATGTGGTTTATTGTACAACTGGGCTCATGGTCAGAGCCACAAAGATATAGGAGTCAAATATACGTATGTATGTGTTCACCGATGGCTGACGGTAGTGATTTGTTTCACCAAAAACAATTTGAATCTGCCCCCTTTTGCACTTGTTTTGCAAATTATAATGAGCAGAGGTCATTATGGGTCAAAGGTCAAACTCCTTTGCCTCTTGTAGGGCTCGTGGTGTGATGGCTTGTGTTTCCAGAAATATACATATTATATAATATACAATGATGTACAATATATACAAACTGAAAGAAAAAACAATAGAGCATTTAGGATTAATGAGAATTTTGCATATTATTCATATGATTAAGGCAATACTACTATGTAATGAAATGCCTTTATCTGGTTAAAACATTTAATGTCGAACCTAAAAAGACTCCCTAACACTGAGCCTGTGCCAGATTCATGATTCCCCTGAGAAAACTGTGTTTGTTACAAGGTGTGGCGCTCCGACTGAAGCCACACTCGCTGCTGTAGTTTCATCACTACGGTTTAAAACAAACTTCTGGCAAAAATTGGATGAAGCATTTGAAACCCCCAACGTCTCAGTCCGGTTATTCATCTCGCTGACAGAATGATACCTGTGCTCCTTTCTGTCCTCTGAACTTTATACAGTTATCAGGTTCAGATGTTTTGGTGGAAAATACCATAAGATGCCGGGAGTTTTCCGTACCTCCGGGTTGAGCAGGAACAAACCAGCAATTCAAGATGAGGTGGCTTTGTTTACACTGTCACTAAACACCTGTTGTCCCATCAACAAGTTGCGCCGCATCGGTTGCTTTTCCTTCCAAATATGAATGAAGAATCAGCAGCAGTTTAACAGTTGCTGAGCGTCTGCTGATGTGGATCGTGTTGTTAAAGTGCGTGGTTTGGGTGGAGGGAGACGGTGTTGTTGTCATTGTTTCTTGAGTTCAGCAGCCGTGAGTGTTCTTCACGTGGTCCCAGAGTTTCGTCTTACAGCAGCTCACCTCAGGTAAAGAGCAGTGGTTGGTTTTAAAAGGTGGAAGTTTTTACCTTTTTGTTGACGTGATTTTACAAATTTAGACCAGGCTGAAAAGAGCACTGGCATTACACAAGACAAAGGGAAGAAAGAGATGACAGAGAATCCTCCACCCAAAACCACACGCACAAAAGCCTCTCGGCAAATTGAACGAATTACGTGCATCGGTTGTCATAATTAAGATTTATTGTCAGTTCATCACTACAATATTTCATTATGTCTGTCCTGTTTTTCTTCTGCACAGCTCAGAATGGACAAAATCTCTGCCAATGCTTACTAAACAACGTACTGAGCTTCATGGGGTTTTTAAATCTCATGACCGAAGACAGGTTTTACTCCTCTGGATCCAAAAACAAAGTATTTAAAGTGTCATGTTTCTTAAACAGGCACTTGAACAGTTTGACACAGGGAGATCAGCGTCCCAACCCTGATGATGTCGTCAGAGGTGTCTTGGACAAGGCTTTGCAATTGGAAATGAACAACAGATAACCTCTGATACAAACAGTTCATTGGACGCAGTGATTCACTGGGCTGGGAAGTTTTAATAAAGCACTCTGTCAAAATGACATGATATGAGGTTTTGGCCTAAACTACAGCTTCGTTTTCATCCGTCTCTTACATTTTTTGAAAGCGCAATATTAATTTGTGAAATGAGTTTAGTGGTGTAAATGAGATTAAATAAAAATGCTCATTGAAAGACATTATTACATTAAACATAAATATTAAATACTTTATTTAATGTTGCTTTCAGACTTACATGTTGCCGCATGGGGTTCAGTGTTTTGCGCAGGTGCACCGTGAAATGTGGACTAAAGGATACAAACAATCCCTTCACCCTAAACATGAGAAAAGCAATGATACCTGTAATATATCTGTAACGGTCATCCTGAAATCTTGAATCTTCTGCTGTTGCAGCATCAGGACAGCATACAGCTGGGGGGTGGGGGTGGGGGGGGATACATGTCCTGACAGAAACAAAAGGTTCATAGATGTGCCACAAAATCTCTGAGCGCTGCCAACAGCAAGATCTATTTATGACTTTAAGTTAATCTTAATCTTTCTAGACTTTTATTCCTACTTTGATTAACAAACAGCAGCCACAGTCAGTCCTTTGTCATTGGCTGTTAATGATTACCAGTTCTTAGGTTTAAGGTGCTTTATTCTACCTTGTACTCCAATCAGAGCCACTAAAACAGAAACTGCATGAACATTAGTTTAATGATTAGATTGGAGCGTTTTGTACCTTTCAGATGATGTTCCTGTTCAGATTCAGGTGAGATGTACAGTAAGCGCCTTGTTTTTCTCCGTCTCCCTGTTCTCTCCATCCTCCCAGGCTGGCTGCGGGCACCTGGTTGCTATGATGGGATTCCCACTGATGCAATATCAGCCAAGCTCAGCTCAACTCTCTGGGTACGTGGACATGCACTAATTTTGGTCTGGGGTGTTTTTGCACTTGATCTACCAGTAGTTATGAAAAAAAAACAAACTAAGGGGCTTCTTCCACAATTTCTAGAAAGTACGTTTCACACTTGTCTTCCACATTTATGTGACAATAAGTCGCCTGCACAGCAGTGTTTTAATGCACGGCCTTCTTTTAACTCCCTACAGACCAACCCCACCTTTGTGTTCCTGCTTAACACTTCAATAGCTCGCCCATGCCACAACTTGTGAACCCCCTCCTCCTCCATCCTGCCCTCATTGTAGTCGACCTGCTGTTGCCTCGGCCCAGAGTGCCTGTGTTGCTGCGGATTTGTTAAAGGTGGTCATTACATTTCCTATAGGAGAATACAGCCCATATGTAGAGGGACTCACCACAGCAGATGGGTAAACTGGATGGTAAGCAGGCTAATTAAGGCCTGATGACACCCAGATGACATGTGTGGCCCTTTCTTCTGAGATTACAAAACTTAAACGGCTATATGCTTCTGGGATTTAAGGCGCAGGTATATTGTTTGAAAACCATAAATAACATCAAATAATGTCTCATCAACATTTCCTTTATCATGGCATTTGATTTGCATCCATTCCTTGAAGAATGAATCACATTTTCTAAAATCCTGCTGCTATTACTATTTTTTTTATATTTCCCAGATCTTAGAAAACAGTCAGCACTGTTTACACTGATTCCTTCTGGGTGTCTCTGTCGGTTTCCTCGTCCAAACTGTAGGACACAAAAGTTGTCTTAGCAATGTCTGCTGCTAACTCCAGTTTTGCATCTTGGTTCGGTTTGAACAAAGAAGGTCAGGAAGAGACCTGAGCACGACAGAGCAGCCTTGTCTCCTGCAGCTGGTACTGCATCCGCTCAGTGAATGCAAAGTTATTTGCATAGGGAAATACAAATGATGTCTTTGGGAGTAGGGGAGTTGGTGTGTGTGAAGCATCACCCAAGGATTCAGTTTCTAAACCGAATTTCAACCACACACAATGTCCACAGATACTCCTGTTGTCTCTGTGCAGAGAAAGTCTTACATATTGTATTATTACATACTGCTGGGACTTATATTCCTACTTTGACTTGACTAATCATACTTTAAGGAGTTATAAATATCAAATTAATATGAATATAAATACTGCACAATAGGAAAATAGTAACCTTAAGCCCTGTATTGCACAAATACTGGGAAAACAGTTTCAGAATGATATATGCATATCAACTCTACTACCACGATAAAACATATGGCTCAGAGTAGTAACTACAGCTCTGCCGGTGGACACACACGCCCATCACTCTCCCACTCAGTGAGTCTGACTGATTTGCCTCTGATGCAAATATCAACTGAAGACATGCCGCGGCGATGATGCAGCTCAGCCAGCAGAAAGAAGTTGATTCAGGCAAAGCAGAGACGCATTTGACTTTTGGGGTCAGACACAGATTTTCAGTTCACCTGGTGAAACTTTGCTGCTGTTGGCTGCCCAGCGTCGTTATTCCATGGTCATCTTTCAGCCACTACTCACTAAATTAGCTCAAATACACGTCATGTTCGGGGATCTGAACACCTATATCAGCATTATTGGCATTAAATGTTGCTATTGTAATAGTTACGGCTGAATCATCTTCACGTAGTTGGTAGACACCTGATTGCTATACTAATAGACCATAGTATTAAGTGTTAAACTTGTCCACTTATTGCTAGTTTATCTATTTTCCATCACCAGTGGTGATTCACAGTCACTTCCTCCACTTCCTTGAGATCTTGTGTCAGCAGTGAAGCCAGTTTTTACTTTCTTATCTGCAACTCTAAAAAAGATGGTATTTGTTGGTTCCAAAACCACAGAGTCTTTGAATGGTCATCACTTAAAAGAAGGTTCAGGAAGTTTGGAGTTTACTTGCCCAGAGTCAGACAAAAAGATGAATATCAAATTGACCTTTATGCATCAAATTTAGCTAAGCGGAGTAAAAACAAAGGGAAACACATCTGCCCTCGGAGAAATAATAGATACTGTCACAGCTTTAATGTCAAAGTGTCTACAGGCTGTATGTAGAATAAAACTGCAAAGATGGGGCAATGTAGTTTCAAAAGCATAAAGGGGAGCCTTACTACAACTGGAAATGTCTGCCATGGAAACCCTGAGCTAGCTAGCAGAGCGCTCAGTTCACTACTAGCTCATAATTTAGTGGTACTGCCTTTAAAATGCCAGGCGCTGTGTGCATGGGGATGTGCTGCTTTAAGACTCGATGAAATATATGATTATGGATGGATAGTTTGAGATGCATAGATCCATGAGTGTATTCAGACAGAGGTGCAAACCGACAGTAAAGTCACCCATTGTACTGTACCTTTCTCTACAGTGTGACGTCTTATTGCAATTGGTCATGTGCTCTGAGCTGAGGGAGTTTGACGGATAGACTGTGACCTTCTCTCGGAAGCACTTTTTTCATTCTTCACACTCTTCCACCATGTTTACCATGTATAAACAAGGCCAACACAATGGATGCTTTTGAGAAAATGTCTGTCCAAATAATAGCCTGCAAATGGTCTGACGTAACGTGCAGGAACTGGAACCTCAGTCTTTAGGAGCAGGTGACAGGTGCTCGACAAACAAATGGTTGTTTGTCAAGAAACAATGTAGTCCAAACTGTTTAACAGCTTCTGAAACTGTAATCTCTTTTTTTAAAAGTATTTATTCCCCGATGTGGTAAATTTACCAAGACGTAGCACGTAAGTAAGACAGTAATTGAGTTGCTTCTGGTCTTTGTGCTAAGCTAGGCTAAAATGTTCTTTGTGCTGGACACAGACATGAAAGTGATATCTTATTATGCAGAACAAGGCAACAAACAAGGGTATTTCCCCAAATGCCGGACTGTTCCTTTAAAGTGCGGGGTCTGTCTGAATACTGGAAGTGAGCTACAACACCTAACAATAGAGGCAACATTGTCAAGTACTGTGGGTGTTGCACACTTTCCATGTGAATAATACATGGCTGACATTAAGTTAACGTGAATAGATATGCTATTCTGATTATTTGATTAAAGTAATGCTCTAGGATGATAATAACAACCTGAATCTGTTTGGGAAAAGCTCTGAGTTACATACACACACGCACACACACACACACACCTTCCTTTGAAGTGTGTGTGTGTATGTTGGCGTGGTCTCTGTCTGCGGTCCCCCCACATGAATAGAGCCGAGCCTTGTGCAGTCGACAGCTGTCTCCTTTGAACGCCCAAAAACAAAAAAAAGCCTTAAATCCAGCGACCTCCCCCTTTCATGTGTTCATCTGATACCGCTCTTCCTCACCTTACTGTCACTCCATTCAGCCCTGTGGCCCGAGGCTGCAGCTAGTTACCACGCCGAGTTCAACCTCTGGAGCCCATGGACTCATTCTCTCCCACTGAATGTTTCCAAGAGGGAGAAAGAGCTCCCAGGGAGAACAAAGTGCAGCGGCGTTGGAAATGATCAGTGCTGTAGTATTGACACAATGCGCCTTAACTGCCGGTGTTAAAGCTTGTGAGTGTGGTGCTCTTTAGATTCAAACGTGGAAAAACACATTTTACACACATTTTAACTTACTGTTATAAACAGTTTTATAATGTTTCAGTACAGGATTTCCTGTGATTCTCGCCCAGATTAATTCTCACAAAATCTCAATGTTATTCTTTTATATACATCAGTTATACATAGAATATGTGTGCGTATACACACACACACACACACACACAAAACCACATTGACTTGTTTTTCAGTTTATTGTATCAGAGTGACTGGTTTCATGTGCGCATGAGATCAGCTAGTGATGCCACTGATGCATCACATCTCTTACGAACAATTATTTTGATGTATTGTTTGGAGTATGTTGCTCTGAGTGTTGTGAGGTTAGGTTTGTGTATTTTAACGAACTGTTATGGTCTGTTGGATGCTGCCATGCTCTCTGGTTTTGAGACTGATCCATGTGTATTTCAATCATTTTTCTCCTCCACACTATGAAAAATGTTGTCTTAATACTTACAGACTTCACTATTTGCGCGGTACTGAGGTCTGAGAAATATCATGTTTTCAGCCTGTCGACTCTTGCCCGATACTTGGTGAGCAAGGCTGGCTTAACAACCGAGCAAAGCAGGAAGCTGGTCTGGGGCCTGAGGTCCACTGTGTGTGAACTGGTTTTGAGGAAACTGATTAATATTTAATTTTGCGACACAGAAGTCGACTAGGTCCTGGATTGTCATCTATTCCTGTGGTGCTGCTTCATAGAGGGGAGGGGTCTTGGTCTCAAAATCAACCAGTTTTTAACCAGCATTATTCTCAATTTATTACGTTTTCTATTTTAATTTTCACATTGCAAGTTACAGTTTTCTTACTTAGGTTGTATTGAATTCAATAACCACAAATCAGTTAACAAATAGAAAACCTGAGGTTGGGAAGGATGAATCGAGCATAGGAATAGAGCTCCACATACACCGGGGTTCAGCAGAGGCTTCCTCCTGACCGGTTATTCAGGTATTTCGGGTGAGTTACATAAAGATAGAACTACTATCTATTTCTCATCAAATAGTCATATATGTGTCAGTTGTAAATGAATGCAGAAGAACGTGTTTTGCTCAACATCCAATAAAGAGACAAAGTGCTGAGGTATAAAAATGGTTTTTGGAAACTTCTTGGGAAGTTCTTTTGGAAACCAGTTCCTGTGGAGTTCTCCTCATTGCCCAAACATTTTGAAAACAGAACAACAGTGTTGACAAAATGTCAACATTTCTGACTATTTAGATCTATTTTTTGAGACATTGACTGTTGACACCTCTGTGAAGGAGAAGCAGCCGGCAGTAAATGAATTAAAGAAGAGTTTCTGTTTTGGCTTGGGCTACAAAGTTACACTTAAACAAGTCTTCCCTTCACTATGCCTCCCATACACCTCATGCCCTCTGAGGAAAAAAAGACATAGATGAAAGCTAAAAATAGTATATTCGGAGGAAGAACGGGGAGGCTTGGTGGTTTGTGTGCGATAACCCAGGTGGTTGGCCCTCCTTGTGTCTGACTGCCTCCCATTCACTGAGGGTAATTAGAAAATCTTCAGGGCAGGATCTGCTCTGCTGTGTGTGTGTGCATGTGTGTACCAGCATGCCGTTGAGTGTGTGTTTAGCCTGTGCATAAGGAGGCCGAGGCCCAACACTGTACCAGGCAAAGGTTTCCACCGAACTGTTCTTGCATAACTCAGTGAGTGATAACAACGGTGCATTCCTCTCAACACACATCACGCCTGCCAACATCTTTGCCTTGGTTTTTCCCAGATCACATTTTAAACACAGTCTGTCTCACAGCCGTGGATGAGCTGCAGAGTATTTTCCCATCCTGAGCCATCAAGGAGGAGATAGGAGTTAAGGCGACCCGTTTGAAGATTCCCTCTCGGCCTGTTTTGTCTTGGGGAGATGGAGAGATAGGGTGAACCTCCAGGGCAAGAGGTCACGTTCATCAAGAGGTAGGTCAGCCGGGGTTAGAGCTGAAGGTGTTCCCACATCTATTGAGTGTCTGTAGCTTCCAAGCTGATGGGAAACAGACTGGAAATAGAGCAGGACTGAGCTCTGCTCATATTTTAGCTTTAGAAAGCCTGGATGAGGTGCAGGTGTGGGCACAGTGAATAGATAGCGGTAGATCATGCAAGTGCATTAGCTTAATTCAAACTGTGTTTTGTGCTCTTTTGACTGCAGTCTGCTTATTTCCAGGATGTTGATTCAAAGCCTCTTTAACACCAGCCTCTTCCTGAGCGATCAGAGATTAGGCTCTATAAACACACTGCTATGTATGCCGCACTGGCTGTAAAACACCAGCATCACTCCAGGTCAGTGTGTACACTCCTCTTGCCAAAACACCGCCTTTACTTGCACGTTCAACACTTCGTTACCCATCAATGCTGGATGAACAGCTGGTCTCCATGGCACCTGCTCCTCCATAGGCTCTCATGGGACTGTGTCGCATCTTGCAGCTGCTTTTTGATTGGCTGCCGGGACTGGATGAACCTACCGGTCTAATGTCTGGAGACTGAAATGTTGACAGAGTGGCACCCAAATCCAATGGGTGTGTTTGGAGGGTTGTAAAACCCTGGCTGAGCTTTGAGAAAGGCGGTGTGCTGTATGCGTTAATGTGTAGCTCTCTTAAAGTGACAGGTCTGTGTACCGCAGAGACCCGTGGACTTTGACACTCATTTCCTCCTGATTCATAAAGGAAGAAACCTGTCAGTCATTTACTGACCCGATGAATACAGAACACATTAAGAGTTATTCCAGGTTGTTGATATTGGGATTTTCCAGACAGGGATACCTGTAGATAGCATTATTCCTCTTTACTTCCACTTACCCCTTCACAGACATGGTAATAGTAAATACATTCAATTGCACAGAACATTTGCAGCTGAAGTTGAAATACAAACACTGTCACCAGTTGCTGCAGCAAAGATACTAATAATATTGTTATTAGAGTTCTGTTTCAATGAATTTTGTCCCCACATTGAGCTCAGGCCTTGTGGTCTTCATATATATAGTGACATACTTACACAGTAGAGTCCAATCAGTGCACTGGACAATGGGTGTCCTCTAAAATATAAACTCAACAACCAGTTTCTTTTATTATTTACTGGCGAGGAACTTGAGCATTGTCTGCATGTGTAATGAAAACCATAGATGGAACCGAAGTCATTCCCTTTATCTACAGAGATAAGATATGCAACACTTTCACTTAAGGCATTAGATACATACATTTCTTACCTATGAAATCAGAGCTCCTCATTGTTCAAACTGACCACATTAACAGTCAACATAATCAGTGGGAATCTTTGCTTCTGCTGCTTTCTGGGATCTCTTTTTTCCACCCTTGAATACTTTTGTCCTGTAAGAAGACAGTTTGAAGATCCTGGTATCTCCCCTCCCCACCTCCACACTTAGGTCAGATGTATATATTGGCTGTGGCCATCAGTATTGCCAAGAATAGTAAATTCCCTGAGCTATAAATCTCACTTTTTTGCAGTCTTTTTACACTGCTCAGTCTGTAATTTACTACCAACAGACAGTGATGAGAAACAAAACCCTCACAGTGGTTTTATATGCTGGGTCCTGTAGAAATACAAAGAAGCAAAAAGTCGTTTTGGTTAAAGTGTGTTGCTCGTACATCATATGTGGAGACAAATGTAACCGAGCTGGTTGCTGCTTTTTACTTCCCGAGTAGAATCACACGATGTCTCTGTACAACTGTGCATTTGTTGCAGCAGCAAATTATAATCACTAACAATAAACAAGTGGTTCCAGCAAGTCAAATGTTTCTCTTTCTATGTAGAGCTGATTTAGCTGATATGCAGAGCGTTGGTGTCATTTCATATCTGTTTTAAGGGGCAGCTGCAGCATCTCAGCTAGCTGACGAATATTTCAGAATGAGTTACATTGGTGGGAGTTTTTTGGTTGTGCTGCGTGAACTGTGCTGGCAAACCTTTGATTACAAAACACAGCGGTTGCAATGGGAAATGATCCCTGGGGAAAATTCCCCAGAAATGTATTTTCCCCTTAAATTTGGGCCTTTTGTTTGTGAGAATACTCTTTTAAAGGCATTTGTAATGTCTTTCAGTTAGGAGAGAGTGAGGTAATTATCAGAAACATACAAGACTGAGAGCTTCTGCCTGCTTTTACACTGCTTTACTGATGTGTGCCTGGATGTGCAGGACGTGCGGGGCAAAAAAACAGAGAAACATGATGTTTCACATGAAAAGATTGACTGAAAACTTTTAGAACATTATGTTTTTTCAGTCAAGCAAATGATGCAGAGGGTAGAGTTTAGGGAAATGTGCATGTGTACTGATTACACTTAAAATGCACTTTATTTAATATTATCAAATTGCAAGTTTTATCAAATAATATTTCAGTTACTCACTTCCGGTTTTCTTTAGCCACCTCAATGTGTCTGATATAGTCTATGAAGTTGTTTTTGTCATGGCCCTCACCCCGACACGCAGAGGAAGTGGAGAGGTACAGCACAGGTGAGGAGTGGAGGGGGCGGCTGTGTTTCTGCCTTGGTAACTGGTCCCCGTGGGGCGCTTCCTGGCTGTGCCTTCACCTGAACCTCGCATCCCCAGAGAGCCTCCACATCACAAACACATCTTGCATCATTAGCAGGACCTGCTGTTGCCCTGCAGCAAGACCCCATGATACACTCTGTGGGAGAGCTCAGCCGTTGCCCGACACGCAGTAAAAGTACAGTACAGGTCACGGCTTTTAATCAATCAGACAGAAAGTGGTAGCTTTACCTTAAAGGTTGTAACATTAGAAAGAAGTATCTATAATAGAAACAATTATAATTGCATTAATCTGAGGTCAAACTCTCCCTCAGATGTATTTCAGATCACCTTACAATAAGATATGCCAGCATCTTCAATCAATATCATGTGTATGGCCCCTTTATGACCCCATAACAATCCTGTATTGTTTTTCAGTAATGTGCTTTAAAATTAAAAATGATACATTAAGGCATTCACGTTGTGCATGCAGTACATAAAGCTCATAGACTCTCACATACACGACTAGGAGATCTCGTATAGTTATTGTTCTGGGATGTGCCCACACTGAGCCAGGCTCTGCTCAGTGTTTCTGCCTCTTAAAAGGAAGTTTTCCTTGCTGCTGTCACCATGGGCCTGCTCCATTTTAGGAACTGTTTAGTCTATTTTCTATTAGTGTATTTTAAAGTTTGGTCTAGACCTGCTTTATAGGGTAAGAGCCATTAGACAATATCTGTTTTGATTTGGCACTATACAAATAAAAATGAAAGTTAGTAAGTTAGCTCAGTTCTTCTGTGACAGTACTGATTTCCTTGGTATATCCTCTACAACAGCTTTTCAACCAGTACAATAAATCAGTGTCTTCTAAGACCCTTCATCACTGTTTGTTTATGTCCATAGAGCCCCAAAAAGAGGAGCAGTCAAAATATTGATGTTTTCTTTTCCATGTATAGAAATGCAAATATTACAATACATTTCCAATACTTATGCCAAGAGGAATATTGCTATATAGATGAATGCTAATTTGGCTAACTAACGTGGAAAACCGACTGCTGAATAATTTGGTATGTCACTAGAGAAAGCAAAAATCAATTCAAAGTAAAGTAAACACATATAATTATTAAATAAATATTACATTATATCAGTAACTGTAGAGAAGATGCTTACTGGCTTCTTTTCCATGGTTACTGACGAACTTTGAGTGGCCTCTTTCTGACATTGTGCCATATGAACCTTTTCCAGGAACCTGGAATTTTCAGGAACTCTGGGAATTTACCTGCAAATGAAAGAACCAAGGTCTTAATTTAGTTTCATTGCCACAGTCCCAGGCCCCCAAAAAGTCCCTTTTCCAGATGGAGCGCTTGATCATTTTTCAGGTTTTTGAGTCTCCCTGATTGGTCAGACACAAATGTTGAAGCTGCTTCAGCAGCATTTATTGCCCTTCAAAAACCATGCAGTCGACCTCCTGTCAGTTGGGTAACAGTCAGTGTGATGGCCTCAAACAAAGCCGCTGTTACGGTTGTTTGGCTGTGGTGGAAATGCAGGATTGTAGTTCCTGGTACCATTTAGTTGAAAAGATAATTGTTAACTTTATTGCAAACATGAGCAGGATATTCCAGTCCAACAGTGGTGTCTGATGCAGGGAAGAGAAATTGTACACTAAATCAAACAGTACCCATCACATGGAACTGACCTCAAACAGTGACAATCAAAAGTTCAGAGCAGTATTGTGTTTTCAAGCCTGGTAACCATATAAAGACCAGTCATCATATACACGTTTCTTGTATGAAAACACTTTTCTACAGAAATGGTTACTGGACTGACGTGGACCTAGATGGAAATGCTTGTGTCAAATTCCTTTTACTTTTTCCAAGTTTTTCAGCTAATATAATAACTTCACACAGGCAACAGACTGCTGACCCAAATGATCATCAGCTCTGTGAACAAATCCAGAGAATGATGTATTCCTTTCTGAGTAATCTCTGCCCTGGGGACTCAAAAGGCTCACGTAATGGGCACTCACCTTCTGTCGGTGCTATTCAACATTTTTCATGCCTAGATGAATTCGACATACACGAAAATTAAAGCATACACAGCTCTTACTTTGAAAATCATTGTAATTCTCGGCATGCTAATGCGATAGTAAACACACTACACAACGAGCTAATTACACAAGACCAAACAGAAAGTCTTATGGAAGAAACAGGCAGGTGTGTTTGGAGATGGTATGCTATCATAGCACCTCATAATACCCTCAAACCGAACAAGCGCACAAACCCTTTAAAGCTTGACAATGCCAGCTCTGGCCGCAGGGCAGGCGAGGCTGACACGCTATTTAAAGTAGGACACAATAAATGATGACCTTGAGGTCGGCATTTACGCTCATTTCCTAAACAAACTGAAACGTCTCGACTGTGAATGACTGAAACTTGACTCGGTCAGAGCCTCTGCAGCTGTGTTTGACAGGCAACAGGAGTCAAACTGTGTGTGTGCGTGTGTGTGTGTGTGTGTGTTATGTGAGTGAATGTGAGTGACAGCGTGAGTGGTGTGCTTCAGAGAGACACAAATCCATTCAGAATTTTGTTTTTATCCAACAGAAACTTTTACTGTACAGTGACTGCATCTCTGTCACTGCACATCGTACACTGTTGTCCTGATTAGTGTCTTATAGCGCAATTAATTTTAGGATTATTTGCCTTCCTAAGCTTATTCAATCAAGGTAGATAGGTGGGTGACTTATAACCACATGTTAGTTATGTTGTTGGCAAAAATAAAAAGTGAATCAGTGCGACCTGTATGCAAATGTGATGTAATGATTAATCAATCATCTTATCTCTCATACACAATGGTGTTTCATTGCTCTGTCCCACCTGAGATATGCATGTGTGTCTTGTTGTCTTTTTCTTGTTGTCACTGTGCCACTGTGCTGTGTGTAGTGCACTGACAGCGTGTGGAGGTCTGGGCGGTGGATAAGTGTTTGCCTTCAACACCAGCATCCTGAATCACATCCTGTTTAGTGACAGGGTCAGTGAAGTCGATGTCTTTACTAATCCTCACATGCCATCATTAAAATGTATTAATATTGAAGGAACAATGTGAACACGGTGATTCTCTGCACAGATATGCCTCGTATGAACTTTGTGTCAGATTTGGTCTTAGTTGCAGTACCTCCCCAAACATTGGTTTAGCTCATGCTAAAGACATGTAAATGAAAGTAAATTCACACAAATTGGGTTGCATTGGTTTGCATTGAATCATCCATAACAATGTGTATGATCGGGTGGCTTTTCGATCACGGCATGGATTCTGTGTATTATTCCATTTATCTCTTGCCACTGATGTCAGACTGATCACAGCAGCAGTTTGTTTCTAAACCAGCAGATGAGCCAAACAGGTGTGTTGTGGAATAAGATGCAGTAATAATTGGTGTGCCTCACTTCGTTTCTCTATGGCAACTGGCCCATTGGAGATTATGGGATACGACCGCGCCATCCACACACACCATCCCGCCCTAAATCCTTTGGGGCCAATTACCCGCTACTGGTGGCAGGCCGCAAGTCAGAGCACGGCTGTGGCTGCTAGACGGAGCACGCTTCTCCCCTGGTGATTCTCTGGCTTTGTGAGAAGACATGGGGCTTGTTTGCCCTCACAACCAGGCAAAGACAAAAATTCATTATACAGTTTTAGAATGATATTTAAGAAAAATGCAATACCTGGAAAATTATGGATTCTATACTATTTTAACTACTGTAAGGTGGTGAGGGGGCTTTGCTGCCCCGGCAGCAAGGCAGACAGGGGGCTAATTGGTGAGAGACTGTGTAAAAATCAGTAGTTGAGTGCTGATCAGTGTAATGAGGGGCCTTTAAACATCACACCTGGGCTAAGTCCTCCAATTTCCTCTAAGACAATGTAAATCTCTGTAATTATCCCATAGTCACCTGAGCAGAAGGGCAGAACAAGGAGACAGGTGGATAAAGCAACAGAAAAGACTGAACAGACAGATGCTGCATATTGTGTCATAAGGCCTCTAATCTGGAAAACCCTATGAGAACAGTGGCTACTGGTGTCTCTACATCAGAGCTATGACCATACAGAGTGAAAATTATTCATTATTCATTATTCATAAATATGTTACATATGCACACCATTATGTCTAACATCACTTTTGTGTGTTCCTAGTGACCAATGCAAGGAGTTAACAAAGTATCAGCATACAGCCTCATTAAATTGGTGTTAGTTATCCATTACATTATACTTTCACTAGTTTAATAACTATGATCCAGTTGATCACAATTATAAGACTTCAGGCATATGATGTTCTGGCTGCTGGTTGTCAAACTATCAAACTTTTTTTAGTGGACAGCCTCTGATTATGTGAAATGTTTAGTGAGGAGAATATCATAACGGTAAGTTAGATAAGGTAGATAATATATGAATGATATGTCAGACACTGCCAGCACAGGGCTCTATCTAACACCAACTTGTCTCTGTCTTGAGACAGTTTACCTATCATCTTTGACTTGTCTCTGTCTTGTGGCTGATGTGATTCTGACTTGTCTTCGTCCTTTCAGACGTCTCTCTAATCTCACCTGTTCCATGCCATTTACAAGTGCTTATTATGTGTCTTTGCCACCTAACAACGAAGTGTCGTCATTCTAAAAGTGTAATTAGATGCACAAATACACGAATATTGTCATTGTAAGCTTGTGACATTTAATATTTATATTATAACCAGCTTTTGGTTGGATTGTCATGACATGTCATACAAACATTCATGTTCCTCAGATGATAAATCATAATAACTGTGGTTACCCCCTGACATTGAATCTACAGCTGTCACCAGGTCAAAATTTTAATAAGCTCGTGCTAATTTACAGCAAATCAAGCACAGACTGCTTTACATCACGACCTGCCAATTTTACAATTGATAGCATACTGTTTTACATATTTGAATGCTCCTCCCTCTCTCAGTGTTGCAGCTGGCTTCGGTTTATTTTAGCACCATATGTAAATCAACTCACATTTGAGACTTGTCACTCACTTCAGAACATTAATGGACTTGCTGATACTTGTGGATCCAAAACTCTACATTGGGTAGAATAAGGGAATCAAGCACACTGTCACTCCCTTGAACTCAATTTCGCCTTCATCAGAAATGTTTTTACCTGATGAATATCAGAGGATTGAACTGATAGACAGACAGTGTTCCTTCCTGTTTAAAGGCACAGACTAATTAAGAAAGTCTGATTAAGTTCCTGTACAACAATAATGTAACTCTGACAAAATCAGGTGAAACTGGGCCATAGGTATAGATGTTCTATAGTGAGTGATAGTCATACCTTTACACCCTGATGGTCATATAATGACACAGCATGCTCAGAGATCTAGTACTGTTCAGGTTAAATGAGTAATTCATAGTCGTTGGGGATGTTTTACGAGCCGAGAGCACTCACTGAGGCTTAACGTGTCCTCCAAGGTCACCGCTTGTGTGCATTGTGAATCTCAGTTGGCAAAGCACTATAAAATCTACATCATGACTTCAGTTAAAGAACCTGAGGTAAGACGCACAAGCAGCTTGACTCGTCACCTTGGATACTGAACGTAGATTAGTGAAGGGCCACATGGAAATGTCCTACAACGGCACATGAGCAAAGAAAAAACAAACATGAGTCATTGTTTTCCTTTTCTCAGTTGACAAGCTGTGGCATGGATCCAGGCTGTGATCCACACGTCTGCTGTCAGGTTACTGTACAGACAAAGGCAGACATATAAACCCCTCTGACCAGTTGGTTGTAAACCTAGATGTTAACAGTTTTACAGTGAGCCAAGTTTGACTTGTCACAGGTTTGTACCATGTCATCTTTTAATCCCCAGGATGTCTGGTACTGACGGTACATCCAGTACACAGACCCGTTCAGGATTAAAGTGTTTTAGCAAAGACACAAAAGCAGGAAGTAAAGCTGTAGGAGGGGGACTCACAGCCCAAATTACCTAAAATGTCCAAAATAAATATGGATTTATTATTTTAAAAAAAGAAGAAAAACTGTATCTATGTCTAGTTTTTAGAAAGTCTCTGAGTCCTCATAGAAAAGAAAAAATAAAAATTTGTGTACAAGCACATAATTATAAATAATTTGCGTTCAAATCAACAAACAATGTTGGCTCAGCCATGTTTACGAAAAGCAACAAAGAAGATGTTCATGTAACATTTGAAGAACTTGAAGCTTAATTTTTATGGTTGTCACACACCAGATGTTTTTTTTATAGTGAAACAATCAGGAATCCTGTACAACACAGGATCAGAGATCTAAATAACAACGTTAGATAAACACGCTAGACACGACACCTACCAGGCTCTGTAATTTTCAGGGGCTGTTACTATTTTCATGAAAGGGCCTTGGAGCAGCCCCGCATTTGAGCGTGTGTATGCAAGCAGATGTATTTGCCTCTGTGTTGTTGGGTCAGTGCCTCTGATGGATGTCCTCACATCCTGCCTTGCGTGACCAGTCAGCCAGATAGCCATCAGTACCCAAATAAGTTCAGGTCAGGCCCCGGCGATTCACTCCAAACCTCATTTGGCATGCAAATGAAAAGCCTTAACAAAGCAAACCTTTCAGAGCGGAGCAATTTACTAACTGCTTCCTTTGAAGAGCTTGAGCCTCACTCAGGGTCGACATGGTGAAAGACAAAAAAAGTTAATAGGTTACATTTCTGGTTTAAATAGATTTCTGCATCTGGTGGTCTGTAAGTGGGCAGAAAACCAAACGGCTATTTAAAGTTTAATTGTTTTGAAAATACATAATGTTGATTCAGTAGGTTTCATGTAAATTAAACTTAGTTTAAGTGAAGTGAAAGTGTTTTTGTCTCCTTTGCTGATTTTTTGGGACATGGTGCTGCAGTTTGGATAACTGCTGAGGAAAGATAACCACACTGCCCAAATTAGCTCATTATCTGCAGTGCAATGTCAACTGAGGCTCAACAGACAGTACAGCGTTACTGTACTAACTACCTTAGAATTCAAGGGGACAACTTTTTTTTAATCAGTGATTTTATTGCAGCTTGGGTATTTCACAAACTAGTGTTTGTTTTACAGCTTAAAGATTCAAACAATCACCTTCTTCCATCTTTGCCAGCGTAGTTCTTCAGCAACCTGTGCCACGCCCCTGCTGAAACAGGATACGACTCTGGCATTGTGCTCATTGTTGAGAGACTAATCCCGACAATTACACCTCGAGACCGAAAGTGGCTGCCTTGCCCAGCATCCAGCCGAGCCCTGTCCAGGCCTCGGATTAGGCCCGTTTGCCCCTGGGGGCTGAGAGCCCCACCAGCCCCCTGTCATTGTTCCCCCCATCTCCCACTTCTCAAATAGACCTCAAACTGCCGGTGTGTCTTTCTAAAGTTTTACTCACCTGCACTTTGTTCACCTGCTGCTCTTGTTGTAACCCGGCCGGGTTATTGTTAGGACAGAGAAGGTGTGTAGACACAAAGAGAGGCAGAGAGAAGGCATGAGAGCAAAGGGCAGGTATTTCAGGTTATGGCGGGCTTATACGGCACAGACGTAGGCAAAGGTCTATGCATGTGATAATACCTGACAGATACATGTTTTTGAATACTTGGCCCTCACAGCGTGTCGGCCTCATGATTTATTTTCTTTGCGTGGACAGAATGGGTGTGTTCGACAGTTGAGGATGATGGTGGTTTAGCTGTTGTCTGTGTTGTAATAGGAACAGAGGAGGTCGTTCCCACAGAAGCCTGAGCTGACATCATAAAAAACACACAACAAGGTACCTGGGGGCCGATGGGGGGGGCGGAGGTGAGCGAACCGGTGAGGTGGGAGTCAGAGAGGAGGAGGGGGAGGTTTCGTCTCAACCACCATTGGCCAAAGACAGCGCGGGGGACACACCTGTGAGCGCCAGAGGCTAAGGAGATTGGCTGCGACCTGAAAATTACACCTGTGGGGGAAAAGGGGAGGAGGGGGGGGTCAGGCTACATGTAAACCAAGCCCTTTACAAATTCAGCCTCTGTCTTCTTGAGGAGCTTAAACGCCTAACACCGCCGACGAGAGCTCCTGGAAAAAAAACGAGTTCTGCTCGGGCGACAGGAAGAGAGCCGACGCGCTTCAAACTGGTTGGTTTTGTTCCGGGGTTTGGCTCTTCCTCTGACTCTACGGCTGCATCTACCTGAAAGGGACGGCTTTTTTTTCTTCAAGCGCCGCTCCAGAGGTCGACTGTCCTTCAGCAAGAGCAGGAAAGAGGAAGACTAGCCAACGGGGCGTCAAGAGCCCTCATACAATGATGCCTCTTGTCTTGGGTTTCTGGCTCGGTGACCACACCTGGGAAAGACTGGGTAAATTCACAAATGTGACCCCTTCTTTGTCTTCATTCTCCATCTTTAAGACTTGAGCTGTCGCCACAACCTGTTGCTCAGCGGCGTTAGAGTTAAAACTTTAAGGACATTTGTTCGTCGGCTAAAATCAGGAAATGTGCGGCAAACAAATTAGGTCATCGCACGAAGCCTTCTGCGATTGTGTGATTGTATAGGAGGGTCTAGGTAGTTTCGATGGGAAGCGAAAATAATGTGTATCGAATTCCAGCTCCTTTTAACCAGAGAGAAAGAAGAGGAAACAATAGAAGCCAACGCTCATTCCTAAACTGGATAGACCAGTTGGGGCAGGTAAAGGCAAACTGCCAGACTTGTCAAAGGATATGAGGACAGAGGCTGACGCCGTCTTTTAGACCCTTAAAATGAGCATTACGAGGAGACATCCACGGTATGAAACAGCTTTACAAATTAATAATATTGTAGTTATTGCTTTACTAGTGTAATGATAGTTTAACAATACATTAAATTGCTAATTCATACGAGTTCAGAACTCATTTGGCAACTTTCCCTCTACAACCTGTTGAACTGTGAAGCCTTGGTTATCTTTTGAGGTATTCTTCTTAATTCCACGGTTAACCTATGACTGCTTTTCACTTTGTGGCCTTTCGAGGTAGAGATTTGCTAGAATTATGTTTGTTTCACGTGCTTTTGAAAAAAAAAAAAAAGAGGAAGTCTGTTATGAAGTGGAGGTCTGTCGGACGTAAAATGTCTGCTCATCCGATTGCTATACCTCTGAGGTTTGGCTACATGTTAGCACGGATGGCGGCTCTGGGCTTATCAGAGAGGAGAATTTCCACTGGATAGACGATAGACATTATTAGGTTTTCCCGGCCCGGATTTAGACATTTTAAAGCAGAAGAGGACCGGTGCAGTCTGGGAAGGAGAAGGGAAAATGGAGGGAAAATGTCGACTGTGTACTGTACAGCGGCAACTGCAGAGCGAGGTGGAAGGTTGTGATTGGTGGAAAGAGCAACATTTGTTCATTTCTTTCATACACCTGAATAGCTGCAAGTCACATGAGTGCTTGCCGCTCTGCCAGTGTGTGGCTACCAGAGGGGAAGTGCAGAGTAGGATTTCAACAGAAAGAGAGGTTTAATGGCGAGATGGTGGAGTCTTTTTATGTTGTTTGCTCGTGTTTGAGTCACAGGTCTGAAATGAAAGGAGACTGTAGGTCTTATCACCTCATGGGGTGAGAGGTTAAGTTAAAGCTGCGGTTTGATTCAGCTGAATGACAATGCATTATGGGCCAGGGCCATTTTAAGTCAATGCTATGCTAACATTTTAATGGGTTTTGTTTTCAGCGATTAGATAATGTGATGCTTTCTTCTTACATATTCATTTAAAAAACAAAAAAACAAAAACAAAAACAACAATTCCTTTGTGGCATTAATCCACACTGAATTAGATTTAATAGATGTGATGTCATTGCCTGCCTCCAGGGAGATGACAACATCACTAGGAAATAATTTATTGCAGTATGTGTAAATTTAATTAACGCTTTTTTTTTTTTTTTACAGATTTAATTTTCTTTCAACTTTTGTCCCACATAAATGCAAAAGTCAGTAAGGTAGATGGGCAGAGAATTAAAAGCGGTAAGAAGAAAGGGAAAACTCCACATCCTTTTTGATAACACACCACATTTGTTGAATATTTTAGTCCTTTATTTGAAATATTCAAAACAGAAGAAGTAAAAAAAAAAAACACTGAACAAGAGGGAGGAGCTTCTAGCTTTAAATGCACATCTAATCCATCCCTAAGTATACATTCAGAAACACAGCCAGGTAGCTGCAGTGGCACATGGATGATAAGCAGTATCGTGGCCTAAATATCACGGTCACCAGGCTGCTCCTCAGTAGTCTGAAGGCCCAATTAGGTGGCGCTGAGATAAGGTGCGGAGTTAAATAAGGTTTTGGGTTTCCCTGCCATTGTTTTCTCACAAAGACAGCAACTATTGATTAAGGGCCAGGCCAGTTTACCTATCGGGTTGTTGACTTCACGGTGGAGTCACATTCCAGCACAGAGGGCAGAGTTACCTGATCACGCCTCACTTCCAACAGGCAAAAAGCGTGGGCAGCCGTAGGTGGCTAAGACTCCCACTGCACAGAGCACCTTGTACAGCAAAGGGACACTTTATGCCGTATATTACCGTGAGGGGAGCAAAGAAGGAACTATCCGGACTTATGGAGGACACATTGAGACAAAGTTTGTTGGACGTACATGTTGGTTAGACGTTTGGAAAGGTAACACAAGACTCAGGCACTGTTTTTTCACAGCTTGTCTCTGCCGGCTAGAATTTTCTGGGCTAATCTTTTTTCACTCTTTCTTTCTCTCTCTCCCTCTTTTCTTCCTCAGAGGGCCTGCAGCACTGGTTTATAATGCTGATGATTAACTAAATAGAGTCTGGGAGAGCAGGTCTGCTTGGCTTTCTCATTTCATGGGGCCTGACTGACCGGGAGGAAGACGGAGCGTTCTCAGGCAGCGGGCTGGAAATTCAAGATCTTTTTTCTCTTTCTTTTTTTTGCCCCCTCCCTCTAAAACGTACTCACTTTACTTTGGTTTTGTTACATTCTTTCCTTGGGGTACCTTTCATGACGGTAAGGTTACAGGTGCATTCTCCATTTTCCTTCTCCACCTTCTTTTCCTGAACTTTTCCCTCCCTTATACTCGCTTTTCTTTCTCTCTCCTTCTCCCTCCCCCTCACCCTCTCTTGCGCTCTACTTCTGCATTGCTTGCAGGATGACTGGAAACCTGTTCTTTCTTTCAACACAATAATGTCTCCTCTTTTCAGTTGGGTTTCTGTTCTGAAAGACATTTTACCACTTTGTCAAAGATTTTAACAAGAAAGGGCTAAACCTTATTGCTTCAAAGTAAAATGTAAGGAAACTCTGAGTTATTAAGGCAATTTTATATCATGTGAAACTAAATATACAGCACAATGTCTATGTATTTATATAATAGATTAATGAATACGTTCAAGTGTTTAATATATCGAATAATAATGTTCTTTAAGACATTAATTGGAGGCGTGAGGATTTCACACAGTGTACCTGTGAATGATCCACGTTATTCAGTAAACGAGGGCCGTTCAGTGACCTTCTGCATACACAGCGTCGGGCTCAGGTCGAGCTGAGCAGCATTCCATCAGCCTTTCATCACTCAGCAAACACAAAGACAACGGCCTGAGAGGTCCACCAACGGAAAATAGAAAAAAAATTGGCTTTTCCTGTCTTCCATTCCATAAAACATCTGTCGAAACAGACCTGACAACATTCTGTATTAGAGGCAAAACAGTCTATTGCAACATTAAAAAAACACAGCTAGCCCGTCGGCCAGAGTACGATGATGTGAAGCAGAAACGGCTCCTGAAGGCTGACTTGCATTTGACTCGGTGGCAGTTTTTTGAAGATGTGCGCGACTTGCCGCGTTTGATATCAGTAACTGCTGTATATTGCGTGGAAAAGCAGGCCTCTCAACCTCACCGTGCCATAGATTTAGACTAGTCGGAACAGGTTTGGGCAATCATTAACAACTACTGTGGCCCAGTCTTCTGTGACAGAGAGTTTAAGCTGAAAACCCCGACACAACAAGGGCTCAGCAGTTATACTATAGAGTGGTGGTCTGCAAACATGGACCTCCCTGCTCCTATTTACAATGCAATTTTTGGGGCATTACATAGCAATTAAAGCTATATCTTTTCCAACATAAAACTACATAACTTACCCAGATTAGTGGAAAGAAAATGCTGCATATTGAAGGCTATATTTTGTGTCAAATACTCACTTATTTAATGCTTTCACACACACTGACGCTAGTTATTCAAGGCTGAGTTCTGCTTTTTTCTTATTAGGTAAGGTATTTTAGGTGAGGTCAACCGTTCACACCCACATCTGCTTCAGTAAATGTCACATTCATTCATTCATTAACCTTTAATAACAGGCGTAATATTATTAACTGATACCACAACGTGTTCTACAACTAAAGATACCCTGACCTTTGTATCAGTAAGTGCTCTGGGAGGGGAATAATGAGACGTTTCGGGTTTGGGCGATTATCTCCATCTTACGAGGCAGCATTGGATATCATCACTTTCTCTAATACTGCCTGGTAATGATGATGATAGTCATCTGCGGCCTGCAACCAGACAAACTGCTTTAGCAGCATTAGCAGTGCTCCTGGCCTGAGCCCTGGACCACCTCAGATACTTGAAGCAGCAGCAGAGCTGGCTCTCAGGATCCATCTTACCTGACAGTGCTGGATTGTACAACTGTTGTTCTAACACTGTCTGGTAACGATGTTTTCTGGGTGACCAAGTGGTCTCCGGATAGTTGTCCGTCCGTCAAATGTTAAATCCACAAAATGTTAATGACTGTTAAAATCTGCTTTGATGTCATAACTGAAGGGAAATGAGCAGCATTGAGCTGGTATTCTGTTGTAGTACGACCGTAAGTGTCTTACTTTTTACTCTACAAACAAAGTTAAATGGTATCTGCTTACACTTTTTTAAACAGATGGCCCTGGCTCTATGTTAATCAGCCCCCCCCCAACAAAAAAAGGAAGAGCAGCACAGGCAGCACCTGAGCCTTTTGTTTGTTAAATATGATTGTATTAAAACCAGTTTCAGACGACTATTAACAAAGGGTTCATGTTGGAAATTAGTTGATCTTTTAATCAGTCAAGGTCCTGAATGACTGTGCTTATGGTTTTACTTACTTCCCTGTCTCTCTCTCTCTCTCTCTTTTTTTTTTTTTACATTTATGGCAACCCCACCCCACCCAAGTTAAAGAATAGCAGTCGGTTGATGGTTCCACCGGTCCTGCAGGGCCTCATTTCCTTGTTCCCTCCCCTGAGCAGCTCTGGTCTTTGTGTTGAGTGGCAGTGATTGGTCCGACTAGCCTTACCTGCGTGGCACATCCTGAAACTGACACACGAGCTCGCCTGAGAGTGCTTTACTAGTAAAAAACTGAGCTACAGACGCTTTGGCCTCCTCCCAGCTTTCCAAGCTTTTATCCACAAGATGACAATCAAATTTTACCTTAAGTAGACACAAAATGGAGTCTCTACAACAAAAAATGGTTTTAGGTGTGTAAAAATGGAAATCTTACTGATTTAAATGATTTAAAACATTTTAGTGTTACTGACCTCCGGATGATGAACAGTTTAAATTGATATCTGGACAAAAATGTGGATTTAATGAGTAAAAGCTTCAAACCAATATGAGAAACAAAGGCAAATAATAGACATGGAGCAAGCAGAAACCCAGTGTTTGTTTAAGGAGGGAGAATTACCCCGCAAATATTGAGCCGCACCTTTATTTGCCCACCCAGCTCCATTATCCAAGCCACAAAAACATGAAATTGCTTTTTTCCCCCCTCCAGTTGTCCCTTCTCTTTGTGTTGCCGTCACATATCTGTGTATTCATGTAAAAATGGTCGGAACACCAAGCTTACGTCGCTTCTTTCCTTGGCCTGTTTGCTCATGGCTTTCTCTGCATGCTTGGGCCATTTAAATGTCCAAATGAATCAAAGTGCAGCGTAGCCTGCATGGAAGCTGCGCAGCAAAAGAGGAACTGCTCGTTTCAACCTGTTTCTGCTCCACTGTTCTGTTTCCCTCCAGCTCTCTCCTTCCTCTTTGCACAGGTGAACGCTCAGACGTCCTCCTTCCAGCCTGTTGATAGGCGTCTTACCAGACAAGGTTAGATGTAATTATTGGTGTCTAATACTGTCTGGTAATGCCGTCCATTAAATGGCATTACCTTCTGCTCTTTTACTTCCCCCTGTCTCGCGCTTGTCTGACATACAGTGTATTGACAAAGGCCAGTCCAGGGAAGCACATCAACATATTTATAGTAGTGGCAGATGTGGCTGAATGATGATTACTATGGAACTATGATCCTCGCACTGGAAGATTGATTGATTTTTTGGGGTTTCTTCCACGTGACTTGAGTCAGAGTTTCTCATTTGAGCAGCAGTCCAGGAGAAATCTAGATGAATTCTGCACTATCAGTTAGTTTCTTGTGGGAATGTTGATGCTAAATGTTATATAAAAAGTAAAATGCTGTGACTTTTATCCATCAAAAGATTTGCTTTCTTTCCTCTTACTGCAATAACTGAATTCCTTCTGGGAACTTGGCTTTTCTCCAGGTACAGTAGAACAATGCAGTTTTTGAGACTTCATTATCTATGACACACTGTGTACATAATGTTAACTGCATTACTTGTGATACCATGTTATGAAGCATACAAGATTAAATAAAGTGATAAAATTTAAAACCGTCTCTTTTGATCATTTTCATCTTCGTCAAGAAATTTCAGGTTTTGTATTGTTTATTCTGATCTCCTGCGCGCCGGCCCTTTGTAGCAGTTTCTCTGGTGATTGTGAACTCTTCCCTCGGCCAGACCGGAATGCCGAG
This sequence comes from Datnioides undecimradiatus, assembly GCA_008933995.1. Classification (NCBI taxonomy): domain Eukaryota; kingdom Metazoa; phylum Chordata; class Actinopteri; order Lobotiformes; family Datnioididae; genus Datnioides; species Datnioides undecimradiatus. The sequence goes on from WARS01000068.1 coordinate 161,196, forward strand.
CCTCAGTCAGGTGTGGATCAGGTTACTGTTGAACAGAGCTTCTTTTTAAATGCCTCAATTTACCCATGAGGTCCCCCCCATCAGCTAAGCCCTCATTGTGTCCCAGTCTATGGCTGTACACAGTAGACCAGTCTGATAAACTGAGAAGCACAAGGCGTGTTTTCACGGCCAGCTCCTTGGTGACTTACAGTAGGTTTTCTTTGCCCACTGAAATCTATACACTGAGTATATATGGTCACTGGCTACATTTGCAGACTTACAGTAGAAGGTTTCTTTTTATTTGAGGGCTTTCCCTATCTGGCCGTCTCAACAACATACAGACACAGAGCCAATAGCATGTCTGTGGTGTTTAATTAGACCTGTTAGCTCAGAGGTTCATTTGACTGGTTAAATGCAGCTCCAATTTTATCAGTTGCAACACAAACACAAAAACCATTTAGCCCTTTGACATAAAAGGCCCCAGGCCTCATTGATCACCAATGCTGAGGAGAGAGTTTAAAGAAAGAGTTTATAGTCCCAGATGTATTAGATCACTGGCAGCAACCTCCATTTTTTTGTGTTCTTTTTATTTGACTTCATTTTGCTGATCACGTTTCCTATTTGTTCAGCAAAATCACCCAACCTGTCGTTTAGCTGTATGAATGTTTGCTTATTTGCAATCTTTTTCAATTTGATGCTAGCAGCCATTCATAACTTAACAAAATGAACAAAACAAACATTACACATCAAAATGTAATAACTTACATTCGGTGGAAAAGTAAGCAGATGAAAATGTGGTTACATATCATTACCTGCACTGCAGCAATGATGCTATTGTTTTTATATCATGAACTCTGTGATTCGTGGGTGATTAAGCATAGTTTCCTGTAAAAGCTTATACAAATAAGTGATCAGATTCTGAGAAGACAAAAGCCAACTTAATCATTAATCTTGTTGGAGCACTCGCAACAGAGTCACCTTTCACAGGGCTGTGAAATAGCTTCTATTTAAGAGAAACTGCAACAGAGAAAAATGTATGGTACTATTTTAAACACGTTTAAATTATGCAGTATAAGAAGTGGGATTATGAAGATTAATGATAACTTAAATCCGTTTCAGGATCACAGTATTGTTAACGCTGGTTCAGTGTCTTGACTAACTGGGACACCAATTTGGGATACACATTGTATACTTTCTTTGGTGGAGCAAGGATGCCATGTAGTAATGGTCCTTGTTTGGTTTGCTCATTTGAAGATGTGTGTTATTGGGCTACAAATAACATATGGGCAGCCATCTTGAACATATATGATAACACATGGAAAGTCAGATAAGATGGTTTATTTTACTTAATATTATTATATTATACAAACAGTTGCATTGAAATGACCTGAAAATATTGAAAAGTAACAGCATATAAGCATAAGCATATCACACTGTGCAGTATATTATTAATGTTAATGCATTATTTTCCTCTTGTAGTTAGTTAAATTAAGATTATTATCTTGACTGATTATTCTGTAATTACATTAATACATTAATTTCAATACAGATTAATCTGCTGGTTATTTTCTGGATCAGTTAAGGTAATTCATTACACCCTGTTTGGAAGTTTGCAGTGGATTACATTTTTAATATGTTACAAAAGTAACTAGTCACTATAATCAAATATTTGTAGTTGAGTGCTACCTCCCTGAGATACAGTGGAGTAGAAGTTAAAGACGATGAAATGGAAATACTCAAGTAAATACAGGTACGTTTAATTAGTTAGATTCTTGCACTGCTTAAAATAATTTCAGACAATGCTTTATTGGAAAAAGTGTCAGTAAAATTTGGAATAATCACATAGAAAACTATACAGTACAATACACAATATATACAATATACAACTGTACAGTAACAGGAGGTAACTGTAATTAGTTACTGCCCCACTCGGTGACGTCACATCACTGAATCACATTCCGAACTGGCAAAGAGCCTGGAGAGGATTCCTGCGCTGGTCTGTGCATGCTTGGTGCAGTCAGACCAGATTCCTGCAGTGTTGCTGGCTGTGGATGAAGAGACCAGATTCACTTATCTGGGTTTGCCACTGGGCTGGAACATGAGCACAACAGAGGCCAAACGGCTGTGACATACCTGCAAGTGTGCTGACGTACAATAAAAGTGCGTAATAGTCACACAGTCATGTATGCGAGGAACTCCTTTAACAGTCAGTCACAGAGGAGTGGAATTTATATTAGGTTAGGGCCGAAGCATTGCCAAATTTACATTTTCATTCATCCCCGTGGGAAAAACAGAAGAAAATCTTTCCCCAGACATTCAATTTATGACCAGTCGGTGCAGTGCCCAGGAGCAACTTCAGTTCTGAGGCTAATGTTTTGGTCAAGGACAGGGGTTGGAGTATTTTCAAACACTACTGCTTATACTTACAGTACATGATGTGCTTGTATGTATGTGCGTATGTATGTATGTGTGTATGTATGTCTTGTATGTACTGCATGTAAACATGCATGCTGCCAAAAAGCTAAATCAGTCCACTTATGTGAAATCAGTAAGTCATAACATGCTTATTATTTTAACTGAAGCTTGAAGCAAAAGAAAGCTGGATGGAAATGTGAAGTGTGAGGAACTAAAAGTGATAACCAATAAAATAAATTACTTTTTTACCCACTACTACAGTGCTGAAGACAGATTGCCTCTGCTCCAGTCAGCCTTTACTTGAAGTTTCTTGTTTTTTTGTACTTGAACAAAACAGTTTGACATCATTGCAAAATTATTTCAAGCTTTAACTTTAAGTTACCTATACTATACCTTTAGTTTCATTTACCTTTCCCTTACATATCTGGCACACATTATAAATTATGTGTTCAGATATTTCACCATCCATACTGATTACCTGTCAAAAGAACTCAAACAGTTTACCTAAATACCTCTATCTGTCAAAAGGGGTAATGGATGGCTATTAGCATGGTTTGAATTGTGTTTGCATTTGCAGTGCTAACAAATGGGCAAACACAATACTAGATTAACTGCAGTTTAACAGTGGGTGCATTTTGTCTGCTAAATAGCAACTGTTAGCTAAACTAGCCTGTTTTTTTAACCATTACAATTGCAAATAATGTAGATCTACGAAGCAGACCATACACAAACATAGCCTTAGGTCACTGAAACACTTTTGTTCTAGGCTACTTTTGGTGAAGCCCACCCTCTGCCAGGAACAGCCAGTGTTAGAAAAACATCTGAGCTGAAGCACCAGTCTAACCAGTGCCACCTATCAGCAGAAAACAGTCAAAGTTTCAACAGGAAAAGGAAGTCATTTTTTTCTACCTGCATGCAAGTCAGGCAACATTACAGTTTGTAAGTGACCTGTGCTTGTTAACTGTCAGGCTAGGTACAAGAAGCTAGCAAGTGCTTTAAAGCTAGCTTCGTTAAACGTTAGCTTGTTTAGTTGTTGGCAGCTAGCAGATCTAATATGTTGATATTTTGTTTTAACCAGAAAAATACTAATGACTCCTGACTGTTGGTCATGAATTTTAGACATTCAGAAATGAGAAAGAAAAGATTTGGACTCAAAGTCACCAATGTCACCTTGTAACATGTAGCTACTCAAGCTAATTAGCTTTAGCTCTTAGCATCAAAGGCAGCAGGCTAACCACTTGATGAGACTTGTCCCGTCAAATGTAATTTAGACTTAAGCCTTTTGGCAAACTTGGTGTGCGTGTGTAAGCTTTGTGTTGATGTTGGGAGACATAGACACTGACGGCCTGAAACACTGAAGCTTAGCTAATGTACACAAACAAACCCGGGAACATCTGAGGCACACTTGCCAGTATATTTCTAATATGCTCCTGATCTCAGACCTGAACAGGTCTGATGGCAGCCATCTCTTCATGACTGCTGGTAAATTTCCACTGCAGCTGCATGGACTCACCTCAGGTACTGTATTTGTATTTTTAGTTTTTCACCTGAGATACTAAAGCACAGAAATGTCAGTGTCTGCATCTCATTGGTAGTTAAACTGACAAAGAATGAATTACAATGTGTAATGGCTGAGTCAGGCAAGACCCAAATGCAGACACAAAAACAGGTTTACTTCAGGTAGGAACTGTGTTTAATGATGGAGGCTGGAGTTGAAGGTGCAGATGGCTAGCTGGAGGTCAGGCTGCAGGGGAACAGGCGGAGTGCAGAGACAGTGCAGGCTGAGTGGTGTGGGTTTGGCTGGCTTGGCAGTTGAGCAGGCACTGGAGTCCTAAATATAAAGAAAATCTGGTTAGTACAATCTGGCGATGAGTGAAGATGAACCGGGGTTTATATGCAGGAAGTGAGCTTGATCAATTGAAGCCAGGTGACAAATCCAGGTGCCTGGAATGAGGTGTGACCACGCTGCGAATGGGGGAGGAGAGAAACAAAACAAAGCTCACAGCCATAGCTGTTACAGTACCCCCCCCTGCCCCCAACGGGCGCCCCTGGGTGCCGCTCCAGGCTTGGACGGATGTGCTCGATAAAAGTCTCGGAGCAGGGAGAAATCCAGGATCATATGGCGAGGAATCCAGGAGCGTTCCTCAGGGCCATACCCCTCCCAATCTACCAGATACTGGAACCCACGGCCACGGCGGCGGACATCCAGAACCCGACGAACAGTGAAAGCAGGGTGGCCATCGATGACCCGGGGGGGTGGCAGGAGGGTTCAAGGGGCTGGAGGACACAGGCTTAAGCAGTGACACATGGAAGGTTGGATGAATCTTTAAAGATGATGGCAACTTAAGCCTAACTGCAGAGGGATTGATGACCCTAGCTACAACAAAGGGTACGACGTAGCGGGGTGCCAACTTACGGGATTCAGCTTGAAGGGGTAGGTCTCGGGAGGAAAGCCATACCTTCTGACCAGGATGGTAAGTGGGAACAGGTGTATGATTGCGGTCAGCAAGGCGGCGGTTCCGTTCAGCAGAGCGAATGAGGGCAGACTGGACCTCTCTCCATATCCGTCGACTCCTCCTCTGATTGGCTTGGACAGACGGTGCAGCAATGTCCCTCTCCTGGGCTGGAAATATAGGGGGTTGATAACCTAACGAGGCCATGAAGGGAGACATACCTGTGGCAGAGCAAGTGAGAGAGTTATGTGCATATTCAATCCAGGGCAACTGTGCACTCCAGGAAGAAGGGTGACGAGCAGTCACGCAACGTAGAGCTGCTTCCAGGTCCTGGTTGGCCCGCTCAGCTTGTCCGTTAGTTTGTGGATGATAACCAGAAGAAAGGCTGGCAGTGGTCCCCAAAGCTCGGCAGAAGGCCTTCCAAACTTGAGAAGCAAACTGTGGGCCACGGTCAGACACAATATCCACAGGAATGCCATGAAGTTGGAAAACATGAAGTACCAGGAGATTTGCAGTTTCAGTGGCAGACGGCAGTTTGGGGAGGGGAATAAAATGTACTGCCTTAGAAAAGCGGTCTACTACTGTTAGAATTACTGTATTCCCTTCAGACAGGGGTAGACCAGAGACAAAATCCACAGCTATGTGTGACCAAGGACGGTGGGGAATAGGCAGAGGTCGCAACTGTCCAGCTGGGGGTTGATGGGATGCCTTGCTGCAGGCACAAATTGAGCAGGCTGACACAAAGGCACACGTGTCCTGTGACATGGAAGACCACCAGAACCGTTGTTTTATAAAAGCCAGAGTGCGGTGAAATCCGGAGGAATGCCCCCACTGTAAAACTTTGGACCAGACCGACTCAGGGACAAACAGGAGGTTAGGAGGACAGTTTTCAGGGGGTGGATGAGAGGTTTCCTGAACATCTTTCTTAATCTCCCAGGTGAGCACGCCCACAACACAGGATGGGGGAAGGATGGGTTCTGGTTCAGAGGTGGGCTTTTCAGGAGTAGATTGACGAGAGAGAGCATCAGGTTTGGTGTTGCGTGAGCCAGGTCTGTAGGTTAAGGTGAAATTAAATCTTCCTAAGAACAGAGCCCACTGAGAGTTAAGACATTTAGCGGCGCGAAGGTAAGCTAGATTTTTATGATCTGTCCAGACCACAAATGGTTGCTCAGCCCCTTCCAGCCAGCGCCTCCACTCCTCAAGGGCTAGAACCACAGCTAAGAGTTCTGTTCCCTACATTGTAGTTGCGTTCAGCTGGAGAGAGGTGCCGGGAGAAAAAGGCAGTTTAGAGTCTTGAGGGGACCGCTGAGAGAGGACAGCCCCAATTCCAGTGTCTGAGGCATCCACCTCCACCACAAATTGTAAGGAGGGATCAGGGTGTGTGAGCACTGGAGCTGATGTGAACAGCTGTTTTAGTGTGGAAAAAGCTGAATCTGCCTCAGGTGACCAAATAAACGGGACTGCAGGAGAAGTGAGTTGAGTGAAGGGGGTAGCCACTCTGCTGTAATTTCTAATGAAGCGTCTATAGAAATTAGCAAATCCCAGGAACCGCTGCAACTGCTTGCGTGTTGAAGGTGTAGGCCACTCTGCCACAGCTTTTACTTTAGCTGGATCTGTCTTCACCTGCCCTGGCTCAATGATGTAGCCCAGAAAACTCACTGATGTCACATGGAAGTCACACTAATCTGCCTTTACAAAAAGTTTATTTTCAAGGAGTCGACGCAGCACTAGCCTGACATGTTGCACATGCTCTACCATGTCCCGGGAGAAGATCAGAATATCGTCCAGATACACAAAAATGAAACGATTGAGCATGTCTCGGAGGACGTCATTAACCAAGGCTGAAACACCGCTGGAACATTTGTTAGGCTGAAAGGCATTACTAGATATTCAAAATAGCCCAGGGGAGTGTTGAATGCTGTTTTCCATTCATCTCCTTCTCGGATTCTAATAAGGTGGTAAGCATTGCGGAGGTCCAGTTTAGAAAAAACAGTGGCTTTGTGTAATGGCTCAAAAGCTGGGTCAATGAGAGGGAGAGGGTACTTGTTTTTAATGGTGATTTCATTTAGCCCACGGAAATCTATACAGGGACAGAGAGTGTGATCTTTTTTTTTTCCCACAAAAAAGAATCCTGCACCAACTGGAGAGGAAGAGGGTCGAATCAAACCAGCAGCTAGAGAATCATGAATGTATTTTTCCATGGCCTCTCTTTCAGGCCGAGAAAGGTTATAGAGACGGCTCGTAGGGAGAGGGGCACCAGGGAGCAGATCAATGGCACAGTCATAGGGCCTATGTGGGGGCAAGGTTTGGGCCAGCTGTTTACTAAACACCTCCTGCAAATCGTGGTATTCTGAAGGAACTAAAGACAGATCGGGTGAGTCAACTGTGGGCTCTGTGTGGCTCTCAGTGGGCACCGGGGCAGACAGGAGACAGTGAGAGTGACAAAATTCACTCCAGCTAACTATGGTATTAGTGGACCAATCTATGTGAGGATTGTGGAGTTTTAACCAGGGTAGACCTAACACTACTGGAGCTAGAGGTGAGGGGATGACAAACAGTTTAATTGACTCGCAATGATTACCTGACAGGTGAAGGGTCAGGGGAACTGTCTGGTGAGTGACACGGGCCAGGAGTTTTCCCATCCAGGGAGTTTATGTTTTTAGGCTCTGCTAGAGCTTCAGTGGATAGTCCAGCTTGGGTCACAAGGGTGGAGTCAATTAAGTTGTCGTCAGCACCAGAGTCCACCAAGGCAAACAGAGGGATGGATGAGCTTTTCCACTTAAGTGCTGCATTTAGCTGCATGCGAGGGAGAGGGGTTAAAGAGGAAATGGATGTATGGCTCACCAGGGCCCCTCCAGTTACTGATGAGCCTTGTCTTTTGGCCGGAGGGGACAGGTGGCTAAGAAGTGGCCTGCTTGATCGCAATAAATACACAGTCTAGCATTGATTCTTCATTCCTGTTCAGATGGTGAGAGGTGAGCTCTCCCAAGTTGCATAGGCTCCTCCTTTGGGGGAGGAGACAAGGGGCTAACGAGTGAGAGGGAAGAGGGCTGGTTCCCTAAGCTAACCTGGGGAGCTAGACTGGGCTGAGTACGTGGGGAGGAGGTGGCTGGAAGACAGCTAGCTCGCTCCCTTCGACGCTCACGAATGCGATTATCTAAGCGGATACTCAAAGAGATAAGTGAGTCTAGACTATCCGACTCATCCCTAACCGCTAACTCATCCTTCATATATTCAGCTAAGCTGTGGACAAAAACACCTTGTAAAGACACTTCATCCCACCTGCTCTCTGCAACCAAAATCCTGAACTCTACTGCATACTCCACAACAGAACCTGAGCCCTGACGGAGAGAAGAACCTAGTACCAGCTTCTCTGCCTTTCACTGGATGGTCAAAAACCTTTTTCATATGCGCAACAAATAAGGGGTATGAATCACAAACCGGGGATGTGTCTTCCCACAATGCAGTAGCCCACTGAGAAGCTTTCCCTGAAAGTAAGGTAATGATGAAAGCTATGCGGGACTTATGTGTAAACAGCTGGTTGTTGCTGGAAAACCAGGGAACACTGTAGGAGAAACCACCCACACGCTCCCAAATCTCCTGAATAGCGTTCTGGGGTTGGGATATAAGGCTCACGAGCTGGTGGGGCTGAGGCAACTGGAGGGGGCGAGGAATATGATGGAGGAACCTCTGTGGGGGAATCTGTGGCATGATCTAGGATTGGAGCAGTTGTGAAGTGAGTGGATACATGGTCCATTTGACTGCTGAGCTGGGAGACACTGGAGGTAGGTGTTCGCAGAGTGTCCACCACTTCCTGCAGAACACTTTCATGCTGGCCAACCAAAGCACCCTGGGAGGCCAGTGCCTGGCGAAACAAATCCGTGTTTGCTGGGTCCATGCTGGCCAGATTGTTCTGTAACGGCTGAGTCAGGCAAGACCCAAATGCAGACACAAAAACAGGTTTACTTCTGGTAGGAACTGTGTTTAATGATGGAGGTGGGAGCTGAAGGTGCAGATGGCTAGCTGGAGGTCAGGCTGCAGGGGAACAGGTGGAGTGCAGAGACAGTGCAGGCTGAGTGGTGTGGGTTTGGCTGGCTTGGCAGTTGAGCAGGCACTGGAGTCCTAAATATAAAGAAAATCTGGTTAGTCACAGGTAAGCAAATTATTTTCTCTACTCAAAAAAATGCAAGGAGCCGAGAGACTAGCTACCACTGAGCTGACAGTACAATCTGGCGATGAGTGAAGATGAACTGGGGTTTATATGCAGGAAGTGAGCTTGATGATCAATTGAAGCCAGGTGACAAATCCAGGTGCCTGGAATGAGGTGTGACCACGCTGCGAACGGGGGAGGAGAGAAACAAAACAAAGGTCACAGCCATAGCCGTTACACAATGGCTGGAAAGAGACTGTAAACTGACAGGCTTAACACTTAACTATAGAGCCTCTGACCGGTCTGCAAGTCAAAACACTGGGATCCAAAGGCCGTTTATTTCAAGAGATAATAATAATAATAATAATAATAATAATAATAATAATAATAATTTCAAGAGATGTCTGTGTTGATGATACTTTTCTGTACTAAAGATATACATAAATCAAATACTGCCACGACAAATGAAATAAAACAAACGACATAAACTAACTCACATTATAATGCAACTATCAAGATTAGAGGAACATATAGTATGATCAATGTTTTATTACAAGTGAGAGAAGTTTCTTGATTTTTTAAATTGGGATGCTGATGTATTAATGGTGGTTATGTCCCAAAACTGAGGCCCAAGTATTTTCTCAGATACGTTTAAATACCTACTATACACCAGTTGTGTCAGTGATACTTCTTTCCTTCCCACTATTCAATGATATATTGATGGATTTTACAAGATTGATCTGACTGATAATAGGTACAGTGGAAGGGCCCTCTGCACTCATTGCATCAAGCACGTCCTCTTTAGTTAGTGTATTTTAAGGTTTTCCTCCTTCATCAACTCCCTATTCTGTCATGTTCTTGGCAAAGTCAGTTATCAGTGAGTCATTTTCCAGTTACAAATCTAGTGGTATTCCTCCTGTGTACTTTCATTGCTCTAGTGGGTGTAACCAACTCCTAGAGGTTGCCACCTGTATGCATCATGTCCAAAAAGAAGAACCATGCATGCTTCACTGCATTTAGAGTGACCACAGAAGCTCAGCTGGTTGGAACTCCACCATCCATCTTCTTATGATGATACTGTGGAATACCAAAGCTGCATGCAATACACGATGCAATACAAGTCTTTGTGTAAGAGCCATATCAGTGTTTTTCCATTATGTTTATCACATGAACCACATCTTCTCCCAGTGTCAAGCAATTTGGCAGCAATATGGCTCCAGAAGACTTAAATTGGATCTGAAGACAAACCAAACCCTCCACTGCACTTGATTTCTCTACATTAGTGTTAAAAGACACATACAGTATAAATACTGCAAAAACACAAGTATTTAAATGCATTTTATTTTTACATCTGTCTCAAAATAGTTGTTATAGCTGAGGTAAAACATTGCTAATGCATGTATATTTTCCCATGTTTAAGTCAGTCTTGGTGAAATTCGATGTCTTTGTGTTTCCATCCCGCATGGAATGAATGAATACAGACCCTGGGAACAAAATGTAGCCCCTCCACTACAACAGCCCCCTCTGCTTTCCCGGTGTAATTCTGTAAGGAAATCATGAATAGCGGGTGAGAGAGAGACCCTATTGAGACAAGCCTTTCTTTACATCGTAACTTAACTCCATTCCTCACACTATAACACCTTGACAAGGAGAATCCCTCCAAATAATGGGTTGTGGAGGGACACCATTGCTGCAGGCTGCATCCCTGTAATTGCTGAGCACTTCCTGGTACAGGAGGCAGTTGGGATGACATGGGAATGGGCGAGTCTCTAAAGACGCATACACTTTATAGTGTCACCGCCCTGAGACAGACAGACAGGCACACACACACACACACACACACACACACACGCACACACACACATTTCTTAACTAATCATATGTTATTATTGTCCCTATTTTTTAAGTATTTACTTTTCATCTAACTGAATATATGTTTTGTTTCTTCAACAGACCACATGACCTTGTTTGAGAAAATACACATTTTCCCCCAGAACGCACTTGTTTCATGTTTGTGTGTGGTTTGTTAGCTGCCATGGATGAACAAAGGGAAGAAAACCATATGCAGAACCTTCATTTACACAAAGAAAAGTAAATTAAAGGAAACGTTAAGGAAAGGGAAAAGGTGTCACACACATGGTTCCACTAACAGATGAAAATCAAATAAGGAAGTTATTAAGTAATATTTTGATCATCAAATATGATACACAAAAGGGAACATACAGATAGCCACACAAAATACACAAGCATACATGTATTTTTATATGCAAGTACACACACACGCACACACACGCATACAGCCTCTTGGCAGATGGTGAACCATGAGGTCGACAGGGCTGTAAAACAAGCCTGTTCTCTTTGTCCACCTACGCAGCACTTTGCACAGTGTGTCTATCAGATGGCGGCTCTTTATCAAGGTGTGGCTGACACTGGCTCCACACAAAGCTCTGTTAAACAGGAATATAGCAGGCCTCTAATAACTGGGATGCTGTGGCTGGATTCCCATCATGGCCAAGCAGCCCTCTCTTATCGCTGCCATTTCGCACTCAGACGCCAAAATGGAACATTTACAGCCGCGTGTGCGTGTAAATGACTGAACTGACAAAACTGCCTGGTGACTATTGTTTCCTTCCTGTAAATGTTCTCAGGGACGCACTATAGGGTGTGATGACACCTGTAGATTGTACTCCTTTGATAAGATCCATGGATAAAAAGTTGTCTTGCCATCCTATCAGGTTTGACATTTTGGAAATGGGGGAATCAAACGAACCAACGAACAAATCATTTACCTCTGTGATCTGTACGTCAATCAAGAAAACCACTAAATAGATACATTGTACTTTGATCGAGCATTAAGCTTATTCATCAGTCTACTCTAATTCCCACAGACCCCATGCATTTTTACAGGCTATTCCAAAATTTCAACTGTGACTCCACTTGGGTCTTTTCTTTCATAACACTGCAGAGTTTGACTGACATGCTCCAAATAAGCATGAATGCACCCCTGAACTCCATTGGTGTTTGGTGTATGCGTCACTCCTGGTTACCCTACTGCATGTGTAATTATATGGTTGCATGGATGCTGGGTCTAAGAGGTACCCACCCCTGTCAATTATCAGACTGCTGGGAGGAAGAGAGGAGCTTATGCATAATTGCCAACTGTGGCAGTGCCTGGGTGTTTCCTCCTGAGTCAAATCACTGAGGCAGAAAGGTGATAAGTGGATTTGCTATGTGAGCAGACAAATGCTATGTTGCTCAACTGCTTGCCTGCCACTGGATTTGGCACTAGACAACATGATTAATGATAATGTCTGCCATAATAATAATGACTCCATGAATGATTTATCTAAATTAATAAGATAAATTGATGTCCGCAGTAAAATAATGCCTCAAGGCTGTAGGTTTAGTTTACAGCTGAAGTTTTTTTTTCTATTTAAAAGTTTTGAAGGTGAAATCCATTTTGATGCTTTGTGCCAAAATGTGCTGCTGCTGCTATGTCACTAAGCTTGCATAAAAACCTTTTGTCTCTGGATATAATGCCCAGAAAACTGGCAAATCCATTTTGATTGACGTTCTGCTCTTATGTTACCATAGGGTTCACACAACAGAGGCTTACAGGCAGTTAATATTGAATGAGGCTAAACTCTGAGGTGGGGTGGGTGTCGGATACATAATCTTGAGCAGTTAGTTTGTCTTGAGCTGCTGTTGTTGTAAGATTCAATCTACAAGAGGCAACTGTTGCTAAGCGTCCCATTACCTAAGTAACCGGTGATTGTTTACATTGGTCTCGTGGGTGTGCTTTCTTGCAGTGTGAGAGACTGTGGCTGATTTCATAGGGCTAAACTGCTGACCGGACCATGTGATTTCACCTCTGTTGAGTCTGTCCCTGTCTGTGGGTCTGCTGTTTGTCTGGGCCCTGCCGTTGGACTACAAGGTTGAGCGCACATGGCAGAAGAAGAATAGGTTGAGTAAGTTTCCATGGAGTCTGGCTACCCATGTGTGTGACGCTGGAGTTGCAGGTAAAACCCTTTGCTTCTAAATGCAGCCACAGTAAAGTCACAGGTCAGCTCCTGTCTTCTACTACAAAACACCACATTTTCTTCACATGATGCCTTATTTTTAATTTTTTCAAATTTCTCAGGTCACAGAATCAAATAACAAGGCTAAAAGCCTGAAGCCAATAGCAGGTGCCAGCAGCCTCTATTGACTGAAATGTCCAAACCAAATAAAACTGTTATAACTAATACTATAAAAGAGTTTTATCAGCAGTGAGATGTATGAAGGTTTGTTGATGGTGATACTAGAGGAAAGGTGAGGGGGTCATTTAAATACAATGAGAGCTTGGTGGTGAAAGCAATATGCCAATTCGATTTGAATATTTATAATATTTATCTATTTTTTCCTGTGAGCCAAACAGTTGAAAGCGTTTACAGCTTAAATGATCTGCCACATTTGGACCTTGTAAGTGGAAGGGCAGAAAAAATGTGGAACCAGCTGCTTAGAAATCATGATAATCAACAAGTCTGACAATCACATGGCCCTGTGAGGCTGTACTCAGTGGTGTTTGGAGCTAAATGCTAACATCAGCATGCTAACATGCTCACAATGATATTATTAACATGCTGATGCTAACAGGAATAGTAAGAATGTAAAACCCAAAAGACAACTGCTGGTCATGTCATTAGTTGTGCTGGTAGTAGTTTAATGAAACAAAATATTGGACAAATTGTAACTGATCAGTGATGGCATAATTATAAATATGTATCCTGAGGAATTTTTGACATAAAATTGTTAGAAATCATTTGAGACATTTTATATGACTTCATGTTGTAGGTGTAGCCTCTCAGAGCACCAGAGGAAAGTCATGCAGCCATCTTTAAATCCACAGTACATAATGGAAATAATCTCATATTGAACCAAATATGTATATTAACATAAATGTTGCTAAACTAGTTTGCTTTTTCTCTCATACACCACCAGATATTCAGAGTCGTCTGTCCCTTGTTAAAAAGCATCTCATTCTGTCTGATTACAGGGTGCGCCTGTCCACCCATGCTGGAACATTTCTAGCCATCATCAACACTCTGTGCCAGCATGATGTCCTCTGACTGCTGGGTGGAGCCCTGCACTGAGGGCCAGGCAGAGGAGACCGGACTGGAAAAGCAACAAGGGGAAGAAGCAGAAAAGGAGGAAGTGGAGATTCCCTTCAGGGATAACCAGCCTGCAGGGAGCCTGAGGCAAGAGGTGGAGACAGGACGAGAATGGCCTTCATCACCTGATCGTAGTAGCGTGCGGGGAGTGACATCACACGGTGGACTGGAGCAGGTCCAGAGGGAGGAGACGCAGAGTCAGGAAAAGAGAGAGAGGTTTTCCCACATGACTGTCAGCAAGGAAAGCCAGAATAGAGGGTCAGGTGTGTGGAGTGATGTCATATGTTGTTGTGTCCATATGTTGATCCTGTTTAACAGCATAACACAATACTGTACATTATAATACTGTAAAATCAAATGTATATGAAGTTAAAACTTATGTTTGTGACTCTGTGAGTGACCGTGTGCCTGCATAATGTCTGTGTGTTTGTGCCAGGTGCCTGCAAGGTGGAGCATTACCTCCGGATGTCCCTCCCCAGGGGCTTGTCTACCTGCTCCTACCCAGACAGGGACAGGGAGCGGCACTCAGGGGAGCCCCGGGGGTCTGGGCCTTTCTACTTCTTTGGAGGAACTAATGGGGCTGAAATGTAAGCAGGGAAATATAAAATAAAAGAAAATGAAGGTGTGTAAGTAAGACGCTGCATTTCAAGTATTTTAAATCTGTGATCAAATCTGAAGTGATGGTACCCAATTTCAAAACGGTTTTGCTTTCATACAAGCAGAAAAAATAATTGGCCTGCTGTAAATTTTGTTTTGGGCTCCTTATCTGTTCAGCCCCAGTTTTAGATGTGACCTTCTGGATTATTGTATGATTAAAGCAGAAGTGTGACTGATTTCCTCTGGGACTCCTCCCGTAGAGTGAGCAGTTACTGTGCGAGCAGGGGATGGAAGAGGATTTACAACAAGCACAGGGAGGATTTCAAACTCAAGTGGTGTGAGACCAAATCACCAGCCAACTACTATAACTTCAGAGAAGGTTATTATTGCATTAATCCTCAACAATGATGCCAACAAAAGTTAAACGAAACTGGACATCAAAAATATAACATGTTTTATTTCTTGTTTCTGAGCTGCTTTTTGCCTTCCATTCACAGAAGGAAAAGCTTGAAATCCTCATGTGTTGTTCCCAGGTGAACAGTTGGTGTACCAGATTCCCAACAACAAGGTCCTCACCACTAAGATCGGCCTCCTCAGCAGCCTGCGGGAGTACGAGCGAGTCAGCAGCAAAGTCAACCACGGTCGAGGGCAGAGGTGAAGTGGACAGCTGTGTGTCTTTGTCTGCTGTTCGTTTCTTATCCAGGCATGCCGTGTGTCTGAAACGCATGCAGATATAACAGTCTGTTCCGCTTACACAATCTACATTTGTCTCCTAGCAACCACCTGGTACCATCATGTACGTTCAATGGACGTTCAGCTCTGCAAATACTGACTGAAAGACGTATCAGCCTGTGATACTATTTAATGAACACAGCCAAACTGCCTGATTACAAATCAGGCCTCCCATCTGAATTACATGAGCTTGGCATTGAGTATTATGTGTGGCAATTACATAAACTATTTCAGGGGTTTTAATTATTAGCAGTAAATTTTAAAATGTTTTACAGCTGGAATCTTTAGCTAATGTGTGAATGCTTTGAAAAGTGCGCTCTGAGCTCTTTATGATTTTCTCGTGCAAACAGAAAACACACATTTTATTTATTTAAAGTAACTTTCTCACTTTTTTCTGTTTTGTCCATGTTTTTCTCCATTTTGATTTTCACACTTATTTTTCTAATCCTGCACTGCTGAGCCACTAATTTGGGTTTCCACCTTGTTGTGTCGTTCTTCACAGGAGGCTGAAAATGGAAGAGTTTATTCCCACCACCTTTCGCATGGATGTGAGCGAAGAGAGGGAGGCTTTCTTTGCCCAGCAGGAGGGTAAAATGCATCAAATGTGACACATGCATTAGTATCCTTGTGCAACGGCAACACAACACTGGTTAAACTGGATTTGTGTTTGGTTAGTGAGCTCCAGTTTAAAATAAGATGATTTAGCTTAACCTGTCGTGCATCCAACAATGACAAGAAATAGAATAGTTTGTGCCCGGCAGTGTTGCGACAACAGTTGCCTTGGCGATTGTTTAATCAAGAGGTTGTGGACGTTGGAAAATAATGCACTTCACCTCCCATAAGGCCCTGATAAAATCACCAGGGGAACATGCTGTTGCCATAGAGATGAGTCAGCAGAGGGCAGGGCTGAGGCACAAACACGAGGAGAAACACTCTACAGGATTTGGATGTAGAGCTGATGCAGCATTAAACAGGACTGAAGACGTGAAAAACACTTTTCCTTAAATTTAAGGACTGGAGATGAAATGAGCCACTGGTTCCTGTATTGTTTGTTTTGATACACACACAAAAGCATTATGATAAGTGGTGTACAGGTTATGACAAACATGCTTATCACTAAATAAACAGGGGAAAGACACAGACAGCTGCTTTAGATCTCTGGGGGACGGATGAATCTGTGGAAAAGATTATTCATTATAACAAGTTGATTATATACTGTAAGTGCTCATATAAAGAGTAACTGCTAACTATGTAGACGAGTACTGTTGCCATTTAGCTATAACATGCATATTGTTAATTCACACATCTAGCCAAAGTATTGGAGGACACAGTTTTTACACTTTCTATATCCAAACACTTCAGTAAAGTAGCAGAAAGTGTCCTACAGAGTACAGTGATACAGCGCTCATTCTCATTTGTAGTATACAGAACAATGTAGAACAGGACACCAGAGAAAACACTGATCAGTATAGACCTGGGAAGTCTCATTTACAACAAGCCTGAACACTGTAGGAGTATATTCCATACCAGTGTAGGTCATGGTTGTTGATTTACCTGTTACCAGGTGCGAGCAACAATGAAAGTCATATGTGGATCTGTAAACCCACGGGTCTGAACCAGGGCAGAGGGATCTTTCTGCTGAAGAGTCAGGAGGACGTAGCCGCCTTCAGACTGAAGCTGCAGCGCATGGAGGACGGCCAGGCCAGCAGAAAGATGCACCACCGGCAGCCTCAGGCTCGCATTGTCCAGCAGTGGGTGAACATGATCAATACCTGGGATTATTAAAATGAATATAATGTCACATTCATGTTTGGGACACATACAGATCTCCGATTTGATCATCTGTATATGAACTTTCACAGAATATTTAAACAATTTTGTCTGGGCGATTTGTTGTACTTTTGTTCTTGTGGCAAATGACACTTTCCATAAAAAAAACAAAACAAAACATTGATGTAGTTATTGAAACTGTCCTGAAAACTTCTGCCCTCAGTTACATCCAGAGTCCGCTGCTCCTCAAGGGGAAAAAGTTTGACGTGCGCTCATACCTTCTGATCGCCTGCACCGCACCCTACATGGTCTTCTTTCGCCACGGATATGTGCGACTGACCTGCGACCTTTACGACCCCAGCTCCAACAACCTGTGCGCCCACCTGACCAATCAGGTACACCGAGATCTCTGACAAAAGGGGTCAATGTTTAAAGGATACATTCACAGTTTTTAGTCTTTACACTGCGTTCCACATTATGCAAATGTATTTTTTCTCTTTTTCCCAAATAATCTATAAAAATGATAGTTCTCATAATTTAAGTCATCAAGCATTAGAGTATAACTCGACTGTTTTTGAACAAACCTCCAAATCATAACGGTTTTTTTAAAAAAAACCCCAAAAAAACAAACTCTTAAAATGCACTGTTCCACATTATTACGCACAATAGAGTTTCAAAACATTGTTGTAAACAACTGAAAATAGTCATTAGTTAAACTGCAAGCATTTGCAGGTTATATTTGCTGAAATCAAAAGCTCTTTCAATCAAAAATATCTTAACAGGCCAAATTACATTTTGACATAGGGTCCTATGTCAAAATGTAATTTGGCCTGTTAAGATCCTTATTGGATAGGAGCTTCACAATTCTTGCATCCATGGAAGTTGTCAGTGTTTGGACGGTTTCTGCTGGAATTTCTTTGCAGGATGTCAGAATAGCATCCCAGAGATGCTGTTTTGATGTGAATTGCCTACCACCCTCATAGATCTTTTGCTTCATGATGCTCCAAAGGTTCTCAATAGGGTTGAGATCAGGGGAGGATGGGGGCCACACCATGAGGTTTTCTTGTTTTATGCCCATAGCAGTCAATGATGCACAGGTATTCCTTGCAGCATGGGATGGTGCATTGTCATGCATAAAGATGATCTTGCTACGAAAGGCACGGTTCTTTTTTTTGTACCACGGAAGAAAGTGGTCAGTCAGAAACTCCACATATTTCACAGAGGTCATTTTTACACCTTCAGGGACCTTGAAGGGGCCGACCAGCTCTCTCCCCATGATTCCAGCCCAAAACATGACGCCAACACCTCCTTGCTGACGTCACAGCCTTGTCGGGACATGGTGGCCGTTCACCAACCATCCACGACTCCATCCATCTGGACCATCCAGGGTTGCACGGCACTCAGTGAACAACACTGTTTGGAAATTAGTCTTCATGTACGTGTAGACCCACTGCAGGCGTTTCTGCTTCTGAGCTTTGGTTAAGGGTGGCTGAATGAGGTTTATGCATAACTGCAACCCTCTTGAGGATCCTACACCTTGATGTTCTTGGCACTCCAGAGACACCAGCAGCTTCGAATACCTGTTTGCTGCTTTGCAGTGGCATTTTAGCAGCTGCTCTCTTAACCCGACGCATTTGTCTGGCAGAAATCTTCCTCATTGTGCCTTTATCTGCTCGAACCCGTGTGTGTTCTGAATTGACTACAAATCTCTTTATTGTACGATGATCACGGTGAAGTTGTTTTGAAATATCTAAAGTTGTCATACCTTCTCCTAGGCATTGAACTATTTCTCGCTTTTCGGCAGCAGAGAGATCCTTCTTCTTCCCCATATTGCTGGAAAATGGTGGTCTGCTTAATAATGTGGAACATCCATTCTTAAGTAGTTTTCCCTTTATTTGGACTCACCTGCAAACTAATTGGCACAGGTGTCTGAGATTGATTGGAGTGATTGGAAGAGCCCTGACACACATTCCCATCCATGTGTTTAAACTGGCAGACAAAAAAATGACCTTTATGACCTTTAAACACAATTTGCATAATAATGTGGAACACAGTGTAGTTTTAAAATGATGGTCAAATATGTAAATGAACATGTCGGGCCAGTAGTGGCTCTAAACAAATGCTAAAATGTGGCCTGATTTCCTGTCACAATCACCACAATGAAATATAGAGAAACATGCAAATCAGACCACACCATGCTTTATAACTGTATATATGATTCATCATCTTCCTTCATAGCTGTAAGTACGGGCTACTTGTGCAGTCCTGAACTAGCCAAGATGTTCAGTGTAGATATGTGCCGTAACATTAATAATCCATTTTGACAGATCCATGAGTAAATTAGATGTCTCCCTGCTTAAGATGGTTAAGTAACACTAGCCCACTCTGTCTGCCCGCATAAGTGAGTTGACTTCCTGTGCCCTTCCTGTGCATGATTTGCAAGTGACCATGCTATCAGTGTACCATTAGTTGCTGATGTTGTCCTCTGATCTGCTTCACTGGAACTGTGGCAGAGTTACTTCATCAGTGAATCTGCGTGTGGGGCCACGTGAACAGAAATGTTACAATACTTTAGTCAAGGTGAAGACACCACGTTCACTCTACTTGCTCTATTTTCGCTGCAGTGTGACTTTTAGCAGTCAGCTTCCCCTGCTGGCCACCCTGGCACATTTCAAACCCCCCCCCCAGCCTTTGGAGCACGCCCTCTAATTTACATTCAGAAGTCAAATGTCAAACGCCAAAGGGAAAGTGAAACAGATAACATTTAAAATGTGGAAGAGTAAAATGCAAATGCAAAAGGAATATCTTAAAATTGATTTTCTTTTAGGCCTATCCATTTCCCATTTTCAGTTTCATATTTGATGTTTCCCTTTTCTTATTTTAATGACCGTTTTCAGTTTCATCCTTACAATTTCAGATTATAGGTTGAGCATTTCCATCCAAGCGTTTGCCTTTTAAATTTAATTTTATCACAGACATTTGACTTTTTCAATGGATCCATTTTTATTGGTTTGATTATTATCGGTAGTGTCATAAAATAACAATCTTTTAAATTTCATAAAATTTTGTATTTAAATTTGATTATAAAATATAAATATGACCAAAAATATCCTTCATGTGTGTTGACCTGTTTAAGTCTGGATATTAACCATGCTAATACTGATTTACTGGAGCTATCGGCAAAGTTCCAGGAGCAGGACCACACCTCTATGTGTCACAACTCTATAAAAGCTTCTCTAGCTCTCTCTACCATTTCTTACTACCCATAAGACCCTATGCGGGTCTCCTGTGCCCGGGCACTATTCCCTACCGAAGCTTCCCCAAAACTCAACAACACTCCAAGAACTCACTTACGTTCTTAATCTTGTCAATAATTCATGAATAGGTGATACATCAGCTGTGGTCCTAACTGTCGCTCTGCTTCATGTGTCTCTGGTCCCCCTGCTGTCCATCTCCAGTACATGCAGAAGAAGAACCCTCTATACAGTCAACTGAAGGAGGACACAGTTTGGTCCATGGAGAGCTTCAACACTTACGTCAACGACAGGTTTCGGGTTGCCAAGGGTCTGCCCAGGGACTGGGTGCTGGGCGCCTTTGCAGTGAGTGCTGCTGTGTGTTGTAGCTCTCAGGGACCAATTACCATTATAATGATGGTTGTTGGCGCTTGCAGCTAATTGAGATTGTGGTTCAGCTTGGATGATCTCACTCCTGTCTGAGGATGCATCATGTTATTACTGAGATGAAATATCACATTGTGCTGTTTGCTGGTTGTTTTTATCCGCACTGTCTTAAGCTACAACAAACGGTGCACAGTACATTATAATCATTTTTATCATCAGCTGGGCCCGTTAGAATAAAATCCCAAAGCCTGATAGTGACACAGATTGAAGTCGCTACAACAAACATCAATTTAGCTGTTTGGCTTAATAGAAACTGCTATTGTGTCACAAACACAAGCCAATATGCACATCCCACTGTCTGAACACACCTACAGAAAGAATGTAATCTGTGTGAACAGATGAGTAATGTCGTGTGTGAAAATTACTGAGCTGACATCACCTGGCGTTTTGTTTTGTGCCTGGAGACAGACAGAGAGCTTGCAGTACATACTACTATGAAGATGCCAGAAAGCTGCATTGTGGGATGTGTAGGACTTAGTATTTTTGAAGTTTGAATCATATTTGGCACTAAAGCTCAGAATGGCTGCACCTCTTCTTCTTTAAACTTACTTTTCTGTCAGGCATTGTGTTAAAGGGTATGTTACTGTGGTTGGATACACTGATGAGCTTAAAGCTGCACTAATTAAGGTTTTTCATTCACTCGTGTATGATTTTTAGCTTAAAAAGCTCTGATGTACACTACAAGCCACACGCTAAACAGCAGACAGACAGTTAGCTGTATTCAACAGGTGGCTTCACAATGAATGATGTCATTGCTTCACGTCTGTTGGATGTGCAACTCTGCAGTTGTTGCCAATTCATGTGTCGTACCAACCTCATGTGCCTTGATCGTGTGCCTCGACACAGCATGCCTCTGAGTATTCAGAAAAATAACGATACAGCTACACTGTGCCAACACATGAGTGAGGAAATGATCAAATCATTTAAAAAGAGCAGGAAAATGAATCATATTTCTGTTAAACTGTGCTAATATTGTACATATGTCACCTTGAAGCCTATTTTTTTCCTTTCCATGCGTCAGAGGCGTATGCAGCAGATCATGACGCAGTGTTTCTTAGCAGTCAAATCTAAGTTAGACCGTCGACTGGGCTTCTTCGACTTGATTGGCTGCGACTTCATGGTCGACGAGGACTTCAAGGTGGGTGAGACTGAAAGTCTGAGTGGTCGCCAGCCTTCAACGCGCGTGTTAATGTTTCTGGGGCACCATGTGCTCCTTTCAGGTGTGGCTATTGGAGATGAACTGTAACCCTGCTCTCCATACAAACTGTGAAGTGCTGAAGGAGGTCATACCCAGCACAGTTGTGGAGGCACTGGGTAAGCTCACATGTTTACTTGTTTTTAAAACTATACAAATTCAGAGCTACACAGAAACATCAGCTCACAGTGTGAAAGGTTCAGTCACAGTTTCCTGTATTAGATCCATTACTTTGCAAATGTGTTTGCTCAATGGGCTAATTTGTGACACAACCCAACATGTTTTAACTGCTCCGTTACGTTCCTCTTTAGATTTAACTCTTGAGATCTTCAACAAATGTCGTCTCAGGCAGAAGATTCTCCCTTTGGCCAGTCAGAAGGAGTTTGTGCTGCTCTTCAACGGAGTTTATCCTCCTGATTCAGTGCTGGCCTGCAGCAAGAGCAACACAGGCAGTGAATTCACCCAGAAAAGCAGCAAAAAGACCCAGAAGACTGAACCTAGAGCATCAGGGACGGAGGGTAAAACTGTGCCTGCAGAATCCCCTGATAGTTCTGTGAATGTATCAGTAAGCGGTGACGGAAGGGCTGGTTCAAACTTTGACTACCGTCCCACTACCTCGATTGCTACCTCACCTCTCAATCCAAGCCGTTTGTCAGTGCAGACTGTTAGGAATAAGAACCTTAGGCCTCGGGTCGAATTAAAACTGAGCAAATGTACTTTGCATCATCATTTGAAGACTGTAGATGATGTGGAGCGCTCAAGGACCCAGCAAAAGACAAGGATCTTCATGTCACTCTCATCCCCAGTGTTGACTGCAGGGATCTCTGTCTGTGGTGCCCCGGAGACAACAACACAGTTTCCTCCTCACGCTACACCTCCTGTGTCTGGGAACAAACAAAGAGGAGAACATGGTGAAGAAGAGCTCAGAGAGGATGCAAAGAGCTTCAAATGTGAAACAAAAGAGGAATTGTGAGTGTTGTATGCAAACAACCGGTATCTAAAGCTCCACACTTTGGACATGAGGTGCTGTTCCACTCTCAGAGAAATGCTAATATATGCTTATAGTGACAATAAAGAGTCTTATTTCAAAAATGATAAATGGGTTAGTTTTACTGTCAGCTTCATTCAAACAGATTTTCCCTCACATGGTGGTAGATTTACTGTAGTCAGAGCACAAATGAGCAGCTGTGACAAATGGAAAATGTATCTATCAGTCATCTCACATCACTTCATGGAAACAAGAGAACGGCTCCGGCCCTGTGGGGAGTCAGAAACACTCAGACGTGATTGTGTGCAAACCCTCCCACCATCTTACTGTAATTCTAACCAGGAAGATCAACACAGGGCTCCACTGTACAGTTGTTGTGGCTTGTTGTTTTGACTGTAGCCCTTTACCTCTCTGTTTCATAACTCATAATTATCTCACTTGCCCATCCACATTCAGGCTCACTGCATGTAAACATAGGCGGGCATTGGCCCCATCTTTCCCAACAGGAGGCTTGCTTCATACACACACTTTTCAACAAGGAGGCTGAGAGCATCAGAGAGCCCGACCCATCAGCATGAAGTGGTGTGATATCTGTAAGAGCTGCTTTTTTTCATTTAACAAGCTGTAAGATTCTCTTTTGAATGACAACAGAGCCAGTTTTTGTTCGTCATGCTGAGGCGTCAGCACGTTCCCACTGAGTGAGTGTTGAAAAAACAAAAGCTGCTCAGCTCTCTGCAGAAAGCCAACTGACAGGAAGGAAGGAACAACTACTATGCTGCGAGTTCACGAAAACTTCTTGCCACTTTTATCTTCAATTCCTCTTGAAAAGCCGTAACACCTTTCGTTCGCGAGGTTGGATGGAAATTTTAGCTACAAGCTGGCAAAAAGGGGGAACTAGAGCTTAGCAGCAACCCCTCCTCCCTACAGCACACAATATCCTCTTTTGAACCCAACCACCCCCCATTTTTTATGTTATCTCTTTGGTTTTAGTGTGGCACACACACACACACACACACAGAGTGGGGATGATTGTCCGGGCAGATGGTGCTCAGTGTGTGGACTAGAAGCTGAGACAAGGCAGAGAGGGACAGACTCCTCGTCCGTCATGGGATGCTGCAGTGTGACCCAGAGGCATACTGGAGTGGACGAGGTGGGCCCTGATGAGATCGAGCTCCTGGAAATCTCTGGAGACAATTTGGGGTAAGACATGGATACAAGTTCACAGTTTAAAGCTGTTCAGAAATAGAAAAGTCTTGGTGTTCAGTTCACATAATTATGACTGTACTTGGATCCTGGAACAAAGCATAATGGTGGAAGTAGGCGCTACAGGGATACCAGCATTACCTACCAGGCTAAATGTGAATTCATCTTTTCTGTGCTTAGCGTTAGAGAGTGTTTTTCTTAGGTTTGTTTAAATGTGGTTTTGCAATGGCAAGTTCAGAAGGAGGAAGCGGTGATATTCTGTGCAGTGAAAAGAGCGCTGTTTTTCAACCTCTGTGGTTTTGTGTGGCATGTCATGCATCACGTTCTGGGCCAGAAAATGCGAAAATACAAGATGAGTTTGCCTCCTGTGTAACCCTTTTAAGTGTTTAATGACACTGTTTCCAGGATGCAAATGCTATGAGAGGAACAGGATGTGCTCTTGTGCTGAAAAAGTTCAGGTAATGTAGTGAGGATAAGGTTCAGTTATAAACTCTTTAAAACAGGATGAAAACACCTGCAGAGCAGCAGCTTATGTCCTTATGATTTCCACCCATCAGCACCCAGCAGAACAACAAGGCAGGAGAACTAATTGGCTGCTATTTACTCAACATGAACTTGGGAACTCGGTGATGCTGCACTGATGTGATTAGCAGATTACTATAAGACAATAGATGGCGCATTGAAGGGTTTAAAACAGAGTCAGGGCGGGACAAATTCCCGCTTGCTCCAAGGCTGGAGGATTAGCTGAGGCTAATCACAACAGTAGCTACCAGTCCTTGTGTGTCTCAGCTTGATAATTACTACTTGTACTCAGGCCACTTGTGTTTGACTTTGCTAAACACACACACTATAGCATAGATACGCACTTGGTCAGATGTACACTCAAATCCAGAGCTGTGTCCAAATCAAAGTGTGCTCATTTTGAAATATTTGTATTTGTGCTTCCAGGAAATTATGCAATATGTGCATCAATTCATTCATTTCAGTAGCCACATAGGGGCAAGTATGTAACATCAACCTGTGTCACAAACCACAGTATTAATTGCAGGAACTAGTTTGCAGTATAAGCCTGTAAATGGGGAAGAGTATGTAAAACCTTTAACCTTTACCTTTTAACTCAGTGACACCAGTGACACAAGATCATTCACAATAATATGACCTTTATAAAATGTGTATCGACTTCAGTTTAAAATCTCTATATTCTACTAAACAGACCATCTGTCCGAATGAGGACTTAACTAGTAACTAACTTAACAAACTAGCCTCCTCCTATCTGAGCCAGAAACCTGAAAGGTGTAACTAAGCACCCTAGCAGCCTGCTTAATTGAGCATTTCTGGATGGATTTGATGTTACCAAATATAATGAAATGAGCAAAACATAGTTGGTTTCTCAAGAATACTGCAGTATTTTATCAGCTTCCTATTCAAAAGCTAAATCTTAAAATTATAGCTACATGTGTGTCATCTGTCCATCAAAACCTGCTCAGAATAAGTATGTGGTACCAACATATGACACCCAAAAAGAGCTTCTTAAGCCCTTAATGGACAAAGGCTACAAAATGTGGTGGTAAAGGGTCAGCAGGTGGGTCTGTCTCTGCTCTGACTACTGTAATCTGATTATGTCTGGCTGCTGCTGGGCGACTGGGGAGTCAAGACAAGTCATTTAAAATGTTTGTCTTCAGTGTCTGTATGTTTTATTTTAGGCTGGAGCCAGTCCAAACATGCATCATTAGGAAAAGCATACAAAGAATCAAACAGGGGCTCAAAGTGGACAGTTTTTTGGATATCCAGAATCTCCTGACTCATGTGTCTATGCACTGTATGACGGGGGAGAACAGGCACGTAAACAATCACGTTGCATAGAAAGGATCAGAAACTCAACCCACATCCGTGCAACAATGAGGCCACTGAGCCAACCACTGAGCCACTGTGCCCTCAACGTTGACTGCTGCTACGTGACAGCCCTGCCTGATGAAAATGTGTCAATGCGTGTGTTAATTCAGGGTGTGGAGTCTCGGAGAGACCAGACTCCAGCTGTCAGTGAGGAACAGCAGTGATGAGCAGCAGCCACCACAGCCACAGCCTCCACCACCACCACGGTGCCCTTCAGTACGACACCTGGAACACGAGGTCACTATGTCTGGGTGATGTGTGCACGTCTGTTAGCTGCTAGGACAGTGGAAAAGACACTAGTGGAAACTTCACAGTGCATTTTAACACTTTCTCAAGTGGCAAGCAGAGTGTAGCGAGATATGCCTCCCATGAGTATCACCAGTTTCCACTTTGTGTTGTTATTTGAGGCCAGACACACTGTAAACACACTGTCTGTATTTCCAAGACAAAAGTGAGAGATTCTGCATTGCCTGTTTAGTGTGATTCAGACTTTACAGGAAATACAGTGCCACACAAAGTAGAGTTTCAGACTTCTTTCCACTTGAATGAAGAATTGTCTAAATATAAACTCCCACAGAAAAACACAGCAGCCCTCATGCTTTGCAATGCAAGGAGAACGGACCTAGTTTTAATTTTAGATATCAAGTTCCCCTGGATTGAGCAACATTTTGCTCAAACAACAATGACTTTTGATTTGCCACGCTGAAACAAACTCCAATTTGCTGAGTAACACATGACTCATCACTCTATGAAACGTGCCTACTCATATCACTGCCACCCATCAGTATTTATATTTGGGCACATGTTTCACAAAGTATCAAGGATCTGTCCCAACCTCAACCACAATCTTTGCAGCACACAAGGTTAATTAAAACTTAGGAAACATGCCTACTCACTGGAAAGGCTACAAGATGTTCAAATCTGTAAATCATAATCAACATATAAATAGACTAATACACATTCTGTGTCTGCAGGTGGTGCTGTGGGGTAGGAGCAGAGACGAGTTGCAGCACAGGATTTACTCTCAGCAGCCAATCAGGGACTGGGAGGGCCAACCTCCTCACATGTATGGAGAGATCATCCACTCCTCCCTGGTGTCACTGTACAACAGCTACACACAGGTAACAGGGCACCACACACAGGGGTCAGCTGGGAGTTCTGAGGCGTGACTCTATCAATGCATCATCCTAAAGGGGCAAATGTTAAGTTTTAATCGAAGACTCATTTTTAGTGGTCCGTCTGCAGCTTTTTTTATATTGTACATTATAAACATAACATGACATAAACACATCTCTGAGTCCGTGCTGATAAAGTTTGGTTTGGTGTTGAACTGTGAAACTTACCTTTGTTTGTCTTCACAGGAAACCAGCGAACACTTCCTGGTGTTGTTCTCGTTCCACCTGCTGATCCTCTCCCTGGACCACTCTCGACAAGACTTCAGTTATGAGGTTGTGCATTTTACTTCAAAAAGACACTTGTCATGAAACGTCAATCGGCTGAAAACAGGCCCTGATTTTTCAAAGTTGACAGGTTTTTTTTTTTTAGCAAGCTTCAATCACATATTAAAGCTGCAGTAATCCCATTTTCATAATAACAACAGATCAAATGACTATGACTAATGTGAAAGGGGTCATCACAGTGTCAAAACTGAAGAGAATGATCACCCAACCTCAGCCTTGGTTGTAGAGCTTTTTAGTTTGCAAAGCTCTTTATTTGTGGTTTTCTGCTGAAACAACTGATAAAACCACTGAGCACTTCCTGACCAGGCCCAAACAGCTGGAGAGAAAAGAAACTGACTAGACAAAAACACTTCAGATGAATACTAATGTGTCTGGATGCGCAAACCTATTAATGTGTATACTTGGATGTGTATTTAGGCCACTTTAGGGCCTAAATATAAACAACCCTTGGATGTTTCAAATATATATTTTTATTGTTTTTATCAAATATTTAAATATTAGACCACTTGTTTTTATAAAGAAATCTTATAAAACAGGGTTATTTTTTTCTTTACAACTGTAGAGATCTTGAAAAACCCCTCTATTCAGCCTATATATAGTATATATAGTACATAAAGTAACAGAGTAGCAGAATGGCTAAAATACAGTATATCCTGACTTTTAGTTCTTAGTTTGGATCAAGGTCCAGAAATGCTGAATCCTACGTTTCCCATAATGCAACGCGGTAGCACATTTCTTTGGATCCTCCTTACCTGGCACATGCTCATGTCCCTCAAACTTCATATCCTGGATTACAATCCCAGTAAATTGACTCATAGGCTGCAAAGATTACAAAGCTGCAAGACTGTTGGGAGACGGCTCCATCATCAAGCCAATGCAAGTCTTACTCAGCACATGTAGCTTTAACATGTAGCAGGCCCAGACATGGCATTGACCAGGTGCCTCTGAGCATTTGATGTAACAGTGCTGCCGAATAATGTCGACATGTGTTGGTTGTGGTTTGTGATATGATTGAAAATCCCTCTGGAGAAGGCCGGAGCACTTCAACAGTTACAATTTTCTTTCTCAAGCTTCGTCCTCTCCTATCTCGCAGGGCATCCTTCCCCTTTCTGGACTTTCCTTGCGAGCCGTCTCCCTGGACTATGACACGTCACATTCGCCACACACGTTTGAGATCAGCAGTGAGTCAGTGGAAATTACCAAGTTCAGCCAAGACGTGGCGACACAGCATGATTTACAGTGTTCCCTCTTTTTCCATCCAGGTCCAATGATGGACTCCAAGGTCTTCATCTGTGCCAGTGCTGCAGAGTTACAGAAATGGATGCAACACATAGAAGACAGGAGATACAAGTCAATGGAGCAACCCATGAGTCCCTCCCACTGCGCTCTCTCCTATCTAGTAATGACCAACTGTTGTATATCTGATGACTGCGCATGGAACGGTTAAGCTGTAGTCAATATTGATCACACACTCACTCTGATTCTTCCATAGTTGCCCTGCGATGAGCACTGGAAAAGGGAGGAGCTGAAAAAGTACTTACTACAAGCGCCGATACGGCAGTGGGAGGGCTCGCCGATACAGCACATGGGTCAGCTGGGATGCATTTCTATGGTCCATATCATTAACACGCAGAGACAGGTAATAAATATGCAGTCATACAGCGTTAATAATCTGAAAGATCTGAAGTGGTTTGACATTTTGGGTTAAAACATGCTTTTTGTATTTTCCTATAAACAGAGTTAACAATACAGACTATATATGTTTTCCCATCTGTGATTGTGAGGAACTATTTCAATGTGGAGTCATAAAATGGTGATTTTATGAATTAGCTGGAGACCACAACAAAGAATAAAGTCTTATATGACTCAACGATGGAGGTGTTAGAGTATCAAAATAATCAGCCATTCATTCACTTCCGACAGCTGCGAGGTTCCACAGAAAACCAAAGAGATTCTGTTTTTCAGCTCATCTCTGGCCTTCCATATTTACAAC
The DNA here is from genome assembly GCA_008933995.1 of Datnioides undecimradiatus. NCBI lineage: Eukaryota > Metazoa > Chordata > Actinopteri > Lobotiformes > Datnioididae > Datnioides > Datnioides undecimradiatus. The sequence continues at coordinate 190,854 of WARS01000068.1, forward strand.
AAGATACCAGCTAAGCCACCACGTACGAGAATACTTCTCCTTTTTGCTAAAGTATCTGAAAATCAAGACCACATCTGCCATGAGCCAAGTTCCTGTCGGTGACCAATAGATTTTATCTTCATAACACTTCTGAGGTTGACATGTACGCGGCTTTTTTTGCACCACTTTCAACGCCTTTTCTGTTTCCCACCGCTCAATACTTGACCTGCTTGCACACAGTGTGGCATGAACCGCAGTGGCTGACACTGCTCTCAGTGATGGTCTCATTCATTTAACAGAAACTGTACTGAGTGAGTGTCAAATTAACGTTATCTATGTTACATAATAACTGGTTTAATACTTGAGTCTCAGATTCATTTAGTCATCTTATTGTTGTATTATATATATATATATTTGGGCACCTCAACATCAAATAATTGTTTTCTCTACCAAATAAGTTTTGTTAACTTGGGTGTGTTTTTAATACACTTTGTTTGATCATCTGGTATGTGTTCTTTTCCCCATTATAGCAATGTATTCAAATTAGCATATCTCAGAAATCACTCCCAATGGCTCCTTGTACTGTAAATATGGTAGATATGATAAGTGTTCATGTGATATAGAAAACATTATTTCCAGTGTTGCAGTATTTTGTCAGGAGTATTATCTGTAGTGGACAGCTGGTACAACAGATAACGGTGACACTGTCGGCTCCGTTCTTGCAGGGACTCCAAGAAAGACTGATGGTTCTGTTCCCTCAAGACGTCCTGCTACTGTCCGTTGACAACAAGCGTCTGAATATAAGATATGAGGTAGCGTAATATGACTCTATGGGAAAAATCCATAATAATACCTCCTCAACCGCCGTGGCAAAGCTACGTGCCCCCATAATCTTCTCACTGCTCTTGTTCTTTTGACACATGACATGTGCCTGGGTGGAACATTTTGTAACTCACACCTGACGCCTATAACAACACTCAATGCATTTCACTCAGCGGCTGAAATTAAGTTTTTCATCTCGGGAGTTGGTATAACTTTATGGAAATGAGAACAAGTTCCTCACCCACTGTGTCATCTCAAACAGGGCAGGCTGCCCCGACATAGCATCAGAGCAGTGGAGAGGGCAGCCCTGCCTGGACGGCTGGAGTTTGAGCTCATAGGTATACTATACAAATATGTCACATCAATACTACAACAAAAATGATCTACTTATCTAATACGAGGGCTGCTGTGTTTTAGGTGAGCTGATGGAGCCCCTTCTGATTTCATGTTCCTGTCAGGAGGACTACTGGAACTGGATCTTTCAGTTACAACAAGTAAGACGGCGCCGCCTGACATCTTTATGAGAATCTAAAAATGCATAAAAATAACTGATTGGCCACCAAACAGTCAGCTACAAGAGGCTAAAAACCTGAGTACAGCTGAGGTTTAACTGCAAGGTCACCGAATTCTTTTACACATAATAAATTCATTCATTGTTAAATTAAAACTTTTTTGAAATAAAATTTTTTAATGTTTATTGTTGATTATTTCCTTAAAGATCAGACTATATCATTTTAAAATGAAAAAGACTTGAACCTGCTGAAAGGGGGTTTTGTAGTAACAGTTGCATCAAACGATTATGGGTATGTGAGAGAGATACTTTTTTGCCTTTTAGCACCATCTGCACCTTGTTTCGGTTCTCTGGCCTAAACCTCACTGCTCACTTATGTCTCGTTATTTCCAAATGAACAAAACACTGAAGATATTTCCTGCAGGAGTCGGTGCAGACCAAAGCAGAGATAAAAGGAGAGTGAACATAGGACTCATCACTCCACATAGACGCTAATGTTGCTGCATAGCTGCAGGATTTGTCAGTTAGCAATGGTTAACGATTAAGTCAAAACGATTGAAAACAAAAATATATTTAATGCATATCTTTCCATTATTTCTGACTGTTTTATCACATATTCTGCAGTGGTTAACCAGCATGCAACTTTCCCATCTTAGTTTTGTATGAAAATGAACTTGCACAAACTTGTTTGAGATCAAAAGCATTTTCATGGAAATGCAGCTGTACGTACAGATCACTCTGAGATTTCCAGGTATTGTAAAGCAGATATAACATGTTCATTATGATCATTATGGCATGGGACAAACACTTCTTACTAACTATCGTGCTTTCCTCGATTTTAAAGATACTTTCTGAAATCGTGACGTTCGTGTTTGTACTAACCATTTGCGGCTGCCATGGTAATGCAGTTTTGCATCAACAAGTTGTGTTTTGATCTGCAGCCAGACCGAAACAGCCACGTAACTGTGAATCATCCGGCACCTCCAATCATGCCAAAGCTGCAGAGGAGCAGGACGGAGTGCCAGGAACCGACGATAACAACTGACCAATGTCACATCAACGGACGCAGCTGAAAAAGCTGGAAAAACCGCTGCAATTATACATAAAAGGTGTAGATAGTATGTACATATAAGCTTTACGTCTGACTGTGCCACAAAATGGAGATACAGCTGTGAAGAGGTTCTGACATGTTCTTACCCAATTTGATATATTTGGGTGATTTTGTCACACGGAGGGGCCGAGAAGATACTTATAGATGTGTTTGATGTGGGGACAAACAGAAACAAGGTCACGATCCAGTTTAAGTCCAGACCACAGCTAAAGAAATGTTAGATGTAGCGACTGTAGAGACGTAAACGCTGCTAAGACAATTAGAACTGAAGAAACTGTACATATTCAGCCTCAGTGTCGTTACCATAAAATACATGACTTTTTCGCAATAAAAGGTTTGAACTCTCAAGAGTCAGTTTCTCAGCACAACATACAGTGGAGGTTTCTTTTTTTATTTCAATGGTTAAACATTTACAGTAGTGAGCACAGATCCAGTAAACATCCAGCGTGTTACAGTATTTATGTTTATCGGGGTATTAGAAATGAATCAGGCTGGAGAGTTTATAGTTATGGTGTGTAATAATATTTGTGGAATCTTTGTTCATATAAATTACAGTCATAAAAGTAAATGAACCATTTTCTACTCTTTATACACGAAGCCATCTACAGTAAAGTACATTTACATCAGAATCTCCTTAGAGAACAACCAGCTAGAGGAGTATAAATACACATGCTGCAACAGCAACCACTTAAATTACAACTAACAACGCAGATATAGAAAAAGAAGGGTTAAAGACATTTCATGTGCCACTGGATGAGTTTACATCTGAATGCTGATTATAGTGGTCCATTAACAACAGAGATCAACTCAGTTATACTGAGATTTTGGTCATTTGGGTTTTTTTTAAACTTAATGAGAGGAACGGAGTCAGAGGAGTCAGTGCTTAGTGTATGACAACAGTATCTGGTCCTTTCTGATTAGAGTGATACTAATATGAAGAGCTTTTATTTAACTGGGCTGGTCTGAGTTTTAAAATGACTACATGTGAAGCTAAACTGTTTTATATTGGTTTTATATTTTTTGTATTGTTGACAAATCCCATTTTGAAGACCAAAACCAACAATGTTCAACCTCCTCACCAGTCTGTGGCGGTCTGTCTCAACTCATTCCTTCTGAAGACAAATATCTTAAAGAATTTATCACTAATACACTATTATGTACTTTTTTTTAACCTGGACACTGTAGTGTCTGACTCAAACAGAGTAAATAGTGCATTTTGTTGGGGACTATTTACAGCTGCGGATTAATACACATTTGGTGCTCGTATGTCAACAGGACAGCGTAGTGTCTGACAGTGTATATGATCATAGTAACATGTCACATTTCAGTGTGGTTCTTGGTTGTAAATAATGGAGCTTTATGACTACGAGGAGTAAGCTCGATCAGACTTTGGATACACAGACAAAACATCAGTTGTAACATTTCATTGTTGTTGATTTTGGCCTTTTCGTGGGCTTTGTTGACAATAATAAAAATATAGACTATAGTCAGCTAAAGTCTTTAATCAGATTTTTTCAAAAGAAAAAATGTATTTGAGTAACTTGTGAAGAGGATAGTCTGTCCTTCATTTGTGTTACAGCAGAATTGTGAAAGTCATTTTTTAGAATAAATCAGTTTCTGTGTCTTGCCAACCATCAGAGTTTGCACAGTCCACATTGTTACTACTGACCATTTACAGTATGTACAGGGAGGGTGTCATCCTCTTTAATAAAGAGACAGAAGATGTTTTAACAGTCTTCATCTTCTAACACATGGATGGACATGAACTGTTGGGCACTGATGCACTGCAGTGTATCAGACACTGGATGGACTAAAAGAAAAATCTGGACTACACAAGAGAGCTACCACCCATCTGCCCTCCGAACTCAAAGCAGCAGTCGGTGTGAACAAAGAGAAAAGATAAAAGGCCTCCTAATGCATCTGCATCAGCCCGCAGCGATTTTCCTCATGTTGTGATATCATATGAGTGAATCCTCCTGCACCTCACAGAGCTCAAAGAAGGATAACAGATGAAAAAGGTCGTGACTGACTTTAGTTTTGTTCTCTGACACGAACTGAAAAATGTACAAATTTACCTTTAAATATGTTTACATTTCCTACCTGTTCTGGCGAATGTGCATGCCTCGGATGCCACATTTACCACAGATGTGCTCGAACGTGTCCTCGGGCTTTAAAATGAATATGAAATGCGTTCACAGAAAGCATGCGTAAAGTACTTTCTCCTACAGTGTGGCAAAATGGTTAAAAATGTCCTAATATGAACTTTTGACTCTTCTTGAATAAAAGCCTTTTAAACTAAGAAGGAGCATTAAAAGCTTAGCGCTCTTATTTCCAAACTGCATTCACAGCTAGCATGCTAAGGGAAAATGCTAATACACAGTTTAGCGTCCATGTGAAGAACATTCAAACATGTTGCCTGCAAACTACATGTAAGTCCCACATCCATCTAAAATTACAATAATAATCCAGGAGCTTCAAAATGTGACTTAGCAACTGAGATGGACCTTTGGGACACGACAGGTTGCAGTAAAACTGGTTAGTCTTCCCCCTCCAGTTTCTGTGTGACACATTTGATGCGGATATTTTCCCGGAGGTTGCGGAGGCGCGCGCTGCGACTTGTGATCTCCTCCACGTAGGTTTTGGGGAACCAGCCCCGTTCCCCGTCAGACAGTCTGATGCCTTCCACCCAGCCTGGTGAAAGACAACAACCCTCAGACATCAAACAAACCACTAGCACACTTCCATCTACTGCTTGTTTTTGAGCTCAGACAGCCGGTGAGACATTCAAACCATACATTAATTTAGCTGCAGGTTGAAGCTGGAATGCAGTTTAACTTACAGGGAACTTTCAGATTCTTACCATCACTTGTGATGGTCTTAGCGTGAAGAATGTCAGCCTTTTCCAGTGTTAACTCATCGTGTTCCTGGGCCTGATAGCTTTTGATGCACTGAACCTGGGATATATCTAAAGGGGAAAGACAAAAAGATGAATGAGAGCTCTCAAAGGTTTACACTTATTAATAGTGCGCACAAAACTCTCTACTGACCAACATTCTCACTGGCCTGCTCGATGTCTTCAAGCGGATCAGATGGAAACATGGCTGTGATCCATCTCTGCTTCCCGCTCCTTGGTAGACACCACAAACCACACAAAGGGCAGTTAGACCAGCGTCTGCCAAAGGGTCCAAGTTTGGACTGAAGAGGAATTGTTGTTGGGTCTGCACTGACAAAGTGCTTTTACTCACTCAGTGTTTGATTTGAGCAGGATCTGGTGTTTGAGCTGCTGGCCTTCACACAGCTGCAGGTGGAAGATGAAGCCTGAGATGCCCTGCAGCTTCTGACTGAGATCCTTCACTTTCAGCTCTCCTATCTTGGCGTGTACAAACACCATGAACTTCCAAGTGCTGCAAAAAACAAGTCATTTTAGTTAGCAATCTAATTTTTATTCAAATTAATAACCAGTTTTTAGATCTTTAAAACCAATTATTCTGATGTTATATGTTACGTTTATAGAAAAAGAGGTCATCCTGGTGAAGTTCATTGCAGTCTGTGTGCTGTTTCCATTAATCTCCCTAATCTGTCCTTTGGTCACATCCATGTGGGGTGGTGCTGGTGTGTGCTGTGTTTTGCAAATGTATTGGGATTTAGAAATGTCCCCCACATTGTTGCTTAGAAGGATAGGTTCTATCTTCAGGGAATAGTTTGAGATTTGGGAACTGTGCTGTCTTGTCTTTATACTTCACACACCTTTGCATGAAGCAAACAATTCATTTACTCACTCCTTCCTCCTGGACAGCAGGAGACAGTCATTGAACAGGTGGAGGTACACAGGCTTGGTGGGCAGCTTGAGCTTTGATCCAGAGATGCTCATCATCTGAGTGTCCACTTCCAGGAGTTCACCATGTTTCACCAGCCAGCGGGACTGAGAGATCAGAGGAAAGATCTACACAGAAAGCAAAAATATGATGAAGAGGGTAACAGAAAGAACTGTCTGACAGCTCTGCTGAAGGCAACATGAACAATTCACAGAAGACCTCAGTCACCTTTCCCTCAAAATGGATTTTCTTATTGAGGTGAATCAGCTCCTCCATCCTCTTCATAGACTGCACGCTGGAGTTACATTCTTTGATGATCTAAGAAGACACATACCAACATGGTTATTACTGTTGTGCCTCACCAGCGATAATACTGGTACTCATCCAACTGGCTATTAGGGATGATAATCACCACCTTTTTTAGCTCATTGAAAGCTTTCGTGGCAGTGTCCTCATCTCGGGAGCCTGGAGTTGTCCTCTTTAAGATATTCTGAAAAATAAAGGCGTTTTTGAAGACGCGCCAAAGGGTAAACAATACTCTTGTTACGCACGGCTGGGGAAAAAACCCGCTGCAGCAAATTGCTTAGCCGGTCCAAATATTACCCCATTTACAGTTCTTTGTAATTGGGTTTCAAGTGCGAACATGAATTCTGCAGTGAATGTTTAATCGCGTACCTCCACTAGCATTTTAAGCCGTGTGATTCTCTGAAATGGCAGGATTAGAAAAGAGGTCAGAGGAAGTCTTTGGCAGACTGGGTCCTCCTCCAAGCGAGCCAGGATGCCGGGGAAACGAGGGTTCTCTTGCCTGAGAGGACAAGACGGGAAAATTTAGAGAAACACTTTAATGACTTTTAGTGAAAGTAGGTGTAAATTCCAGTGTGCTTTTTAACCTGAGAAAAAAAAAATTCAGCTCTCTCTGGATGAACCATCGGCAAGTTAAGTCATGCAGGTGTGAAATAACACCTGAACGCCCTTAGAGGAAACTGTGGACATTCTGCATGAAAACAATTGGGCTTTTTCTTGCACTACAGCACATAAATATACATACATATATGTACATATATGTTCAGAGGTCCAACAGATGATTTATTATACATACAATTAAAGTAGTTACTTACAGCAAACGCTGGTATGTCTGCTCCTGGTAAGCCTGGTTAGTTACATATGGTAAATAAACCCTTCGCAAAGCCGGGCAGTGGTTTAGGACGATGTCGCACACATCAAAACGCAGGATGTCTTCCTCCAGCCTGTGCTCCAGGTCCTGGAGAAACCTACCGGCAACCAGAGGGCAGAAAATACGCTCAGAGAAGGAGGCACGATAAGTGGGGTGTTAAAACGAAAGACTAGAGGGCAACAGAGGCATATTAGCAGCATATTACTTCACCTCTCACTGACATCTTTGACTTCAGGCAGTTTGGAGAAGAGCCACTGTTTATCCTGAGCACCCAGACAGTCTGCCAACTCCTGCGACAACATGAAGTGGTCCACTGCGATCGTCAGACTGCGGATGTACGATGCCTCCGACGTCACCAGCTCAAACTTAGCCTGAGTTGAGGAAGACAAAGCATGTCAGCCAGCTCTCTACCGTGCGTGAACAAGAAAACAGCTGTGGCAGAGACACACCACCTCCTGTAACTTCCTCTCCTCGTTGCTGAAGTTGTCGAGCTGGCCGCTGGTTCGAACATCAGGGATGTCCTGCCACAGTGCAAAAGCAGAGCCTCTGGATGAACGAAAAGAGCTGGATGGAGACAGATTAGAAGGGGATGGGGTCCCGTCAGACCCCTCATCCCTGAGCCCTTCCTCCTCTGTTCCTGGCTCCTTCCCCTGTTGCCTCTGGATCTCCCTGTTGATGGCGACGTCGCTGTACTCCTGGTACAGAATCGCTGTAGGAGATGTTGAGTGTGAAAAAGGATGTTGCAGTACAGTACAACCAAGTCTTGGTTTAATTATAAAATATAAACAAATAGATCAGAGAAACTTACAGCTTGGCAAAAACCTTGATAAGCGATTTGAAGTGGCGATAGTTGGAAGTGTTCCCATGTCCTCATCTATGGATTTCTTTCTCATGCTGTGAAGAACATGTGAATAAACATCAATACATGGCTTTTAATGTCTGCAGGTTAATTTTTTAAGACCATACTTACCCGAGTTTTGTGCTCCACCGATGCAAAGGCATGCCATTGTCACTGCTGGGCTGCAGAGTAGGGGCAGGTCCTACAGGACTGTGGGGGGCGCTATCACTAGAACCCGCTGAGCTGCGGTGCTTAGAGTTGGACTTATCTAGGGAGGACAAAGAGCACATGGTGCAAGTGTGAATCCAGTGAAGACCACGTGTAGTCTCGGGGCAGCAATTCTTTCTCTACAATGTTTGCACGTGGCAGGGAACAGGGAGGCATGAAGAGGAAGAGGACATGACACAGCTGAGGTGCAGAGCTGAATTCATTCTGGGAACACTGCAGTTACAGAGTTAACATCCTCCTTGCAGCCTCAATAATTATTTTCAGTATTGATTCATCTATTGGTAATGGGTAAGGATAATTCATACAATGAATGAATAATATGGCCAATGCAGTTAATACTCCTCCTTATTCTCCGTTGTAACACACTGGGTTGGGTTTCAGGGCCACTTTTCAATCGAATGTTACCACGATGTCGTTGTACTCACAGTCTGGGTTTGGGCTGAGGCTGTTGGAGCTCTGTCTGTCCCTGGAAGCGACTCGAGCGGACAGCGACTTCCCCAGCTTCAGTGTGAAGGAGTTCTTCCTCTGAGACAGCTGAAGTCTAGATATCAGTTCTGAAGCTGAGAAGCGCCGCCGCTCTTGATCCCCTTGGCGGCTGCGTGGCAAAAAGCTCCCACCTGTGGCAATTGACGTCTCTACACTCCCACTGTCTTCCCCCAACCCTGGTACTGAGTCCTCTATTATCTGCAGTGGTTCTGCAGGTAGACTGAATATATCATCGTGACTGAGGTTTGGGAGATCTGTAATACCGTCTGTGGATGAAGGGCTTGAAATGGCTTCCAGAGGAGATAATCCACTAAGGTCCTCCTCCAGGAAAGATGCAAAAGGCCCTGGGAAGATGTAGTCCGGGTCCAGGATTGGGCTGCTGAGAGATTCATCGCTCAGGCTTTCAGGGGAGTAAACCTGCATCTTTCGCCCTGGAAAGGAGAGAGTAGCTTTATTAGGCTGTAGAGAAACATGTTTGGAGTTTCTGACGTGTTGTGTTAGCTTCGTGCACACTCACGGATCGACTTCTCTTTCAGTGAACCCTGTGATGTCCTCCTCTGTGGCTGACAGGACTCTGGGCTCTGAAACCCAGGACCCTCAGGTGAGGATGGAGAGCAAGGTACCTGTGATTCCCAGGAGTCTCTGTTTGTGTATAGAGAGGACAGAGGGAGCGACAGAGGCAGGCTAAGAGCAGCATGGAGAGGACGACACACTGTTGTGACAGTACGAGGTTTTTCAGTCTGCTCCTGAAAAGAAGTCCTGACGCCATTATGGCATTCAAGCTCTGGGTCACGGCCAGATGTACGAGAGTTCAAATTCAGCGTTGTTTCATGCTCGTTGTCTGTCCTGTGGCAGCCGTTCTGCATGTCATTTAGTTCATTTAGTGTGTGTCTGAAACCATTCAGAGTCAGGGAGCGTGTTGCGCATTGTGTGTCCGGGATAACAGTTGGCCTCGCAGAGCCAAGACCGTTAAGTTTCGGAGTCACTGGTGGTTGTAGCTCAATAAAAGCCAATGTTTCCTGCTGGCACACGGCGATATGCTTGTGGTGGCACGGGTGGAGGAGGGGCCTGTCCTCCTGGGCCTCGCTCAGAGCCTGGGACTCTCCTGAGCCAGGGATCCACATGCTGGGACTCTCTCCTCTGCAGCGAAAAGCGTGAAGGTGGGGTTGGAAATCAGGAAAAGGTGAGAATCCATACCCGGGGAGCATGGCTGAACGAACACATGGGAGCTACAAAAGAAGAGAAGGAAAAAAACTATTTACTATGTTTTACTAAAAAGATTTGTCATCTGTAGTCTTTTTTCAGGCAACTACTACTCGTGCAATGGAAACACAACAGTGACAGCCGATTAGACGGAAAAAATAAAGAGCGTAAGGACTCACGCACTTTAGGAAACAAACATTTTTTAAGTGCATCAATTTCTTTCTTGATTATAACTCATTATAATAGACTGCAAATTATTAGTTAGAGAACGTAAGCTGAATTTAATGCTTTGCTTGGTTCATGTTGGCACAATGCGATTCACAAGTAAAATCAAAAGAGGCAAAGCATATTGTTACGGTTTTGTTTTCTTTTTTTATGCATACGATCCCTGACCAAACAATCATAACAGTTATTCTAGTGGCACACCCATGGCTTCTCAATAAAGACTAAGAGAGCTGAAGCAAAAACTGAATCAATACAGTTCGGGCCGTAGCTCTGCGTGCAGCTGGGATTAAATGAAATGGCCAATCAGCATGAATGATGTAATGATGTATCTAAGTGAAATAAACTTTTCTGGCCCTACCATGAAAACCATGTAACACACATTAGTCAAAACAGGTTGGCATTGTGCTGATGGGTGGGGGAGAACATGTTTTAACACACCTGTAGTTAAAGTTTAATGGGTAAAGCAGAGTTACTGAAAAATATAATGTATGAAGGGATACATACAGTGCTGCATGATGGAAAATGTAACTATTTGAGAGTAACGCAACTAATTAATGTCATAAGAAATAAAAAATGAGATTTTTCTTGTTATTGTTTTGGATTGCGTGGATTTCTGCATAAATAAAGAAAAACAGAGGAGCGAAGGGGAGGAAACCGGAATCTTTCTTTAAAGAAATAAGCGGGTACGTTAGTCTACAAACCACTTATCCCGCAGCCAAACATGGATGACTGGACACAACTCGCTGTTTGCTACTTGGCTTAGTGTCGCCAGAGGATTCCACTGACTCAACCGAGTGTTACGCACTATATTCAGTTATAATGAACAGTAAGCAGTGCTGTGCACGTTTCATCGACTATTCAGACACTGTGGGCATGTTTAGTTAGCGGGAGTTGGTAGAGCACCGACTTTCTGTACATTTTTGGGATTCATGCAGCCTCGTTTAAGATGTTAACCACACACACACACACACACACACACACACACACACACTGTGCAGACACTCCTGGAATTAGCAAGACGGACCCTGAAACTATTGACGCGTGCAAGATGTTTCACAGTCAAACCCAGTCTTCACACAAGGACACACACGCACACACACACTTAAGTCTGGGGTAGTGTGTCTCCTGAGCCGTGTCTTCCTGCTCTAATTAAAGACCTCTCTGCACGCAGCATTCGCCCTCTGTATTTAACATCTCTAGACACACACTCATGCCGGCGCGCACACCAGCTCCACACAGGATACTACAACAGACAGACGTAGGAAGAGAGAGCACATCCTCAGCACTCTCACCTTTCACCTTAGATCTATACTCATCTATCACTGCGGCTGTTGGTGTGCCTTCCTGTCAGCTCACGTTAGCTAGCAGGCACCTTTTTCTGATTGAGTATTAACAGCGAGTGTCTGGTAAAACCCAGCAGCGGCTCGTACAGTTAGCTCTGCTGACGGGCGGAGCTCTGTCTCATCTTACCCTCCTGCTTCCTGAACAGGTAATCCTCATCTTCTGACTTAAACACCAGGTAAAAGGAACGGCACAGATGCACAACACACGCAGTCTTACTCTATATTGGGGAAACAGAATGTGTTTTAGTAAAGCAGTGAGCTCTTCACAGGAGCATTGACTTCCTGTCTGAATGTAAGTCATTGGATGAGTGCCTGACTGTTTTTTTGGTATAGGAGAGTATAAACCTCAACCATTTGTTCTCTTAAGTCAAATATCTTAGCCCAGTGGCTTCATCTTAGTGAACAAAAGTAAACTAGATTAGATTTATCTTGCAGACAAGTTTACATTTAGTTACATCAGCTAAGAAATGTAGCGATGACACACATTGCAGTGTTTTGAGATACTGAAAGCTGACCTTTGACCTTGGACACAGCAGTCTATTATTAAGGAGTCTGTGACTCCATAAATGACTTCACAAATACTGAACAGAAATTGAAAAATGTATTCATGTCGTTGCCGAATCAGTCACTCTCTCTCACTCTCTGCCCGCAGCTCCCCCATTTTCTTTGTGTCGCATTCTGGCACAACGTTATCTACCGAAACTGCCTTAGAAAATCAAGAGATTTTCATCTGCGCACTAATGTTTTGAATCATTTTTCTTGCTACATAGCCTACCCTCAGAGCAGAGTTAGTGTGCTGTATAGTGTGTAATTTGGGGCACGGGGAAGGTCACATTGTGTGAATATTAATTGTTAACTTCCTTTTATCTCTTATCTATTTGTTCACGGCCGCATACATAAACACACACAGCAGGCGCTTTGTCATGGATAATCACAAGATAAGAAATGATACCCTCCAATAATGCGTTTTCATTTGTAATTTTGAGTTTAATTACCACACTGACGCATTAACTCTTTATGAGATATGTGTACTTTACATTACATTAGGTAGCACCACGTCATACAGCGCACCTGTAATTTAGATGAGCATAGGTGTATCATAGTGATTCTTTAGAGGATAAAAGCAAAAATTAATGTTTTTCCTGAAAGTATTACTTTGTTTATATGGTGTTTGTTTGCCTGGAGAATCACAGACTGAAAATCATAGTTCACCTTCCCTTTTATTGAGCGCACATGTGCTTGTATGCTGTGAATATGAGGCTGTTGAAAAGCCACACCTGTTCTTGTGGCAGCAGTCGGCAAGCCCAGTGAGTCCTATCTCTCTCCGTTTCTCTTTTACACTCACTACACACACACACACACACACACACGTTTGCATGCACGTATGCATGCCAACACACAAACACAAGCACGCGTGCACACACACACACACACACACACACAGAGTTGTGCAGGCACAAATGGTTACCTGTTCCCTGCTGCAAACAAAGGCAGCCTTTATTTGTGCGCCTGGGCCAGGCTGCCCTGAGCACAAGACACCTGAGAGGGTGTGGGAACTGCTTATACTGATCCGCTCATATAGTGCAGCCACTGAGCCATATAAACACATGCAGACCACTGCTGCGTAATGACACAAGCTTATTGGTGTCTGCATGTGATTACCAGACGGTTATAGTGTAATCCTGCTGTGGATGTACAGCATTAAACAAACATAAGTTACCTCTATCTGCCTGTCACATGAAATTAAATACGAATTGTTTCCCTGTCTACAGCGTATTGTTTGATCATCTCATCTTTCAATATTATCTCAATGAATGAACGTTCACATAATCCTCCACAAACAGCCGAGTCGTCGTAAATCAACGCGCTCGTTGTAAAAAATTAGTTATCTGCTCATTTCATCGAGAAAACCTCCGAGATCCCAAAAACTAAGGATGAGCCTACCACCGCCACATTTATCATAATATGAGAGCATCCGATTACACGTCGTCACATTCCTCCTCACGCTGATACAATTATATCACGCTATTAAAATTTCAATTCCAAAGACGTGTAATTTCCCTTGTCATAGCAGGGTGTTATTTGTGACTGTTATGGACTTTGCTGCCAGTGTTTCCCCCTGTAATTTCACTAGGCTGCTCTAAGACGCCGTGTCTGCGTACTGCTGTTAATGAATGACACTCTGGCATGCCTTTAATGCCAGCAGCCATACGCCGAGCGTTTTTAATTGTGATATTCTTCATCTTGAAGGTCTCGGAATAATCCTTTAATGGAGTGTATCGCACAAATATGAGCAGAAATCAGCTTCGTGATGGAGCCAAAATGTTGTGTAATCGCATAATTAAAGTTTGTTTGATGTTTGCCGGGGGGGTGTTAAAACAAATGGATTCACTGTTGGAGCTGTTTGTGGTTCACAGAGGTGAAGAAATATGTTTCTATACTGTACCTGTCTAACGTGTGGGGACAGTAGCTCTGCTTGAAAAGTGGTAGGCTGGAAAAAGCTTCATGTTTCAGAGACAAAAATAATCTGTGCCTGGTTTATAAGAGTTGACCACTAATACTGTGTGTGTGGATGTGGGTTTGACTGTCGATCAATGGCGCAACAAATTCTCAGCTGTCTGATGATGTTTTAGCCTGAAAACAGCAGTCTGCTTTGTTTTGCTCAGTGTGGTCCTGCAGGGCTGCTCAGGTATTTGCTTTGGTCACATGTCAACATGTAATTCTGACAGTAGCACAGACTTTTCCTGGCTGAGATCATAAGGTGGGGATTTGACTGGCCTCGATTTTTTTTTAACTCGAAAAACAAGGCAGCTGTTCTCGAAATCTCAATTGTCACCTCAATGCAGCACTGACTAAACTGAAAGCACACTGTTTACGCCTGGTATGATCTGCTTTAAAGTATGAGTCTTCTATATTTTGATTATTCCTTTCCAACTCTAATGTATTTCAGCATGGGCACTGTAGTTTCATTTAAGCCATTTCAACACGCACCGATCTGCTGTGACCACTTGCAACTGCGTGTCTGCTGATGCTACTCCTGCACATTTGTCACAATGGAGATCATACTTCAGCAGAGCAAAACATTGAAATCTGTGTCGAACCCAAGCTTCATGCAGAGGATCATCACCGGCTACAACTCAGAGACCAAACAGCAGTCTGAGCAATGGAAAAGCTGCAGTATCAAGGAGCAAAGTCAAAGCATCACTTCAGGAGGCCATGCTGGTTGCTTTCTGCACCATGAGTTCATCCTCGAGGGTCAGACAGTCAATGGTGAGCGCTCGTGCGACGGCTCAGAGGGCACTGATGATGCACAGGGTTTTTTGGGCTGCACCAACACAATGGTCACTCCCCACATGCCCTGCTTGCAAGATTTGATGATGAGGGTCTTTTGTTCTTTTCTCAAAAATGAGATTCAAGCTGGAGGATCACAGCTTTGACACAGAGAATAATGCCCAAAGGACATCCACTGCACATCACAGTCAGTGCAAGTTTACATACTGGGACTTCCAATACCAAAGGAGAAGATGTGTATTTATCTACATTTGAACATAGTCCCGAAAAAATATAATATTTACTCCTGTTTGAAAAAGACTTACTGAAAACTACAGTTCCCAGCTGTTAAAGAATTAAAAAAATGACTCTGACCATTTTTAAGGATTTATTCCCTCAGTAGGATCCAGTGGATCTGGGCTCTGCACCGTGGCCCGGGTGGTGAAGTCAGAAGGTATAAAGAGATAGAGAGTGCATGAAAAACATTTAGAATATCACCAGCTTTATTGTTTTTTCATGCCAAACTGTGAAAAAATGGATTTCCCCTGCAGCCTCACAGTAGGGGATTAAACAGTGCTGACCCGGGATGATGAACTGTGGTCTCAGGATTCTCAGATTCTCTGTGGATGTTTTCCAGATTAAAACTAAACTCGTGAGATTAAGTCAGGCTTTGCCCAAGTTAAAAGTCACTTCCCATGCTCTTGTGTGATATAGAACAAACAGCTTACTTACTTCCTACTCACTCGCTTACTTCTGAACAGCTCAAACATGCACGCCGCGACAACCCCTGACGCAACACATATCAGCTTTTAAGTCCAAAAGCTCTGCCCAAGCAACAGTTTTTCCAGGAATCTGCATGACAAGACACAGAAGAAGTAACCTAGTTCCAGACCGAGACAATCAGATCTATTTTGTGTGCAGGATTAAGAGGGTGTGGACATCATCTCACTCTGCCAGAGTCAGGAAAAAAAGCTGCATATATGTGAAAATGCCACAAAAATATTGCCATAGACACAAATGAACAAGTAGGTCGACTTGCACAAATAGCTACTCTTAAATCTGCAGTGATGAAGTCTATGTTAAAGTTAAGTGTAGTCTAGCAGGTTCTGGTAACTTGTGCTGCAGAGGAGGCGCTGCTGCCACCGGTGGGATGGAACAAAACAAAACATCATCTGAAATGTGCAAAGTGAAACAAGCTTGACAAGACATCTCGTCCACTCTGTGTACACGGTGCTGTTGCAGTACGTACCGGTCGCAGATGAAGAGGACAATCTAATTTTGTGTAGCAGCGTTAAGGTGTCGGTGATAAACCAGCTAATATTCTATCTAACGCTGATCAGACTCTGTGGAAACTGTCCGTCCCCTCCCCCGCGCACACTGTTTCTCCCCATGAGCGCAGGTCCGCTGTGTTTGGTCAGACAGACCGGGGTGTCCTCACAGTGTGGTGTGACCAGCTCATGTGTGTGTGTGAGGTCGCAGTTTAACTCGGTCACATCAGACCACTAATTGCCAAGCAGCAGACTAAAGAGCCCAGCATTGTCTGCCGAGACAAGACATGACATCACTCAGCGTCACTTCAAGGAAAACCACCCTCCTGGGCGAAACCAGTTTTTGTAGCGTTTTCCATCAACACTGAGAGAGTGATGAGACGTTCACCTGCCAACAACAAACAGCAACACTTTCTTTCAACTGGTAAACTGAAATAACACCATTAAAAGACAACCCTGTCATAATGGATATCCTTATTATTAGTCCTACTGCCTCTTTTCAGCCCATATTAATATATAATCTTGTGTTAACTGACAAATGGAGCGGGTTGTGTAGTTAGGATGAGTTGCTGCAGGCTGCCATGGGACTAAAATAACTTAAAAACACAAACATCAAATCAAATCTTCTGCAGGCTTGTGTTGCCGGTTTTCCATCCAGTTATTCTAATGCAAATTATGAAGCGTTGACATAAAAACTGCTACCTGCAACTGCAAACTTGTTGCTAAAATTCAGACATTATTCAACAGGCACTTATGCTTGTTTGCAGTAGGCCGGTTTTATGTCAATCAATGATTTGGCGTTGGATATTCTGAAATGGTTCAGTTTATGTCCCGTGTCTCTCCCCTGGTTGCACATAACTCGATTTCCATTTTGCGCAATATTGCAAAGGTACACCAAAATTACCTGGAGAAAGCCAGGCAGTTGTCTTCTTGTTATTTTAATGGGCTTCATTTAAGTCTCTCAATCAAAACAAACTGCTTAGCGAGACTCAAATTCCAATCAGAGAAAGCACAACAGATGTCAAAGTGACGCACTAAGCTGTATTTTTTTTTTGGAAGATCAGACGCCTGAATGCTGCGAGAATGGGTGAGTGAATTCAGGTCAGGGAGTTTCTTGGTATTCGTTCTTCTTACAGCCTCCACCCACTGAGGCAGGTGAGCACCCCAGAGGCTTCTGAGGGGGTAGATTGGGGGGGGTTACCCAAATGTTTACACATGGTGTGGGTCCTCCTAATCCCCCTCTACAGCCTTGGGCAACATACCCATGACCTTCCGAGACACTACGAAGATGCATACTGACAACCTGCCTTCCAATCACACAAAGCCACGACACGCACTGAGGCATGCCTGAATGTGAGTGTGGGATAGAGATCTGTCTGTGATGGAAAGCGACAAGATGTAGAAAAGGCCTTCCCTGACCTTGTCTCACCCAGTGGGATTCCCGCTAACAGACACGGACAAACAGTAATCTCTCATTTAAAAGCCTGAAAAAATGGCGACCATCTCACACGTAAACGCCAAGACTTTTGGACCTTTAACCTCCCCCCACCCGCCGCCGCTTTACTCTGCCACCATAAGAACTGCAGTCAGATAAGCGGACACAAAGGAGACATGCAGCCAGGACAGTAGAGAAACAAAGGAGCTACTGACAAACTTATGGAAATAACCTGGTCTAATTATGGTGCTTTGTCATAAGTCGCAAAAGCTACCAAGTCGATGAAGGGCCAGGGATCCAACACGCAGTAAATCCAGAAAATCTCATAATCAGTAGCTCCTGACAGACGATGGTTATCAGTATGTGAGCAGAGACTCTAAGAAAAGGAGCGCTGATTTAAGATGCTTTGGCAGGTTGCGTGGTCATATGAAAAGTTCAGACCAGCACATTAAAAAAAAACCTTCTCAGAGAAGAGACGCTGTTAGCGAACGACGTGTTCAAAAGCCCACCAGCCTCCGTTATCATCAAAGTGATTTTTTACAAATAACTCAACATGAATCCATCCACATCCATTTTATGGTTCACAAGGTTATTTTCCATTATCTAGTAATTAAGCTTTGTTTTTTGATGAATTGTTTATCTATAACATGTCAGGAAATACCCATCGCCATATCCGAGATCCCAGCAACAAGTACTGTGTTGAGAGCCTCATGTATCTTATTCTTCTGTGCCGAAGAGCTTCATTGTTGCCCAGAGACTTTTAAAAACGCACAAGCTGCATTACATTTTCAGTCCGTACCACATTCGCCGCCCTGCTGCTGTGAATACTCACTCGAGCATCAAACGTGTATCACTCCACAGTTGAAAATAGTTCCTAAAAAAATGCGCTTCTTACTCCTTTTTGAGTAATGTTTGCTGAAATCTGCGATGTCCAGCTGTCTTTGAGAATAGCTTAGAAACTATATACCAACCTGTTTTTAAAGACTCGTGTCTCCAATAGGCACTAATGGGGTTTGGGCTTAGGGCCAAAGACAGAGTAGGGATATAGAAAAGTATGGCAACACTAATGCTTTGTTGGTTTGGGTCTTTTCATGAGACTTGTAAAGAATAAAAATATAAAATATTACCAGCCTCCTATTTTATACTTACTTACTTAAATATTTAAGTTGATTATTGTTTTATCCATTCTCATACATTGTTACCAGTAGTTACCTTTGTGTTGATCGGCCAATAAGATCAGTACTAGAAGCGTCGTAGTAACTGAATTAATATTTAAAGAAGGTGTGCAATGAGTGAATCTGCTGTGGTTTCATTTCAGGATTCTGGTTTAAAGTCACTGAGAAGCAGGAGGCTGAGTTTGCTGTACTCAAACTGTCAATCAGAGCACTTTGATTCCGATCTGATCCCTTGCCACTGAGCTCTCAAGAGGCTGACCTACTTTACAACAAATTGCTGATGCATCTCTTGCATTCATCTGCTCGTGCATTCACCCGCACTCTCTTCATCTCTGTTTTCAAGCTCCCTGCTCCACTTTTTCCCAGCTGAGCACCAGCAGTTTTTCCTCACCTGCACCCCCCCCCCACCCGAAAACACGACTTGCTTTTATTATCTGGACAGGTATGGACAAGCCATCCACTGGGCTGCCTGTTGTTTTGAAACGTGATCAGGTAAAAGGAAAACACACCTTTTAACGAGCTGACCGTCCACCAAACGATTCCACTTTAGCCCCAAGCTAAAGTTATAAACTATTCATAACTAGACTTTAAATCCCAGCCGCATCATCAGGATTAAAGTGATGAATTGAAAGTGAGCTAAGTGCCCACGAAGGCACTGAGGGAGAACAGAAGAGTTGCTGTTGTTGTGAGAGCAACACCTGGTTTGTGTCTTTTCCTCAGAAAAAAAAAAAAAAACATTCTAGAGAAGAAACACATTATCTCCTATGAATACAAATGTGAAACACACACACACACACACACACACACACACACACACACACACACACACACACACATAGGCTGCATCTTCTTGGCCAAGTCGCAATGTGAAATAACCTGAGGGCTACAGTGCTAGACAGGTGTGCAGCAACCCAGCCAGAGCCATGCTCGGCACACATCGCCTCTGGGCTCGCGTTTCAATCCTTCTGTTATTCTCTGATATTCTCTGACATGCAGATTAACTAATAAATGACAGAGCCTGTGCACTGCTGCCTGAAAAGTGAATGGTTTGTACTTTCAAGGAGATCTCCGGTTGTCTTAGAAAAGCAGCTTTTCTACTTACAAGTCAAATCCGTCACATTACTGTATTATTATTAACTGAATGCACCAGTTTTTAACTCAGTAGGTGGTCTGGTTTACAGTCCAGATTTGAAGACAAGTTCACGTCCAGCTTCAGAGGTGCCCCCAACCCCCAGATGAGACGCTCTGACACAAGGAGATACTTTTCCACATTCCCCGGATGACTCTGCAAGCTCATTCCTCTGAAATTGACCACTAAACCGGGGCAGGAGACAAACAAAGAAACTCAACTACTGTATACACGTGCAGGAGCAAAGACTGCTATTATGGGCTATTAAGGCCACTGCTATTTAGGCCACGAGCCAAAAAGGCTAGGAAAGTTACAGGGCCTCCTCAAAATATCGGTGTCACTGATGTTTAAGGGCAAGTTGCCTTCCATCATTGATGCCTAATGATTTTAGCCTAGTTTTAAGAAGAGCAGGTCAGCGCAAAACATAGAGCGGAGCCACTCATGTTCAGGTTTGCAGCTGAGCGTGTGCATATGAGTGTGAATACCATAGGAAGCGCAGGTAGCATTTGCATGCAGGGTTAGCTCGGGGCAGGTGAGGGAGGTAAGGGGTAGAAGGAGGGTAAGGTGTGGCATCCTGGATTGCTTCCCCACAGCACACACACACACACACACACATTCGCAGACATACTCAGACAGCCAGTGTCTGAGTGGCAGGTGATGGGGCAGGTGCTCTCCAGACATATTGGGTGGAGGGAGGAAGTGGGAAGAGGGAGGGGCGCTGTGGTGTGCCGAGTTATAAATCTGTGTGTGATATCTGTGTGGGAAATCAAATGTACAGTAATGTGCTCATAGATTTGAAATTCTATCTGAGCTAAAGGAATACTGACATCCTGATTTATTTCCAATGTGATAACTATTCAAAAAAACCCATTACTGTTATCAGAAGTCTGCCATCACACAGGGGCTCTCCAGCCTGTAATAAAGTGCAGTGAAACAGTTCAAGGTCCTGATTTATGCTTTGCGCTGGTACACGTCTGCCCAGCGTGCAGGTGGTGCGTTCGAGTCAGACATACCGTAGTAAATCAGATAATCCAGAAAAACACCCACAGCTATCTATTTGTGCTCCAGCCAAGGTATGTATCGCCAGACTATCCGTGCACACAGGCGCACAGCACCAGCAGCAGCAGCATTTGACTCACATGACAATACACTTAGTCATCAGAACGGCAGACAGGGAAGAAGGCGGTCACTTCGGCCCGGCCTCTCGCTGATGGAGCTTGGAAGACGTTGAGGAAAAGTGTGGAGGGCGGTAATCTGTCTCATGTGTAGACCACAACAAGAACAAGGGAGCAGCTTCCTTCCTTTAAAGAATACCCAAACCATTGTCAGCTGCTGCAGAGAAACACACATGTACACGAATGCATGGACTAATACACGCATTCACACGTTTAAGAGCGTGCGCACACTCCTCAGCTAGCGAATGGAGGCTCTTTCTCCGCCTGCAGCTACAGGCAGAGAAGTTGTTTGAGTCTTATGCTAAAATGTCCCACGAAGGAGAACAGAGCGCCAAGTTTCAGCCATGTACAGTTTTTAACAACCCCTCATCCAGCATACTCGAGACATGCACTTACCTGCCCCACTCTGCAACAGCTCACTGCTGCACTGTAACCATCACATTCACCTCACTCTACACTGCCTAGGGAGCTGCTGGAAACGTTACAGATGCAAGCAGCCACTTCTTCCAAGAGAATAAATGAATAGTGAAGCTGATCATCCCACTGGCAGCATGTATGCATCTACTTGTGCTGGATATTTGGCTTCCTGCAACTTTTGTTTTTGTTGCATGACAATGGAAACAGCTCTAAAACCGGCAAATTTCACATTTCTAATCCTGTATTCCGCTGCAAAGCACATGCATATACCGAAAGGAGTGATTTACACAGCTGGGTTTGCCAGTGGAGGTGTAAGATAATCCAGGCAAACAGAGTCCTGTGTTTGCCACTTGATAATCCATCTCATACTTGTTTCCTGAATCCCATAGGGAGACAATATCTACCTTTGTTTTCAGGGCATATGTGCTGTCAAAGAAATGCAACGCACCTGACAAGCTGCACAGCACTACTTCCTCCACAAGTGCACAAAAGGAGAGCCTGCACATAACGCAGCTCAACTTTCACTCCAAGCAGGAAAAGGACAAGGAACAGCAACGCGTTTCTCTGCTTTGCTTGAATTTGGTGTGAATGAGTTACTGTTGTTGTTCGTCAGTACTCTACCTCATTGGTGTTAGGAGCCTACTGTGCGTGCTGGATGGTGGCCAGCAGCAGTGTGTGAATCCAGGCCATCCCAGGGTCAGGCTGAGCAACTCTGCTATCCATTGCTGCCTTGTGTTCCTCCCGGCTTCTTTCCTCCCTTCTCCTCCCTCAGATTCTTTTCTTTTTTTAAAAGGCGGCTCGGACTTTTCAAATCGGTGCTCCTCTGCCTGGTTCGTCTTCTTCTTCCTCTTGTTCTCAGCCTCCTCGGGAAAACAAAAACAGGTTGAAAAACAGCCACCACTTGCTGCTCTCAGAGCTACTTACAATGCAGATCCCCTCTCTAAGCTCCTCTGCTCTCCCTTCCCTCTCGCTCCTTTCCCCTCCCTCCCTCTCTCTCTCTCTGCTACTGTTGGGGAAGAGCTCTCTCATTTTCTCTCTTTCTCCTCCCCCTCTCTTGCCCTTCCTCTAACAGTTCCTCTAATAGTTATTTAGTGTCTCATTTCAGCACCTGCTTTGAGACAGGGAGAGACAGGGAGACAGGGAAGCAGACAGACTTGCAGAGAAAAATGTTGTGTGTACAAGACAAAATGTGCATGTGTGTGTCTATGCAATGGTGTCGGGGTGCTTCATGTGCAAAAAAAAAAAATACATACACACAATATATGTGCGTGTGTGTGTTCATATACTGACATTTGAATGTGCGATGCGTGCATTTACACATTCAAATTCAAAACACCCGCATAAATCCCAACATGCAAAGGTACACATTTGCATTATAGCCTATGTGCACGCAAGTATTCGCTTCACTGTGCATGCAGATCCATTGCCGTGAACGCCTGTGTGTGCATGTGCATGTGTGTGCGTTTCTGCGTGCAGCTTTCACTAAACGTCGAACTGTGGAGTTGGCGACAGAGAGAAGCTGCAGCAGCGTGCTTGAACTCATCTTATCTCTGTCAGTGCCCACTGCTTGCTGCTATTAACAGTATTCACTAATCAAACATGAAAAGAATGGTGGGTGGGTGGGGGGTGGGTTACCTCAGGACACTAGTTTACTCAGCAGTAGTGGACGCCTAATTGTCCCTATTCGGGTTTAGGGGAACCTGAAGACATGAGAGATGTTTGTGATTTATCTTTTTGTGCTGCTGTTCTCATCTGTCTGTCTGTCCGTCTATGTGTGTTGATTCACATTTTGTGACTTTACAGTATGTATAGCATAGCATTCTGTATCGGTTTCTTTGCTCTAAGTTCAAAGTAAAATATTGTAAATGTAAATTCAGCAGGATGCCCGGTAACTTTACAGTCTCTGCTACAATTTGAAATAAAGCTCTGTGGGTTCAAACAGTTTGCTGCACAGTGTAAGTTTGTAGTTACCAACTAAGGACAAAGTTTTAAGTGGATATTAAAAGAGAAGAATATTTATATATATATGAACTTATGCTGCGTTAGTCTGAGGTTTTTCGTTTTTATTGTCAGTGCTTGATTCCAGTTTTACACAGGGATGGGTGATAAAAAGCTTTGAGGGTCAGATTGTTTGGATGTGATTTTGCATACTCTGCATGTTCTACAGCTGATCAGTATTGCCAACATAGCCTTAATGTTATGACATTGATTTCAGAAGTATGAACAAGCTCCACAGCATAACTGCGTCACACTGAGCATCTCAAAATGCAAATAAAAGGGGTTTTTTAAAAGCAGAGTTTGGGGGATTTTCAGGTGAGTCTCCCTCACATGCCATGGTACAGTCTGATGTCTGCTGCATTGCTACTTTGTGGCTGATTTGGAGCGTTGTTTTGCAGCCCGTGCATGCATGAGCCTCCTTCCTCGCTCCAGTAGTCGGTGAACGAGCCAGCCGGTGTCCACAGTGCATACCTGTGCTCGCTGACATGTACTAACTCACTCTTCCTGCAGGCCATGGCAGAGGAACGCACAGCAATCATAACATTCAGAAGATGAATGTGGCCAAGAGAGAGGAAAGGGAGAGAGAAAGGGAGTATATATATATATAAATATGAAAAAATACGAAGGATGACAAAAGTGAAAGAAGAGAGACGGAAGGAGAAGAGAGTGGAGAAAAGGGTTAAGAAAGGGTGAGGAGGACGAGGAGGAGAAAAGTCAGGAGTTGCCCAAGGCCACTGCCATCGGTGGAGTTTGTGAGGGGAGGAGGGAGGAGGGAGAGGAAGAGAGAAATCATCAACGAACACCTGTCTGCTTCTGACTCCTAATAAATCAGCGTCTTCTTCATCTGTCTGCAGGTCTCTGGTGTTTGGAGAGGGTTACATCCTCTGGGGGGGGGGGTCAGCAGGAGGGGATGGGAGGGAGAGAACAAGAAAGAAAGTGGAGATAGTAGATGGAAAGCTGTGATAACATTAAAGTTCATCCCGACAGCACCGAGGGAAGAGTATCTCCCAGCTGACACATATCAGCATTTCAGAATCCCACGCTGAAGAGGCGTTCGCATTCATCAAACTAGATTTATTTTGCTCTAAAAGGTCTTAAATGCAAAACAGCTCACGCACAAAATATGTCCTGCATCCAGGGCCTTTATCACTCCTGTTTACAGCATCGTACAGTAGCCACTCTCAGAAATCCTCCACGCGAAACTCTGCACAGCATTTCAGTAGAAAAGTTGTGTGTACATACACGCAGCAGACAGAGGGTGTAGATGTTTGCATATGTTCTTCATCGTAGTGAAGACAACGGATAGTCTACGTTGTTATAACAGCTAAGAGTTCAAAAACAGGGAAAAACACTTGGTTCTTTTGCTTTTTTTACAGTCTGAGCTGCTGGCACAAAGGTTTTGCACTTTGACCTCGAGGGGTCGTTACAAAGAGAACAACCACAATTTGCTATAAACTCACATTGGAGGGACACTCTAATGATTTTACACTTTTGATTTTACATTTTTCTCATGTTGAGGGGGTGCTAAACTGTTTAATGTCGTCTGTCCCTATGCAGGAACTTTGTCACGTCTGAGAAAATAAGTGCTTGAAGGCGACAAATATTTGACAGAAAGCACAGAAATACAGGAGTTCCCTTGACAATGTCAGGATGCTGTTAGCCACTGCTCTGTTTTCTTCTTTTTCTATGTCTAAACTGTTGGTTTATCCTTTAGATGACTGAGAATCTTCACTGACTGTTGGTTTTTGTTGCGGCTTGTAACTTTCAGTTATTTCCACTTGGCAGGTGGCTTTAAATAGAGGCCACAGTGGACAAATTATTAGTTTTTAAAAGCTTAATCTTCCACTTCAGCTCATTGCTAACAGTTCCTTCTTTATGGATTATGGAGCATTTTTTTTAATGAAAGATCCTGATGTGATTCATCTGATTTTATACTGACAGGGTAATAAATCTATTGTACTGATGATTCAAAATGTTTGTTATTGTGCAGACTGGAACTTCTGTAATCCTCAAGAGTAAGTATCCTCCAACTTGTACAGCACTAAATCACTGGAGTGCCCCCTTAAACGAAAACTTAACAGCGGGATGAACAGCAGTGTTTCACTGCCCTCTCTGGTTGAAAGTGATGGGTGTGGCTGTGTGTGTGTGCAGAGGAGTGCACTGTCACACCTGCAGCCACGCCCAACGGTGATTTCACGTCGAGTGCACAGGTACATCACAGCGTCAACGTGAGAACTTAAACAACTGGAGGTCAGAACCTGGCAACAGTCTGACAGAAGCACAGCTTGTAGTCTCACAACTAATCACTGTTGTATGGACGTGGTTTCCTAATGGTAGATATCGTGCCTGTTACCTGGAGAGTGTTGCATTATTCCCCCCAAATAAAATTTCACTTTTCTTTTTTATTTTTACTACTTTTACATTGTGCCAAGACAAGAATAAAGACCTAAAAAATAAAGAAATGCAGTTGATCCCAAAGAAAAACATCACTCTGCTAACCGGGTAATGCTTATCAAACTGTTGTTGTTTCATTACACTCCAGCTCATCATGATTTTGTGCACAACAGTATGCACATTAATGAAAGAAAAACAGAATCCCAGTGCACAGACAGCGCTCAACTGAAGGGAGAGGGTTCACACGTTTTCCCACATGTGAATGAGGGTCTTTTCTTCAAGCGTTCCTCCCGCTCGCCCCTCAAACCACTTGGTTTCCACGCTAGTCCTAACTCATGTTTCCAAAGGACGCGTCGCTTGCTTCAGGGGAGGCAGTGCAGTTGGGTTTGGACACAGAAGGAATGGGGAAGAAGCAGGAAGACAGAGGAGAGAGTTAGCTGTGTCAGGCCGAATACTCTCAGAGCTATGAAGAGGGAAAAAAGCTGACAGAGACAATCTTTGTTGCAACATGCTACTGAATTACAGCTGGCTGCCGCTACATTATACTCCAACTGCATTTGGAAGTGACATTAGCACTTTTTAATTACTCTGAGTTTTGGAAAAACACTTATTTGCATTGTTTCCAATAATGAGCGCTGTAACTAAATTACTTTATGTAGCCCAGTGAAATATAAAGACATCAGTGGGCTGACAGAGCCAGGTTAGCTGCTTCCAGTCTGTACGCTAAGCTAGCTGCCCATGTCCTCGCTCCAACCTTCTAGTTAACACACATGGGCGATTGCTCGGTATTATGTTGTACTGACTATGTGGCATCATGTATTGATAATAAGGTAATGCACTGAAAGTTCATTTCATTATTTGACACATAGCCTTGCATAGTTTCATAATTTGCAATGTTTCATAATTTTGGAAACATACTCCTCTCAATACCATGATATTGACTGAAAACAGCATTCTCTGCTCAGCTTGCATCTCTGCAACCAACTCCTGGCATGATCCTGAGACTCTGTCCACCTCTGGGCGCCGGTGTTTTTCCAGATATTTTGTTACTTGCATACTTTTTTATTACTTATATCAACGCATCACATCTGGCTGAGATCATTTTAATTTGCTAAGAAGACTGAAATGACGACATCCTTCTTGAAAATGCTGTGTACTTACTTGCGTAGTACTCACCTGCCCTTATCCAGCAACATTCGCTACATGAGACACACACGACAACAGCATGGGTCAGAGCACAGGGACACACACACACGGACGAGGATGAAAGTACACTTTATGGGACTGTATTATCCATGAAATGTGAGCGTGCAGGCCGTGAACGTCAGGCGCAACACGTGAACGTTGACACAGTTTGTAATTGAACTGTTCCACTGTTTGCTTCATGGTGAATGTAATTACTTTTCATTTTATTCCAGGTAAATCATTTCTGTCGCTCTTTTAATACACACATTAACAGCGGCGTTGACGGGAAATGACAAACTATGCCGACAGACATCAGCCCACAAGGTCTGTGGAAGTAATCAAATACGTCTGACAGTGACACATTTGGCTCGGATCCCACACAGATTACCTTTAATGATCATGTTGCGTGCAGCGTAGCGAGGTTTAGTTTAACAGCTAGTCGAGCCGCAGGTGCTTTTCAAATGCTCTGCGGAGGTGTGTGCACGGGTGGGTGAGCTTTTAAAAGCCTTTAAAATCTGGAATTTATTTATGAGAATCAGCAGACTCAGAGACAGTTTCAACGCTGTGCGCGACCTGTGACCGCTGCTGCTTTCAGCGAGCGCCTGCGTGGAAACACGGGGACAGCAACATGCGGCAGATCATTTGCAATGCACTTCTGATATTTGAGTCAGACGTCATAAAGCTGAAGCAGGACTGATGTGAGTATTTCACTTGATAACTATAGAGAGAAAAAGCATGGCAGTGATGTCCGTGGCTTCTCCAGACTAACGCAGACATTGCTTCTGTTAAGACAGACTTGTGTTAAGTTTTTAAATGTGATTTCAGTGATGTGTGCTGTTCACTTCCACTGTATTTGTGTGGAGGCAAACACTTCAGAGGGACATATTTTGAAACCTCATCATAAAAACTGGTTTGGCGTTTGGCTAGATGATAACAGGGCTAGGAAGATGTCTCAGTTTGATTTTGGTGAACTGACCCTTTGAATTCTCAAAACATCATAAAAGTTAAAGCATAACTGTGATATATTTGATCATAGATCCTCTTTCTGGTAGAATCTCTGCGAACGGTTGGTTCTATTACACTAATTCACTACTACAGTAACTATAATCAGACGGGGTCTCTGTGTGTTGAACAGCTTCGTATTTCCCTGACACATTAAAACATTAAGACTCCTGATTTTAAACCCCCCCCCAAACTTGATCTTAACATAAATATTACAGAACTATAGCACTTTATTATAATAACTGAGTGTCAGATTTTATGTATGAATGTTTGTTGCACAACATTATGTGTGTGTGTGTGTGTGTCCCATGTTCCACTGACCTGGGCTGGAGGTGCCCGGGGTGGCACGGGCGACCCCTCGGCCTCGACTCACCAACAGAGCCTCCTGGTTTTCGGCCAGAGCCTGCTTGGCCAGGTAGCGCTCCCTCTTGATCTTCAGCTCCAGGGATTCTGGGACATCAGGTACGATCCAGTCGATGGCTCGCAGCACGAAGAACACCACATGCTGTGGGGAGGAGAGACATTTAATCTCTGAAATCTGAAATTTGAACTCACCGATTAGACAACTAGTTGGGTGTCACACGGAAACATGTGTAAAGCGGCATAAATACTAGGAACAGATTTTACTCATGAAGCTGATGAAGGACAAAGGTGTAGCTACAGATGTATCTCTGAAAGTGAACATTCAGACAAACCTGTTGCTGCCTTTGAATACTACACGTTCAGCGATCACAGAAAACTGCGCAGTTTATGAATATTCTATATTTTTAGCAAATCTAATGAAAGGATCAAAGCCAGCGATGGAGCAGGTATTTTCTGTGTCTGCGCTGGCGTTGTTGCTGAAAGCCATTAAAAACACCTCAGCGAAGCACACTGTTTCCATGAACACGCACACTGCTGTTTATCTGTGACTAAATCACACACACTCCATCCTGCTGCCATAAATACTCACAAGCGCAACATACACGTGTCGGGTTACTTTCAAAACTACAGTGTCCAGCGGTTGTATGAAGGCTGTTTAAAATCTATCTACATTTATTTGTGACTTTGTGTGCGTCTGGTTTGAAGGAATGGGTTTGGAGGGTGGAAAAGAAGAGCAGTTTTGTGTTTTCATGAGATTTGTTCCCTGGACCTTTGACTCTGTTTGTGTGAAAGATTTACAGATTTATGAACTTTACTTTAATGCTGCACTCTGAATATCAGAACAGTCACGGCACCAAAATGAGAGGAAGCAGGAGGAATTGCTGAACAAATCAGAAATGCACACTGCCATTCACAGTTGGTGTGCGAGATAAATGAAGGTAGACAGGACTGAAAGTGGTGCAACTGAATAATTAAAGCTTTGAATGAGAGATGGGGAGGGGGGGTAGATGCTGAGAAAAGTAATGGGATGATTAACAACAAGGCAAAGATAGAAAGAGTGAACAGGTGTAGGCTACTTGTTCACGATAACAATAATATAAAGTGCTGACATGGGCAAGCACAACACAGGGCTAAATGAGCAGTGGCTCCACATGCACCTGGGAGAAGAAGCACAGAGAGACGAGTGAAAGATAAAAATAAAGAGGTAACAGCAGCTCCCCTCGTACCTCAAAGGCGATGATAAAACCGAGTCTGATGGCAAGAAGCTCCCAGTAGAACAGTGAGTAGTTTCCATTGTTGTCTCTGAACGCTTTATATCTACAAAATAAATATATAAGAACAGAGCTGCTGCAAAACATACTGTGCAGTGGTTGATGTCCATTAACAGGCAGCAGCACATGAGAGGCAGCACTGAAGCAAGGGATTCAACATTAATAACACTACCCCCTGTTGGTCGAGTCTGTGATCTGAAGGCAGCAGGACTAAAACTGAAAGCCTGACTTATTGGTAACAATTAAAATGTTATTTTGCACCAAAGACTCTTACATTGCAGTCATTCAAACAAACAGCAGTCAGACAGCATACCTGCACATGGGGTACTCAGTGTAGTTAAGCGGGGCATAAGCCAAGGTGAAGTTGACGTAGCCGTTGAGATCATTATCAAACCTGTACTGGTAGAGCAGGCGAGGTAAAAAATCTGACGTGAAGGCTATTAGGAAGGCCTGCGGACGACAAAAGAACCACAAAAGATAATGCTGTAGAAAAGAGATCGATATGCAGAATGGCGTGGACGTCATGGTTACGCGACTCACGTTGGCGATGACCGACAGGTGCGACAGGGCCTCCAGTATGTTGAACCACACTCCGATGTTCTGGGCGCGCTCAGCCACCGGCCGGCGGTACTCGCAGGCAAACTTGTGAGCGTCCAGGCGGATTTCCACCCAGTTGTTGAGGAGGGCGAAGAGCGGAGCGAGGGGGAACGCCGCCACGAAGATGGTGATGAACCCAAACTGGAGCACTGCAGCACAACGAGTCATGGCGGATAAATGAAACATCCTACATTATCCTTTTTTTTAATGTATTCATCATATTCTATGCCATTGTCTGCATGCAGTAACATGGAGTATATAGAGACATAGAATCTTCCTTCTCCTTCAAGACAAAGCAGAGGACACACACCCATCTCCAGGTACTCTTCAAACAGGCCTTCACACTCCACCAGCTTGTAGTCTTCCTCCCAGCGCCGAGGCTCATGGGACGTCTTGCCCCCCAGCACCTTGGTCAAAGTTCTCTTCTGGCGCCAGGCCTTCACTTTACTGTCAGCGCAGACAGACAGAGAGCATGCCGTTAAATATGAATTTCCCCTAAAAATAGCCCTGCAAATAGAGCTGATAAAGAACTTTCCAAGAGCTGGCAGAGGTTCTGGTGTTGCCTCTGATTCTAGTTCAATATTTATGGTTTTTTACCTCTCACACTGCCTTTTAATTTTGAATACTATGTTTCCACATTTTGTAACCTCCACTGCTGTCATTTTCTATGCCCTGAATACAAGCTTTAATTCAGTGGTATTATGTTATGTGGGTTACAGAGGCAGTTTAATTTCAGTGCTGATTTTCCATGAACATGAGTTTTTCATTTCTTTAAAGCTGGACTCATTTGGAGCTGGGTAACAAGTCCCTGAGGCTCAAGCCTTCAAAAGCAGCCGCGGATGGTTCTGTTGTGGTTTTGCATCTTGCATTAGTTCCTTGTTACTCTCCTGTTATGCATATCCGCCTAAAACGCTCACATTTCCACTTTCTCCAATCTCGAGCGTCACTCAAGCGCCTGCCTCCAGCATCCCCAGCAGAGACAAATCAGGGAAACCACACCCAATCCGCCGTGTTGAAAGCTTTAAAGCTGGCGCCTTGCATCGGCTGTTAAAGTGAAAGCATCTGGTATTCAGACCTAGTGCTGGACAGGTTTCTTACATATGAGTGAGAACTGGAACAACACATATCGTGAGTCAAAGAGGAGGATGCTGCCACCCAAAGGACACCCTGCCACTCTCAGGGTTAGATTAAGGTCTTGCCTTTGGGTCTTCGATAGAATAAAAGCAATAAAAGGAATAAAAGTAAGAAAGTGTTCACACCCCTGTCACCACACACACACACTTTGTACCAGTGCTGCAGAGGTACAGCAATGAGCCTTACTGCACCAAACAAATTGAGCTGCAATCAGGTTGCAGCAGTCTGATGCAACACCTCAAAAGATTATGCTGATGTTGTATGGAAACAAAGTCAGCATGCAGCAGACTACAGATATCACACTAATTCACCCTGTTCTGTCATTCTGTTTGATGCTATTCATTTTGGTTTTTGAAGCCTTCTTATGAATTCAAGCTGGTGATACACTGAATATCTTGACAGTATTTTTAGCTCGCCAAATTATTCTCCTGTCTGAATTTGTTACATACGGGATAATGAACTCCTGAATGTTGTTGATGAGTTGCTTCCCCACCATGATGATGAAGAGTTGCTCAGCCAGTTCAATGAGGCAGCCCCCGGGACCGCACTGCAACAGAAGGTGACGACGCACAGAAACAGATATGACACAGTGGAGCATGTTTGGGTTAAAATACAACAGAAAGGATCTTGAAAATGTTCGTCCTTTGACATTTGTTGGTGCACAACAGACTCACATCTTCATTTCTCATTCCAAATAAGGTCCCATAGTTGGTGGGGTAGCCCACAAACCTGTACACAGAGAAACATGACACAGTTAAAATCTTATTATCTTAGCTTCTTCTTTATTTCTCAGTCATATCTGTGTTCCTCATGTCTCACCTTCCTTTAAAGAACGCCACATAGAAGGGGGATGAGTAGAAATTGACAAACTGGAAGATGAACACCTTGAAGATGAAGGCATTGTCATACTGGGTTTGTGTTCGGTGCATCTCTGCAACAGAGACAATATAAAAGCACAGTGTTCATTCAAGTCATGAACACATCTGTAAGAACCTGACCTTGTTTCTCTTTCAGATAAGTTTGGCTTAAAGGCACCAGTGCATTTTGCCATGTTCAGAGATCTCAGCAGTGACTTGGTGAATACATTATTATTTTAACTGATAGAAACAACAGCCAAAAGGATTAAAAGAGGTTCAAGGAATGAAACAGAATTATACTCTAAAGTTGCCAATGGAGTGAAATAAAACAACTATATGATGTATAAACTAAACCAGACGGTCATTAACAAATAACTGAACTGCAAACTTGATACGATACAAGACCTGATGTCTGTAGTAAAACCTGTCTGTCTCCACAGTACTGTATGTCTATGGTGCATTTATGAGCCTTTTTTGCTCAGAGCTGTTGGCTGTGGCTGTAGGCTAACTGGCTAAAATGTAGCTAAAGCAACAGCACCATTTAAAAAACCATCATGATCTTTTAAAGTGACAGGGAGGTTAATGCACGTTGACCTACTGGGTGGTTGAAACTCAAATAGGCTGATGCTTTTTATGATTGTCTTCATAAATTTAGCCCAAGGATGAAGTTCATATCCTGTTGCTGGAACTCAGATCTGTACACATTAAAACAGATTCCCTTATTAACTGACTAACAAGGTTCTCATTGCTATTTGTTTTTAGTCTTTATCTCCAGTAGATCCTTGTAATGCTGCCATATGTTGCAACTACAGGAATACATTGACCTAAAGATATCAATGTGTGCAAATGTTGCCCTCAAAGCTATTTTTACCCCCTGCTGGGGTCAACTTCAAGACATCATCTGCTCTTTGAGGAGTCTCAGCTTTTAGTTAGCAAAGACCCAGTGAGAGGCTGATATCAATATACAGTATTGAGGTTTGAGGTGTCAGAGAGCGGTATTGATTCTTACCCCATTTAGTGAGCTGCTCGGCTAATGCAGTGTAGACGCGGCCCATCAACAGGATAAGGCCCAGATTCACAATGCTGCTAGAGATGTTCGCTATGGTCCCTGCCTGAGGACGACATCATACACGTGTATGAAAGCTAAACATTCAAACACATAGTGTTGTAGTCATTGCAAGAACAAAATATTCAAAATAAAGCAAATTAAGTCCAAGATAATATCCATCTCTGTTATACCTCTGTGCGCAGGACGGGGCTCCCAGTGTGGAACATCATCACGCTGATGATCCCGCGGCACATGACCACCGTCACCAAGAAGATCATCACCACACACAGCTGAGAGGGAGGACACAGGGAAGCAAAGAAAAAAAAGCACTGAACTACAACATCTCAGCGAAGAAGTTCTTCTTGAAGTTTAGGAGGTGCACTCCATTTGTGCAGGTTGCCCCGCCCTCGAAGCTACTTCTTCTGGAGCACACAGGCAAAGCCAAACAGAGTGAAGCCATCATCATCTACACCACTCCTCATGGTGGGTTGATAAAAACAAAGCTGTTTGACTGGAAAGGCTCCAACCCAAGTCACTCTTTATGGTTTTCTTTACAGAATTCAGTGATAAAAGACACCAATCTGAGTAGTTTGCTTTTACAGACTGCTCATGTTGATGCTATGATAGTCCATTTTCACCTCCATCAGTATTGTTAAGAAAAAGGGTGGGGGACAACTAATCCTTAGATGCTTGTCCAAGAACAAGTTAATCCTGAGACGGAGGCCACAGTGAACGGCTGAGATTAACAGATCATATCTTACCCTGCGGGCAAATGACCTATATTCATTTTAGAAAAGGATTAAGTTACCACTGTGGAGTCTGTGGAAGAGCACACAGGTGTAAACTCCACCTCTCTTTTTCTCCAGGATCACAAAGAGAGAGCTCAAAAGACTTTAAAAATAAAAAGTATGATGAGAATAACTGCAGGAATGAAGAGAGGGGAAAATTTTTGTATGTACTTTTATCTGATCTGATCAGGATGCATTATTATATGTGATTAATTGTAATGTAACTCTTTTATGTGATTACTGTTATTGGAAATAACTTGGGTAATTAATCACAGTACTCAGAGAGACTGGACTATATTCACCAGATTACAAATTGCCCACAATGACTGACCAATGTCAGACTACTTTAGTTACAGGAATGCTAAATTCATACGTCTGAATTTCAAAGTTAAAACACTTTTAAACAGTGACTCACCATCATTATGATGACCATGGAGCCAGTTAACATGCGGGACAACCGGGTCTTCTCTGGAAAGTAGGGCTCTTTGACCCCAGTCACTGGGTTTTGTTCCATAGTCGGGGCCATGGCTGCAAACTCTGGCCGGGGACGCTCCTGAGGGGAACACAGTGATGACATCAGCATCCATGGACACAGTCTTTTTGCCAATAGTGGTCTAGCTGTAGACGTTATTGTTAGGTCTATGCTCCAATGGGTAAAAAGGACGTTCTCTATCAATGAGGTGCATAACTTCTGGTAACAGTGACAAAGCCTCACAAGTTCTGCTGTTTTGTTTTCTCCTGTTTGCTCACGTTAAGAAGTACCAGCACTGTAACTTCTGCATAAAAGTGTATGAGGGAAATTAACACTTGTTGATATTGAACATTAATTAGCTAATGTGCTGTCAATGATCATTGCTTCAAATGATCTGGTCAGTCTGATCATGAAAGAAAGCAAGGAAGGAAGGACTGCGAGACCTCCTCTTCATGGAAGTCCATGCAGTCCCAGTGATGTGCCAGGGTGGCCATCTTTCTCTTCCAGTACTCCAGGAAGGTCACAGCCCAGAACGACATGAACACACTGAAGAGGACCGTGCCTGGGTGGTCAAACAGGTAGCCCAGCTGCAATGCAGGAAGGTTGAGAACAGATTTTATTAAAACAATTGCAAAGACTCATTGTATTGTGAGTGCAAACCGGGTTGTCGACAGGTGAAATGATTTGACAGTTCATTACCTTGGCCATGGTGCAGATATCAGACATGTTCCAGGCCTTGCATGTGTTGCAGAGAGGACACATCAGATAACTGGATCCACTGTTACAGATTTCCTTGCTGTTGACAGACACATAAACACAGATTAGCTGCAATAGAGAAAAAACATGTTTGACAGCTTTAAAACCAATTTTTTTTAGATTTTGATGTATCAGATGTGACAGAAAAAGATTTGTTTGGCGTTTTAAACACATATACCTGTAATTTTTAATGTGCAAGGGGATTAGGTAGACTAACTGTGGTGGATTTGTGCCTGCATACAGACCCAGTTTATATTGATTGAGTGAGAAAATAGAAAGGTGTGAAATCAGTTTCACAGCTCAAACTATCGCTAAGCACTTCTGCCGGAGAGTTACTGCACTTTTACTTATCAGTTATTCAACGAGTTACCGAAATGTTGACAATACATTAGGTTTGCTACACAAATAGAGCCCGGACTCAGAGACGTCTGTCTTCCTTAGTGATACAATGGGAAGATTATTCTGCACTAATTATCCATTACCATGAGACGGCTGTGTTTTATTGCCGCCGCAGACTGCTCTCCATCCGTTCTAAACTAATCGATGGCTTTAATCTACAGTGTGAACTAATGAACCTCATAAATCAGAGACATTCGGTTGCTTCTTCTGCTTAAAGATTGACCCGTTTTACACAATCACTAACCAGCGAGATGAATTTTCTGTCTCCAAAAACCAACAAGATGACGTAAGAACCCGAGAGTTCAACGCAAATCAACTGATAAAGCAATATTTGGGTGCAAACACTATAAGGTAGAGTTGCTCTGAAAGCAAGTGTTTCTACAGCGCTGTGTAGGTAAAGCAGAGCCAACTGTAGTGATAAATAATGCATAATAAATTGGGCACAGACATACCCCATGAGGATTGTATCATTACGAGGTTTGTTTTTATGCAGGGCAGACTGTGCTTTGATATATTTGTATCTCAAACTGTGCTTGCTCAACATACACTGGGAGGAAGTTTCTGTTCCATTAAAGAAAGAGTTCAATATTTTGGGAAATCCGCTTATTTGCTTTTTTTTCTGAGAGTAAGATGAATTGATCAATACTAATCTCATATGTGTGCATTAAGTACACAGCTAGACTATGGTTATGGTGTCAGATGCCAAATATGGCTTTGGTATACTGCAGCTGTCTGTGCAGGCCTGATGGTACCAAAAGTGGTAGCTTCACCATGGTAACAGGGATCCAGGAAGTCACTGCACTATCATAGCAAGATATATCCGAAGCCTAACATTAGCCACCTTAAGCTACATGTCATACCAGACCAGGCAAGACTATAGCAACAAAACGTCTGACTTAAATGAATTGTTAATGTTTAATCTGAAGCATCAGAGGGCTCAGTCCATTCAGCAGAATCATCACAGATCTGATCCAACAGTGTACAAATCATTACATAATCACTGTGGGTGTTGCCCTTTAGGAATTGTCCAATATCACTGATGTATCAACTTAACAGTGCAGTCAGATAGTCAACACTTGAACTGTGTGTTGTTTTCCATGGTTCTTTATGTATTGTAAATATGGTTCTTTATGTATTGTAAATATTTATGTATTGTAAAGTTCCCTTATTCTTTACTTGTTTTCTACACAATATGAGATATTAGCTCATAATTCAGTACAACACTGGCTGTGATGATGCATGCCTTATAATATTCAGTTTAATTGTCCTTGCATAGTTCCTACTTTTATGTTTTTCTACACTTTTAATTATTCATTTTTCAATTTTGTATCTGTAGTCATTTCTTTTCTTGTGGGGCTGCAATATCTAAAATCTCCGTCTGTGGATCAGCTGAGGCTTATCTTGTTTTGTCTTCAATAGTTATTTTCTGTGTAGTGTGTGGACTCACGCCGGTGTATTTGTACCCATGGACATGACTCCAGACACAAAGACCAAGGTTCCAACCACTGCTGCCGGCAGCAGCCAGGCCGTGTAGAAACCTGCAGAGACATCAAACTCCATTAGGCTGCAGCTCTCGGCTGAAGCGGGGGTGGATGTGCAATTACACTTCTGCACTGCTGTTTAACGCTTGGATAACACGTTTGGCGGTGCAGATGTATGTCTCGTGCTGAGTGTGACAGTTATATTGTCTCAAGATTTTCTGTTGACTAAGTCCGACGTTGTGTATGCTACACTCTTCTCTTTGTTCCGGCATAATGGATTTTACTTCCCATGCCAATAACCCACTTCTGTTGAAATGTAAAACGTGCAACTCTCTGTGCACCAGGCGGATTTTTCCCAGATAAATCTATCAGGCAGAGGCTCAGAACAGTTAAAAGCTTCCCTGGCTATAGCCTGGACTATTGTATTATACAGTATGGTGCGTTGATGAAAATGCAGATTATTACTTTATTACAAATTTACGTGAAATATGACCGTCGCTATTTATGAGTGAAGTTCTGTTAAAACACACAGGATTAATACGCAAATATTTATCCTGAGATACAAGTAGACTTACTAAGTTTTTCTGACCTTTCAACCACATCTCATGGTCTTCATCATACGGTGTACAACTACCTCTTATTATGTGGCTAAAAGCTTCATATTCAACAGAACCGTCTCCACGAGAAGCACAAACAAACTACTAGAACGTGTGTCTAGGGGTGAAAAGGGTGGCCTGTATGTTCGTTGGATCACTAGAACTATGTATATTAGAAGGATTGAGTTTATGAACTAATCAGCTAAACAATCATTTTTACCATCAACTGCATTTTTTTTCTTGCATCCTTCTAATTTGTTCTGTTGTACCAGTGAACTTAGTAGTGCAGTGTAGTAGTAGTGTTTCCATGGATTTGATGTGGGCTGACAATCACAGTTACCTGTGAATCACAGTACAAATCTGATGTGTTGCATCATTAATTATGGTGAATTTAAATTTATTTGGCCTGTTTCAGTTGAAAAAACGTTACAAGAGAGTACAAAAGAGTTCAATACATTTAAGACAAAACAGAATATATCTGGATAAGAATGAATGTTTACCCAGCCAGGCAAAGTAGAATGCAATCTTCTCTCCAAAGTACTCCCTGATGTGATCTAGTGGTTGGTACTTGTGCCATTTGCACCAGCGGGCCCAGTAGTGGTACAGAATCTGCCTCTGGTTCAGCTCATCGGGTCGGATCTCATACCTCGGAAGCTGAAAGGGGCCCTGGGGAAAAAGCAAACAAACAGAATGATGTTTAGAGAAGGAAAACAGCACAGCAAGTTTTTCCATCAGATTAAAGAGCAGATGAAACCGATCTGACCTCGTGCAGGGGGAAGGCCGCTGTGTACACTCCTTCATTAATCAGTCTGTCCACGCCGACCTCAGCCCTCTTCCTTTTGCCGTACACCGTCCCGGCCAGAATCTCATACACCTGAAATAAAACACAAAGACTCACAGCATTAGAACATAATTCCACTGTGTACATGCACTGTACAGGAGTTCCTGTTACTCACAATACGGTGCCTCTGTGTGTTAGTAAAGTAGCTGTCACGGTCATCACAGCCGAGGAACCTGAAAGAGAGACATGTATATACTTTTATACTGTATATATGTTGTATACTGTGATTCAGTATACGTTGATAATTGATCTTATTATTTATCGTGGCTGTTAGACCTCACCTGCTCATCTTTGACTTGCGAAAGGCACATGTGTAATAGTCGAGCGGCCTGTTTGGCACCGACTCCATCATTACGTTGGGTATGCATAGTCTACTCAGCACCCGGGCAGATGTGTTTAAGTCCAGATGTGGCTGTGCCTGGAATAAAACACACACTCATTAGATATGAGGAATGCTTTAATTGTCTCCATTATAAAGGTACAATCCTTCAAATTGTAGAGACCTGAGGTTACTGTTGTTTT
The DNA here is from genome assembly GCA_008933995.1 of Datnioides undecimradiatus. NCBI lineage: Eukaryota > Metazoa > Chordata > Actinopteri > Lobotiformes > Datnioididae > Datnioides > Datnioides undecimradiatus. Next base: position 230,162 of record WARS01000068.1, read on the forward strand.
GTTGTGATTAAGGGTTCAAATTAAGAGTTTCTTCTCTGTCAGTAATGCAGAAGAAGAGCAGCGACACATATCCAATCACAACACAGCCAAACTGAAGACTGAGATGATTCATCACTTCAAATTTTAAGATTACAGTCAAGCAGTCTGACCCAGTAAAACTCAACCCATCATCCTTTTGTCCCGAACTTGTTGACATGAATCCTGCTCAGGAAAGACAGACTCAGCCAGCAACAACAAAAACTGGGGTTCAGTGTGATCTGGAGACCCTACAGCCATGCTAACAACTCTGCAAGTGCTTTGAGCTAAATATATACTTATATACAAAGTGTCTGTTTTAGCATGTTAGCATGCTAATGTTCACTAAATCATGCTAAACACATATCAATAAGTACGGCTGAGGTTGATGGGTATGTGATTAGCTTTGCTTGGCTTGTCATACACCAAAGAATTTGACCAGCTGCATGGAGTGGAAGACGGCAATCTTGACTATCTATACGAGCTCCACAGCCTGTAATGTTAAGATATTTCAGTCTGAGAGTGAGCCAAACTGATGGCAGACAGACAGACTGACAGAGCCATCCATAAAAATCAAATTTAAATTAGACATATTTCATTCAAAGAGCTGCACTAACCTGCAGTGGAGCCCTGACACAGAGCTCCTCAGCATAATACACCAGCACGTCCCAGGGAGCACTGAGTTTCAGGAAATGTATTGTTTTCTTTTCATTGGATGTTTCCTCCTAAACACAGGCAACATAGGGAAGGTGTTAAATAATGTGTAATCAGGAACAATGAGCAGATTTAGAATTTATTGAAGAGATTCATTTTCCTTGTGTCATCGACTGCACCTTTTCCATGAGCAATCCAGCACTCTCCAGATTCTGAACAAACTTCTCCCTCCACTGTGCCAGCTGTGCTTTCCTTCGTTCAGACCTGCTGTTCTCCTCGGTGCCCGCGGCCTCCCCTTCCTCACCAGCCACCTTCCCTCTTCCTCGCCGTTTCCTCCGGGAGCGAATTTCCCACACAAGCACAAAGTCTAAACCCAGATTGACCAGGTCAAAGAGTGTTAAATGACGGACTGACTCAAGCATCCATCAGTGAGCCTGTGACAACTAATAAAAGGCGAGCTTCTGATGCTGCCTACCGATTTTGGTTCTGCCATCTCTGAAGTAATTCCCCTGCTGTGGAAGTGGCTTGTTACTTCTTGGATTGCAGTGAATGTGAATGGGATCATCACCATCCATATTTTCATCGTCCGCTGCAGCTGAAAGCTAAAAGCATCCAGTTATTATCAAAATCTTTTAATTAATTAAGAACAAGTGAGAGCGGCGGGCAAAAACAAACTCCCACTTTGCTGCATGTCATCCCATCGCTCTGTACATTTGGACAGTTAATTTCCTTTTGATGAGGTTTAACCATAAAATCCTCTGCCATTACCCGGTGTCATAAAAGCCTCCACTTTGCAATAATGAGTCCAGAAAGATGAGATGGAAAATGATCACTGAGCTTTTTACAGTATGTTTGAGAGGAATCTCCCAGTGCGCTGAAGTCATGTTTCACCACAAGACGTTTGTGATTTTCCCTGCGATGCACAGCACCGCACGGCGATTCACTGCAACATCTCAGGGAAGTCACTGAGGTGTGAAGGGATGAGCAGGGCAGCAGAGTTATGGCTGCTGTGTGCTGTGTGTTTCTTAAAATACAGGGACAGGATACTGCAGCATTACAGGGAAAAAAAAAAAAAAAAAAAGTAAAACAGTGCTCACACATCTCGGCGGGATGAAGCTCCCGTTGTGCAGGCTCCCATAGCTGTCTGCGCTTTGTGCTTCACCCCCGTAGTCCAGATCCAGGAGGACCTCTCTGTCTCCCTTCAACAGCTCTGAGCCCTTCCTCAACATGATGAGGAGGATGAGAAAGGGTCTTGTGGCTGCACACAGATACTGAGCATTCAAACAAACTGCTGCTGCTGTAGAAATCAGTGCTCATAACTTAAGTAAATCACAAATCACAACTGGAGCTATTCTTTCATGACAGAGGCTAAAAAAGGGGAAAACAGCAGTTGATACTTTACCTTTGCTGCGGTGAAAATGAGGCTGCTGCTAAAGTCTGGATTCGCAGCAATCTGTGTCTTCTCTTGTCCTCACCCTCCTCTCTATCTCTGCATCCGTCAAGCTCCAGCACTGGGTAGCTGTGAAATACCGTAATGGATGGAGCACGCAGGCAGCAGCTAGTGCTCTGCTGCATTCCAGCAGAGGGAATATACATCAAGACATACAGTACAGTGCACATCCCCACCTCATAAATAATGTAACAGTCAGTTAGGGGCAGAGAGGGGGGATAAAGTCAGCACTCTCTCTCTCTAACATGCTCATTATGGAGGATATAACACATGTGGGGGAAATGTCTGATGTGATGGTAATGTGTATTCCGTCCTTTGTACAAGCTGCCCCACACGTTCAGTTTAATTAGTTTTGAACTGTACACAGACCTAACATAAATTAGTAACAGTACTAGAAGAGAAGCTCCGCCCCTCTCAGACGTATCCCCGATGTGCATCGTCACAGGCAGGAGACTACTGTAAGATTTATTTATTTTTTGGTAGACTGCTAGATTGTAGATTATTATCACACACACACAAGCACGCACACACACATATTTGACAGGGATAGACTAAAGAGATATAGAAGAAAATGAATGTACCCTTTACAATTTATTTGAATATAGTGCACTGTCATGTGGATTTCATTTTGGAGAGTACAGGAGTGGACTCTACGGACCTGTTTAATGAACACAATATGACTTTGAAGTGATTAGGCAGGGATGTGCTTCTTAATTATCACTTACATGCGGTAACACTGCGTCCACTGCTCTTCCTTTTGTGCTCACCAAGGCTTTAAGAGTAGCCGAATGATCAGTTTGTCAGCAGAACACTTTAGGCTGAAGACTGGCTTTGGTTAAACTGTAAAACGCTTTGGACCGACAGCTGATACTGTCCTCATTTAATTTCCTCCAACTTTAATGTTTTCTTTGCACCTCCCAAAGGGACTAAACCCCACACCGTCTAACTTCACGTCCATCTTATCGATCTGACAAGTGTTTCCCTTCCTTGGGCTTCATCTTCTATATCTCCTCTTGAGGTCATTCAGTGATTATACCTTATGCAGAGGATGAGTCCACTACATGCTGTTTCTACTTAGAACAAGCCCACCACCCTCAACATCCTTTTCTGTAAGTAAAGTCTCTTCCTGCTGCCTCCTTTTACCTCAAACTGAATCTTTAACAGTGCGATTATGTCTTCTGCTGTTCGTTCGTCCATTCTTCAGTTCTCCTGAAAAGATCTTAATCCACTCTCTCAACCCTCAGCCATTATTGCTGCTCTCAGAAAACACTTTCATATAATCGTCTTTGATCCGTCCCTGTATTGTTGCAGAGTAAACAATGTGCGCAGAGAAAACAATACAGACTTAATGGCTCATTGAAACCATGGTAACAGCACGAGTACACCCAAGGTGACATTATGCTGCTAAAATAATAACTAAGCATTTGAAGAAGACCAGTGCTAACTTGTTGCCCTAGCAACTAAAAAAACACTAATCAATAATACCAGAGGCTGTGAGCAGGAACTGCTCTGTGCTGCGTTGGATGTAGCCTTGTCTTCTTCTCACTATGAACTTATTATAGCTGCTGTGTTATCAGTGTCAAGGACTATTGAAACCGCTTATTAAGGCTCTCACAAAACACTACATTCATACCCATAAGATACAGTCGATGAAACATATTTGATTTGAAAGTAAGAGAAGATCATCAATTTGAAATCACTGTATCTAAAGCAAGGCAATCACCGCCTTAAATGCTTTAAATGCTGCTGAGGTGCTTCTCACTGGTGAAGTGGATCAGAGGACACAGGCTGTGCTGGCTAAATGGGGAAATGAGGAACAGAAAGACGTAACAAGTTCTGAAAGAGCAAACGGTATTCAGCAACTGTCCCTTTGATAAATGCGTTAAATGGCCAAAAGAATGTGGACACCTGGTCATTATTAGGATTTGTGAACATGTAAATCCAAAACTGCAGGTATTAACACTCTACGATGGCTATTCAGATGTTCAAAAAAATGGTTTCTTTACAGACCTTTAATGACGTTTGAAGTTTCTGGAAATTTTATTTTACGCTGCAGAGTCAAGCTTTCCTCTAACTGGAACTGAGGAGACTTTAAGGTTTAAAGACCAATTGCATATATGACCTCTGCTGGTGACTGGGAGGAACTGCAGCACTGACTGACAACACTGGATTCAAGTAGGTAACTACTGAGTCACGGGCACTGATCAACAGCAAATCAACTCCCGCATACAGATCACAGTGTTTGTGTTGACAGCCACCCTTTGACATGCTGTACACTGGGGATTATAAGTGCAGTGTGCAAGGGTGACTTCAGTTTTGGTTTAGCTGTGTAAAAGGAGGCAGCTTACCTAACGCACGCCTGCTCTCGTACCTGTGAATCCTCTGACCCTGCCCTAACATGACTGTCCTTAATGCTTTCAACACGCAGCGCTTCACTGGTCTGACCTATAACAGAAATGCAGACGTTAATAGCAGAGACACTGTTCCACATTGAACAAGCACCAACACAGGAGCCCCGGTCTTCTTCATCATTTATTCAGTTACGCTGTCCAATCACAAAGGTTTATTTGTACATTCATTACCATTATGAACAGTATAAAACCTTCGGGACATGCACGTCTTCATGTGTGAGTGTACAGTATGTTATACTTGATTAGTGCTCTATTTACAATTCAATAAAACCGCTAAACATAATATAAATATTACATGCAGTATACATATCTGAACAAAACCAAACGGCGCCTTTTCACAATGCGTCACTCAGAAGATGTCATCCATCATTGGCCAGCAATGTCCCACGGTCAAAACACTGCTCGGAGACACTAACTTTTTCTTTATATACATTTCATAAGCCACACCCTGCGCAGTTCATTTTTTATTGATAACCTGCCAAACATTTCAAGTAAGTCCAACTATTGCAACCGAACTCTCCCTGGTCGAAAAGTCCTTAAGTAATCCACTGGGAGACAGGATTCCAGCTACACAGCCAACCAATCCTATTTTAGAACCCGCTGAATTATTAAGAAGGACTTTTACATAAAACCTTTTCCAACATTTAATATCGCTTTGCAGCCTTCTCTGTGTGTGCGCAAACTAACCTCGTAATGCTGCGTGGAACACGGGACGAACCAAAATAGAAAAAAAAAGAAGGGATTTTTAAAAAAAATTATGGAATTAGACAAAACAGCAGCAATTTAAAAATAATACACGTGGTGAGTTGTAAGGTTTTGGATGTGATGTACCTTTTTCACCTGAGATTGGGTTTTCTTTGTAAAAGAGCAGGACACGAGTGAGACCGAGCGGCACTTAGAAAGGCTTAGAGCACTGATTAATGCGGATACTGAATATTGTACAAATGGAAAATGTAAATATGTATAGGGCTGGGTGTCATTTGAAATGTTTTTGATGACGGCGTCGATATTACACACAAGTATTTGGTAAAAACACCAGAACATGAAATTTTATTACCACAGTTGACTGAATAACATTTTGACAACACCTAACGGATTTTTAACAGCAAACCATTCGACAATATCTGATCCGAGGTGAGTTAAACGTCAGTGAGCAGACGCTCTGCGCCAACATTCAAACGTCATGCCTGTCCTCAGGCAGCACTGAGATTCGACACCCAGCCCTACACGCAGCACATAATATGACTTGTCTGTCAAAAGAAACCAGAAACGGAGACGATTGTTTGAAGTGCTCCAATGCAGTCAGCTGAACTGAACGGCGTAAGGCAACTACACAGAGAAACAAATAGTGCTTTAAACCAGTTGGCCATTTCGTCCACGTTCAGTCAAGGTTGTCACGAGGCAACATTGTCATTGCAATGAGAGCGGTTCCACAATGTCAACGACAGAACAGCAGTGCTCTGATCAGTATTAATGTTAAGGATAGATTGCAATACATGCACTATATAGTAACTAGAAATTGTAGGGAAAGTCAAAAGTTGAGTTTGGTTAAGGATCTAATTCTCATTTCTTCCCCAAATAAGGCTTTAATATTGATATTGTTACTATTGATTACAGGCTATTTAAAACCAGGTGTTAGGGCTTTTTAAGGATTTCATAAACCTCAAACATGGTCCTACGCCACTAAATGACTAGGGCAGAAACGGATGTTGCAACTTAGTGGGCTGGAGTGGACTTTACAGTACAGTGTGATGCCACCAACCACTGATGCAAAGTAAAAAGGATTAGCAAAGACAGCTTGTGACTGTCAGTCGGTAAAGGACTCCTCACACGGACTGTAATTCTCCTTAAAAGGAAAGTACACATCCACTAAGGCAGAAACAAAAGTCAATACCATTAAAACGTAAAAACCACTCAGTTAAGTTATTCAGAAACAATTGTTCCCACTTTCTCTAAAACGGAAATAACACAGCATGTTATGATATTAAACACAAAACCACGACTGGTACCATTACAAAAAAGGACTAAATGTGCAAGTCTGCATGGAGGCCTCCACTCGTCTCAGCAGAGCAGAGGAAAAGGCAAACGCGTTGCATTTCCTGATAGGGTTTCCTTTTTTTTTTTTTTAATCTGAGCGACAAGATTAAAATCGGTAAAGCAAGACCTCAGATAGACGATGCAGGCGTGAGCAGGTCAAGTAACAGTGCAAAGTGTTAAATATCAAGAGATTCTTCATATTTAAATCCTCATTCTCTCAAGCTAATGTACAATGTGACAATAACTCAGCGTAGAGCCGTGTCCGCTTCGACTAACCGAAACTGACACAACATCAGTCGGTGATTACGCGTCGATTCTGTACAAGCGCTTTACATTCGCTCTCTAATTTGACGACAGTAAAGGTTCGGCTGAGCATCTTTTACCTACAAGGAGTGCCTTCTATCGTCTCGCGGTTGAGTGAGCTGTCTGAGCAGAGCGTTGCCGATCTACTGTGTGTGCAAGGCAAGTGTGAGCTTTTCCACTTCACCAATGAGCAGCATCTCCCTTTATATATGGCTTTCTCGGCGCCTATCACCAGGTTAAGCTATTTAGCGTTTACTAACTCTCTTATTTCACTGCACAGATGAGTTGCAGGTCATGGATCATCTGCAATCAGTGTACTACATATGTGTTTGACAATTCTGCAAACTGTATCTGACAGCCCAGGCTTCTGAGAGGAAACCCGTAGGCCGGTGGTTCATTTTAAGGAGGAAAAAGGTTTGACACAAAATACAAAATTCTTAAACTCAGTTCAGCGGGATATATTTGAATGCACGTCATATTGACAATTGCTTTCAAAGTCCCTCCTTGACACAGCTACTGTTGAAGTAATCCGTTATTCATTTCCAACATAGGGAGAGTACAACATCTGGCAACATGTGACACCAAACTTTTACTTGATTTAGCGTTTCGTACTGCATTGCTCCTGTTCTGAACTGCCATTAAAGGGATAATGGCTAATAAAGTCTCACCGGGATCAAATCTGTCGCAGTGTTCTCTTGGAGGTTTGCTCATATCATTTCAACAGAGAATGTCTTACTGCTGCATCGCTGTAATGCGACGTGCCCTGTGCATTGCTACTTCTGTTACTTCTGCCAGCTGATGCTGTCGTACAACAGCCAATAACCACGTTTGATTGGTTCATCTCACTCTTTCAACTTCAGAACTCTGACAGACTGTAATGTCTGAGTTGAGAATGAGTTGAATCCACTGTTTAATGGTCAGTCTGTCTCAGGGGCCACCCACAGGTAAGAGTGTGTGTGCGCGTGTATGTGTGTGTGTGTGTGCGCGCGTGTCCCTGTCAGCACCAGGGTTCACGCTGGGCTCTTCCCCGGGCCAGACTGTCTGCCCTCTGCCAGGCGCTGTTCATCAGGGCGAGGGCCTCACTGCAACGCTTTTGCAGAGACGGATCCAACACCTCTCTGTGGGGAAGGTCAACCTGTGAGGACACACATGAGGGTTCAGCCAGATGGACAGCAATATTGCCCTCTTTCCTAAAACTTCTATCTTCCCACCTGGAAAATGGCTTTCCATGCGTTGTCCAATGCCTCAAGCAGTCGGTTTCTCTCCTCGCGCCCACTGAAGTACAAGACCCACGGAGGAAGCAGCTGACTCCGATCTGCTGTGAACTCCTGCAGAGGAACGAAGACGGAAAAACCCAGATTGAGGGCTTACATTAAAGGCCCTGAACACACTACTACATACAAAAGATACATGCTGTACTGTCTGATTTCACACCAAATACATAAATAATCCCCTTGCTCTCTCTGTATCCTTACAGTGCAATACAGGGAAATGCTGTCATCATGTTAGTTACTGCTCAGAACCCTTATATCTGAAAATGCAAGCGGTGAATGAAATCTGTTCGCTAATACCATTCCTTTCATAGGCTCATAAGAGATTTATTTATTATATCACAATTTATTTGTTACAATAAACACAGAAAATGTTAACTAGTGTATAACTAAAGCCTTGACCCATCTGTCTACTAATGTTAAAGTCTGTACAGTATATTTGGTAGAAACCATGAGGTCCGATGTGCGTGTCATGTGCTGATAAGGACCAGGTCCGTTTTCAGACAGGAAGTATTACATTACAATCAGATAACACGGAGCAGCTGGTGCGGTCTTACATTTACAATGTGCCTTTAATTAATTCTGCACTTGGCTTATTCTCCAAAACGTTATGCATGAAGTTTAGCAGTAACCGTTTTGTTCTTGTTTCGCATCTACTTTACAAAACACCCCAAATCACACTGTGTAATGTTAATAAAACATTACAACACAAGCACTTTCCTGATAACTTAATAACTTAATTTTATTCCACAGGTTATAAATTAAAACTGTGTTTAATATAAATCACACATGAATGAGTAAACACATTATTAAAGGCTAATATAACACCATATACTGGACTGACGCAGTGAACAGAGAAAGAGATGGCCACTCACAACGACACAGTACTCTTTGTCAGCCTCCACACTGACGGCAACGACATCACAGATGTCAACGCTGCCCAGTGAACGGAAGAAGCTGGTCTGACAGTCCTGGTGGCAGGTTAGCAGCTTCCTGTCTGTCACCACAAGGCAACATGGGATACATGGAGTGGGGGCCACACCCTGAGGAATGACCTGCAGGTAAGGCAGATACTGTCTGATTACATCTTACTGATACAATCAATCCATATTGACATTTCAACATATTTTCAACACACACGTTTGCCAAACACACCGTCTATGCACTATATATAACTTGTTACCCCTTTGGAGACGGACTGGCAGAGCAGCTGCATCCAGTCAGCCATGTCCTGCTCATTGTTGGCGCTGAGCTCCAGTGGAGGCCGCTCCGCCAGGATGACCTGGAAGGCGTGAGGACGCTCTGTGCTGTTGGAGCGACGGCAGCCTCCGCAGTGCTCTCCTCTGCTCAGGGATATGAGGTGGTTCAGTGAATGTCATTCTTTGAGAGTTTACCGCTTTTCAACAGGATGCACAGATTAACTGTCTCATCACTTTAGTAGATATGTCTTCTCCTTCAAGACATTTTAACATGTCACAGTATATCGTGTAATAAATTATGGCTCAGTTCTTTCAGCTGCTTCAGCTTCAAGCTCCAGAGCAATAGGTAATGCTACTGCTCACGCCTGTGCTTTTCCCACTATGACAGGTCAAGATGTCTGTTTGCAGAAAAAATGACTTTCAGCCAGATGAAGCTTACCCCATAGTGACTGACAGCAGAGGAGTCACATCGGTTCTTTCTGCGTACAGGTAAAGAATCCCATTGCTACAAAGAGAACAGATGCTTAGATGAACCTAATGTGAAGCTTATTATTACATTATAAATACATAACAAGTGTTACGGCATTTATCTGTAATGATACCTATGTTGGTGACATGAGCGTGGTAGGGTTACTGCCGTGTACGATCTGCCCGTACCTGAGGACGAGGTAGCAGCTTTTCCACAGCTCTTTGCCCAGGTAGCTGGTTCCAGCCCGGTACTGCAGCATCCCTTCTTTGGTGCTGAAAGGTGCTCCGGACCTTGTTGGGCCACACTGGACTGACATAGTCATGTCCATGGGATCCTCCCAGTGGATGAGAGAATACAGCTGAATAGACACTTCTGATACCTGTGGAAACAGGCAAGCATGAGTGAAACACTAGGATGGTGCCACTGCCAAGGTGGCCAGGATGCTAAAGACACATAACCTCAAGCCATGTGCACATTTTCTGAAGCACACCTTAGTGTTTTGGATTTTAAAAACACTAGAGAGGTGTTAATATGCCCAAAATACACCCTGTGCAAAGTTTATCATGTCTTTACCTCACACTGAGATTCCTGGGAGACAAACTTGGTGAGAGCCAGTTTTTCCATGGTAGCATCAGTCAGAACAGAGGGGTAAGGAGGCTCGCGACAACCCTTCACCATGGCTGACTTGAGAACAGACAAGAACCAGCTGTAAGTGAAGAGGGATGATTGGATAAAGGTCAGAAGAGCGGCAATCATCTGCTTCGTGTTCTGTATGGCTCAAAGTCAAGACCGCAGATATACACGTGAGCCCTTTTTACAGGGAGATCACACACTGTCTCAATAAAAACACGTCATCATGCCAGCTTTAAAATTATTTTAACTTAATCAAATAAGAGCATGATGCCACCACAGTGTATGACTTTACATAGCTTGCCTACATTCTAGAGGCAAATACACTACAATGTGTCTGTTCTGGTGCGAGAAGCCTGGCTGTTCACACCCCAGAGGCATATCTCTCTGCACTAATCAACCAACAGTTCTGTTATTTTCCAATCACACCTATAATAACCTCGTGAATTTTTCATGCAAGTCTTTTGATGTGTTTTATGTGTTGTACCAATGACGTTAAAAGCCTTGCTTGACGGTCTGTGGGGAGGGCCTTCTGTGTGTGTATGTCTCCCGCTCTCAGTTAGGCACATATGTGCATGTAGTAATTTAAAAAAAAACAAAAAAAAAACAATCACAAAGAGCATGAACAGTGTCGTGTCACATCCTGTCGTCAAACCCTTACCAACAAGACTGAACAGTTATGCCCCCGGGCTTTTAAGGAGTGGCACTGGCACGGGAACACAAGTATGAATAGAAAATTACTGAAATAATAAATGAGCAGTTCAACTATTCTTAAATCTTTGTATTTGATCCGGTTTGGACTCTCAGCATCATGATATAGACTCACAAAGTCAGACTGGTATCAGCTGTGTCCAACAGGAACTTTCTTCTCCTGTTGGTGCAAACCACCGTCACTGTTTGTTGGTCGAGGCCCACCTGAAGGAAGACGGCATTACAACGAATACATGAGACACAAAACTAACTTTGTGCTACACTGCTCCAGCTGTCGCGTCATGCTTATACAGTTCATGAAAATCATTTTCTTCTTAATATTAATCTAACATGGATCATATTGAGGACCGTGCGAAAGATCTTTTAAACGACCACAAGAACAAATGTATATGTAAAACAACTGAGGCTGAGGCACAGATAAATGAGAGGAGTACAGGACACTTACTGAAAGATAGTCCAGCTCATTGTATGAAACGGCATCTTCTACTGTGTACGGCTTCTCTGCGGCACCTGTGGGGGAAAAAAACAAGACCCACAGTGGGCACATGTTAGCGTGATGCCTTTCTGTCCACAGCCTGACCTTCATTTAACAATGTGTAGATCTAATGGGACATTAGCATGAAACGCTATCCCTTAAATTTAAGAAACGAGTCAAATCAACGCTTGTGTTACCATTACATGAAAATGTGTAGACACTTACTATCACTATCAGTGTATCTCAACTTACAGCTTGTGCTGCTCCACCCATTACTTCCAAAAGAAGCCAATGCATGCTGGGCTTTTAGCCACTCACCCTTCCTAAGCAGGTAGATGTAACAGTCGGTCAGCAGCAGGTACAGGGGCTGCAGGTCCCCCTCCATGTGTCCCGTACTCATTCTCAACATCTGGAGGCAAAGATAAATTCTGTCAAACTGGGATGCTTTGTGACAACTGGGTAGCAGAGGATAGTATATAGAGAAAATGTCATCAGCTGATAAAGTGAAAACAGAGAACACTGCTTGGTTTTTACGTAACCAGGCAGAAATTGCTACAACCTGAGTAAAAACAGTCAGATGGCAACTGGCAAACTGAGCCTTGCAACATGTCTGGGTGAGCAACGGTCTCCAAACCACTTCTTCAATGTCAAAATCCAACGATACCAAAGCTGGCTTTAAAATGTGTGCAAGACGTCCATCTCTGTCCGGTAAAAGGCCATGACGTCACTGTGCTAGGCTCTGATTCGTGCGGTCACAGCTGAGTCGTTAAACAAACACTGTGAAGACAAATGAAGAATAACGAGCACGACGTCTCTACCTTGAAGAGCTGCTCCTCATTCTCTCTGAATACGTGAATCATGAGAAGAAGCAAGTGATTGTTGTCCACCCTGAAACAGGAATAATGTAACAATCAGATGCACTTTAAACGTGAAACAAACCAAACAACTACCTTTGTAGAAACTCCTTACTTAAATTCTGCAGGATGAGAAGTTTCAGAAGGACTGAGCTTATCCTCTCGTAGTTCTTCTGCTTCCTCGGTAAATGTGTTCATGTCTTTTTCCTCTCCCATTTCCTCCCCGGCCTTCACGTCTGATCCCGGTCCTGTTGCTGCTGCTTTTGCCTCTCCTTCACCTTCAAGGCCACCTGAAAAAGTCTGCGACTGGCTATGCTCTGCAGAGTCATAGTGGCCACCACTCGAGGGAGCAGAGTCTGGACTGTAGGGGGTAAAGCAGCAAATGTCTGAAGGTGCAGGAGAGGCCTGCAGGAAGTTGGGGCTTGCGGCCACAGGGGAGAGAGACGTCGCTCCTGGCGCTCGATCAGGTGGCTCGCCGCCTGAATCCTCTCGAAAGGGCAGCTGTGCAGGGGGCTCCGGGCCCTGATCGCAGCCTTCATTGTTTTTCTCTAGCGCCTCTTTTTGGTGCTCCCATGCCTCCTCCTTATCCAGAGCCCCATTAAGCCGGTCCATGACATCACGGAGGGGTTGACCCACGGTGTCCATGGAGGTGTCCGTCATCTCCGGGAGCCGCAGGAGGTTTTCTAATCCGTCCTCATCTCCTTCATCCACGACCTCCGATCCCACCCTGCTTCTCCTCAACTCTGCATCTGCATCCAGCTGAATTACAGTGCAGTTTAACGAATCCACGTCATCTGAGGCCAGGAGGCTGCTGTCGATTTCCATGTGCTCGGAGGACAGAGAGTTATGGATGCTGCTGCTGGAATCTGTGGAGCCTTTCCCTCGCCGCTTCTTGGCTGGTTTCCTTCGCCTGCCCACCCTGGAGGACCAGAGTGATGAGCTGCAGTTCCTCCATCCTAATACAATTTGACTGACAGAAAATGAGCATACAGGAGAGAGACCAAAGCCATAGCTACTGTACCTGATGACTTCCAGCTCATTGCTGGCATTCTCTGTGTCATCTCCAGCGGTGGCGATGGCGTTGTGGCGGCTGGCCACATGAACCGGCGTGACGTCAGCTGAGGTGTTGGTAGTGTTGGTGTCTGAGTCCTCATTGAAGGGGTTGTGTCTGGACGTGGGGCTGTGTGGAGAAACATGTGCCGCCACCTTTGCCTTAACATTACCGGCAGGAAGGACCACTGTGTCGCTGATGACTGTCTGGGGGTCAGAGCCACTGGAGCGCGGGCAGCTGGCCTGGTCAGTCAGGTCACCCTCTGACATTAAAAAATCAAATGTTATAAGTTAATATGACAAGTAATGCTCACCCACATTAAGTTCTTTGTAAAGACATACACAGACTTTTTGGCAATGTCTCATCAGTAAGTTGAGTGATAAACCACTAAGTTTTACAATAGAAAGTCAATGACAATGCAGGGTTTTTCAGCGTATTCCGCTTCTTCATGTTTAATGTATTCATCACTGATAGAAAACTGACAAATGAGACAATTTCACAAAAACTTTGTGTATTTCTGCATCAGCTTTGCGCACGAACAAATGTTAGGGGCTGCAGTGCTGTTTGTAGCTCTTTGGCGGGGTCAGAGAGGGAAAAAAACGCTTTGCAGTGGCACAGGCCTAAGTCAAGCACGACTTCTGCAGCTGGAGTTGGGTTATTTCAATAGTACTGTTTGCAGAAAACATCATTTGTTTTGTACTTAGTGAGATTAATCATGATCTGATTACGAAACGTATAATAAACCACGAGTCGTGTGTATATTTTCATGTGCACGTGGCAGCTACTGTAGTAATACACGCCAGATTTCTCCCACACTGCAGCTCAGCTGAACTGAAGCCAGTGCCACATATCACACAGGAAGAGACGATGTTACAAATAAAAACCAAACAAACAAACAAACAAAAAAAAAAAGCAGTAAACGAGACGAACAGAGAGTACAATGTCATGGAGACAGACCGGACGAGATGAGTACCGGTTACATCAGGCATTTATCTTGCTGTGGTAAATAATAAAAAGGCAGAGTGAGCATTAGGATCTTTGCCCGGATGAGTAACACATGCAGAACATGACAGATGACTGTTCCACGTACCCCGCCCCACTGAACATTGAAACCCCTAGTGAACCAAGGCCCGGTGCTTTTTCCCCACACTTACCTGATGACTTTATCTGTATGCTGACACCTTGTTCTGTTACTGCTTTGTTTATTTAACTCATCAACAACATCATTATGAAAAACTGTTAATGTGTGGCAAACAAAGTCTTACAGTTAGATCAACCCCTGTGATAGGTTCCTCCTATAATGAACCGCGTAGTTTTGCTTGTACAATAATAAATAAATACATTTAATGTTGATCAAATGCAGTTATGCAGTAATCGTGGCCATCATATGCCACGTAACTTTAGGTGCACAGTCACATCCAACTGAATCCAATCCCAGAAGTCAAAGCATTTTTACTTGTGTCCCTTTGATTGTCATCTTTTGCACCAGCTGACTGTGTTTTGGATATCAGCATGTCTATACACTGGCTAGAATACCCAGCATGCATTAAGCACAAACTGTGGAATGCCCATGCCAGACAGGAGGAGGGAAGGAGGGAAAGGCAGGAAGGGGAGGGGTTGACCAATGTCCCACCTTCCCAGTCTGCACTTGGCAATGACTGCAGCACGGGGAAGATGTCACCGAAATCATAATCTAAAAAAAGGAGGGATAACATTCAACATTAGAGAGAGATGGAGTGGAGAGAGGAGATTGAGACAATGGCACAAAAAGAGAAAAATAACATGATGTATGTATATATGAGATAACAGAAGCAATGGGGGGAAGAAAATAGGAACTAAAACAGGAAAAACTGACTCAGTGTTTCGTGGAGAGCGAGGGGGAAAGCATTCACTGAGCGCTGCACCCAAGTGAGAACATTCTGTAACCAGGAGCCTCTGCACGCCAAGTGATCCATTTGATAAAATGCACTTTGGTATCCGTGAGTCACAAGAAGCCAACTTCTGCTTCAACATGCCATTAGCTTGACAACACTGTATGAATTTGTGGCAAAGCATATGAGCGTGTAGATGCACTACGTCATAACCCCCAAAATAAAAGCTGCCATTCTGCAGTTCAGTCACAATCACGTTCAGCAATAATAACAATAATAATAATAATAATAATAATAATAATAACATTAGAATTTAGAACTGGCCCAAAATTTGTCAGACTGGTTAGTCTAACTGTCTAACATGAGCCTGAGAGAGGTTGAAAATTGGTATCAAGGTCAGTCCAGGCACATATTAATGGACCCGTGGCTGCTGCTGTAAAGCCAATCAAAATCCAGCCCTATCTATATTGATAGCGGCATGTTGGTGTTACAACATGCTGCTCTCCACACTGACAGCCGCCCTCTGCACTGTGAGCACTTTGCGGGTGAAAATCAAGAAAGTGTGAATGGAAAAAGTGATTTAGTCACATCTGTGACTGAGTGTGTTCTGACACCCGGATGGGGAAAACCCACTGACTGTTGCAAGTCTGCTGTCTCTCCTCCTTTATTAGCAAAGAGCAGTGACAAAACATTTGGTTAGCAGCTTCTCAAAACTATGTGGAGTTTGTGTGCTCGCTCCAAAGCTGTGATTGTACTCAGCCAAAGACTGCTTATATGATGAGAGAAGCATCACTCTGTATCACTACAGTAAACATAAACAGCCGATCCGACTCAATGTTAAAGGACTTGGATTAGGGTCGGGACATCCCTACTGCTTACCTTCACTGGAGGGGGCTATAGCGCTGTCATCCCACTCCAGGTTGGTGGAGGTGAGGGAGGTGAATGAGTGCAGGGACAAGCTGTCTGAGCTGGGCAACCGTTCCTCAAAGTCCAGCAGGTTCTGGGGTTTGTAGTATTCTGGCATGTAGGGCGCCACGTCCAGATAGGGCACATCCTGAATCAGCAGGACCCAACAGAGACGTTACAGACGTGCTGTTAACATTTAGGACGTCAGTTTCTGTTGATTTCAGTATGAAATATGTGCTAACCAGCTCAAGATCAAAGCGAATGAACTCCAGGCCAGACACTAGCGTCAGGAAGAGTGTGAGGTGGTCATGACTGCAGACCAGTGCGTTCCTAGAAGGAAAGGAAAACAAAGTCTAAAGTCTGTGACAGAAATATATCAAGTTGCAGCATAAAAACAGAAAGTAAAAGCTGAAAGACAACAAAACAAATCAGGGTTACTGGATGACTTACTTGAAATAATACTTCTGCAGTAATGCCTGGTTCTCCTGGAAGAGCCGTAGATAGCTTTCTAAAGAGCTCTCACTCAGTGCCAGGTACAACCATGCACGACCTACCAAAGAGAAGCAAGAGTTCTTTAAAGCCACTGAATGTTAGACTTTAGCCCCCGTCACCCCTGGGCTGCATATTTGAGCGTGTCTGACTGCATGGCAGAAAAGTCTCACTTCGACCAAGGTTGGTTGCTATGTGCTGAAGCTCATCTATCTGACGGACGGCCTCTCTCCTGGTGAAGTGAAGGACCAGGACCCAGTAGCCTGAGGAGATGTCCTGCAGTCTGCAACGTACAAAACGGTCAATAATAGCGAATAGAGAGCAAGGGGGGAGTAGAGTGATGTCACAGAAACTACATTTCCACAGAAATCAATGGTAATATACTACAAAGTAGCCATACAATTGGTTTTAGCTGTCATATTGCCTAACATATTTAAAAACAGCTTACTATTTGCACTATGCACCTTTCCTCTTTGCAGTGTGCAGTTTACTTAAGCGTCTTACCCATAGAGCAGAGCATGGTCAAGGTGTTCACAGAGGCGCTGCAGGACCCGGTCGTGATTTCGGATGGCTGGAGTCTCATCTTCGCAGGCTGCAAAGTAACTCTGCAACTGCAGAGAGAGAGACATGGTTTCTCTGCTGTTTGTTTTGCAGGTGAGAGGGAAATTTTCCAAGTCCAACAACTACCTAAACTGTTAAGTTGGATTCATTAGGACTGGCTGCCTTGTGCGCATGGATCCTGAGAGGGATGCTTTTGTTTTTAAATGTTGCGTACACTGGAAACGAGCTATGGTAAAAAACTTCGCTTGCAATTTACTGTTTGCGCAAGGCACGACATCCTGTGCATACGGTTGCCTCTGCTAGGGCAAGAGCCACAACTGTTCGGCCAATCTGGTGCACTGAATCACAAAAGGAGTTGTTAAAAGGGCTTTTAAAAGGGGTTTTTTTTTTTTTTTTTGGCTGTAATGCATTTCTAGCATGATGATCAATCCATTGCCTTGTTTGGGTTCTGAACTCCAGCACACTGGATTTGGAATTAATTAAATACAACAATAGCTACAGTATGAGCAGACACTGGGCGTTAATAGTGCTTAATGTTGTTCACATCAATGAACAACACTGGAGCCAACACTGGTGAGCCCCAAGCTGTAAGACAGTACAGGGGGACAATGATACTATAGTCCAACATACAGTCGATGGAGCCAAGGATTTTAGAGCAAAGCAGTGGAATACCCCTGACCTAAATCCCTCTGAGCATGTGTTTTTACCGCTGTGACTCCACGGTGTGCATGAATTCCTTGTACTGCAGTTTTACTTCTGAAGACCACAAAGTAAGGGCAAGAAAGGCCTGAAAACAAGTAGTCTGACAGTTACCACCAGGCAAGTTACCCAGTCCCTGTTAATGTGTGGGATGGAGCCAGTCACAGAATATGGTTGTACTGCAACATTATGCTACAAAGCACTTTTGGTCCCATCAAATCTTTATTAAACGGACTAAAACTGACACACCGTTCATCTGATTTGGACTTAAGTGGTGATCAAAGGTTCCACTTAAGTCTCTATCGCCACTGTGTCATTTCAAATCCACATCTGCACAGTGCAAAATAACCCAAAAAGTCTGAATGAATTACACTGAAGCTGTCTTATTGGAACGATTTACAGATAATCTGCATTTTTTACTGACACATGAGCTCAAATGTTATATGCAGGCAGCTTTAATGAAAAGCGTTCGGCTGAGTTTAAGTATGTCCACCATCCCACTGAGATCTTCGGGACCCTCTTGAACTGAATCCCAATACAGAGGACTAAAACCCTCAAGCATGACCAAGCAAAATTGTAGGTCGGGGTAGCTTTGAGGGTTGTGACCCACAGAACGAGGATTTATATCCTGTGACTGCTTTCACATGACTAGGCAATGTTTGTCAGAGGTAAACACTGCACGCTGTCTTGGAAGCTTGGGAAATACTATTTTATAAGCACCTAAAATAAAGAGATACAACTGGGTAATAACTAGATTAAAAACTTTAGTTAAAGGCAGTAAGACTCTGCAGGGGCAGGGCACAGGGCTTTCTAATGCAATCATCTGATTATGGGACTGGTTGACTTATATTAGTAAACAAATACAGATGCATACAGAGAAAACCCACGCAAAATTAATGTTCTTTTTCTTGCAAAAAAAAATGCAAAAGGTCTTTGGAAAAGTGGTGGTACAAACATGCAGGCAGAAAAGGAAGAGGATGAAATGCTGTCTGTCAGGTTATGAGTAAGGTTGTTGCACAACATAAGGCACGGTTGGACTAAAAGAATCTAATAATAAAATAGTCAGATTTCAGCGATTCAGTGGAAATCGCAGCGCTTCACTGGCTAAACCATATGCTGTACATAACTGCTAGCGGTCTGGTCGCAGGTGTGATCACAACCCATGCGGCAAAGAGCAAACACAGCGGGGGGATTGGTGCCACTATTGTTCACTGTGGTCAAAGTGAAAGCAGGACATGACAACCGAAATCTGGAGCTGTAAAGCATAGAGGTGACTAGAGAGATTGTAGGCAACAGTCCTTACCTCAGTCAATAAGATCAAGGCCTTTCTATGACAGAGCTAGTAATGTCCCCCCCGACTTGAAAGTTGCCCTCTTTGGCAGACAAAAGATGACCTAATGCCGGCTACAGTCATTCAATAATGTAAAATACTTAAACTCAGTGATAACATTTGAGTACACTCAAATGACCAACACAGAGACGCTTACCTTCTTGACAGACAGGGAGATGTTTTCCAATATGCGATCCTTCACTTTGAGTTGATCCATCACTGGTCTGTTGGCAGCTCACAGCAGACTGTCAGCTGACTCCTTGAGCTCAGCTCTTGTTTTGCTAACGCTAACGCCGCCCGCCTTAGCTAGCTAACATTATCCTGCCCTCCACTGCGGTTCGCTGCCAAACTAACAATACAGCTTGTAGTACCCGTTGAGTACATTGAATTCAACTGCACTGCTAGGTCAGAGCCACCATGATAATGTCTCGTTAGCAGGACGTAAAGATAACCTCTGTCTACAGATCCAGTTAGCCAAGTAACGTATGGCTAGCCCCGCGCGCTAGCTGTGGCCGTGGTTGACTTTTTTTCCCAACGCTAGATTCAGGCAGGGGGTGGAGGCTAGCAAGTTTTGAGGTCCAGCTATAGATCATTTTTATCAGTCAATTTGTTTGTCATTTTGTGTGTTATTATTCTGGTTGGCGACAGGGACCTATTACCTAGTTACCCTTTCGCACATTTGCCCTAATAACCGATTCTATTAACGTCACGGACGCTCACATTACTTTTGTGCTACTGACCCAACGGTCCACAGTCTCAACTCCCACAGTCAGTGGCGTTACGTCACCGTCATCCTCGGTACGCCTTATTAACGCGTTGGAGGACCATAGAGACCGAACTCCGCTCAAATTTTGACAATTACAGTTTTATAAGCTCGGTTGGGTTTACCAACCCAATGTATCGTAAAGTATGTCTTTCTTCCAAAAAATCCGAACTGACCCTTTTATTCGGCGCAGCACAAGACTCAGTGTCTAAGCTCATTAATTAATAAATGTTCCTTTTGATTTTGGTTCATTGTCCATCTCATTCAAAGTCTGCATGTACTAAGACGAGCAATGTGGAGCCTACAGTAACGTTTAGAAAAGTTGGACCGTGTCTTTGACTGCATGATAGTTGAGGTTTATGGCAACTGGCTCGTTTTTTCATACTTTTTAGTTAAGTCACGTTGCAAAAGATGACTAATTTCGTCCTCCGTAAACACTTGAAGAGTTAAAAGATCATATTTTTTAACCGAGTTCGGCGTTTACAGGCCGTTACCATCAATAACACAGTATGAAGATTTATTAAATCAGACACAATCTAACATATTAGGCCTGTTGAGTTTATCACAGCACAATTCGTTCATGTCACATAAAGGAGAAGAATTTCTACAGAGAGGAATGTCACTGTTTTATTAAGATGATTCCAACTTTTTCTGGAAACACATCAATGTTTTATCAAATACATATGAACGGTTGGCTTATTCAGTGCATGTAGTTACGACAATAACCTTGTCTGACTGAGAAAATGTGGGTCAAATTTCGTTAAGGATTTCTTTCATGTTCCACGGAAAGTGCTCTACTTAGAGAGATACTTTTAATCAAATGTAAAGCAACTTTATACAAACGCTGACCGACTTCGGGAACATTTACAGGCCTTAGAGTGATTTCAGAGTATAAAAAAAAGATTTAAAAAAAACAAAACAAAAAAACAACCCCAACCACTGCATTACAGTCAGCCTCTGTTTTGGCCTCCTGACCCCTATTCTTTGAGTGCCCCATAACCAAAGAGATACTGCACTTTTGCACAGGACTGCAGTCCAAGTCCTTGCGTGAAGATTCAGGACATTCAATTTCAACTCTTCACACCACAAGTTCAATTCTGTAATCTTGTTATCCCTTCCCTGCCGTCTCTCTGCGTTAATCTGACTTCTCCTTCTCTTTCATGTGCAGGAAGACAATGCTGAAGACAAAGAGTCCTGCCATCATGGAGAAGACGCTGGCATAGTATGGGAAGGCTGAGGGGATGAAACGCTCATATTGCGTGTGCTGCAGGGGGCGGACAGATACCTGTGAGAATTACACAGAGAAGTAGAAGTGAGCCAGCAATACATTAGACCATTGCCATTAAATGCACAAGAAGTAGTTTTACAGATCTCTATACAACAAGTATAATATTTTGAAGTGACGTAAACCATCTGATTAACTTGCCTGAGTGGAGGAGTACAGATGTGTGTATCCTAGCCTGTTGTAGTCCACTTTGAACTGGAAAACCCCATAAACATCAGGTAGCTTGAATTGGACGCTGTATTTTCCACCTAGAAGAGGGACAACACAACATTTAAAGTGGTTACATTTGGTTTGTAAGAATTTATTAAAACCAGTGAATTAGTAGTGAGTATGTTTTTGTACCATTTTTCTTGAGGTAAGTCCTGACGAAGGGGTCGATCCTCACAAACTCAAGCTGAATATCATCGCCGTCGAAAGGAACCCAGCGTCCCTCGGACAACATCTCGATGACGATGCTGTACTCCTGTGTGGGGAAGTTTAACAGTCATTGAAATTAACATTTAAACATACAGAGCCCCTTGTTTCTGGTTAAGACGATCGTTCATGCGAGTCACTGAAGCTTTTAACTCACCACAAGGTCTGTGATTGTGTATGCTGCAGGGGGAGTGGTCTCTCCGACAGGGTGGTGGGTAACTGCCCCCACCCTGAGGACTCCAGCCTCCTTGAACACCCAGCGAGACAGAGCCTCGGCCAGCTCCATGTTACCCGTCTGCTCGTGCCTAATGAAGACCAAGAGAGGAGGAGGACTGTGTCAGCCACAGGAATACTGATGATGAATTTTCATTAGCATAAAAATATTATTTAGACCAGTGAGAGTCAGCCAGCTCTGATGGGATACAGTTCATTTTCTTACAGATTTTACAGAGGAAGCGATTAATATTTTACTGTTTGTCAGAAGGAGGATGAGACTAAATTTAAATCCCGTTAGTTAAAAATTTCAGCTGTCAACAGACAATCCAACATGACGAGAGGTGGCCTTTTAGGAAACACGACATAAATTCTCTCTACCAACCATGACTGGGCTCAGTAATCATAACAGCCTGACACATTTCATATTAACTACTACACGGGTTTTAAATGTAATACTTTAAAATACTTTGTAGGACAACTTTCTTTCTACAAATTGACATGAGGAGTTATATACAGAAGAGTATTATGCAAAAATATTCATTATAGGATTAAACACAGTGGAGCATTAACTATTCACAAGGCAAAAGCAACCCAAAGTGACCCATCACTGATAACAGATCTGTTTTTATGTCAGGAAATTATAAAACGATCTGTGGATCAGACACAGGAGGAGGAGAATGATGCTTACCTCTGGGAACCAGGCGTGGCCTTCTGCACTGCAGAGTTGAAGAAGGTGTCGCTGAAGAAGTCCAGGGAGCCGCTGAAAACCACTCTGGCGTTGTTTCTGGCCTGGAGGCCGGCGATCAGCAGGGTGTTCTTGCCGACAGCATGGGGGTACTGGAGAGGAAAAAGACGCAGCATGGTGTTAAATTTTGTTTTCTTTATTTTTAATCCAGAGAATATCAGGCTTTATATTTCAGGGCTTCAAATGAGCTTCTCCTACATTATTATTCTATAACTAACATGTCTCTCTGAATAAACATCTGTTTCATTAACCATGTGATGAGTTATCTGAATTGTTATGTTCAGTGGTCTTACTTGAGAGATGGGTCTGTCAGGGAAAAAGGAGTAGGAGGTAGAAGATCCAGTAAGGATGTCCAGGACCAGAGGGTTGTCTGGGTCTGCCACCATGCTGGAAAGAAGAGGGGGGGGGGTTCAATTATATGGTTTTTCGATTTTTGTTTGTAAAGTAAATATTAGTGAACAAGAGCAAGTCAAACAGTAAGTGAAAGTCGTTCTCCATTGCTTTGGAGTGTCAACAGTGTCCACATACTGAATATTAGGATGAGGGAAGTGCAGTGACACTCTTTTAAATTGTATTCAGTTGTGCTTACCCGACGCCCTTGAACAAAACAGGTTTATTGGTGGGTTTGCCGACAATAGTTGGAGCTTTCATCAGGTTCTCTGGATCAGCCACAATCAGGGTGTGCTGGAGACAAGAGCGATCACTTGTTAACAGCAACACGGAGCTCAGTCAGTTCTAAACACTAGATTAGTGAAATTGGATGTGCCCGCTTTCTGAACAGAATTCCGTTTACCTCTCCAGGGTCAGACACGTCATAGTTGTGATGGTCAATGACGGCGGTCTTTTCCTCATCAAACTCGATGCCACACTCACTGCCCAGCTCCCTCAGAGGGTCACCTGTGTAACAAGAGCGTATTAATACAGGATGACATTATGGTTTTTCATAACACACTACATCAAAAGCTGTTGGAAATCAACTGACCGATATCTGAACTGGCAGCGACAAGGACGTTGCCTCCACCGTCAATGAAGGACGTAATGGTCTCTACGTTGATATTTCCTCCAAAGTCTGCAGATGACCAGGCAGAAAGATGTTAACAGATCGTTTCAGCAAGGCAAACACAAGGCATACAATCATTTGACTTAAGGGTGTGAAAGTTACCTTCAACCGATGGTGAAAAGATGATTAAATGGTCGTACAGGAACTGTCCGTATTTGATCAGAGACAGGGAGGGATCATCGGCTGTCTTGAATGTGATGTCAAAGCCTCGATCTGCAAAGGAGAGATACATTATCAGCAGGACTGATTGCAGCAGTTTGGACAAGGTGACGGTGCAGCTCCCTGTGTACGGCGTACATTCCTCTTGTCAGAACTGTTAACCTCCAATTAACAAACACTACTGCCAAACTAGGAAAGTGTATCTCCCCTGTTACATGATGTGGCTGCCAACAAGACGTTTAAAGAAAACAGCTGAACGTGCACAAGAAAGACATTTACAGTATATTAGCAAATGCGTCATTAATTCAAGTTAACATGTTAATCTCACGGATATACAAATAAGCTCTTCGTATTGTATCGGGTATAATTGAAGCTTTGGTGGAACATTACTGGTACATTAATTTAAGTTAAGAAATATAAAGATTGTATCACATTATACTAGCCGAATTGAAGAGTGTCTCTGTATCAATGCAATGCAGTGCAAGTTGATGTGACAACGCAAGTACACTACCATTGTTTTGTTAGAAATACAGAACTGCCAGAGTCTCGTCTGTAGTTTGGTGGGACATACTGAGCATAATGCAGCTAAGATAGCGTTAGCCTCCTCGCTGTGCTGCATGAAGCTCAACTCTACAAGCTCAAGTCCCGAAGGCTCTGTATACTTTTCCCTGCCAGAGACTTGTTTGCAATACAATGGATAACAGCGCAAACAGGAGTATTTATGGGTGAAAAAAGACGAATCTCGTCCTGACCTGCCAGACTGCGGAAGAAGATTGAATGGGTGTCTCTGATGTTGAGGTTGTCCAGCAGAACCAGCGTTTTACCGTCAGCCGAAGCGCAATGCAACATGGACGCTAACGAAAGCAATACAAGGATGTTGTTGTCCAAAAGTCTAAATCTCCTTTGGGTCTTCATTCCGGGCCGTTTGTTGGACGACGATAAAGAACCGGACCGGTTCGTCTGCACGACTGCTGTCAACGACGCCATTTTGCTGCAGAAGTCGACGTCAGCGTTAGCAGACGACTTAACTTTGACCCCGAGTTTCAGCCAATCACAAGGAGGAACGCGTCGCACTGACCGCCACTCCACCAATAGTATCAAAGCTTTATTCTAACGCCGACAATCACGGAAGAATACAACTCAAAGGCTTGGATTTATGGTACATAACATATTCATAACAGACGTCCTGAGTGTCCGAACTGAAATGAAAATCCATACAGTATTTATTGACTAGCAATAACTAAAATAAAAAAGACCATGATTTTATTTTATTATTATAACTATTAAGAGATGCATAGTGTTAATAATAATTTGGCTGAAAGCAATCATTGTAACTAAATATGTGTAAACCAATTATATTCATGTCGTGTGCCTGTATTTCCTTGTTGAATTTATATTTTTCTTTTTTACTGCCATATCTGGAACACACCTTTCCAAACTCTGACATTTAGAGAATTTGAATGACCAGTGCAATAACCACAGCATAGCACATGGATGGTCAGACTGTGTGATGATTGTTTATTGATCACATGACGACTACCCATGAGTTGAAGCATTTCCACTGATTTTTAACAGGGCATCTTGCAGGTGTTCACATAAACAGACAAAATAATGACATGTAGCTACTGGTGACAGGAAACCAACGTATTCAATTTAATGCAGTACCAGAGGGGAAACTGAGTGAAACTGAAAGTTGTTGACCAGTTTGTCGTCACCACACACATTTCTTTTTTATTTTTCAGTAGAGGTATTAAGACTTTCTTAGAGGACACATTACAAATATACAAATATCTTACATGCACAGCATTTACAGTGTTTGCCAGTACATAAACGCTGCCTCTGAAAAAAAACAGGACGAGGTGACAATTGACCTCCAGTTAAACCTTAAGTACCCGACGTGTTCATGTAGATAATCTCTGTATATTGTGCTTTTCATGAAAATACTTAAACTAAGTACAATAAAATATTCTTGACTGTTTGAGGAAAATGTACACATCTCATCTAAATAATGGAAAAATAACACAGAGGCCTTTCTTTAAGTTAGAACAGGTAAGACAGAAGTGTGATCTACATGTTTTACACAAAGGGACGAAGTACAGTCCTGCCTTTCACTTTAAAAATAAGCTATACAAAGTACTATAACCATCTCTGGAAGAATTCTCAATAATATTTACCATATTTATCGATCTGGCCTTGTTTATTGGAATTATAAGTGCCAAAAACATGATTTATGGCCATACATCCTAAGGTAAAGTTGGTTAAAAAGTGTTCTGAATCCAGTTTAGTTTTGTCAACATCATGGCATGTTGAAACTTACTTCATTTCTTGTATATATGCTGCTCCTGTACAAAATAGATTTCTGATATAAATATTATAACCTCTTCACAAATCTGCCCCACTAAGCCTGGCTCTCACACTCCATCTCCTCTTCCTTCTCCTCCTCCACTTCTGCTACAGTTTTGTTTTTCACCTCCGTGTGGAGCTCAGGGTGGGTTTCCACCTCTCTGCCCTCCCTCCCCCCTGCATGAATCACACCTCTTGACCCTGCCTCTTGTTCTTGCGCCTCCTCCGCTATCCCTACGTCTCCCTCTCCATCCTGGGCGCGGAAGATCAGCTCTCCCTCCTGTATGACCTGCTGGTCGTGGCATGTGGTTTGCCATGTCGCTGCAGGGTCCCCTTCGGCGGCGGTGGCTGTGGTGTACTGGTAGAAGTCGGAATCTGCCTGGAACATGACCAGGGCCTGAGCTGTGTGGATGCGCACGTGTTGGGCGAGGGAGCTGGCGTCCAGGAATTTATCACCACATGAGTCACAGGCGTACAAGATCTGGGTGTTGGGATCTAAGAGCAGGCGACAAACAAAACAAGCCGATTATAAAGTTGCAGCCCCCATGTTGTTTAGTTATCTGGCCTAGAATGAAACTCAAAGACTCAAAAGGTTAATCAACGATCAAAATAATTGGCTATTGATCTTTTTTTTTGATGGACTAATCGATTAATTGACTGGTCTTTGTAGCCCTAAACAAAATGTGTGTGCGCACAAATGTCACACCTGGTACTGGCTTCAGGTGAGCTTCAACGCACAGTTCAATGATTTTCAGTTGCCAGTTCATTTTCTGTGTTCTAAGTGCTGTTCCTGAGCTTGTTGTTGTTGTTGTTGTTGTGGTTTAGTGTTTCCCATGGTTTGACATTAATCAGCTTTATGTTGCATAGTGCGCTCCTGCAGCCTCACCTGCTTCTTGCACCTTCTCTACTGCCTTGGTGATTTCAGCTTTCAAAGCCTCCGTCTCATCTGCAGACACTGAGGCAGCCACTGGAACTACTGTGAACAGACACAGGAGACGAGGTGAGCAAACACTCGTCACCGGCTACGCCCCTTCATCCTTAGGCTTCTTTT
The DNA here is from genome assembly GCA_008933995.1 of Datnioides undecimradiatus. NCBI lineage: Eukaryota > Metazoa > Chordata > Actinopteri > Lobotiformes > Datnioididae > Datnioides > Datnioides undecimradiatus. The sequence goes on from WARS01000068.1 coordinate 257,584, forward strand.
ACTATGTGCACAAGTTCAGAGTGCTATCTGCGTTTGTCACTGGAGATGCTGTCTGACCTGTCAGCTGAGCTACAGCGCTTCCTGCGAGGGCCTCGGTTGCCAGGGTTACGATGTCCTCCGTGGTGACAGTAACAATGTTGATCTCGCTGTCAGACGTGGAAGCCCCCCCGCATCCGTCAGCCCCCTCGTCTGCGCTGCCCCCGGCTACAACAAGCCGCTTCATGCCGGCTTTGCCGTGGTGGACGGTCTTGACGTGGGAGCGCAGATTGTCCACCCGATTGAACCCCCGGCCGCATTTGTCACAGAGGAAAGGTTTCTCCCCTGAGAGGGCAGGACGCAGAGGTAAAGGGAAATCATCAGCTGGAGCCTGACGAGTGAAAGCTGTGAGCTCTGCTGTGTGTAGAGAAATAGTTTCCTCCCCATGATCCTTCTGCCCTCACCTGTGTGGATGATGATGTGCTTCGACAGGTCTCCCACGTTAACAAATGCCTTGTCGCACATCTGACACTTGTGCGGCCGGACATTGTCGTGATGTCGGATGTGATTGGCCAGTTGACTGGACTGCACAAACCTGTCCACAGAGAGATATAAGATACGTCCCTCAGCTGGCTTTCCACAGTCACTGTGACATTACGTTTGCAGGTTGGTTCACACATCTTACAAAATAAAACAATATATATTTGTCTCCTCTGTGACGTCACTGACTTATCTGCCTGCTGACCTTTTTCCACAGCGGTCACACACGTACGGCTTCTCTCCAGTGTGCTGGCGGACGTGAGCGATGAGCGAGCTGGCCTGGGTGAAAGCCTTGCCGCAGATAAGACAGACACAGGGCTTCTCTCCTGTAAAAGCACGACACAGTCTCACCACGGCTGGCTGCCTTCGCATTTCCCAAAAGCCACGCCTGAATGTCAGTGGGGTGTACCTGTGTGGATGCGTTCGTGCCGCTGCAGAGCTCCAGGGTCGCTGAAAGCTCTCTGACAGTGCCCGCAGATGTACGGCTTCTCCCCGCTGTGGACCCGCAGGTGTCTCTTCAGATTTCCTAAAAGGCAGACGCCATCACATGAAGACTGTGACTTCCACTATGTCGCATTTACAATAACAAAAAGAAGCAAATCTACACCTTTTACGGAGTTTGTGAGTAGAGCTGTTTATTTGTGACGACCCGACTTAAGAAAACAGACAGTTCGCACACGTTTCCTACCTGAAGTGGTGAACTGTTTGCCACATTCCTTGCACTTGAGAGGCCCGTCTGTGATGTGGATTTTTAAGTGAGCCTTCAGATTTCCTATCTGAAGAGGACACGAAATCAGGGAAAGTGTTAATATACTGGATGTAATCTGCTCTTTGAAATTACTTTTGGTGACAATATGTATTGAACAACATACAGATTAAGGAAAATGTTTCCGAGCACGCTGTTACCTGGTTAAATCGTTTGTCGCAGTGCGGACACTTGTTGCCCTTCTCCGTGTCGTGCGTCTCCAGGTGCCTCATCTTGGCCGTGGGGTCGGAGAAGGCCTTCTCGCAGTAGTCGCAGTGGTACGGCTTCTCGCCGCTGTGCACCAGCTGATGGCGTTTCAGGTTGCCGGACGTGGAGAAGAGCTTGCCGCACACCTCGCAGCTGTAGCGTGCCTCGCCCGTGTGCCGCTTGCGGTGCAGGTTGAGCAGGCTGATCTGTCGGTAGCTCTTCCCGCAGGTCGAGCAGCAGTACGGCTTCAGAGGGCTAGCACGCAAAGACACGCTCGAATTAAAGACAAGGTCCTGGCAGAGCTCAGCAGGCAGGTGTCTTTAAAAGTGAGTGCGGGCGAGTGTGTGTTATCCACCTGTGTGTTTTCTCGTGGGCTTTGCAGGCTGCAGGGTCAGAGAAAGCCTTGTTGCAGTCCCGACAGCTGAACGGCTTCTCTCCTGTGTGAATACGCATGTGTCTCTTGAAATTACCAGTGTGGGTGAATTTCTTCCCACAGTCCTGGAAAGCAGAAAATAGGCCATGGAGAGTGAGCTGAGGAACCCGTTTAATGCAAGGATTTGTTTGCAACGACAACCGACATTTGCATAAAACCCTACATCGCCGAGACTTTGCATGAAAGCTCCCAGAATTCTCAGCATTTCCATGTTTGATGCAGGCATATTAGCTTACAGACTCCAGCAGGCAAAACAGCTCAGTGTGCCCGGGGCTGTTTCTTAGTACTGTGACTACTAAGAAACGGGTGCTACTTCATAGTTTGTGGCAAAACATTATTGGTATTGGCTTTCATGCGCCGGCTAGGCACATTATTAGCCTCACCACATTTAAAAATGAGAAGGAAGTTATTTTACCCGTCCCTCCTGCACCCACGCTGATATTTCTCACCTCACATTCGTGCGTCACAGAGCTGTAAGGCTTCGACTCGGATCGGCTGCTCATAGACGTTGACGCCGCGTGTCTGCCCTCTCCCTCGCTGCTCGAATCGACTCCTCCCACCTGCTGGCTGACCTCGCCGTCCTCCTCCTCTCCTGCGCCCTCTTCATCTTCATCAGCCTCCCCGTCACCGGTCTCCCCAGAGTCCTCCTCCTGTTCTCCCGCCACCTCTGCCGGCTCTGCCACCTTCTTCCCAGCTTTTGTCGTTGATGTGCATTCGTCCTCTGAGTCATTGTCTACGAGGGGGACAGTAAAGCGAAAATGACGTGCTGTATGAAGATTTGGCTGGTAAAGGGCATGGCTAAGATGGGGAGGAAAGCTCTGTTGTCTGGGTTGGTGCACGCGACTAAACCGGTCTGCTCACCAGGTGGGAAGTTTCGATGAGGAGGTTTTCTGATTCTTCGCCCCCGAGAGCTCATGTAGGACGAGCTGCCGGCAGATTGCGGCTGTGATTCTGTGAACAAAAAGGGAAAATGTCTCTCAGGTCATTGGTCCAATAAAAAGAGAGGCACTGGTTACAGACACTGCGATTTGGACCGACAACACTTTTGGTTTATCGTTGGCAAGACGTGTACTCACTGGGTGCGTAGTCGGTGTCAGTGGGGTCGTCCTGAAAGCCAGGCACATCTTGAACAGCGCTCTCCTCCTCCTTCTTCACACATATCTTCTTCTGGGCAGAGAGCGGAGTCGTTTTCGGGGGTCGCCCCCGGCCCGGGTGGGCTCTGACGGGGTTGGGCTGAGAAACAGTCTGTTGTGTTTCAGTTGCGACGTCTTCCTTTAACTCCTGATTTCGTGTGGGCTCTTTATCTTGCGTGGGGGTGCTAGGAGGACCGTCCTCCGCTTCTGATGCTACTTCTGCCAGGTTACTCCCCAGTTTCTCTCTCCGCTCGCCGTTCCCAGTTTTTTCTTCCGCTTCATGGAAACAAAAACGGAGAAATGTCTTTCTTTTAATACAACGCGGTGTACAAGTTCTAGATATCAGTCTCCACATGTCATACACGGGCTGCAGTGTACAACGTAATCAAAATATTGAATTGGAATGAACAGTTTAGCATAAATAGCAATAAATAATGAAAGTGACGGATCCAGTTTGCACAAAAAGGATGATGAAGCTGTATCATAAACATCATATCAGCGAGAGACTTAATATCAGTTCAATAAAACAACAGTCTGCAAATATCAATGCATGAACTACATTTTAAATGCAAAGCTCTGACTTGTTATTTCTTTCCAAGGTGATTAAACTGAGCATGACTTCATTTAAAAACAGGAAACTGAAAGCAGGGCTGATGTCTCTATTACACACTCATTATTTACTGAGGCGGTATGCTGGAAAAGACGACGTAGCTAGGTGAAGACTGGACTCACCAACAGTGAAATCCAGCGTTATGAGGGACGGAGCTGGACTTGCCATCGACTGGTACGCAGAGCAGGCGTTTATGATTTCTTGCATCTGGAGAAAGTTAGCAACAGCCAGCACGTCCTCAACGTTCTGGGGACTTAAACTCAGCTTGGCTGTGTACATAAACTCTAGGACTTGGCCCAAACCTGCAATGACAATTAACAATAGAACAGGTCTGGTTATACAGAAGTGATGGTGGAGCACATTTAGTATTATTCATGTAGGACAATGTAATGATATGCAAAGTACGTGGTACAGAGCCCTGGAAGGTACAAATGACACAAGCAGTTCAATCATCATCAATCACATGACAGGAAGCTACCTGCTGCATTGCTGATGTCCAGATGCACCACGTCCTTCTGGTCCAGGAAGAGGGTGTGGAAGTAGAGGCTGCAGGCCGCCAGCACAGCTTTGTGGGCCTTGAAGTCCACCCCGTCCACGACGAAGGTGCAGTCACACAGCAGACCCTGTTTGCGCTGGCGGTTGAGCTCTTCCAAAACCTTCCCGCTGTGCCACGGGAACTCCATCGCCCTGAAGGACCGATGATGGCAGAGGAGGCTGGCAGGCTCCGTGGACCGCTGGCAAGCAGGAGGTCACATGTGACACGTCAGGAAAGGCCAAGAAGGCTGACGGTCAGCTTGACCGGCAAATCAGTTTTGTCTTTACGCAGGCGTGACATTCACTGGTCTTTTAATTAAGACTACCAATCAGTCAGTACTGTTCACCTCTGAGACTACTGTGTCTCCTCTGAGCACGGAAAAGCAATTACAGGAATAGCTCATGATTCAGATGGCAGACCGGAGCTGTCATTTCAGATCATTTCTAAATGTGAGCTCTCAAAAGAATAACAATATCTCCAAACAGAGCAGAAATGTCAGATTTTATAAGTAACTAACGCATCCACCATATTAAAACTGTCATTTTTAACTGTCATCTTAAATGTTTGTTTGTTATTCACGTATGTTTATTTGTATGATACACCTTGTTCCTGCAGTAAACTCACATTTACATGTAGTGCATCTATATATTAGATTAGGTCGACTGCCAGCTAGCAATACTTAAAAGTGACGTATGCCCCCTTTCTGTTAATACTGTAGTCGCACAAGTTTGTTCACCTTGTAGAGTGTGAGTGTGTGTGTGTGTGTGTGTGTGTGTGTTGTTGGTGAATGGCAGTGTCCTCTGCACGCTTTGCTACACGGCACCGCTGGAATACACCCGAGACAGGTGTAACCCCAAACTGTGGGGGGCTCGGCTGTGAAAAGCAGCCATCCAAGGTTTAGCTAGCTAACATAAAGCTACCTGAACCAGTGCGGAGTGGAGACATAAAGCAGAAGGACACCAGATATTCAGCTCATACGGATGCTCTGAAAGCCAAGCTGCTAGACACAGAATATTACAGTTTTAATAATTTGGGTTATTTAGCTTTACTGAAAGTTTCCCCAGCCTGGTTTGACAGTGCAACACATCGATTACAATTCCTCAATCCTTCCAGCTTTGTTATCAGGGATTAATTTAGCGTGCCTTGACATGCATGAAGTGAACGGAGAAAATGGCGGACCGACGAGTCGGGCCTGTCTTCATCCCTTGTTGTTTCCCACAGCTAGCTCGCTCCTTTCGCTTCGCGTTAGCGCCATTTTAATAAAAGCTAAGTCCTGAAATACCTCGTTGTTGTGGCTCCTTCACTCCGGGCTCACACGCCGGACCAGGCGGTGTTTTGAAGTGTTTGACTCAGTTCGGAAAAACAAATCCAATCGAGTTTTTCGGTGATCGATCGTGTCCCGCTAACTTCATCCACCACCATCTTCCTCTCTCTGATCGATTGATAGGGACCGGCCGGATGTGTCACGGGAGCACGCGCAGTGTGGGCACGCGATGCTGGCCGCGTGGTGGCGCAATAGGCTCGAGCTAAACGATATGCAGAAGTTCACCTGTACATCCATGTTAATGACACTATCATCAGAAACAGATACAATGCTATTAAACTGATATTAAACATGTATATGTAGTTGATTAATTAAACATATATAAACATAGCCCATCTAAACTGTATTAACTCGTCTTTTAAGGCTTTCTCACATTTATTCATATAATATAGGCTACACACAGTAAGGCTCCTGCACAATATCAAACTGATCAGAATTGTGCATATCTAATGGAAATGATACAGATGCACCTTCAAAGCATCTGAGGGAACATAAAAACTATTTACTTAAAGGCTACTGTGCAGCATTATAAATAAAGCTGTGTGTGTTCTTAATCATTTTGCCTTAAGAGTGCCAAAATGCGAAGGCCCCGGCCTGCCTTGTAAATAATAGTCAGATAACAAAAGCTCCTTCATTATTTTTGCTTGAATAGCCCCTTTGAAATTCTTTCTTGTGAAAGCAGGACAGATGCCTCCTAAATGCCCCGACAGACAAAAGACTGAACAGAAGCACCTTCTATCCTCTGTTCAGAAGCTGAATGCGTATTGATTTTGATGCTAGTGGTGTTGTTGTGTGGTTTTCACTGTTTGTCACCATTTTGCCCATATCTCTCTTATTTTTATCTTGATGTGGATATTTAAAACAAAAAAAAACAACAACAAAAAACGTCGTTGGGTAAATGAAACTTTCAAAACTGATTAATAAGTTTTTTTTTATCACTATGTTAAATAAAGACAGCGATATTGAAAATTTCAGTAGTTTTTTTTTCTAAAAATTTCCCACCCACCACGTAAACCTTTCTTCCCCAACCCCAGCGCCATATGTTTAATAAATACAGTTGTACAGTATTTGTTGTTCAGCACGTGAATAAAAGGCTCACACATTGCCGAATGTTTATTGACAAAGCAGGTTAATTTTATTCACACAAAAAAATAATATACAATAAATTATTATTAACGTGGCAACCATCACTTTAGAGGCAAGTCTTTATTTTTAGACCTTTGTTGGATGACAGGAGTGAAGTGAAGTGATCTGTTTAACTTCTGTGTGTATTTGTCCAAATGCTGCACATGTCCACGCCCCCTGCATATCAGTATTTTACGTGCAGGTATTGCTGCAGTGTATGGTGGACTAACTCAGAATAATAATGAGCAGTAACAGGAATTGTTGCAGTCATGGAGGAGGGACAGGGCATGTTTTATAGAGCACAGTGCCAGCTCTGAGTGTTTAAAGTAGAAAGTAGAATGGTTTAAGTGGAGACAGGAAATAGAGGAAGTAAAAACACACACAAAAAAAAGGTGAGTGGTTTACGACGAGAAAGTGGGTCCCTCTCTAGATCTTGATCTCCGTGCGGAAGGTCTGTACGAGCTCGTGTTTGGCCGGGTGTCTCCGTGCCTTGACTGTTAGGGTCCCCTCGGCTCCCAGTGACGATGTCACCGAGGTGGGGTCCACATCCTCAGGTAGCTGGCACTTGTGTGTGAAAGTGTTCATCACCGACCCATCCTGGGCTAACTGTGCAAGACAGAATAAGAGCAGTGACTAACTGAATTGTAGCTGAAGATGGAGATTTGTTTACTCCCATTTAGAGTGTTAAGTGTTTTCCGCTTCCTATGGCCACTAAATGTCCAGGCCCCATAGAGCAAATATGCATGATACTATTCCGAATCAAGAAGGCTGCTCACCTTTTCTGCACGAACTTCTATCTGGTTGTTGGATGTGGTGACGATGACGTCTTCGGGGGAGAAGTCTCGCACGTCAACTGTGAACTGGTACGAATCCCCAAGAGCCTTGATATTTCCAGCTCCACCTAAACCCACAGCAAGGTGACAAAGGATGTTAGTCCAGAGGAGGAAACATGCACATCATTTTCACTGATTTTACATTCATGCTGCCTGCTAACGAGGGTGAACTCACATCATCCTGGTCTGATAATGGTGGGCGGGTGATAATTATAAAACCTGCAGGTGGTGTTTCACTAGGGATCGGTAACAGACATGTTATAGGCTCTTGTTGATTTTAAACTAAACTGGTACTAATTCAAAACTTAATGATGGTTAGATTACATTTAGCCCAGTGTCAGTGTCCTTGAACTGTTCATGTTGACTTAATGCCACACTTAATGCCAATGTGAAAGTGGGTTTTATTGTCAGTGATAAGTAAATACAGACCAACTGAATCATCTGCAGGCGAACACATCTTTGAAATTGTTCGCCTGAAGTTAACAGGTCGTGAAATATGTGTTACCCACAATTCTTTTTTTTTTTTTCATTCTACCACTGCATTTGCCTTCGTCTGGATTCAAATATTAAATTAAAATTTCTTACGATCTGAGCTGGTCTGTCAAACATAAAGTGTTGACAGATGACAGATTTGGACTGGGACAAAACAGTTTTCATTAAAACCCATTATAATGAAGAGATAACTGTGAAATATAAACATCATATTAGAAACAACAGCCCGTGAAGGTTTTCTAATATGATCAGCGTTGTTTGTATTAAAGAGGTAAACTGACTGTTGATTTGTAAGTTAATCTGCGTGATAATCATGAATATAATTAAATAGATGTGGAAGAAAATTAACACTTACACTCTCTGGGGTCATACTATTGGTTATATATTGCACAAAGTATTACAAAGGATTATAGTCACAGTTCACATACAGCAATGATATATATGATTTCAGTATTTTTAAAAAAAACAAAATTAAATCTAACAAAACATTCCTTTTATTCAGAGTTAGTTGATAATCATTTGTGGTTTTGTCACTGTTAGCGACACACCTTTGCCATTACACGTTGTCATTTGATAAATTGTTAATGTAATATTAATTTAATAATATTACATAATGACTATGTGGAAATTATTGATAAGAGCAGTTTTGATGACATGTACAGCTAAACTGCTTAACAGCACAATACAGTGGAGAAACATTCTAATCATACAGTCTGATGCATTGTCCAGTCAGTGACGTCTGCGTGTGTGTCCCCAGTGATTCTGAGCTCAGTGAAGAATTACAGGGTAACACAAGACTTCACACACGTCACCAGACTGGAAACGAGTGTGACCTTAGCTCTGACTTCACATATGCAGCTTCGTTTGATTGTGTGACATCATTCCAACTTTGTGTGTGTGTGTGTGTGTATTTGGTGTGTACACCAGTCACCGGGTAACCATCTGGTCATTCCTTATGCAGGCGTCATTCCAGATACTCAGTGTGTGAAGTCACACTGCTGGCAGACAGTCCAGCATTCCCCAGCTTGCATATGTGTGTGTGTGTGTGTGTGTGTGTGTGTGTGTGTGTGTGTGCCTCGCTCTCCCATTAGCTGCACCCATCATTAAGCTCATTTGCTGCACCTACGGGATGCCGACCGTGGTTCCAAAACAATTATGCTCAGCCCCTGACGAATGGACCACATGGAGCCTGAGCCCATTTAACGTTCAGATGTCACACGTTCACACATCGGTGTGTGCCAGCGGTGAATAGACACAGAACAGTTCACGCAGGCTGCACACATTACTGAGCTAGAAGATGAACCAGGCACTGTAAAGTGAAATGTCTCCAGCCCTTCGTGCGTAATTTAAACACACAAGTGCCTGAAAAATCTGGAAGAGAGACTCAAAACAATGAAAGACAGCTCGAGTGTATCCTTGTGTTTACATCTGTTTACTTTTCATCACATTTTTCTACACTGAAGTTCTGACAGTGATTTTTCACCACACCAAAGTCCTTTTGCCCTCTCCCTCCTCTCAGCTGTCCCCTTGGACGTGCTTTATCACCACTTTATAGTGAAAAACACCATGCTTCCCTCCAAGCGCAGACATAAATCTATTTTATGGTCAAAACTGTCACCTCAACTTGGTGAGGCTATCATTTTTAAACCACCATTGTTTACAAAATGAGCTAAAGAGACTTCAAATTGCTTCCAACTTACTGGAAAACCCCAAGGCGTCGCTCCCAGGCCTCATGAAGGAGCCAAAGTCCTCAGTGAACAGTCCCCGGCTTTTCTCCATGTATGGGTTACCAGAGGATGAGGACGAGGATGAAGTCTGGTGGAAACTACGCTCCGATCGATAGGCAGAGGAGTTGGTCACACTCATGGATGGCTCGGAGTGCTGGGTAAGGCAGAGGAGGAGAGTAAAGGGAGAGAAGAGGGAGGCGGAGAGAGTTGATGCCTCTTCTTGTGGCTGCTCTGGGAGTCTTCCAGAGACTTAAATGAAAGAAATAATACACAAAGCTCTTCTGTCTTCCTTCCCGTCACTTTACTGTCTATTTGTTTTTTCTAGACTGTGTTGGGTACGATCACTCATTTCCTCCACTCTCCTGCAGCCACTCATCCATGGCCTTTTTATACTGCATGGTCCCATGTGTGGTTGGGTGGTGCGCACGTGTGTCACAGCTCATTGGGAAAGGGTAATAGTGTTCTATATTTATCAGGAGACGCACAGAGCGATGGAGAGCAGGGACTGTGGTTGGAAAAGTTCTGGGCATTGAAGGCCCTGAGGTTAAGAACAGGAGAGAGAGTGGGATTTGATAGAGAGAGGTAGAGAAAGAGCAAAGGGTGGGGGGGGGGTGGGGGGGGGGGGGCGGCAGCAGTTGTCATTTCAGACACGACCCTGAAATAGCCTCCTCTCCACTCTCTAATTCTCCCCTGCTCCCATTACTCCATCTGTCTGTTTCTTCTGCTTTCTTAATATTCAGCCTTGCCTTTGTCCTGAAAATTGGATCCTCACATGGTTTTGCGATTAAAATGACATAGTGTCCATGTCACGCAGCATGATTTTGTCTCATTAGAGAGGCGATTTGCCCCATTATCAACTAAAGCGCCCGCTGAAAATCATCTGTTTATTAAATGAATATGTTAAACCTCAGGACACATGACATTAACGTAAAATGATTTGCAGCCTGTCAGAGCCTGTTTCCTCCTGCTTGTGCTGGATCCAGAGAGAAGGGTCATGAAAAGTGCAAAATGGTGACTTTGCCTCTTATACAGGATAAGTTGAGAGCAAAACAAAGATGGAAAGAATGCGCCTGAAAACAAAGCGTCCAGCGGGGAGCAGGGACTTAGTAGTGACATTGCTTTGTGGCTATTAATATCTGCATGGACAGCGCAGCCCACATCATGATTAGAAAAACACTCCTGCCCTCTTCTCCAGTCAGTGCTACTGACAGCTAATCCATTAAAATCCGTTATGGGCTCACTGACATCATATATTTGATTTCTGGGTTGTCTTTTCAGTCGACGCCGTGCAGTGACCTGAATATGACACATATGAAAGGACATCACTGATTGTGTGGACACCACAACCTCAGCCCCGAACATCAAACATGTGCCATCACGAAATCCTGAGGTGAAATTTAAAGACAGTCTGCCGCTGAAATGAAACACATATAAAGGCTAGCTCTTGTTCCCCCCGCGTTACAAATGACGCCACGCAGTCATACGTGCTTCCAGTCTTATCAGTGCAGGGCTCAAGAGCCCCCTGCTGAAGAGTCTAAATCAGCCAGCAACTCACCACCTCTGTTCCATACAGCAGTGCCTCCTCCTCCCCTCCCCGGTGACAGCAGTAATAGCGTTGCTTCACCCTGGCCTTTTATTTAAATCGACCAGATGGAGTTTTGCACTTCTGATGGAGCCGTCATCCAAACCAAAGCAAAATATGTTGTGAAATGAAGCCAGTGATGTTGTTCACTTTTAAAATCTTCTCAGTCATGTGGGTGATCGCTGAGCTTAGTCAAACTGATCTTAGTCTTCAAAGAGTTGCACAAATTTCACAACACTCTTTTTCAACTAAAGTTGTTGTAGTAGTAGTAATATTAATAATAATACATTATTTACCTGAATCAGTGGTTCCTAGCCTGGGGGTCTGTCTTTAAATGAAAAATTAGGTTAATTATAATAGTTTTTTAAAAGCTTTTTGTAGTCTTTGGACTCAATAGTTTCACCTATTTAGTCTTATCAAAAACTCACTGAAGCTGAACCTCAAACAGAACTCTCTGATCTTTTCAATGAACTTCTGACAGGGATTCAATTTAGATTCTCAACATCCACCAGCCTCCAATATACACAGTTTTAATTATGTTTCTTTATCCTGTTTCATTCCATCAGCACTCGTGTTGTCAAACCCGCAGTCAGATCCCTGTCACTCTGGGGTCGTGCCTGATTAGGATGCTAACCTGGGGAAATTACGAGAATGAGAATGGAAGAGGGGTGTGTGTGGAGGGAGGCCATCAGCGGGGGGAGGATTGGGATGCGCATCGATGGGTGAGAACACACAAGTTGGACAAAGATGAGAGGGTGTCACATGGAGCGGTGACAGGAGAGACATAGTGCGATAACAGAAAGATGAATAAACAGAGAAAGAAAGATGGGAGGGGCTGGAGAACACAGCGGAGAGCCAACAGTGATGAACACTGGAAAACTGGGACATGTCTGCGTCCCAGCCTGAATAATCAACAAAGACAGAGCAGCATCGTATATAGCATCGATATTAAGGCTTTTGGAATCAGAAACACATGTGTTTAATGGACTAAAGATGGAATTTTTATAGGTAACATTCATAATTTATAATATTAAAATGACTCTTTTTGTGCACTATTACAAAATGATAAAGTATTGCAAATTCATTTAAATATCGTAGATAACAGAGAATCAGGCTTGTTCATAACCATGCACTTTGTATAATTACAGTTTGGCTGGGGATGATGGGGTAGCTTCAGAGCTCTGGGGCCGTGGCAGAATATAAATGATCCTCTCTTCATTTCTGTTTGACTGGTGGGATTTGAAGAAGCTGAGATGAGCTAAGAGGTGTGTGTTGGAGAGCACAATGGATCGTAAAACCTCAACTAACGTCAAAGAAACGAGCTCCCAGTGTGATCACCTCCCGAGGGCGTTCTAATAGATGAAACTAAAGGGATTTACACATGAACACCGTGTTTTGAGATTAGAACCGGGATAGTGTTCAGCCTGCGATTATCAGCGCAAAAGCTGGAGAGAAACACAACAATCAGCAGTGAGTAAATAAGATATTATATTGGTAATAATAACTTCAGGGAAAAGGACTGGAGCACAGGATAACAAACAAGCGTGACAACAGAAGTCTCACCAGTGACATTGAGTCACCTCCACATGTATGTGGCTGTGTGCGCATTCCTGTCTGCCCACACAGAACACGCGCACTCGCGCACGCCTCCTGCAGTTGGGTTGGGTGCATTTCAGCTGTTACATAATATTGCAGACAGGGGGGACAAATCCCTCCACTGCCATACTGTGGCTGAGCTGGAAGGTCGTCTCTCTGTCGCAAAACTCATTCTCATGTGTAGATGTGAAGCTTTGTAGGCCTGCGTAGTTACACAGGTCTTCAGGAGTAACAAGTCGCTTAAGACTGGGGCCTCCATACATGGACTGCACTGACTTTCTTATGGAAATCTCCTTTTATTAAACGCTGCTCTTCTCCTGAAAAATGATTACACATTTATACTTATTATGTTATTGTCATTAAACTATTGTTAACTATAGTCATTATTATTAAACTGACTTAAATTAATAATTGACACAATTAATTTACATTATTATTATTTTATATTTATTTTCATATTATTTTCTACTTTTTGTAAAAATGATACTTTTATACAGTGTTTGTCTTTGGTCAAGTCTAGTCTGTCCCTGGGGAGGGGGGGGGGGGACACCAGCTCCCTGTAAAGCAGCATTAATGAAATTCCATGGCCAGTTGAGGGCAGCAGAACAAGTTAAAAAAACATTAAATCTGCCATAAACCTGATCGTCTTGACCTGTGAGTAAAACTGACTCATGTATTTTCACATCAAGCAGGCATCAGCATCCATCTGGAGATGTTTCTGACCAGTGAAGGTTGCTAACTAGTTGCTAGTGTTGCCTGCTGTTTGGTGTTGGACTCGTAGCAGACACTGGGTTTATCAGAGCTATCCCACTGAAATCAGTTTGCTGCTACAAAGCTAAAACAACAACAGCGGTCCACGGAGTTGAGTGATAATCCCCAGTGGGTCGATCCCTGTCGTATTACACATAGCCATTTGATCTAATGTTTATATGAAGCATACGGATGAGGGCAGCTTTAAGACATCTATTTAAGTTGACACTTTCAAATGATAAATAAAATATAGAGAGAAACATATTAAATGCATTGATTGATTTGTTTATTTAGAAAGAAAATGTATTTGTAAATATACTCAAAATAACCTGCCTTGTTATTATAGTCATATTATTATTATATTATTGTGCCACATAATGTGATTTACCTATTGTTTTTCTGAGGAGCAACTTCTCAGGAGATGATGATTGTTTACGAGAGTAAAATACCCTCCTGTCTGGCTCTCTAGTCGCCTTGGTGTGCTGTTCCCATGGCAACAAGTTTTTATACCGAGAAAAGCTGTCTGTATGTGTGTACATTTCCATAGTGTATGTGTGTGTGTGTGTAAGTGAGTGTGAGTGACGCTCACAGCATGCTGATTTGAAATCTCTATAATAACACAAGTGCTAATTAAAAGCCTAAAGGGGGGGTAGAACTTTGGAAAATAAACATTAACTAGGGGCTAATTTAAAGTCTTTGTGTGTGTGTGTGTGTGTGTGTGTGTGTGTGTGTTTTCCTAGATCTGACCAATGATTACTTTGACTTTGAGCAGGCTGCTTGAATTCAGACGCAAAGCCTTAAGTTCATACCAATTGCTGGACGTTAACTGGATTAAATGAGTGTCTTTGAAGACTTTCACTGACATAAGGAAGGTCACAGCAATGACATAAATGTAAAATGATAAGAATACTATAACTTTTAATTCATTATGGTGTTATTTTTTTGTTGTTTTTTTTTAAAAGGTTAAATCATTCTACAAATGTATTTTTTTCCTTAAGACACCCCTGAAACATCACATGTTGTGGCTTCATGCTCAGGCTAATGAAAAACAAATATATTATATCTTATATACTGGAATGAATCCCTGGGCTTATTTACACAATACACATCAGTCAGCTGCCAAACACCAGTTTACTTTAATACAGTTTCTCTTATTATTATATTTTACTGCTCTGACTCTTTTAAGGTTGCAGTTAGATAACAGAGTCCGACCGATTTACATTCGCCTTTTGCAGAAGTATTGGTATCCTAACTGTATTGGCATATATGTCTCTGATATCTGCCAATATGTAATCATTTTTTTGGAAAACACACTGCAGAAAAAATACATGTGGTAATATTCTGTCTTTTATTTTATTTGCATTATTATTATTATATATATTATTATTATTTTGCATTATTATATGTTTTTCCAAACCACCCTGTGATCTAGAAAATAAATAAACAAAATAATCTAGCATAAAAGTTCTTCTTGACCTTGGAAACTAAACAATATGCATCTATAGTATATCCTCCATTATAATCACCAAAAGCACCAGTTATAGCTCATGTTTACATTTATGGGATTACACAAGACTGGAACAGGTATCACGAGATTAATTATTTTCTGCAGAGCGGCTGATAATATCACCAAAAACCTATTAAAAAGCTGAGCGGCGTGAAAAAATATCTTCTTCTTATTTCTGCAACCGAGACAGATGAAGGGCACCTACCCATGCTCCTATAAAGAGTTAATATTACCTACCCTTTCAACCATGACTGCTCCATAACTTCTATGCTAATACCTCAACAGAGGTCAGTGAGGGTAACAACACACCTGTACACAACACACACACATAACCATAAGGAGAGATGCAACAAGAAGGTAGGTCTGCCTGTATTCTTACTTACTTGTTTTGAGGTATCTTTAGCAGTAACAGCCTGCATCAGTGCATTAAAAACCTTCTTATTGTTGAGTCTCAGTGTTTGTTTGGGGCTGCATTAATCACGCAACGACCCAAACATTTCAAGACAAAATGAAGAGGCTGGACGAGGCTCCTGGGAGTGAAACCGACAGACGGAACAACAGCTGGGAGCAAGAAAATCAATCCGAGACATCCCATAATAGGAGCCCGCTCCTTGCTGATCCAATGAAACCGTGCCGACGGACCAGAGCAATTGTCAAAGGTCAGACTGAAGGGGAAAATCATTAGAATGTGATCAATACCGATCGATACTTCACGGAGGGGCCAGTCTACATTGTGCATGTGATCTCATGCAAGAACTTGAGCTTTGTTTGACCTCGATCTTAGAAGTCATGTATTACTGTTGAGTTCAAGGACGATCAGTGTGTGAGAAGACTTTAATAATATCATAGTTAATATTACTGAAACATGTAAGTAAGAGACAGAGCATGACTGATTTTGCCAATACTGATCATTGCTACAGATTTCTATTTTATTAGTATTCTTTTTCCATACTGACATGAGTATAAGCTATTGCATACTCTGCACACATGCTGTAATTTCTATTTAAATGCGTATCTATATATTTTTTCTATATCCAGTTACTATTACTATTTGATCACTCTTCAAACAGTCATCCATAAAGTCTTGTGCTCTTATCCCTTACAAGAACATAACAACCCGTAGCCTGGAGCTTAGCGTAACCTTAACCTTTTGTGACGCTTGATAGGCTGCAAGCCAACTTCTGCATATATGTATTTTAAAAACGGAAATAGTGGAAGCAGCCGTGAAATAAGCAGCTGTGTCTGCCAGACGCAGAGAACTCAAATGAACCTGCAGGAAAGATAACACACACGTTTGCGTCCATAGAGGGACTTCTGAAGCTGAGGTGTTGTCTGGGAACAGTGTGTGGGCTGGAGTGGTATGGCTACGCTGCTCTAGGCATTTTGACTGCCATCCTCAGCGTCTTAATGGACCTCAGTGTAACAAAGCTTCTGGCAGGTAGACACAAACATACACACACACACGATCACACACAGATTTGCAGGATACACTCTGTCTAAGCAGCGGACGCAGATTAATAATGCTTTTCTCTCGCTGCACTCGTAGCTCACCAGTGGCTTTATATGAAGCTGGACGGCAACAGTCTGCTGCAGTTCTTCTGCTGGACTCTTTACCCAGCATGCCTGTGTGCGGTTGCATCATCGTTTTCCCACAATGTCTGTCCCTTCTCCACAGGTCTGAAATGAAAAAGGACTTTTTCATTTTCTTTGCTTCAAGTATTCTTGAAAAAGATGAGATAAAGAGCAAAAAGACATACTGTACTTGTAAACTTGATTTTTCCTTGAGTCCTTTTGGAAACATCTTTCCTTCCTCTCTTAAGTAAATGGCACTGAGAAAAAGTCAAGTGTGATATTATCTATCAAATTCAGTGACTGTTAAAGGGACGCATACAGCATGAAAAGTCAACTATGATTTTATCTGCCCCACGGAAAATCTTTAAAATATGCTGTATTTCCAGGAAGAGGGGATCTTTATGCTGTTTTCTTGGGGTATTCTGATGTGGAAGGCAGTGCAGAGGGAGGCTTGGTGTATCATTTGATATGTATGAAGAAAGAACACATCTACCAGAGAGGACTCCCCCACTCCCCACCCCCTCAAACCTAAATACATTGAAGGCATAACTTAAATAATCACAATCTAAGTTATGCTTAATGCAATGCTGTGTTGTGATTGTCCTTGAAATCCCACATCCTTCGCCGTCCCCTTACCTTCTACTTAATTATTCAGAAATCACTGCTGTGTATTCACTTAGAATCGCTTTAGAAAAACTTCTTGATTGCATTGGTACCTCTGGGTCTTTGAAAAATCTTGTCCGGTGACTTAATTTCTCCTCAGGCTCAGGGATACCAGAGGTGAGAACCATGCTGGCTGGTATTGAAATGCCTCATTACCTGTCTCTCACTAATATGTTTACCAAGTTTCTGGGTCTTATCTGTACGCTGGCAGCCGGCAGCACTGTTTTCCTCGGCAAAGTGGTGAGAAATGTCTCAGTATCCCTGTTTGTCATTCAAAATATGCAGCCGTTCTGTAAAATTGTGCTGTCTGCCTCGTTATAAGTTATGAATTTTCTGTGTTTGTTAAAGGGTCCTTTTGTGCATCTTTCCACCATGGCTGGAGCCTACCTGAGCAACCTCTGCACTCTTATACAAGCCGATAAGAAGGTAACTCCATAGCAAAGTCAATTAAACATAAGCTGTCAGACAATGTTTCTGTATACACAATCAGATGGACATGTGTAAGGTGCTGTTTGGTGAGGCAAACCAACCAGAGAATTATCAGATTCTCTGGCTGACCTCCACACTATGAGCTGCGTAGCCTCTTACAGCTCATTGTTTTAGGGTTGCCACCTGTAAAGTCCAAGTCAACAGCAATCAAAGCTGTGATTAACCTACTGTACGCTACCTGCCCAGCCACAAACTGACTGGCAAAGTTATGCGTTAAAGATGGTGTAGCACTGAGCGCCTAAAGAAGCAGATATTTCCTCATTAGCTGGTGGAAACCAAAGCAGAGCTCCAAATTAATGCTCACTTCGAGCTTCACAGTTAATTCTTAAAATTACAATTAGTAGTTTTATCAAATTATCTTGGTTCAGGGCGTGTTAAGGCAGATGTTTCACATCTGCTGACGAAGACAATGACATGCAGTCAAAAAGGCAGAAAAGTGGGCCTTGACTCAAGATCATTTTCACATCCAAAAGCTTTTCAATTGAACGAACCATGAAATATGAAAGCTAAAGTGCAGGACTTTTACTAATAAAGGGATGCTGTTACATTCCAGCAAATCCAAAACAGTTCACAAAATGCTGATTAAGCCTATCCTCACCAGACAAACCTCTTTATATTTCAATATATACAGTTTTTAAATCTGGTGTCTGGTATGAGCAACTGCAGTTACGTAGCCAACTACAGGAAGGGACATGGTGGAGCCTATGGCATCATAAGCACGTTAACAGAATCTGCACATTGTTTTTTTTGATCCCGCCATATTTGAGTGTTGCTGAATGTTTTGACTAGTCAGTGTGCAGCTTATGTGTCTTATTGTCAAGATTTCTTTTGCCAAAATGCTAATACCGCTCCATGTTTGCTGGCAAGTTTTTGCAAACGTATCCACTGTAAAGAGTAATGACATGTCAGATGCCCCTAAGTGGCCAGAAAACAGAATGCAGCTTTATGTAAAAGCAATTCTGCATTTCCCAAGTTGCATTTTAGATGGCCTAATTATACTGTATTTTATTAGATTTTAGATTTAAGTTAAATATTGTTTTACAGCTTCATAAGAGAAAAGATTTTTAGTAAGCATAGCAGCCCATCAAGTGGAGAAACGGGCCTCAGGTGGAACATTATGAATGAAAATCATAATGCGTGTCACTTTTACTTTCTGAAGATTATAAAAATCTGAAAAGAGACAACACATAACAGCACATTTGCCTTTTAGGAAAAAGCTGCTGGAGAAATGCTCGTTGTGGCTGCTGCAGTCGGAGTGGCCAGCTGCTTTGGAGCTCCCATCAGCGGTGAGAGAACCAGTAAAGGTTCAGCATTAGAAATCCATGATTCACCGTATCCGTCCTTCTCACATCTGTTTGGTTAATGCGTTTCCACCTTTGATTTTCCTCCTGCATGCTTCACTGAGTTGCTCTACCTTTTTATCTGCCCTCACTCCTCTGCTCCTCCGTCATGTTTACATGTTCATCCTCTTCTCTCACCCTTTTCCTCCTTTGATCACTTCACACCTAATATTTTGATCCTCTCACCTCACTGTTGACTTTATTTTTGCTACCTGGCTGGGGCCTCAGCGCCACATGTTCAGACTTCACACACTCACAATGTAAGATAAATTCAAAATGTCATTAGAATTTACCTAAAACTGTGAAACTGTCCATTAACACTTGCAGTACTTTAGACATGCAGTCACAATAATTGTTTTCGCCCAGTTGCACTAAAAGTTATACTCTTTATGTTACTATTCATAAAAACTCTTCTTGACCAAAGTTACTTCCTCATACTTGTCTCCATCTCCTTTTTCTGTGATTGCTTTGCGCCCCTTTCTCCTGTAGGTGTTTTGTTCAGTGTGGAGGTGATGTGTTCTCACTTTGCCCTGAGGCATTACTGCCCATGTTTCTTCTCAGCCATCTGCGGGGCGTTGACCTTCCGCCTGTTCTCAGTGTGGAGCGGAGACAGAGGTAATGGACGCCTGATCAAGACTCGCCCCCTCATGGTCAACAGAGAGAAGGGTCGCTTTTGATTCACTGACACCTTGACCTGAGGAAATAGTGCCACAAAATCCAATGACATGAGAAAACAGCTGAAATAAAGTGCAGGCTCACATGTTCCCCTGTCCAAATACTTTGGGTTTTATGCTACAGAATAGGCTACTGTTATATTATTGAAATTATCTGCTTCCAGGTTTGTAAACAGGAATCTTGTGAAAAGCCCTCCCCGGTGAGGGAAAGCTGTTATGGCAACATATAAATGTCCATGTAAAATCAACAGATAACCCCAACATTGCGTAAAAGGTCACAGGATTATTATATATTATTTAGTGTACATATTTCCCAATAAGCATGGCCATATTGAAATGTGTGGTTTTTAAAATGGAGTTTGGTTTAAGCATTTTCCTCCCAGGAGGATGTCACATTTAATAATGTTGGCTCACACAATATGATTTTATTTCAGGGTGAATGTGATACACGTTTGCTTGTCAGTGATGTGGACAGCTATCTAACTACCTGTCGTGACAGTGACTGAGATCAGCGGCATTAGCAAAATTAGCAGAGACATTTAAGCTGACAGACTGTAAATTCCAATAAAAACCCAATGCAATAAAGTGAGGGAAGATTAGATTTTGAAAGGCTGTAGGAGAAATTGGAGGGATGACTCCAATTTGTTTTGTGTCCGTAGAGACTCTTGAGGCCTTGTTCAAAACTAATTTCCCCGCTGCTTTACCTTTCTACCCTCTGGAGATTCTGCTGTTTGCTTTCCTGGGGTAAGTTTATTTTTGCATCTGCACAGTTGAACATGTCCACTGTTTGTCTCTGTCTTAGAAAATAAAAAACTGACATTTGGGCATTTGACCAATTCTGTCGTGCTTCCCTCCAAGTCTAATTAGCCTTCAGAGTTGTTTTTTCTCATACCAATCAAATCCTGGCCTCCCCACCATCATCACTTCCCCAGGTCTAATGACTTCCGATTATCTGTTGTCTGGGTTAAAATAAGCCTCTTGTCTTTCTCGTCTGAGTCAGCTCTGTGTTTGGAAAACAGATTGCTGTGCGGAGCTGTGAGCTGCTGCTTTCTCTTCAGCCATCGGTGGATCCTGCGATTCACCAAAACAAACCCGGTCTTCATCAAGATGCTGACGACAGAGTGAGGGTTCTTCATAATATGCACGCCAGATTGTGATGCAGTGATGACTCATCTGCTGTGTGAGACTGACTCATGGGAAACTGTAGGTTTTGGTTTGAGCGTCAATTCAAGCAGATTGATGTGCCAACGTCCTAAAACACGGTGTGTTTCTTCAGGAATAATCCATTTAACCACTGTTATGCAACTATATGAACAACTTTAAAAAGAGATTACGCAGAGCGAAAAATGTGATGAAAGCCTTTCGAGACATATTTAAATGGTTTAGAAATACCCGGGAGTACCCAGGAGATCTCATCTGTACTTCTACCATATTTCATTTTTTTATGATTAAACAGTTTTCTTTTGGGGATGCAGTGTTAAAAAAGACTGTACAGTTTCGCAGATATGAAAAGGCGAGGAACAAGTCAAGGGCTCATGTTTATTCTAATGAGGTCACAGAGCAGTCAACCCATTAAACCTTTTTGAATTTCAAGTGAAAAGCCCTAATGGAGCAACATAATAACAAGGGTGTCCATATATGTGAATACCTCTCCGCAGGAAGGGTCTCTACTCAGGCATGGTGGCCTTCCTCCTGGCATCCGTGACGTTTCCCCATGCTGCCGGTCAATATATGGCATCTAAGGTGGGAATGAAAAAAAGCACATAAGCCACAGACTGTGTCATTTATTTAGAGTCAATCCTTCACTTGGTACTACAAATGTGTATAAATCCACAGCTTAAAAAAGAGCTCCCAGCAAATTGAATGCCTTTTTAAGTAGCATTTTCTAAAGACTACTGATAATCACACTAAACTCTGCTTTGTTTTCAACAATTCAATCTGGTTGGAGATTTTCTGTGTTTGCGAGGAGGTGGAAAAAAGGTACCTGCTCCCGATGTTTCTAG
The DNA here is from genome assembly GCA_008933995.1 of Datnioides undecimradiatus. Lineage (NCBI taxonomy): Eukaryota > Metazoa > Chordata > Actinopteri > Lobotiformes > Datnioididae > Datnioides > Datnioides undecimradiatus. The sequence continues at coordinate 279,440 of WARS01000068.1, forward strand.
GAGAAACATGTTTCTAAGAGCAACATCAGGAGCAGGTACCTTTTTTTCTGAGGAGTTTGTATTTCTGTATATTAACTTGCAACACATACAACTGTGGCAGTCTAATCTGTCTAATCCATTTTTATCCTGACCAAGGACCCCTGAAACACATTATACATTATACTACTATAATGCTAAAATAAGGTTAATGAGCACTAAAAAGTCCGAAAGCTAGAAAATAATAATTGAGTCAGACCCTTTCAGGCTAATTAATACTTGAGGTCTGCATGCTAAGCTCAAATGTTAAACATTACTTTCAAAACCATTATGTGTTAGCATTGCTAGCCTTTCTCTCAGTAAGAACAACATAAATATTAATCGAGACTCCATTCCAGTTTGTCAGTGGTCTGAATGGCTGTGATCTCGTTCACAGTACACCATGAAGCAGCTCCTCACCTCCCTGCTGGATAGCAAGCAGTGGTGCCTTCAATCCCACAATGCATCTGTTCAGCCTTCGTTGGAGTGGAGCTCGTCAGGCAGCCCTGTCTACGTTTCACTGGCTGTCTTTCTGCTCATGAAGGTACATGCAATGAAAAGGCCAATTAAGGAGTCTTTTATCTGTGCACTGATAACAATCAGGAATCATAACAAGTCACCGAGCTCAGCCACCCACTCTTCCTGTTCCTTCAGGTCACTGCGGCCCATAATTAACATAAAGTAATTGACATTTTCATAGTAGAGTAAGAGCTAAAGACTGTTTAACCTTTCTGGCTGAAATGTCTTGTGGTACCTGACGTTCACTCATAGCAACACTGCAACGCTGCCGGCAAAGTAATGACTGAGTCACGAGTATTGATCAAGAATCCCATCCGCCACCCACGTGTCTGTTATTCTCATTTGTGCTCCAAGGGAAGTGAAGCCTTTGTTGGCTCTTTAGAATGAATGGCAGCTTCCACGGACATTTCTGCATTGAGGACGGTTTTAGTGAGAGCAAAGCGTCTGAAATGCATGGAGGTCTGTGAAGAGCCACTCAGTGCTACTGCAGTTTCCTCTCCCGTTACCACATGGAAATGTGACATGTAAATTAGGAATGATTTCATATGTATGTGTGCAAAATTGATTTGAGGACACTGTAAACACTTCCCTGCACTCAGACTGACAGTGACTCATCTGCTGTGCTGAATGTTGCTAGTAGAGCTGTTGTGGCTGTTCAGACGCTGAGGAGAGAAATATGACAGTCTGTGTGTCTGTTGTTGGTTCTGAGATGTGGATGTTGGTCCTCGCCTGCACTCTGCCTCTGCCAGCTGGATACGTCATGCCGGTGTTTATCTACGGTGAGTTTGGGGAAGGGATTTGGGTGAGTTTGTTTTGCAGAACACTTGAATGGCACATGAGGACAAGGACTGTGTTTTGCTGCATAGTCTCATCAGAATGTGAAAACCCTGGGGTGAATAGATAAATATCAATGTCTGTTTTCCAGGGGCAGCTTTGGGCCGTTTGCTTGGAGAAGGAGTAGCTCATGTGTCTTCGGGCCTGCAGTGGACTTTTGTAAATCCTGGGGTCTATGCACTGGCTGGTAGAAAGACCCGATGAATAGCTCTTTTACACTGACATACTGTATAGTCTTACTTGTGTAAATGTCATTTATAGCCTTGTGTTCTTGTTTTTGGCATACCTAAACCTTTGTTAGGTTTTGTGAGCCCCTCTTTATTTGTCTGCGATGAGCTCATTTAATTTTTATGTTAACTTTATGTAAACTATTTGCAAAATTGCACATTTTCAGTGTTTCACACTGGGATGAAAAACAAAACTTGCAAAAAAGCATGATTTTTTCATACAAATTAGTGTCTTATTTAATTAAATTTGGCATTAGACTGAACATTGATTTAGCTTTCCAAAATACTAACTAAGCACTAACTCTAAGTGTAGTGCTAAAAGAGGTACCTGAATACGGTGTCCCCTTGCAGGTGCAGCCGCCTTTTCCGGGGCAGTGACACACACCTTGTCCCCAGCTCTCCTGGCTCTAGAGTTGACTGGACAGTTCAGCCATGCTGCTCCCATCCTCCTCGCCACTCTGCTAGCCAATGCCGTTGCTTGCTCTGGGAACCGCCCTTCTTTCTATGATGCGCTGTCGATCAGCAAGAGGCTCCCACACCTGCCCTCTCTGATGAAGGCATGTCCCCGGTGAGAAATGACAAAGTATTTATAATTACCATTTCATTAGTGTGTAATCATCTGAAAATAAGATTAAGTGCATTTTGGTTACCTTAGAATGATTCCTTTTCAGGAGACACAGGTGAAACTAAATACCAAATGTGACACAGGTGACAGAGAAAACAAGCAGGAAGTTAAGTCCACTGAAACAAGACAAGGTCGTGAAACACAAAATAAAACAGGAAGCAACAGAGCAAAACTCACAACGATGACATTTGTGATTTTTAAGAGCCAGAAACCTCAGCAGCCTGCTCAGGAAAGGCTGAGTCACTGGCATTGATCAAGAACCCCGTCAACCACCCACAGATCTGTTATTCTCAATTTGTGTTCCGACCAAGGAAAACCTTACTCAGTACTGACACAAAGCATTATGTGTTGACATTTCTGCAGAGAGAAGAGATGCTGGTACCTGTTTAAGTAAAGCATCTCTATTGCATTACACCCTAGATTGTACACGTGCCAGAACAATGCCACATGTTCACTTATTTAAAGTCTGTGACCAATTGCCGATGTGAAATGTAAATGGGCAAGTGATGAGAATCCATCTATGCCATAGGCAACACAATGAAAACATCTCCCACTATGTCTCAACATAAACGCCCGGGTTAATAATCTGCCGGTGTCACTGATGAGGTATCAAAGGGAGACCTTGACATTTTGAATTGCGATCAGTGTCTTTCCTCACCAGGCATTCTGCTATCAGCAGACAGTCTTTGAAAGCTCTGATTAAAGATATAAACAAAGAGTCATTCCCTCTGTGGCTGCAGGTGAATATAGTTTAGAAAACATTTGTCCACACTGTTTTTGTGATAGTAGTGAGGAGTCTCTCTGGGTTTTTTTCCTCCTCATCTGTCTCTCATCCATTTCAATCCCCTAATATTGCGTTTTGAAATCAAGTTGTCATTACTAACAGCTCCTTGTCAACAGCATTCAGGCTGGGATGCCTTTAACTAAACTTACTCCCTTTATCGACTCCCAGGCAAGGTAGACTACTTGAAAATGGGTTTTGCAGAGAAAAATAAGCTTTAGAAAAATAAGAAAAATAAGGATATTGAAATTCTGTCCTGTGAAGCTGTTGGCAGCGGGAGCTCCACTCTGACATGCATTATACAGCAGACTGCAGTAAGCGTGTTACTGTTATTTGCCTGTTTGTACCTGGTCACAAACATGCGTCAGATTCTCTTTGTTCCCACCATCGAATCAAACATTTTGCGAACGTTAACAGCCAAAGAATTATTTTGAAAATGCATTAACCTCCACAAAAAGAAGAGAAGCTTTGAACATTAGATTATCTTAAAATTAAACATGTAACCTGTTGGCCCACCAGCGATGAATCACTCCTTACATCAACGCACAGCTAAGTAGGCAGAGATTTATAATTGAACCACGGCTTGTTGTGTTCTAGGTCTGACGTGATTCATCTCGTTTGCAGGATTCCCTCCACACCAGTCGGACAGGTTTTAGGAGGGAAATCAGTGCAGCTTCAGAAAGCAGCTGGGCCGGTGGAGGTTCAGCACGCTGTCAACACCAGCACTGAAACACAAATCCCTGTGGTGGACTCGAATGGTGCGCAGACAAAGATATTCAAGTATTTCACCCCAGTCCTGCGGCTAAGGAGTCATATTGTGTCTACATCTTCTCGTGAAATATAAAGTTGATTTAAGTATGTTGAACACAGGCACACATTCAGCAGCGTCGTTGCTAAAACCTCAGATACACTCTGGTCAAACTCATCGTTATGACACCACATGGAGCTCCTGAAAAGATGAGAGTGACGAGAGAACTAATGAAAAATTGTAACTGTTTTGAAAGCTGCGGTGATTCAGCAGTGTGAAAGTGGATCGACGAGGAGCCGACGAGTGTGAGAAACTAGTCAATCGGCCAGCTGAGCCTTTCAGCGGCAATCGCATGGATGACATTTTATGTTTGCAGACGACTCACAGCCCACTAGAGAGCTGCAGGCACTCTAAACTGTAGCATCGACTGTGGCAAAGAAAATTGATTTCCTCTCCTCTCTTCTGTTGAAGAGTCGCCGATTTTACTGGGGTTTGTTCTCCGATCAGAGCTGCTGATGTTCCTGCGTCACAGTAAGACTGAGGTAAAAGGCTGCGCGGAGTCAGACAGGTAGCAGCAGGGTTGAGGGGGAAAAGCAGAGGAGCGAACTGTCCGATGCTGTTTAAAAGGCAGGTCATGTCTTTACAATCTGTTTGACATTGACTGAATGTAAAACAGTTGCAAGAAAAAGTGGATGTGCAGGATGTGCAGACAGGACCGCTGGCTGATGTAAAAGCTCATTTTATGATAACTCATATCCATTTTGAACCATTGTCTAGTGATAGACAAATACTTAATTAGACTAGGGCTGCTTATCATATGATGAAAGTAGATTGATGGGATTGTAGTCAAGACTGCACTAGGGAAAGCATGAACGTTTTTTCAATAGAAAACACCAGTGCATTGTTATTTCTCAAATGGTACTGAGCGCTACTGCATGACGAGCATGCATCTGAGAGAACACGCATGCAAATGTGAGTGTCTTTGTGCTGTTCTGTGCAGTCTCTGGGTAAACGCATGGATGAGGTCTGCTGCATTTACCCGACCTGCTTCCTGTTATCACCTCACAACACCGTTCAGGAGGTAAGAAGAGTTCCTTTGTATGGCTGAATTAACACTCGTCTGATTTCGAGGGATTGTTACCCCACAAGGTAATCGGCCTAGCTTAGCATAAAGACTCAAGTATGAGGAAACTGCTTTAGCCTGTCTATAGGCCTCTATAGACAGACTTTGTTTGTGTGTAATGCAATGAGTAATGAGAAGTTAGGTGTTATGTGAAAGAGTGCTGTCCAGTTCGATGCAAAGCCAGGTTAATGGTGTTAGGACTGCAGGCTTTAATTGATATTTGTTTAATTGCAATGGATCACATGATGGGGCAACGTGACAGCGATCGCTTGCAGTGACAAACCTGAATATAATGAGCGAATCTGGACCAATCACTAGTGTGGAGCTTTTTAATGCCTTTCATTGTTTGGTTTGTCTGGTCCTCAACTTTATTGTCATGGTTGGATCTCACTGCTTGCATAGTGTTGTTTTCAACCACAGCAGGCAGCAGAGAAAAAGCTCTATAAACCTTTGTACGCCACCGGCTCAGCACCAAACAGTACTTAGAGACCAGCTGGTGACCACAGAGAGGTATTTAGCAGCTAAAGAGCCAGATATTTCCCTCTAGAGCTTGGAGAGAACAAAAACAAATCACAAAGTGAATACTGGATACAAACAAAACTCCAAATGAATAATAATGTTGCTCTGTAAACGCTTGATGTCTAAATGGGCAAGTTTTCGCAAACACATTTGCCATATCAGCCTAAAAGGTACTGATATGCCAGCGCTGTGTACACAGCATATTTGTTTCCAAAGATATCAGTTATTGCAGGTTCAGTGATGTGAGATTCAGTCTCAGTATTAAACCTTTTGGAATAATTTAGCTCTTAGAAAGAAACATATTTTTCAAAATGATGAGAAACAGCAAAACAATCATTTACAATTTACTTTAACTGCAGTTTTCCTTCAGGCCTACAGTATCCTGAGTCTGGTCGGAGCTCAGACATTGTTTGTGGCCGATAGAGGAAGGCTGGTCGGGCTCATCACATGGCCAGAGGTAATGTTTGCAATATAATGTGTGTTAACAAAACACATCTATATTCACCAATACAATCTTCACTATGTCTTAATAACACAAACAGCTTAATTCTATTACACTCTTATTTTGGTCTTTGTCACGCTCCTATGCACTTTGCAAACAGGACCATGTCCGTGTATGGATTTGCTAACATAATGCAGGGTGTAGGACACCAAATAGCTCCTTACAGATTCAAAGCAATCTCTTTCTCTCCTCCCCTGCCTCTCTGTTTCTTTCTCTATTTTCTTTTCCAGATGAGGAGAATAATAGAGGAGTTGGCCAAAGACATCTAAGCAGCGGCAGGCAGGAAATAAACACATCCCTTGACCTTTTTTTAAAGCACACGTGAATCCATCTCTGTCTAATTAACTGTAACACAAGCCTGGCTTTAATAATGATATCACTTCTTCATTTCCCAAGCGTAACGATATTTGCGCACAAACAAAACTGTCATTAGCTGGAGGTTCCTATGATAAACATTTATCAGTGCTCATTGTCTCGGCTCTTATTGTAATTAGCAGGATCTCGTCCACGGAGGAGATTACGCGCTATCTCGCTCACTGATCTGCACTTTGCGACACAGCATTATTAAACGTGGCTCTACCCACAACGATATCCAGTGGGGATGAAAAGGAAAGCCTGTTGAACAGTTAGTACACCAGTTAACACAACGTAACCCCACTGGAGTGTTTCTCTTGTTAAACCACGCTTCTCCTCAGTACCTAGTGCTCCGAAGCATACTGTAGGTGTGACACTGACTTTGCATGCACATGTGATTTTTAAAGTGGTTCGCTTAATTTCAGTATTGACCCTTTAGTAAGGGATTGCATGTAGTGGTGTTTTAGCAAATGTTTCAAAATGAGTCCCACGTTAAAGCTGCTATGTGCTGAATGTAAACATTTGTGGCTCTGTCGCCCCCTTGTGGTTGCACCAAAAAAAAGTAGCACACAGTTTTACACTGCACGCCTCTGCTTGTTTCATGTTTAGACAAAAAGCCAAATCGTGCCGACAGATTAACTGTGTATGCATTAAAACTCTTCTCATCGACTCGTGAGACGTTGAGCGATTCCTCACATTCTCATCAGGAATATGGCAGGAGTTGCCTTGGTAACGAGGTTCCTGCTCAGCTTAATCAAATCTTGATTGCAGTCTAAATTATCGTGAGTGCTTTTCCTGGATGATTGTTAAAACTCAGGATGAAATGTGAACCACAAAACAAACATTACACATCGAAATGAAATATTTTAAAAAGGTGAAACTTGCGTTGTCAGATGAATCTGCCAAGATGTAACATACAAATAAAGGGAGGCAAACAAAAAATATGGCAACGTGTGACGGATAAGATTAAGAGTCAATATGATTTCCTTTATCCAAAAAATAGATTTGATCTTAAAGAAACATCTTTTCATAGTTTTGCCCATCGTTTCTGTTATAATGGTACTGATCTGGGAATACTATGTCACTCCACACAATAAACTGGGTTTTGAGAATATCCTGAAAGGAATTCTGAGATGATTTCCTCTTAAGGATATTTCAAGGAGCTGTTACATTTGTGAAACTAATTCACAAAAAAAATATTATTTCTTATGATCCAGTTCTGAAGAGCAGCTCAAGTCCTTGCTTGGTTTCCTGTTGTCTTTAGAGGCTGTATTGATTTTGATTAATCAATCATTACACATGTATAGTGTTTCTCTGGCATCTTCAACTGTTAGCGCAACAAGACACAACACTGCAATAACGTGCAGCCTGTCAGAGTGCAACCGTCGAGTCCGACTCTGTCATCTGTCACTTTTCTACTGAGTCACATTTTCTTTGCAGAATAGAGCTACCAACGGCATTGTTGTTGCTCTGATCAGCTAATTAGACCTCAACTGACTGTTCTCCTTAAGGGTTTTGTTTCATGATGGACGTGATCACACACAGCCGCGCTCAGCCTTTTGTGCTGTTTTCTTTTAAATCCAATGAACACCATTCAGAGTTACACTGACATAACAAAAGGGGAAGCAGCCACAGCGCAGCATGTGGCACCGCTCCGTTTTGTGTACACCGGTGCTAAAAGAACACCACGACAGGAAACACTAGCACCTCCATTCTTCAACCATCTATCGCACACACAGGCGTGCTGACAGACATGCAGAAACACACACGGACCACATGCGCGCTGACAGGTTTCGTGTCCTCCTCCTTTCTGTTTTTCCACACTCGTCTCCTTTCTGCACTACTCCCTGCACCCACCGCTCTCAGTGAGAAAAGTGTGAATAATAGCTAATCATAGATGGGACTCAGACAGACAAAATTGGTTCTTTAAAACAGACTTCTTTCCAGATTGAGATGAAAAAGGAGACACATTTTCAAATCCTTTCAAGACATGGTCCCTACTAAGACTGCCGTCAGGTTATTATCCCTTAACTAAATACATCTGGTCGTTTCATCGTCGTTTCGTGTGAAAAGAATCCAACCGGACAAACTGACAGCACAAAACTTAAAATGGATGTTTTATAAACAAGATATTTACACCAGTATCGTTTGACTCCTCACAGTTCAGTACACCATGTAATATGAAAGAGTCGAATGTACATTGAATAAAAAATTGAAACCAAACAGGGGAGCTATGTACATTCACAAAGTCGACGCCTCAACCAGGGAGAAAACAACACTTTGGAGTCTTGTATCTGAAGACCAGGTGCGTAAACGTTTCCAGAAAAGCCATTTGAGGAATCGTCTCTTGAGACATCTTACAGATGTCTGCCTTTATGGTTCTGTATCCGTCCTTGCTGGTAGTTGAGGCTCAAGTCCTCTCAGAGAGGCTCATTTTGGAGATTGCCATCAGGATTGCTGGCTTGTTTTCCACTTGAGCCTAGTTATAAAAAACGTCATCCTCTGATAGCGAGCTGCTGTCTACGTGTCGGACTGCAGGCTCTGCAGTCGCAGGGTTTCTGTCTTCAAAGGGATGATCTCTTTCTTGCTGAGTGTTGGACGTCGGGGAAATGGAGTCCACCATCGGCTGAGGGACGCGGTGGGCGGCCCTGTTGTCGCCATATGTCTGGGCGTGGATGCTGTACAGGTGCTGGGGAACGCTGACGCTTCCACCGTCCAACAGGAACTGTGATAAGAAGTGGCTTTGTGTGGCTGAGGAGGGATAATAACAGTATCAGGTTGCTTCTGGAAAACACAGAAAAATGATTTGAACTACACAAAGACAAACAGTGACAAACACACTCCTTTCAGGGTGTACAGAGAAACTGTAGCTCTTCACGTTGGTACATTATAGAAATGCTGCAGATGCGCCCGGTGCTTGAATTGGATCAAAAACAGGTGCTTGAACCAGCTGCTGCATGTAGCTTTCATCTGTGATAATATAAGACTGCAAATCCCACGTGAAAGCTATTTTTGCATGACAATACATGTTAATTCATGAAGAGCGTGTGCAAAGACTTCAGTGAAATACAGTGGACTTAATGTACAGTAAGTATTAAAAAAGAAAACCATATGTGTTTATAATGTTATGAATGAATTAACAATGAAAAACACTGTGACTCAGGTCAGTCACACTGTTTGTGACTTGTCTATATCAACAGTTATTCAGCTGGTTACTTGGTTAAATGTTTCGTCTGGGACATGGGTCACGAGGGAACATTACACAGTGTGTATGAGTATGTATGGGTGCTGCTGTGGACAAAAATAAGATGTGCAAGTACTTTCCGCTGAGGACCGAACCAATCCATGCAGCTGGAGCAGAGACAGAAATTTGATAAGAGAGGTGAAACACCTCTAACCAGGCTGGAGGGTACTTAATACTGAAATATCATTGGACACCAGAAAACCTTACCACTGAGACCTTACCACAGGAAAGACCCGAGGGTGTCATCAGAGGAAGTGACATGCTGTTGCCTAAATCAAGGGTATATCTCCCGTGTGGAGGCCATTATAGGACATGAAACTCAGCTGCACTTATGTTGCATTCACCTTGTGGGAGATAAAACGTGAGCCTTGAGGAACATTCCTATATTTATGATTTGCAACCCTTTGCGCCATCTGACACCTCAGCGTGCTGATTGGCTGTCACTGACATACCGCGTGTATTGTTTTTTGCCACCTGTTTGGATTACGATTGGATGACGGCAGCAAAATCACTTATATTGTAAAACAGGAGTTAATACTGTGATCTGTTGTGATTACTTAATCTTCATCTATCGTCAACAAAAAGGTCTTTCGGGCAAAATAAGGTCTGATTACAATCTCAAAGATCTCACAGCAGAAATGCACTCGTATTTTAGACACATGCGATCAATGTGTGTTGATTTGATTGAATGCGATCAAACCTTGCAGGCTGGTAGAGGGCTGCTCTAAGCTGTCGTTCATGGACCACACATTCATGGCTGCCTCGGCCAGGGCAAACTGCTCTGCTACTCCTGTGAAACAAACAAGGCGCACAAACTCACTTTATGTTGCTTTTCACTCGGCCCCCTGCTGTTTTCCACCAAGTCTACCGCCGGCTCAGATGAAGGCAAATCAAATAAGAGCACTAGATTTGAGTCACTGTCATGTTAGGGCTATTGATTTTTGTGCACACTTCCACTGCACAGGGCGGACAAACAAAAACAATGCCCAGAGGGATCGGAGCGTCACTTCATCACCACTGACCACATGTTGTTTTTCTTGAATTAAATTCATCCCCGTCTCACCTGCAGCGAAGCGAGCCTCCTTGATCTCGTCCGTCATTTGGGAGTAGAATTGTTCATCCTCCTGCAGCTCGGCTCCCATCCCCCCCCAGCCTCCGCCTCCCTTACCCCAGGTACCGCTCCATCCTCCCCCGGACTCGCCGCCTCCACCCCAACCCTTCCATTCAATCAGGTGAGCAACCCGCCCCTGGGCCATTGCCGTCGGCTTGGTGATATGCTCCTTTATCGTGGCCACCAGACCTAAATAAGGGGAGGAGAAAGAGAGATACATCTTGATAAAGTGGATTAGATGAAAGGTAGCCAGGCTGAAAAGAAGGGGCGAACAGTAAGTGTGGTGGCAGAGGAAAGGAGGAGGAAAAGATAAAATGATGGGCTACGATAAATGCTGCACAGTGAGAGACTGAAAGGAGGGAGAAACAAATGCTACAATGGATGTAGAAACGGAAAAAAGAGACGCATAGAGGGAGATGTAGGAAGTTCTTCATTCAGACTTTGAAGGTGGGAATTTTCCTCTGATTAACATAACCTGAAGCATGAAAGAGGCATTTCTGCTGCTGCCTTCTGATGTAGAACATGTAGAACTGATGCTGACTGGAAATGAGAGTGTAACAGCACCCAAGGTGATGTGGGAGTAAAACTGCGCATCTTCTTCTTGTTTATTGCTGAAATAACTTCCACCGCACTGTATGAAAGATATCACTCGAAAGATAATGAAAAATCGTAGAATAACTTGATGAAAAACAAATTGACACTTCACGCAAATTAAAATTACCTCGTATGAGCAAGGACACAAAACAACTTTGCTCTTTTTGTGTTGTTGTGACCGTTTTGTCGTTTCAGCTTCCAGTTCTTGTTTTAACCAGAGGCCTTGAGCGGGTGGAGATGTGGGGTGGCGGCAGTGACACCGGTGACAGTATTTTCATTCTGTGCCACACATAAGTGGGATGAGAGCAAGTCCTTTCTGGGCATATAACAGGTTTAAGTTGTGTAGAGACAGAAAGCAAATTTCTGATTTGTGCTTGAGATTTTGTGCAGTCACTAGGTCGTACTGGGGAAAACCAACATACCAACTGTGCAGACATGAGCTGTAAGCTAGCGAGACATGGACAGCACCTATCTATGTCTCACTTTCCGTCTTACATTTTGTCTGAACTCAAATCAATTAACATTCAACTGTTGTTTTTTTTATTTTATCAGGTCAAATCTTGAGACATAAATCATTTTGTTTACAGATGCTCTAAACTGGCTCTTGCTAAGCAGCAGGAATAGAGGTGCCGTGTCCCTGCATCTCCAGAGAAATATGTTATTCATAACCCATAGAATCACTGGGCAAAACTTCAAAGAAGCCATAATTTCTTTTAATGACAAGAGACGAGGATAGAAGGGCCCGGGGAAATAAGGAGCTGAAGTGAAAGTGACAGCAGAGCGAGGTCATATTGCAGAACAGGTAAATTAAAGACATGTAAAAGGACAAACGGGGGAAAAGGGAAGGCTGAAAAGCCAAAGGTGGAGAGAGAGAACGAGGAGGAAAGGTTAAGGGATAAAGTTAAAGATAAAGGCAGAAGAGTGTCGAGATGAGGAAGAAAGGAGGACGGAGTAACCAGCTGAGACATGAGAAAAACAAGGAGCGGCGGCAGAGAAATGGATAGAGTTGAATAAGAGAAGGGAGCCAGGAGAGCTGGCAGCCTGCGCTAATTGAAACCCAGAAAAACATCACGACATGTTATTTTCATTTGAGCTCAACACCTAGACACTCTTTTGTTTTGTTGTGTGCTGTGACACCCACTGCTGTCTCACCTTGCGTTCGCACTGTGACGACACTGTTATAGGCTCTGCTCTGGCTGGCTGTCGATGGGGAGGAAGCTATGTTTGCATCTATTTAAATGATGCGCACGCAGCAGGAAAATCCCATTAGTTTTTCAAGATGGATATTTTGGGCTTTCTGTCCACACTGCAGTGTGTGAAAAGGACCAAATCATATTAGGCTGACTAGAACCCCACAGAGTTAAAAACACTTTTCAACCCCTGAAGAGGCCGACAAACACCATGCTGTTCAAGGCTATTGACTGTGCGTGACCGACATGTTTCTTAGAAAACCTGATGGAGTTAAGTTTTTTCCTATAGAGTTTTATGTCTGATTTTCACTGACTCTGTGAACAAAACTAAAACATCGTCATGAGTTTGCTATTTGAACCTGCAGCATTCATTTATTCTTTCTTCTCGACCCCAGAAACAAGTTGTAAAACATTTTCCTATTTGCACAGCAGGTGTCAAGCATCACCTTAACATTAATTCAGTTGTGTTTCTGACCACCTGGCAAATACAAGTCCAGTATTCACCAATAATACTGAGGGAAATGAAAACTCTTTGGCTGCCGGACTCTGACTTGCTATGTTCACCTAGTTTTCTGTACTATTTTGGTTCAAACTGTTGCTTTTTGTGTCTGGAAACGAGACTCATTAGAGCATTAACACTGAATCAAAAGCTAAGTTGTTGTAAAGACAGTACTGCCAAATGATGAGCTGTAAGACAAGGAAGTGCTCCAGAGAGCCAAGGGGAGCTGAGTCAGGTCATAGTTTGCTGTGGGTCATCTCTATCAGCACCACTATTATGGATGTGATCCACTGTTCATTTAAATATATTGATCATATCGGTATTGACTGTGAACAGTATTTGCGAGCCGCATGGCCTGGGTTTGCCTGGCTGCTGTGAGGGACATGATTGGATTTCTCGGATGCATTTATCACGTTGCTACGTGCAGTAAACACAAAGCAACACATTTAATAAAGTAAGTCAGTGAGGAACAGGCCCCTTTATAAGAATAGACATATATTGCATAATGTGAAGCATGACTCCCTGCTGTACGCTGTGAGGAACCAGAGCGGATGAACAAAGGCAGATGGATGAACAAACATGGGGTGTTATAAAACCTGTAGGAGCTCTGTTATTTAAAAGCCAACGTGGGAATTATTCTAGTAAAAACATTTAATCACATCCTTAAGGGGGGAAAATTGATAAGTGCTGTAATTTGCCAATTAGCAAGCAACTATAGTGTTGATTCATGCAGCGGTGGACTGAGACAATAAAAAAAACAATCACAGCTGTATTAATGACTGGTGTGAAAACAATTCAGATCCAAACAACTGGGGGGTTTATGGATGACAGTTCCTAAAAGTTACAGTTTGTTTTGCCAGTGTGTCAGTGCTGTGTGTCCAGGCATCTGATGTACTGTTTACAGCGTTCATCATCCTAATTAAGAGTGTTTCGCTGACATTTGCTAATTAACATGAAGCATAAAGCTGAGGCTGATGCCAGTACTTCTGCTGGTATAAACTCAAGGACTGGACGAGTTGCGGTTAGGACCTGATGCTACACTTGGAGAGATGAATAGATGTATTACTTGTCATGGCACTTATCCAAAGGCGATGACACGTTTCATCTTAAGCCCAACCTGCTGTTAGCACAAAACAAAAAGTCAGGGGATCACCAAGTGATCTCACATCCTCCTCTGGGAACCATGAACCTATGTATAAAACTTAGCTAATAGAGTGACCAGAAGCCATGCCAACAATAAAGCTACACTACTGCAAACATTACTATTCCACAGGGTGCTGGGTGGATTGCTTTTATATTTGCTCAGATCCTCAGAGCATGAATGCTAACATTTTCAGCTGACTGTCCTAATATATCCCATCATATCCTGATCTAACTGTAAGGAAACTTAATGGACTCATTCATCCTCCTCAGAGGATGTCTTACACCTTGAACTTTGACTCTTTCCTATGAACTTTGAATGGTACTAGTCCCACTGCTTGGCTCTTAGAGTAGTGAAACTCATTTGTTTCATCCAACACTATTGCGTTTGTGAAATCTAATGAACATTACAGTTTCCAGGTCCTGCTAGCAGGGCTTTAGCCATTTGCTTTTAATAAAATCACATCAGTCTGTCAAACAGCCTCATAAAAGAAGAATAAAAGCAGCAATAATGTCTGCATGATATTCTAAATAAGATTAAATTGGTACAATATTGTAAGTTTGCACAGTCGGATCTGATTGAGCAGGGAGGTTGTCAGCTGCCCTTTGTCACTGCCCAACTGTGTTGAACTTGCTTCGACAATTTCAATGAAGACTGACATGTGATTAAGTCTCAGTAAATGTGAAAAAGCTTTTTCTTTTTTTTTTTAACCTGACTGATTCTGGCACTCCCAAAGCAGGTGTCAGCCTCTCAGCCGTCTGCATGAACGTCTGAATTTGTCTAACGTATTCATAATTATACTGTCAGGGTCATAAAGGAGCTTTCACTGGGAAAAGTTCAGCAAGGCATAACACATTAACTCACATAATTAACCTCCTGCAGAAAGAGGGAAGTAGTCAAGATGAGGCAGACAGACACAGGATGGGGGAAAGGGTATGAAAAAGGAGCAGGAGGCATCAACATGAAGCGAGGAGGAAGCTCGACTCAAAAGTAGAGAACTAAAGCAAATGGGAGATGGAAATGTGTGTGTGTGTGTGTGTGTGTGTACCTGATTGTTTACTCATGTCTGTCTGGGTATGTTGGTGTTAGAGCATGTGTGAGAAAGAGTGGGGCAGGGAAGGAGGAGGGAAATTGCATTACTAACCTCCCGTGGTTACTAATGCAGTTTCCCAGCTTGCTTTTTGCCAGTCTCATATGTTTGATTCATAATGAAGCACAACGTGAACTCGAACTGCTTATGTTTGTGCGTGTTTGTCCATCTCACCCATCAAAGAGGACGTGGCCAGCTCGCCGATGTCATAGCCGTTGCTTTTATCTGCCACGTTGCCGTTGGAGCGATTCTGGCCATCCTGCGTAATATGATGCCCAAGAAGAGGGAGAATATCACATGTTTATCATAACTGTCGGGAGAAAAGCCTGAATTTCCAGTGGGGAATAAAACAACAGCTTCATTTTAACTTGTTTTCACAATATTTATGACAATTTCTCTGTGTGGTAAATACATTTTTTTATGATTTTTTTTTTTTTATAAAGTGATTTTTTCCTCTCTCAGTGGAGCAGGTTGTCCTTTGTGCAACATTTTCAGCCACACAAAAATACCAGAGCATGAGGTTTCCACACAAACAAACAGCACATACGCTGTGCAGACAAGCACGCACGCACACACACACACACACACACTCACAAGCACATTAGCATACATCCTCCTCTGGCAATCTCATCCCATCTGTGATGACTCAATCCACACGTTTCTCGCTTTTTTTCTCTCAAGGAAAAAATGGTGATAATGACAATAACAGCCAGTATTTATGGAAATCCTGCAGCATGCAGACTCAGACTGAATGCACTGCGGACAAAGTAGGGCATTTAAACTCAAAACCAGTACGGTATTTACACCTATGTTACTGCAGTCAGTATGTAAAGCGGAACTGCACTTGAGATAGATTTCTCTCGGTTTAGTATTTTTGATCCTTCAACGATGCTGCGAGCAAAATGGGATTACAAGTAAGTACAGGCACATGTCGGCGCAGGGGCATGGTTCCAATTCAAACTGTTGGAAACCAGATCAAATTAAGTCTTGCAGACGGTAAAATCCTGCATAAAACTCGCTCGAATGTAAAATGAGCAACGTGGGAAAACCGAGCGATCTCTTGTGGAAAATCGATGCCGTTTCTGTTTTTCGCATCAACAGGCTGCTGCTTCGGTGCCAGATGTGTGGTCACCGCGTAACCAGGGAGTTCTTTTGAATTCCCTGGTTCTTCTGTCTAAGAAACTGCCCTTTTTACTAAACGCAACAAATTACTGCTTGATAAATATTTTATAGTCGTTACTTGATATCATTAAATCTGTACATGCATAATTTTATCACAATAGCACGACACTGTTTGGCAGGTTAAGATTTATTCTACTTTAATGCTTTAAAAAGTAGCTTGCCTGAGCAAATAAAGAGGTTATGAAAAGCCTGAATGTGAATTATTCACCCAACACACATAAAATAGGGGTGAAACAGAGTATCCTTATGCTTATTCAGACATATTCTACTTTACAAGAGGTAATCCTCAACTCACATCTCTCAGTTTGTCAGAGGCAATGATTCTTCCAGTTTGATAATTACTGTCCAACACCAGCTTGAGTCAGCCTGACATCGACCTGTTAAATCACTAAGTAAACAATGACCAACTGTAATTGTTTTTGTACACAAAGAGGAGAATGAGCACCAGTCTGCGATGCAGCACTGATGGAGAAACTAGAAAGCTCATTGATCGTGTTGTTAAAAAGCAGGAAATTTCACTCCAGACGCCTGCATGAGGAGTGTGATGGAGCCCGGCTGTGGAGCAGACTGAACACGTTATGTGTGAAAGTGATATTAATACATAAAATGGAGCCGATCTCGCTGCATTCAACCACACTTAGCTCATCGTGCGCTAAACATATCATGGGCAGATAATTAGCTGAATTGCAAATTAAATCGGGGCTGTGCTGTGTTTGAGTTTCATAGATCATAGACAATAATGTGGACTATTAAAACCCTCCATTAAACATTATGCTCATTTGACTTTTATCCAATCGACAGACCTGTGCCGACGAACACTTAAAGGTTCAGTTCACCTAAATCGCAGAGCACAAAACCATATTTTCAAGCCTTTCCTATAATTAAAGACATTTCCTTCATAAATTCATACAGAAAGTTTGCAAACTGATACACACACATTCACCACGGTGCTTGAAATGAAGTGTTTGATTATCAGAATTACCTGGGGGAGGGCCCACTGTGAGGAAACACCAACTCCCTTACTAGCTAACCATTTTTGGTTAATGAAATGTGAACACAATCTTCACAGTCTTCTTTGCTTTCTGTATTTAATTTATGGCCTGTACATTAATCCAAACAATGTTCTCAGCATTATTGTCTTTAGCTGTCATCTCTCTTAAAAAATACATTGCAGATACGTGGCAATCACAGCCATAACCTGTTGGGGTTTGGGTCCTTTGTGGAGGCCATCTTGTTCTGGCGGTAAAAGAGGGAAGGCGCCTCAACTTCAGCCTTTTTATTCGGTATATGAGTGGGCGGGTTCTCTGTCTTGATTGGCCGGAGAATGTATGATAAAATGACAGCTGATTAATTAACTACCACTGAATGATGTAAATGTAATTTGCTCGTTTGGAATGTGAAGTGTTCAGGATGACCTATTGGGGAGTGAACTGGGGCTTTGTTGGCATGAATGAGCAGAGATCTAATGTATATATTGATAACAGTGTCTACAGTTTGAACTGGCAAGGTGGACTCTCTCACTATATATGTGGCTGCTTTGAGAGAGCATGGAAGGACTGATTATGGAACAGCAGCACATGAACTGGTTGAGCAGGGTGATGAGTATTCATGTGTTTTACCTGCTAAATCTTTCCTTGTTCCTTTTTTTTCTGGTTTAGAGACTGAAAATAAAAGTCTGGTTCATTTTTTTCAGCATCAACCTCTGCCAGTGTGATTTTTCCTCTGCCCTCAAGCCCCATGTTTCCCTGCACCTCACCGTGCAACACCCACAGCCCCCTGAATGCCTGATTTAAAATGCATCCCCACAGTATTTAAACAAAATCCACGCCTTTGCCTTTGGAGAGGAAGGAGACGCACTGAAAAGAAAAATATCAGGCCAAAAAACTACAAGGCAAAGGCGAGGGCTTTTACTCACCTTGACAGCAGATGGCTGACCCTCCGCTGTCTGGTCCTGCAGTCCTGTCATGGCATGGTGGAGCTCTGTGGACAAATCACACGCTAAAACTCGTGTAAGATTAACGACCCTGTGCGTGTGGGTTTTCAGTGTGTGCGCGTTCTTGGGCAGGGGTGATGGTCTACAAAGCATAAAACCCAGTTGTCTCTAATGGCCAGGGGTCAAGCGAGGCTCATATATAATGGATGAGAGGCAGAGAGAGCGAGAGCACTGAATCTTCATACAGTCATTTAACCTGAGCCTCTCTGAATATTTGCTTCATAATTGATGGTGAATTCTTATGAATGACAAGAGGAAATGAAGTGCAGTTCAGAGAGATGGATAATTAACATTATTTGAAAGGTCACTGGACACACACACACACACATGCACACACACTATACATGCAGGAATACAAACACAGACTTGGGGATTCCCCTGGGAGGTGTTGTCAAGACAATTGGCCGTCGCTATAGAGACGCTACAGCAACAGGATACCCTTCCATTTACTTAAGTTGTGGTCGCCAGCACACACGCATTCACACACACACACGCACAGTTGCACAAACACACACACACACACACACACACACACACACACACACATACACACACACAGACACACGAACACGCACTGGTGCACAGGGCTGTATCTGGTCTCCGGCCTCATCAGATGCTATTAGCAGGTCAAGAAACCCACCATGATTCCTGAACAAATCCACTGTCCTTGTGGGGTTAAATCCCACCCTGACTAACTCTCTCTCTCTCTCGCTCACACACACAGACACACACACACACCCAGACAAACACGTGTACTCCGGCTGTTCTCTTATCTGTTTGTCTGGAGCCTCACGTCTCCCTTCCCTCTTTCTTCCCAGCTTGAAAGCGCCGCACTCAATGCCCTGCACCTTGTTAAAAGGGACCCATCCTGAACAATAGCAGACTTTGTCTTGCAAAATACTGTCAGACTGCATCACAGATACAGGCTGAAAATAATGTGTGAGAGAGCCACGTGATGTTAAATGTCATGTACTGACAAAATAATGAGTGGATTGTTGTTTGTAAGGTGTCACAGAGACCTCACCTCATGTCAAAATCTGCTTCTTACCCCATTAGGGCTTTAGCTTTGACAGTACAAATCAGTACATGTGTTTTTCCTTAAAGAGGCCCATGCTGCCAGCTGAGGCGCTGGTACTTTATCCAGACAGCTTCCGAGATGCAACAAACACTACCTCATTTCCACCTAAAGCAGTGACAGAGAGCAAACATGAGAGAGAAAATTGCAACCCAAGTCACATCTACAAGTCACGACAAGTTGGATATGAGCTTCGGATGGAGCTGTCATATCCTAAAGCCACTCTTGTCCTCCGCTGATCCTCGCAATCCCTCTCATCAACCTCCCGCCCCCAAGTCTTGTTTCTAAAGCAATCTCCACGGATTCACTCAGATCAAGAATAGCTGTGGAAGAAAAATAAGTTTTCGGATGAATGCGTTCATGGCAGAATTTGTGCAGTTTCACACTAATCACTCCTATGATGCGTTTGCATCATATAATCAGTTCTGTCAGGCTAAAAATGGTTGGTTTAACCCTCCGTCTCTGCAGCTGACACCTCAGGGATATCTTTACCACATCCTCACAGCTATGCTTCGACACCATGATGTAACTTTCGGAAACAGTTCTGCTCCTCCGATGTTTGTTTGCTGCTGTCAACATTTCCTGCGTTTTGATCCAACCAACAGACAGACACACGGACCTGGACACACAAACAGGTGGACTCGGGCACTGACCTTTGTGACCTTTGCAGAAGCAGGCACCCATGGTCTCAGGACAGCCGGGCGGTTATCTGTTCACCATGGTGGCTTGAGGACGATGAGGAGTGGGTGAAGGAGAGGTGGGAGAGGAACAAGGAAGGGAAGAGAAAGAGGCAGACGTATCAGAGGAGAAGAGAGAAGTGAGGATGTGAGGCAGGGGGAAAGTGAGAGAGCGGATGCCAGCTGATGCACTTGCTGACTTCTCTGTATAGGAGGAGAGAGGTGAGAGAGCGACACAGACAAAGTATGGGGAGGGGGGACAGAGAGAGAGCGAGAGAGAGAGAGAAAATCGGGGATAAAGCATGAATGCCTGTTTGCTGACGACTTCGAATCCCCTCCCCTTTATTTGTTCTGCTCTCCTCCCACTCTATTCTTCTTCAACATCCCACTGTATATAGGAGACTCTCACTGAATGGAGGGTGTGATGATATGGAAATATGTTGAATATCTCATTCTATTTTAATATAGACTATAATAACTCAGCACCCTGCTTACACAAGAATGTCTGCTGCTATTACTAATGCACAGTGTATGGGCACTGTCATCACTCATTATATACTTATAATATATCTATCTACCACCTGAACTGTATAATCAAACATCTGGTCAAATAGTTTTGTTTTCTAAAGAATTCATCCTGACTGTGTATCGACCTTTATCCTAAGCTCATAGCTAAATGGCTTTAGCTAGCAATTTATTTGACTGCTGCTGAGGAGCATAGGCTTGTATTGGTTTTATATATTAATATACTACAAACATGCTTTCCTCAAAATTTAGATCCAATCAATAAAAATAGTGCAAGTAGCAATGCAGCGTTTTTTATTTTTCAGATTTTTAATCAAACTTTTTTTTTTTTTTCGCATTTCCTGTATGGATGAGACAAACTGTAACATTTTGATCAGTGTTGTTTTTTTAAAAATAATTTTGTATTTGTATTTTTTGTACGTCATGGTTTCTACGATGTTCCTGTTTTATCATGACAGAATTTTTCATTTAGTTCAAACAGATAAACTTGATAACACACATTTATACCTTTATATAATATGCTGTGCCTCCTGTGACCTTGTTACCTCTGTCACACAGAGGCGCACACAGACACACGCACATGCTTGTAATGAAACAGGCTCAACATTCCCCCTACAGCTCTTGTTGTCTCTGTTCGTACTTCTGGTGTGTATGCTTGGGTAATGTAACCAGGACTTTGCTGACACCACCTGCTCCAACAGTGCCCTTGCCTCCGTCGTGGGGAAAAAACTGTTGCCATGGCGACCAAGCCGCTGCATGATTTTTTTTTATAGCTTTTCTCTCGACTAGTTGTCCACAGAAAAGGGGAAAATGATGAATGAGGGAGGATGCTACTGATGAAGTTTATATGAACATTCAAAGAACCCCCTGCTGGACTACAAAGATTGGCTCAGTGCTTGAGGTTCAGTTTCCCTTTTATTTGCCTTCAGAATAGATATGCATACAACTGTATACTAATATACGAGCACAAAAACACTCTGAAGCTCAAATCAGAATCAACCAACAGGGGTTCCCTATAGATTCCTATGGCCCCCCTAAGGGAACCATGCACATCAGTCAAAAACAACAACTCACTTCAAAAACACTGGTATATTTTTACTCTGGAAAACCTTCGTGCGACCCTGGAACCTCTTTTAGGGAACACTGGAATGCCCTGTTGGAAAATGTTCAGTCACGCACTTTGGGGACATTAAAAACCCTCAAGGAACAGATGGAAGAGCTCAAGAAACCCTGTCACTCCTTCAAGAAATTCTGAGATCCCACTGGATTTTCCTGATGATCTCTGTAACCTTTATAAAGACTATTATAGGTCCCTGAGGCACATGCTGAGATGCTCATCTCAGCTTGATTAAGGGCTGGTTAGTAACAGCCTGACCTCTTGTGGTGAAAAGGCAAAAGTGCAACAGTTTCATTGTCACATGGGATCACATGAAGCATATCTTGCAAAGCAATGCCGCTGCCTCTTCCTGCACAGTTTCTGTTACAGAGTATTCTCTGTGCACTCCTTGTAAATGTTCTGTTAAAGCAAACAAGACACATGGTGAAAGGAGCAGGGCCTGTGAGTGCAGAGAAAAAGTGTCCACCAGAAGACCCAAACCCCCCAGGGGTCTGTTCCTGCCTCTCACCTTGCATGTTGCAGAAAAGTCAATTCCTCGACTTTTAGATATTCACATCTCCGGCTAACAATCCCTCAGCATGCCTCAGCCCCGGCCCGCCCTTTTCGTCCCCGTGTGCAGTTCTTACATGTAACTGCCTATAAAATTGGCTCTCTAATGTTTCCTTGTGTGTGACTGAGCCTCTGGTCTGTTTAGATGTTCCATCACTCTAAATGGATCCTGAATTTGATTAGATGAGAATGTGGGTTTTTGCCCAGTAGTTGGGGAGAGTATGGGGAGCAAGAGGAATGTTTAACGTCCACAGACACACATACACTGTGATGCTCCTCACTGGGAAGCCACAGACATTCAGCAACAATCATTTCTGTGGTCCCTTGAGGCAAAAAGGGAGCTGGAAGCCTTTCAGCACAGGATTCTCAAAGACTGCCTTTTATGCGCACATCATACATGAAACAGTGTTTTCATTTTACGCTGTCAAGTAATGATGAAATACAAGAGTAATTGCTTTGATTCTCTAATTGGGAAAAAAAAAGTAATGATCCAGCTTCTGGGGAAATATAACTTGTTGCAGTCTGTGTCAATGTGGGAATTTCCCACTCTGATTTTAAAATGCCATGGAAAAAAAATTACTCGGGAGGTATATTTTCAACCTCTTCCAAGGTCGAGATGACGGACCACCATGCTTTTTATAGACCCACCCTGCTTCACATTCACTCAGTTCCACATTTCACACTCGGGGCTGCCCAGTATAGCCCTCCAGTGTTGGTCAGGGGGAGCTGAGGAACATTCAGCTCCTCAAAGAAAACAGTCAAAGGTTTTATATGAAAACTCAACATGGTTTGGCTGCAGTAGCTGTTCTTGAGGTTGTAGGATCACATGCAGCAACAAAATCAGTCCAGATGAGGCTCTGATGAAGGCTTATTTGGCAAAGGGCAAAAACCTTTGAAATAGAATGGGGAAACTGAGATCAGGGTTTGGAGCTTTTGGTGTTTTTAGAGCGCTGCTATTCTGGTTTGTATCCTATGTGTCCAACTCATAATGAAAACAAATACGGTAATAGTCGTACTACTGCAATTTAAATCTTGCAAAAAGATTACTGTCAACTGAAATCAGAAAGCAGAATTCAACCACTGCTGTCTTAAAGTCGCTCATATATTTTCGTTCGTCCTTCCGTAGATTAGATGCTTGGATCATGTGACTGGCAGAACATAAGCTGACACACAGATGTCTGATCGATCCCGCGCGTGTTCTGCTGCTGGTACACCTTTTTGCCCCTCCGTAGCAGAGCTTGTAAAAGCACGAGCAGCTCAGGTGTAACTGATAACATTAAAACGACTGCATTCCATGTCCGTGAGCTACTTCCAGGTTCCTGGTATTGTCATGCTGACTCACTGGCATGGTGCACACGATGGAAGCGAGCCATCCCTCTGTGCTGTCTGTTTCACCAGTGCTTTTCCTGCTATAACAAGCCAAAAGGGTTTGGGGGGTTTTTTTGGTGACTTTTTCATGTTGAAACTTGGATACAGAAGTTAGCCAATCAAATTCCGGAAAGGTGTGGGCCAGAGACCTGCATCACTTGAAAAGGATTTACTGGGGAAATCACATAAATACTTTCAAAGCAAATTAGGTTTTCAGTTGCTGGACTCCGTTTCACTTCCATCTGTACCTCAGGCTCCATCGATCACACTTAACAAGCTCAAAGAAAAAAACATTTTGAACAAACTAACAGGAGAACAGAACAGGAGTAGGAGAGCCAATAACCCTGCTTAACATAAAAAAATGACAATTTACAAGGATTAAAAAGGCATTTTTCATTTTATCTTAACTCAAATAAATATTTGTTGAATAGTATGGATAGTATGACATATTCTTAACTAACTTTTGGAAAGAAAGTAAGGCAAGTGTATGTCTCAAAATGTTGAAGGGCACCTCTACAGCTGAGGAGGGATGTAAGTTCCTTAATTCCTCACGTTTCTTGTTTTCTTTACTTTGACTTTAACTCAATTTTTTAACTTCTGAGGTCACCACCCGTAAAAAAAAAAAAACAAAACACCTCACGCCATTAATATAGGGTTAGGATTTCTGGCTGGAGCTCTGTTTGGACCGTACCGTGCCCGTCGTGATCTTATCTGCAGCCTGCAGCATTTGATATGTTTTACTTTGTTTATGTATTCTGGAGTCATTACAAGATCCACATTTCACTTTTACATGTCATTCATAAGTGAGCGGAGGAAACCTGTGTGGAGCTCCTTGTTCTTTGCTGGCTTTCAATTTTGCTTTTCTTTGCAGAGTTCAGAGACGCACGTGCCAAGCACAACATGAAAAATGCTGGGAAACGTCTCCACGAAACAACGGAGGACAGTTTGGTGTCCAACATGACTAACCATGCGAGACTTTCTGAGGAAGTGTGAGGGACTTTCTGTGGCTTCCCGGCACATGTGGACGCTGACTGGAAGTCCCACTTCCATTTGTCTCAGTAAGTAAGTGATCACAGTCGTATGTATTGTGTCTTATGGCCTCATTCTGCCAGAACTCCCACTGTGTCAGGCACAATGAAACCATAATATTAGCTCTAGAATCACATGATAGACTGAGCATGTTGAAAACCACTGTCTGCAGATTGACCGCTCTTCCCTCCCTTTCCTGCCACTTCGGATCTCTTTTTCCTCGTTTTCTGTGTTTTGCCACAGAGGCACCAAAATAACCCGCTGAGCTTTGAGGAACACATCTTTTGATGACACCAATTTAAATGGCTGCTTCGCCATGCAAAAAAAAAAAAAAAAAAAAAAGAAAAAAGAAAAGGATGTGAAAATAGGGAGGACTTTTGCTGGCTAATGGCTCTGGTTACTTGGCCTGCAGCAAAGTTGGCAAGGTCTCTCAAGGCTACACCAACAGGAAATTGCATTAATCCAGCACTGGGCTGAAGTAATTCACTGCCTTCTTTATTCAGGGCTTTGCCAGAGTTTCAGCAGACCACCTCGGCCGGCCTGGTAGTGAAGAACAGGAGTGGGAGGCCTCAGGGCTTGACTGAAGCCTCCCCTCCATGTGCTCCCTAATTGGTTTAATGACTGTAATTATCTGCTGGGGTGCATGTTGTGCAGGGGACGATTAATGGCCTCCAAAACATATGCAGACAGGCGGAAATTAAGGGAGGGGGGGCTGAGACAAAGAATAGCTCTGCAAAAAAAAAAAAAAAAAAAGAGCCATGAAGTCGCAAAGAGAGACACATCATGCTGGGTAAGAGAAATAGAGTAATAACAGTGCTTTAGTGGGGCTTCTTCTTTATGGGAGTTTTGCTCTTGTTAAAACGTTACCTTTTCCCCCCTAGATCTACATTTGATAGAAGAAAAAAAAAAAACATTTATTAGATTTAATCTGGAGCACATATATGGACCAATAAAGGACCACCCACACCACCCATGCTGTTTAAAAGGTAAAAGTGAAGTGGCTCCAGAAAACCTCCACTAAGAGGAAACAAGCACAAGTTGCAAAAAGCTGTGATAAACGTTACAGTACCACTGACGTCCTCTAGATGGTGTCTCCAAAGGTTCTCCATTTGAAAATCAGCTTTCATATTGAATACAATAATTAGCGTAATGATAAAACTTTTAATAATGAATAATTCTGAATAAGTTTCTCAATTGGGATTTTTCTGACACGTTTATTCAAAGTTATAGTTTGGTCTTTAATGGTCAGAAAGGTGTCATAATGACATCATTTCCTCCAGCCAAAACCCACATCTTCTAACTGTTGAATTTATCCAAGCAACAGTCCCAAACATACTGATTTTACCATCATATAAAAGAGAAATGCTGCTAATTCTCACAGATGGAACTGGGAATTCTTGGCATTTTTGTTTGAAAAATTACAGAAATACTACAATTATTTACAAAAAAATGACTCAATTAAATGTCTAATCGTTTTAGCTGTCCTTCAGTCAGTGTTGCTCTGATTTAAAAAAATATTGCTTCATTAAGGAAAATTACAAATTTTTGTTGTTACATATGACAAAGCAGGTTGTATACACTCTACATACAGTTTAATCATCATTAGATGTCTATAAAACCACCTCTATAGGCATAGAGTATTGCATTACAGCTACTTATTAATTTCCACATTTCAAACTACACTGCTCATAAAGCCCATTATCAGACCGCAGTCCTGTTTGTACAGTACTGATGTGACCTGCTTATACTGTTGAAATGGTATGTTTTATTTTCATACTTACATACCTGAACATAATAGCTATACGTTTATGTTTGCTTATCTTTGTTTACCATTGCCGTCTGTGTTCAGCTGCACATCTATATTTGAATCTTCCTGTACATTTGTTTTCAGCTGACTGTGTGTTTGTGTGTGTGGAGATATGATAACAGCCCAAGTACATTTTTCTGTGTACACAGCTGACTGATGTTTTTTAGTATAGGGTGTTTTTAAATGACAGACGTCTCAGCCTATCAGAGTGGCTGCTGCTCAACCTGCTCTACTGCTCTACCCGTGCACAGGCTTCCCCCCCTTTAATCAAATGTGGATTTTCTGGCTCCAGTAGCCTACAACAATAGCAGTGCAGCAGTAAACTCAAATGCAGGCTTGAAAACATCCCTTTAAAAACACTGTGGTCAACACCACAGAGGCTACAGACATGTTTCCGTAAAAACACAGTTCCTTGCTAAACTTTAAAGGGTAAACTGAATAATAAGAGCCTATAAAATACATAAATTTACCTTATGAACATCATATGTGTATTTTAGTTCCTGACCATTACACACAAATTCTTGGACTGCAAAACTGGACACAACAAAATAAAGTCATTTTTTAGCAACCAAATGAAAATGTTGGAAGCAATCCCTTACACGGCCGAGTTAAAAACCATGCTGCATCTGTGTCGAGCTGTTAAAACAAAATAAAAAAGGACAATACGAAGGTGTGTAACAGGTGAGGAGATCTGCATCAGAGCAGACTGCTGCTCTTGCTTATATGCCCCCCCCCCCCCACACACACACACACACACACACACACACACACATGCACGCATACACACTGGGCCCAGGTGTGTCCCATGCTGCTGATTAACCTCCTAATTATCTCTGCAGCCCTGGAGAGAGAAAGCACAGCTGCTGCAGGTAAATCACGCAGAGGGACCGTCACACTCATCTTTTCCCAGACATTAGTGCAGAAAGCTGATTCTATCAAATCAGCTGTTGAGAGGAGATTTCTCTTGACACGGTGCTCCTAACGTTAACTTAGTTCATCATGCAAATTAAACACAATTTACGCTCTCAACAATATAGATACAGGAACTTGTATATCTTCACTCTGAACAGGTTTAACATTGAGAGCATCGCAGGCTATTTTGACTTTTTATGATAACAAATTTACATTTCAATGTCTAATTGAAAATGTTTAATTTTAATTACAGTTTCCACATCTTTACTGTCCAGTGAAACTCCCAAAACTCCAAATTTGGTGATTTTAAGCGAGAAACTGAATGATGAACTGCTCCTTTTTGCTACTTGTTAAACAAACAATTTAAAAATCCTCTTGGCTCAGTGGGAAAGTGTATCATCATCACACATCTGAAAGCGGGACTGTTTCTGGGCTCATGAAAAAGCCTTTTTAGAGATATGGGGTTCTCACAGGGCTTTAAAATTAGCTCAGGCGTGAACATCTACAGCAGGAAAATCCAACTAGATCCGTCATACTCACCCAAAAAAAACGCGTATAATAGTGAAACACTAACAAGGCAATTTGTCTGCAGAATAAATAAAGTAGAGTTAATACTTTAACATCAAAGATCTGAATACTTCTTCTACCGCTCCATAAAGTCAGTCTTTGATTATCAGTTTGGGATGGGAACGTGTTTTTACTGTTCTTCTTGTTCCTGCACTGTATCTGTCAACTCTATTTCTGCTACACAGAGCTTACATGCTATATGTTAAGATGACAGAAGTTCAAACAAAGAAACAATAAAATTCCATAAAATACGGTGTTTTTAGTGTGTGATTAGCTTTTTACATATGCAGACCTCAGTGAAACTTCATCCCCCCCGAAGGCCAAAAGTATCAAAACACAACCGAAACATAAACTACAGAGACCTTTTTAATTCTGTGGCACTTTCAACACTTACAGGCAGACAGCTGTAAGATGATTTTAGCTTTGGCGCAGTGAGCGTCAGGTTGGTAAAACTGGTCTGTGCTGGTCGACAAAAACCGCCTTGAATGCTGCTGCAGCCAGGCGAGCACCTTTGCAGGAGCAGCGCTGAGATGTTTACGGGTTCCTGTAAAGACGAGATCGGTGAGAATTTTTACGTGTTGAGTGACATCAGCGGCGTCATTAGCAGGGAGTATGGAGTGAATTAGGCCGGCGTTTCAAAATATACAAAGAGTCTGCAGAAGGACAAGGCTTATGTCAACAGCGGCTTGTGTTTCTGCTCCGCTCCGCTCCCCCTCATGTCGCCTTGTGCTGACATCAAACAGATCTCAGCAGCGCAGTTCGGGAAATGCTAGATGCTGGTCATAATTATTTGTTACTCACTATCTTTATTTAAGCATTACATTCCAGGAGCTTAGTTTGTTTTTGCACAGATTAAACCTGGAGAGAAGCTTTGGCAGCACTCAGAGTGTAATCTTAGATGAGGACGTATAAAGACTTTTAGTTGAGAATGCAGTGAAAATAGGAAAATTGAGGGTCTTGGAGGAGACTTAGGGAGCAGAATAATGTGCAAAAGCCCTGGAGCACTTGTGAGAGAAACAGCAGCGGAAAGACGCAGGACGACCAATATAGACAGAAATTGGAGGATGTGTTTTCTGGTCAGGAACCCGTCGCTAAAATTAGCAAGGATGTAAATTCCTCAGCGTTGCCGGTTTTCAAGTCCGCGCATGACACTGAGAGCTGCCAGGAGAACATAAAACAAAAAAAGATGGAAGGGCGGTGGTATAGGGAGAGGTCATACATGAACAGCGCCATGGTAATGTTTTCCTTCTTCCGTATTTCTTTTCAAATTGACCTTCGCCCTGAGAACAAAGACATCTAACAGCCCACAAGAAGGAGGGGAAAAGCTCTGAAAGCGAAAGCCGCGGCCCCCACACACAACAGTCCTCGGGGGGAGGCTCGGGCCCTGGACGCCAAGCCTTCAACACAATCACCACACATGCTATTGTGGCCTGCAGTAAAGCCCTGGTATGGCTCAAATCTCCAGCAAACCCCCTCCACCCCCACCCACACCACCAGGCCCCACTCCCCCCCCCGGCTCTTTCTCTGTCTCTCCATGCATCCCTGTCATTTACAGTCCTAATGACAAGACACAAACTTCCACACATTCAACCCCCGCAGAGCGAGGATAATCACATTACAGCTGACGACAGGGACATAAACCAAACTCCTCCAGCAGTCAGTATGGACGCACTCAGACGTGGATTTGCATAAATCTAAACAGTACAGTCAGCAGCTAAACGGTATGGCTCTGCTCCTCTTTTTCCATCGTGGATGGAAGGGAGAGAGAAAAAAACAGCACGCTGTGAAACACTGAGGGGATAGATGGATGGAGATGGAAAATAGTGAAAGACTCTCTCAGTTTACAGTCGCCACACAAAGCCAGGACTATTTCTGGGCATCCCATTGGTTTAACAGAGGTAGCAGCACACAGCCAGCTGGAAGTCAAGGACAAAGACTCATGAGGGATTTAGTTCCCATGCTCCGTCTGCATTGGCCTTTTTATTGCGATTTCTCTGTTGACCCGCAGATTAATTCAATACCTAAATATTGACATTCCTTTTTCTTGTGTGTGGCTGCTATCTTAGGAATGCATTTATGGCTTTGTCACTTGCATCAATCAACCAAAGCTGATAATTTTCAAAACGCGCGGCGCCAGGGACTTCCCTGCCGCTGCAAGGTCAGAGTCAGCGAGATAAGGCGAAGTGGATCCGTCAAGGTGAAGCGCAGAGCGAGCGTGGGGCATGTTTGGGCTTGCTGAATTCTTCAGCAGGAACATTTACATATTTTAAATTTTTTTTTTTTTTTTTACATTTTATTTGCATTTTTGTAATTCTCAGCAGGTGAAAGTATTGCACTGATGCAACGTTAGACGCTGAGACTCACGCACGTCCCGGCTCGCCTGCTGCTATGCTGCGTTCCATTCAAGATCGGACATTTGAAGCTCCCCAATAAAATGTTTGACCTCTGACCTCTGGTTTAGTGTTGAGGAAAACAACTATGTAAATGCAGGCAATGAGAGAAATGGGTGTTGCATCAGGTTTATATTTGTGTTTGTTGTGGTTAAGTTTTGACATCCAGGTCGGACTGACTGATGACACGTCCCACACTCAAATACATAGATTTAAAGGACAAATCCAGTTTGTTGCAGCTTATGTGTAGTTTTGACTACCGAGTCAAAATGTCTTGTAAGAATCAAAAAAATAAATAAATGAACAGAATATTCTTTAAAAATGCTCCTCATCCATTTACTCTGATTCTGTTACGGACTGAACATAAAAGATCAAGTTACATAAACACATGAAAGTGTGATATTAAAACGCGTTGATGTGTGTGATGCCATATTTATCCTGGGGAGCTTTACTTTTTTAAAAAAATTACAGTTGTTGTTCTTAGAAAGATTTTCCAATCCCAATCCTCGACATAAAGGGCGAGTCCACTCTTTTTTCTATGCAGGAAAGCAACATTTCTGACATTTGACTGTGACACATCAGGAGAGTTCATGGGAGAAGAACATGCGGTGTCACACAGCAGGTCATTTCCCAAGGCAACACTAATCAAATGGCAGATCACAGCGTGATCTCTCTTTAATACACACAAACATCAGAGCTTTATCTCACGCTTTAATATCTGCTTGATTTGATTAGACAATACAAATCTAATAAAATGCTCCCAGTAGATGCTGACATGGAAATTGATTTGTGCACAGTATGCGTGTACTTGTGCGTGCACGCGTGTGTTTGTTTTTATGCACTCACATGGTTATTACGGGTTTCGTCTCTGGCATCAAACCATCCAGCAGCATTATAAGGATATCCAGGTGGAAGTGTAAACATCCTTGTACTGGTAAACAAATAAAGCTTTCCTCTGCTCTATTTTAGCATCAGTCGTCAGTTGCGCAGCAGACAAACTGAACTTAAGACTTTGTTGTTCCACAGATGTAAGGATGGCAGTCTCTGGTTTGAATAACCCAAGAATGAAACAGGGACAGTAGAGGTGTTTTTTTTTATTATTTTTGAGAATGAGAGAACAACCTTCAATTATAATTCCAGCTCAGTGTTTGTCAGCATAAATAAATAAAAGTAAAAAATAAATAGGCTATTAAATACAGTATAAAACAACAGGCAAAAAGGGAAGAGTTTGCTCGTTCATGAGGGAACTCAGACAGTTTGGAAAGGCAGCAAAAGAAGGAGACGTAGCTTTGGATAGTTGTGGGAACTCAGAAAAATAATCCGTTTGGTAACATGGTAAATGGAGAAATCATACAAAACGTAATTAAGTGTAATTGCAACCAGTAAACCAGAGTAATAACCATTAAAAAAATCCCTTTTCCAATGATGGATCTATCAGCTACAATAGAATCATAGATACATTTGAAAATACAGTAAAATTCAAGTAAAGGAAGGTGTACATCAGTAACACAATGATTTGCAGTCATCAATTAAGAGCACTGGAGAAACTGTCCACCATACACTTCCCGCTACACTGGAGAGCCGCTTCATTAAAACACACAGAGGGCAGACTCCCGCCAGCGTTCCACAAACAGGCACTTTAAAATGTCGAGCGCTAAACTGTCAAAGCGTATAGCTTCATCCCGTCAACGTCTTACTCACGCCAACAGAAATATGAGTGGATATTTGTATAGCCTCTACAAAACTAAATGAGACATTGAAATTGCAAACCAAACTATTATTAAGCATGAAATCATCTCAACCACAACAGGGCTCATCGTGATTTAATCTGGGTGGGCTTTTTTTTTTAGTATTTCGGCAAACTTCAGCCTCTCCCTCTTCGTTACGGCATGCTACAAACACGCGAATTGCATTCTGATTTGAACAAATTTTGTTCACGCAACTTCAATCGCATCTCATTTTGCTCGGGGTGTGTGTGTGTGTGTGTGTGTGTGGTAGCCCTTTTCTTGCAATTCTGAGACAAACCAAGACAATGAGATTCTCTGATCCAAGTGCTACATTAAAAGTTTTAATCCCAAAGGTTTTGGTTATTGCCCAAACACAAATAAAAAAAAAAACAAACAAAAGTTCATCTGTACACACAGAGTACCTCATATATATCCTCTCTTTTTTTCATATAATATCACTTATATGATTATAGCTTAATTTCTGCGCAGAGCCACCAGAAGGCCAACAACAACACCAAGTTCATCTGTCTACCAAACACCCTCTCTTTAACTTAACCGGGCCAGCTCAAGCTCACTTCAGCCCTCTCGACACTCCGTTCTCATTGGTCTAACAGGAAATAGACCAAAGTGCCAATTAAAGGGAGACATCATCGTGACATCATCACCAACCACAAGCTGAGCCGGGGCTGGACTCCGCTGCTCCTGTACTATCACCCTCACTGTGCTTCCCTTGTTTGTTTGATAGTTCAGCTCAGGCTGCGATTTTGAAGCCGTTCCCAGAACTTTTGCTTGATTGTTGATTTTTATGAAGCAGGAATGTAAAATGAAGAGCAAAAAAATAAAAAATTAAAATGCATGAGCAGTGAATTGTATCTGTACAGGAGACATGGATAATAAAAATAGATATCGAAATATACAGAGTCTACTTGATACATCTATTGTTGTATATTTGCTCAATTCCGGTGCGGATAAGATGAGGAAATCAAAAATGTACAGTAAGTCAGTCTGATTCAGTCGGCCTCAAAGGATGGCACAGTTCTCTTGGTCCTGCCGATCCAAAGCCATCCCTGCAGTTTTGCTCCAGCTCAGCTTAGAGTTCAAAGGACTGCCTGCTTCAGTGCCCGAATTTAATTCCATTCGTTGTCACGATCACACTGCAAACACGCTCAGGGTGCTGGTCTGGTCCTTTAGACCCAAGATGCTGTAGGCAATTCTTTTCAAATGGCCGGGCAGCCTCACCCCGATGTTCTTAATATCCCTGCAAAAGAGAGAGACGTGACAGAATATAAGTTTTGCTTTGTACTCGTTCCAGCACTTTAGTCGCACATCCTTCCTGCCTCTCAGGCTGCGTAGTAATCACTCGTTCATCAAACGT
The DNA here is from genome assembly GCA_008933995.1 of Datnioides undecimradiatus. Classification (NCBI taxonomy): domain Eukaryota; kingdom Metazoa; phylum Chordata; class Actinopteri; order Lobotiformes; family Datnioididae; genus Datnioides; species Datnioides undecimradiatus. The sequence goes on from WARS01000068.1 coordinate 312,849, forward strand.
GACAAAATGCCTTGATTGCCAAACCAGTACAGCAAGGTGGGGTGTGTTCCAAGTCAGGAACCTGCCGGCATTTCAATCTATCGTCAACGTACGAGCGCATGATGCAAAATTGCAAAAGCCCTGCAACACAGCAGCCTAAAGTCAAAGCCTTAATTATAGCCTTAATTACTTAACGAGGATTCTCCCTGTTGACCATGAATCACTTGTCTGGCAAGCAGAGGGTGGGTTGTAAATAACTGCTGGTTTTCCAAGAGTGCTACCAGATGCCCTGAGATGGAAACATGGGGCCATGAAATCACACCATTCTGTATGACAAATACTTCAAAAGGGTTCGTCGTCTGCTTTAGGGTCTGCCCATCTCCCCAAATCACAAGCTAAGACCAACGTATACCATGGCAGAGGGAAAAAAAAGGTGGTGGTTGGTGTGTGTGTGTGTGTGTGTGTGTTGGGGGGGGGGTCCTTTTGGCTGGTCATGTGGTTCGGAAAAGCTCTGGGCCTCGTTACTGCCCCCAAACAACCTTACATTATGTGCTTCACTAAGTCTTTTTTCCCCCAAAGGTTGAGTCAGATTCATTAAATTGCCCCTTCAGTGCTCCTACACATCTGAGGAGATCCAATTGCCTTAAAACTACCCTGTGATGAGTTCAGGGGGTGCATTCTGAGCGGACCTCTTCAATCTTTCTAGAAGCACAAATGTGCCGACTACGGGGCTTCAAGTCTCGTCCATCTATTTCAGTTCCTTAATCTCCTCTCGGCGCTCCCGCTCCACATACTAGTCTCTCCTCTTCCTTCCCTCCTTTAATGTTGAAGGAGCCACAAAAGGCCTTTGCCCTTAACAGGCAAAACTGGTGGTTTTTCAGGGGCTCTAGCAAAAGTGCTGCTTGGGGCAGCTAGTGTGTGTGTGTGTGTGTGTGTGGGAGAGGGGAGGGATGAGAGAAGAATGGAGAGAGAGGCAAGAAGAATAAGGGCTGCAGCGACCACAAGCCACCACCACCAGCCTGCCACAAATGAGCCCACTCCTTCTCCTTCCCTCCATTACTTTTTCCATCTTAAACATTTCTCAAGTTGTAACTGAGGTCGGAGATTATATTGTGCACAAACTCTTCTGCTGTTAAAAAGTAACATTTTTAGGAAAACAAATCTATAAACTACTAGCGGGGGGAGTCCATAACAGACTTCATTTTGGGAGGAAAAACATCTTTGTTCAATAAGTTGGTTATGATTCACGGCATAATTTGACAACTGAATGCTTTCTCTTCTTTGCCGAAAACACAATTAACATGTCAATAAAGTAAATAGGGTGAAACACATTGTAACCAAATCTGAAATCATGGCCCACTTACTCGTTCTTCATCTGCAGGACCTGGTCCATGGTGACGACGCCGGCACAGGTGAAGTTCTCACTGTACTGACTCATCTTGATGGACTCCAGCCACTCAGACACCGACCTGAAGGGGGAACCGTCCGAGCCACTGGTGCTGGGCAGGCGGATGGATACGCTGCGAGCAAAGAAAAGTAGATCCAAATGATAATAATCAACAGGCTTTCCCACAACAAAGGCGGATGACTGAGGACTGTAATTACAGTGCAGGAAACCAGTTAGTGATAAAAACCAGTTGGAGCAGTCAGGGCGAGAGCCGATTAAGATGTGAGCACGACGGCCTTTTGTCCTTCCTCGCCGTTTCTGGCTTTAATGCTCCTTCACAAAACGGAAAATATGCATTCATGTGCACAATCACATTCAACCGAGTCTCAGCAATCTGCTGCCAGGAGCGTACGCACACTTTTTTCATTAGCCTGGCAGGCAAGGTGTCAGTATGTCTTTTTAATGGTTTAAGTAGAACATCTTAAAGCCATTCCTTTCTCCTCCACAAACTACTCTAAATACACAGTGCAATTTTAACTGAAAGTAAATGGGGAGCTGCTGCCAGAGCTGTTTTTAAGTGTTTTGAAGCAGGTCCAGGTCAAATGTCAAGAGAGAGCAGAGAGCAGTCTAAATTAAGTCTTGAGTAGATCAAGAAATGTCCAAATCTTAATTCAGTCGAGACGGGTCCAAGTCAAATTTTGAGTTAAATTAGACACATCTGGAGTATGAAAGACACAACGCCACATGACCTTGGTTGTTGTCTCTACTGTCAACTGTTTTAAAAAGTATCATAAGTGTAATAAAAGTATCAATGTAATAAAAGTATTGATGTGAAATTAATTCTTGTCAAAGGATGTTTAAATACAAACCTCAACTTACTCGGGTACAAAGGTTCACAAGTAAAGTAGTCTCTGGGTTTTGATATTTACGTAAAATGACATTTTAGAATCTGAAATTGTTCCCGTCAGAGCTGTTAATAGTGTCTTTACCAAGTTCACATCAAGTCAGTGCACAGACCGAACAGTGAAATGTGTCTAATTTAGTTTTTATTTCTCCCAGAATTTTACATTAAAACATAAAATCTGTCCTGCCCAGTCTTAAGATGGTCTAACAGGGTTCCTGTTACGGTATAGAAAAGTTCCTTTTACAGAGGAGACCACGCGACTTTGGTTTTAAAGTAGATACCATTCACCAGAAGAGAAACTCAAAGAATGCAAAGGGACGTTGCAGAGGAGGTACCAAAATGTAATCTACATTACAAGAACTGCAACAATGTTTGATTGCAGGTTGGTTTCCAAGAAGCTGTTGCTGATAGTGAAAGGTCAGCGCTGCAACAAAAATATTCATTTCAATCCCTTGGTCCGGTATGTTACAGAAATCTTACCGTGGGTCAAAGTCTGCGATGGTCTTCAGGGAGTCCGGGCTCCGCAGCAGCTTGTCCAGCAGGTTGACGATGTCTCCGAAGCGTGGCCTCTTGGCGCGATCCTGGAGCCAGCACTGCAACATCAGCTGATAAACTGCTGAGGGACAGTCCATCGGCGCCGGTAGCCTAAATGCCTCATTGATGGCCTTCATCACCTGCAAGAAGTTTGTCAGTGGATTAATTAGATTTAAGTCACAGTGGTCAGTTTTAAAAATATGAAGTCACTTTGGCTCCGGCAGCAAAACCTCAGAAAAATACAATCTGTAAACTCGCTGTAGTCACTGGAGCTTACCTCATGGTTGCTCATGTCCCAGTATGGTCTTTCACCGAAGGCCATCACCTCCCACATGACAATGCCAAAACTCCACACATCGCTAGCTGAGGTGAACTTCCTGTATGCTATTGCCTCTGGAGCTGTCCAGCGAATGGGGATCTTCCCTCCCTGTTCAGACAAAAAAAGCTAAAGTTAAAGACAAAGAACAACAAAGGACTCAGTAATCTAAAAAACCAACATCACTGTACCTAAACATCAGGACATAGCTGAGGCTAATCTTATTTGCATAAGCTAACAGGAAGTCCAATATCTACTTACACTTGTGGTGTACGTCCCCTCGGGATCGTCCTCCAGCACCCGCGACAGGCCAAAGTCTGACACTTTACACTCCAGGGTGTTGTTGACCAGGATGTTGCGGGCCGCTAGGTCACGGTGGACGTAGCTCATGTCAGAGAGGTACTTCATGCCTGCAGCGATGCCGCGCAGCATGCCCACTAGCTGGAAGGAGGAAAACTCGCCATCGTGGTCCTGTTGGGAGAAAATTAGGTTTTTAGGTTTTTAGTTTTGTGACTAAAACAAAAAGAGCTGTGATAAAACAGTAAAACCATATTAAACTGATAAAGGCCCAGAAATAGATCATGATGTCAGACTGATATCGTGAATATTGTGTATTGTCACTGTAGTATAGACATATTTATCTGTATAAATGGTGGACTTACCCTCAGGTATCTGTCCAGTGCTCCGTTCTCCATGTATTCAGTCACAATCATGGCATGTTTGACTGTGCACAAAAACAAAAACAAATTATGAGCCCGAACTGGACCAGAGCGGAAAAAAAAGAATGTGTGAAAAATGTTTTTAAAAACGATACTAAACTCACAGAAGTCCTTACATTTGGTGACCACCCCCTCCAGACGAATGATGTTCTGGTGTGAGAACTGGCCCATGATGGAGGCCTCGCTTAAAAAGTCCTGCCGTTGTTTCTCAGTGTATCCCGGCTTCAGTGTCTTGATAGCCACTGCCACCTCTTTCCTCCCAGGCACCTTGAGAATACCACGGTACACCTCTCCAAACTCCCCTGCAGGTAAACAACATCAGTTTAGAAAAGGGATATCAGATGCATATGTGTTTCATTCCTTGTCTCAGGGTTCTAGCTGCAGGGGGTTTGCTGTGCAGCAGAATGAAAACAAGGAAGTCTCTGCGGCTGTTTTGCCCGAGGCTCTCTCACAGAGGTGTGTTCTGGCTGGGTGTTGAGAGACTGCCTATGCTGTATAACTGGTGGATGGCCTGTGGTGCAGAAGCATGGGAATCAGCTGTCACATGAGGAGAAAAACGGGGGGGCGGCACGGTCGTGGGAACTGGGGAGGGGGAGTGTGCTGAAAAAAGAGCACTGTTGGTTCAAAGGGTAAAGGTGGTCACACTCGAGTAAACGTATCGTGTATGAAAGATCCGGGCAGGGCCCAGAAAGGTGGTCTGATATCCATCCAAAACACTGTTTCTGCAACACTTTCTTTGTGTAACTGTTCATGTCAGCTTGAGCCAAAACACATAGATCCCGCAGCCAAGAGTTGCCACACAACAAAAATGTCTCAACTTGTTGTGTGAGAACTCAGCCAGATAGATGTTAATCTCACTAAAGTAACCACTGTCACTCAGCCCGTTAAGCTGTGGAAAATACACAATATAAACAGCGAATTCGGGGATTGGAAAAATCTTTCAACATCTCGGAGTTAAGCCCCACAGCAGATTGTCTCAGCAGAGCTGTCACTCACCAGCTCCAATGACTTTCTGTTTAGTTATGTGGTTGGGGTGGATTTCAGTGGCAAACTTCAGGACGGCTGTGTTGGGGTCCTCGTATGTGTGTGGATCCACGTATGTCTTCAGAGGCTTCAATTGCTCTGTGAGAAAATGGGGGGAAAAAAATGGTGTTCGATAAGAAATGAGTCAAATAAACAGATTAAAATGAAATAAAGAGATGAGAGGGGTTTTTCTGTTTACCTGAGCTGGAGAAGTAGGTGTCCTCTGGTCCTTGCCTGGTGTGAGAGTTTCTCTTTCTGAAGAAAAAGATAAAACCCGTCTGCAAATTAATATCACACTTTCAAAGAACAAATGGACCTTTGTCTTTATATTGTTTGCCTGCTTTAATATCAATAGCACATAGCAACCTTTGTAACCATTTTTCAAGACGTTATAAAGCTTTCAAAAGGATGCCGACACTGGTGCAACTTGTCCATTCATACAGAAGCAGCCTTTTGATAAAGCCTGACGGTAGACTGTGTTTGCCAAGCCGATTTAAAGACTGAGAGACAGACAAGCAGGCGGGAGGGAGGTGGACACACAGGCTACGGTCGGCTACAGTACAGGCCCGGGTCACCTTTACAAAGTGCCTGCCGCCTGGTACAGAGGGAACCAAGCGCCTCTTATCACCAACAATGTACCACCCCGGACCAATTTCCTTTCAAAGGCCCCAACACTCACTAGAATATAACCATTGAGCAATGACAAGGCGCATTCAACGCAAATTCTTCCCTTGTGAGTGCTGGCACACAGATCCAGATAAAAAGAAAGAGAAAGTTGGCTGAAGGGAGAGAGAAAGGGAGAGGTGAGGAGAGAGTGAATGCAAAGGCCATTTGGAGGCCCCACAAAGGAAAGGCGAAAGAATGGGAGAGGAAGCCAGTGAAGGAGGGTGTATTCTAACTGATTACCAGGACAGACTGACAGACAGACAGACAGACAGACAGTGAAAGGTGTGTGTGGGGGGAGGGGGGGGTACTGACTGTCTGCGCAAGAACAGGATGGCGACCACAATGAACAACATGGCGGCTCCACCAACTGCTGCGCTGATGATAATCGCTGTGTTGTTTTGAGTAAGGTGCTCTGAAAAACGAGAATTAAGAAAAAACAGAAACACACATCAGAGGAATGTCAGTCTTGAGCAAAACAGTTGAAACGTCTTCCTATGGCGGTTCTCCTCCGTACCTTCAAGCAAGGTCTCAAACTGTTCCTCCATGCTGGAGCCTCCAGGGCTGCCGTCGCTGCTCAGGGCCTGCACCCGGAACAGGTAGGGTGTGCCGGGGGCCAAGTCACTGATCTGCACTGAGTTCTTCTCCAGTATGAGCACAACATAGGTGGTCACATCGAGGTTATCATCCTGAAGAACAGAGAAAAATACAGTTCAAAGAACATTTGTTACTAATGAAGACAGAAGCTAAAGAACGAATACGCAATCTAGAAAATACAGAACATAAATACACTCTTTAACACACAATGGGAGAAGAAATGAGAGTAAGTCACCTTCTTCCGGTAGGTGAGTTCATAGCGGATGGGCCGGGGTTGGATCCGTGGTCTGGGGGACACATCCCAGGAAAGAGACAAGCTTGTGGGCGTCCTCTCCACCAGTCGCATTGTTGTAATCTTGGGGGGATCTGAGGACAGAGGATAGAGAATACTTCAGTGTACGTGGGACGTGAAAAAGCTCCAAAAAAAAGGGAAAATATGGCCGCACCCTCCTGATAATCTGAGAGCTCATCTCACTGCTGCAGCACAGTTCAACTTGCAGAGCTGTCACCACCTGACAGATAGCATCTGTCATTACGGCCGCGCAGATAGCATCACCGCACTGCCGCCTATCAGCAGCACTCACCTGTGTAGAGCAGAGATGTAGTCAGGGCGCTGGTGGATGGAGGCCTGTTAGCACGTGGCATCGCCTGACTAGGGAACGTCGACACGCCGCTGTGTGCCTCCACTGTGAAGGTGTAGTTGAGGTGAGCATCCAACTCGCTCACTGAAACCTTGGTGTCAGTCAGGCCCGAGCTCGCAGGCTCGTAGCGGATTTTCTCTCCGCAGGACTGGCACACGATTCCCTCACAGCACTGGCATTCAACACTGTAAGTGATGTCTGTTCGGCCGCCGGTATCCTCGGGTGGGCTCCAGGAGAGAAGGAGCTTCCCTCCGCTGGTGGTGGCCACGAGGTCTCGTGGAGCAGATGGGAGGCCTGATGAATATAGAGTGGGAAAGGATGTGGAATGTTACATTGAAACAGGGAAGAAGAGAGCCACAGAGAGCAAAGTGGGTGGTGTGGGGACTGTCTGACAGGACGGTAGAAAGTTTAAATCATAGTGCTGTTCTGAATTTTAAAGAACTTTCTTAAATTCAGGATTCTGATTCTCAAAACTGCCTCTTAGAGGTGAGATTCAAACTCATGCATGGAAATTAAATTGCTACTAATTTCAGGGTTCTCATTTGACATCAGGGGAGTTGTTACCTGAGCAGGGTCCAGTAGGGGGGTCAGTTGCGGCCCGGTAGAAGCCGTCCTTGCAGGGACAAAACAAAGCTCCAGAGTCCAGCCTCTCGGTGTTGGCAGGACACGGCTCACACTTGTCACTAGATGCTACTGCTTTGAAGAAGCCGGCCTGACATTCTGTAAACACAAAAAAGACACTTGCATGAGCAGGTGAAGCACAATAGTGACTTCAGGCAATGTCCCATATGACACAGTGCATAGCCTGTTTCTCCAGATCGCTCAGGCCTCTTTGAAAGATCTGTAATGCTGTGAACGTTTCACCTTGCACGCAATGCAGCCAGCCCGAGTGGACACGTTATTATGTGAAGACTAAAGGTCAGATTTGGACAAGTGACAGAGTGGGAGGGAAAACAGAGGCAAGGCTCTGCACAGTGTTGACTCTATTCATTAAAACACTGTCCGTTCCAGCTGAGACACTGCTCACACGGGCCCAACCCTGAAACAAAAACGCAGACTCCCTGCCTAGGCGGCACTCCTACTCATTACTGTTTCAACCACCAACCTCGCTCTGATGCTGCTTTCTTACTGTCTCTCTCCCTCTCTCTCTCTCAACAAACACAACCAGTCATGCCACATTCCACAACAGCAAGTCAGTCAGAAATAAAGGCAACAAAACTCAAGAAAGAGCCAAGAAATGAAAGTGAAGCGGCCCAGAGCATCCGTTTGCACTCAACAGGCTATTATGTTTTTTTTCTGTGAGACACCCACAGACAGACTTTTGAAACTGTATCGCCCAGATAAGATGACACCTAATTTCACACGTCCACCTCGGTATAAAGAAATACAGGTAGAGGATCCAGCTGTGCGTGGCGGTGGTGAAATATGAACTTAACATGGTGTGAAATTTAGGAGCGAGCGAGCGGCAAAGGAGAGTGAAAATGAGACGGCCCCCGCCCTCCTTTAACTCTGCGAGGGCATTCCAACGGCCGCTGCTCATGTCCTCACACCATCACACATTCATCTGCACACGCATGCATGCACGTTCGTGTATGGACTGCACACATGCACCCACACCCATATGTATGCACAAAATACACGGACATGTATGCAAAGCACCGCTGTGGACACATGGGTAAATCTGACATCAGAAGAGGGATTATGTCCGCTGCTTGTCACCTGTTCACGTCCTTCTGGCGACGGCAACACACACACGCAGACACACACAAACTCTCCCATATATAAGCAATACACACACATTTCCTTCCTTCCTTCGAAGTCATTTTCCTGGAGTGTTTAAATAGCTCATGACAGATGTCATGAGATGTTGACAATGCACATGAGAGCCAACATTGTGGGGTTAACACAACAGAAGAGAAAGACACAGGAAAAAGAAAGAATATGAGAAAGGAAGAACAGAGTATGAACAGCAAGAGATTAGACAAGTTAGAGAGAGGATGTGATAGCCAGCTAAGATCAAGCATGTGCGAGGGATAGGAGTTCATGCCAGTGACCAGGGTGAAGCAATGAAACATAAAGTCGAAGGCAAACACACAGTTTCGATGTCAGATTCCAACAGGGGCGAGTTAAAAAAGCAGAGCCAAGGACAAAGACAATATCAGATTCACTCAGAGATACTGTCTCCCTCTATGGCTGCCTTTCACTGCGGTTCACATGAATGAAGTTCATTTGGAGGCCTCAAGTGACCACACACACAAGACGCAGAGCACATGGCTCCCGCATCCATTTAAGTCATATCAAGGGGATTTTCTCGATTGCCCGTGAGTTTTCCCTTCGACTTCATTCAGCTTTTTCTCTTGTGGCTCACCGAGCTGCGGCAGGGCTGCTGTGAAGAGGTGTGTATTAACTGAAGAGCATGACTACAATGGTGAAAAGAAACACACACAGCATGAGAAGAATTTGTAAGTTTGTCCAATAGGCGTGCACGCTGCTCAGTCCTCCCCTCAAGACAGCATCTTCTCTCTGTCTTGGCCAGCTGTGTCACTAACAACCGCTGCTACTCATTAACGCAAACGCAGCAGAGGTTGGGTGAGGCGGAAGAGAGGTGAAGGAACAGAAGGTTCAGGAAAGAAAGAGGGGAATACTGTATCCTGCTGAGGACTGAAGAAAAGAAGGGGAGTAAGAAAAGAGACAGGCCAGGGCGAACTCTTCCATTGAGAAGGGGGAACAGCTGCTCCCTCAAACCCCAATTCATACCCCTACCTCTCCTCCTCGTAATCCCCAAATTCCTTCCTCCCCTCCTTTCTCTCCTCCCAGTCCACACTAAAAAGGATCCCAGCTAACCCATTAACATTGCTATTCACCACTGACCAGCAGGCAAGGAGAATGCCATGCCATTCAAGTGCTGAAAGAAAAAACATACACACACACACAAGCATTGCAGATGGGAATAGCCGAAATGCCACATGGCAACTGAATAGAGGAGGACTAGCCTCTTTTTGGCGCAACAGTGCAGGCTGCAATGCATCGTGGTCAGGTCTGCGGAGATGATGGCCTTACACTGTGAGCCGCCTCTATAATCAAGATGCATTCCTGTGCACACCACCCAACAGGAGGCCTGTAGCAGAGCGCCCTCACTGCAGCTTCAGTTTCAGCCTCAGTTCTCCGTTACAAAGGTGACAGAGTTTGTGTATGTCGAACGTGAGTCACATTGACAGTAAATGAACCTAGATGACTCTTTGCTGAGGTATTTAACATGAAGATTCCTCAACAAAAGAGCAAAGTCCGGTGAAAGGAAACCTTTTGGTTCCATGGAGAAGGTGGAGGGCGGCTTTGGATTGTTGCTGGACACAACAGGAAGCAGGAAGTGTGAGGCTGATGCAGCCTTCCTTCCTAAAGCAGCCAATCAAAGCATGGAAACACATGGAAGCGTGACCAAGACTGAGACTACCAAAGTCCAGAGACAGAATAATAACTGTAAAGGAAGCTGAAAAGTGTTGACCCCACATGAACATAGGTACGACATTCAAGGGAGGGGGGTTTGAATTGAACGCTTGTGCTTTCGTAAACAAAAGTCTGAAGTTGAAACATCTGACAAACTTAGGCCGGCCATTTTTTCCCCTCTCTATTGCTACAGAGCAAAGAAGTGTTTGTCATATGAGAGGCCCCGTGTGCCTTGAGTGGCTCTGTGTTTGTTTACTGAGAGCGAGTGCAGGGGCCTGTTACATTCTGGGAGCCTGAGTGGCTCTGGAGTGGGAGCCCCCAAAGGCACCCCCCCCAGTTTGTTGGCAGAAGTTAAGATGGATGGGATGGTGACAGTGATGAATGCATGGTCGGATAGATGGATGAATGGGGTAACATGGTGGCTTGACAACAGACATCGCCCTCAGGATCGGCGGAGTAAGTGGTAGGGGGTGCCTCCGCAATCGAGTCCGGCAGTGGGCTTTAAAAAGGCAGAAAGGTCATGTCTGCCTCAGGGTAGTTGTGAGTTAAACTGTGTATGGCTTACAGGGAGTCAGTGGCCAAGTAAAACAAACACATGCTCACAGTGAGGAGGAGGAGGAGGAGGGCAAAAGACTTGCAGCAGCAGACGGTGGCTTGTCTCATGAGGAGGGAGGTTAAATTCAGAAGTATGGCCAGCGAACGAAAAACATCTTGGAAAAATAAAGCCATAACAAATAAATACAATGTCCAGATCTTTATCAAGGCAGCTCCCCAAATATATCTGGAGGCAAGTGACTCTTTACTCATCTACTGCACTTCTCCTGCCCATCCCCCTGTTTTCATTCCTGAGCTGGTCAGACCCGTAATTGCAATATGTCATGTCATTTTGTTTGTATGCAGAGTGACAACGTGTCATTAGCATTTTGGGGGAGTCGGGTTGTGGTGGAACAATGGGGGTCTCTGATGGGGGAGGTGAGCCGGTAACATGAGCCAGGGGTCACTGAGGTAGAGGAGGGGAGGGGGGAGCAGGGGGCAGTAAAGGTGTAGGGGCTGATGGAAGTGTGTGCGTGTGGGAGGGGGGGTGGCCATTAGTCAAAAGGATTAGCTGACCAATGGAGCAGCTGTAAGGGCATTACATCTGTTTTACAATTGCACTCAGGCTTTCATCTGGGGTTGTTAACAAACACAATAAATTCTCTGATCCCCTTTCTCCTCTCACTCCCTCTGTCCACTCAGGCTCATCGACAGGAGGAGGGATACAGGCAGTGAGAAGTGGAGTCAAGGAGGCACAAAACACACTCAACATTGGTCTAAAGTAACGCAGACACTTTGAGGAAACCAATCCTGGCTGACATTAAAGTCACAGCTTCCAGAGGCCCCGGCTGAACCACAGTCATGGTCATTTGGTCGAATCCAGACAGCCAGGTGGCAAACACAACACTGTTTTACTGCACGAGCCAACATGTCACACACTGGATGCCGACAGCCGTCTGCTTCCTGGTCAGGGGAAGGGGCCAAAATGGGACCAAATGCACCAATAAACAAAAATGACTTATCGGGCAGGACAACAAAATAGAAAGTGGCTGAGCGAGGCCGCTCAGCGTGGAGCGACAATGGAAAGCCCTGAGCCAACGGGTCGGGGAGTCACCGAGGGATTAGGTGACCTCCGGTTTCCGCTGCGGGCTCGTCCTGTTAGCAGTGAAGGGTGGGTGGGTGGGGTGTTGTGCTTGCTGAGGGGGGAATGACTGACTGACACGGGGGAAGGAAAGTGCTGACCTCACACACCAGCAGTACAATACAATGTGCTTCACATCGCTCTGGACTCCCCCAGGACACACACACACACACACATACATAAAGACTCCAGGCTCAGGAATGTCACCAAGAGGAAATATGTCCCAACTTCCCCACCACAACCAACACACACACACAATAAAACGCCAAGAAGTGCTGAGGATCATTATTTGACTAATGCAGACTCTTAGAAACAAACACAGGAGACTGCATTTAAACCCATGTGTGTTTCTTTCACTGTACAACAATTTGGATGGGATTTAAAAGAGACCAACACCAAGTTTAACCTGCACTAATCAAGCTTTTTCATAATTGCAACAGATCACGTCATGTCCAATGTGAACAGTGATGGTTGTGGAAACGAACCCACACATTTGGCAGTTTCCAAACTTCCTCTCAGCTCTACCGAACTTCTTTTAACTTTCAGTATTGTGTATATGAAAACAAACTCCCATCATCTCACCATTAGTGGTTAGCAGAACAAATATGAACATCTAGCAAGCTTATACAAACACAGATATTTATAGAGTTTGACCGGGGCTGAAAGGAGAATTAATATTTGACATATGGACACAAAACTCAAAATGAATGCAGTACAGTATGTTGCTTTGTGTCTGCTCTGTGACTAAATGAGCTTACGCTACTCCTGACATTCACCATATCGACTTTGAGGCCACAGTATCTGAGATGTTGCGTGTCAAACAGCCAATAATAGAAACAAGTTGAATTAATGCAGCTTTATTCTGAGCTAAAACCCAAACTATCTGGCTGCCATCACGATTGTTCTATCAGCTGTTCTTGCTTTACGCTAACAAACAAAAACATCACTGGGTTCACGTTATTATGTCATCTTCATTGTGAACGATCCAGCAAAACTAATAAATGTCAGCATGTAGTCACAGTAACATATACGATATACGCCACCAGATCTCCTCTTTGCTACATTTCCTGTCATCTCATTCGCAGTAATTGCCAGCGTCCTATTAACTCTAAACGTGGCCCAACAAGACGGTGCATGACACCACTTGAAAGTGCCTTCAGAGTCCCCCCCATTATCTAGCCAACTCCCTCAAGTTCAGCCCGCTAGGCAGACGTTACCTTGGCACGGGATCTGAGGAATCCGCACATTCAAAGTAATCACGGTGGCTTTCGAAAGCAGAGGAAGAAAAAGAGAGGTTATATCCAGACTGTGCATCCAAAAGAGCAGCGCTGTCCGATAAGTCAGCGACTTACAACTTCTTTTTTTTTTCCTGCAGGGATCAAGAACCGAGGATATGTGGTAGAGCAGAACATTTCAATAAGGGGATTATCCTGCAGGATTGAGATGATTTCATTATGTGAAATCCACCGTAAGCCAACTATATCAAAACCCTGAGATCCTGAGGTGTGGTGCTGTGTTCATGTCTCTTTGCAAACGCCCCATCAGATAAGCTGAAATTGCACAAGACTTTGGTCTTAAAGGGTTTGGGGCGATTATGACGCACCAGTTGGCTCCAGGTACGAGCAGATTTAGAAACCATTGGCCATGAAACACTTGATCTCCTGCTTTCTGTAGGATGTATTTCCAAAGTGAACAATCAGCTTTCCAAATCCCAACTTCCATCATAAAGTTCACAGACAAAAACAAACCACCAGCTAAAGTTTACATTTCACCTTCACTAAATGTTTATGTCTTAACCACCATGCGAATAGGGCCAGTTGTTTTTCTCTCCCTCTCCACTAAAAACTCTCTGATTGGCAGCATTGTTCAAATTTAGCCTCTATTTATCTTTACGAGCCAGTAGTGGACAAATGTATTTACCAGTGAGAAAGAGGAGATCTGTACACAATCTAAAAAGCCCCATCAGGGCCGTGTGAAACGGGATGTTTAAACTCCATTGGTGTCATATTCATGACCTGCACACCGGCCAAAAATAACAGTCGCTCTGTGATTTCACGGACGACAAAAACACAACAAAAACTTTTTGTTTGTCAGTTTGTTATACTTTGGACAGCTTGCGCAACAGTGTGCGTCTCTTAAGTAAATTCTATTAAAGACTGTAAAACGGCTATGGGAATAAAGTGTTGAGATAAGAAACTATCAAATAAATCCAAGATGAGAGGCGGAAAATTGAAGCTAAAATAGAAAGACTCTTCGGGGACGGGCAGGATGTGGGGAGCAGAGGTAGAGGACGGCAAAAGAGACGGCACAAAGGCAAAAAAGCATGCAGAACCAGTAGTTACTTCACTTAAAAAGCACAAACACACCCAAGTCAATTACTACCCATACAAATCACTCACCACAGCGCGCAGTCACACAACTACAACTTAGTCACCAACTGTTTGTTACATCAGCTGAGGATGAGTTTAGAGACACGGACAGAGGGGGAAGGAGGGGGAGAGAGAGGATAGTTTACTGGAACCTCTTTGGTGAGAGGAATAATAACTTTACTGGAATTCAGTGGACAGTTGTTCCACCAAGACGCCATTATCACCAAGACACCAAAACTGCCCGCGGCAGTCCAAATATTCCGCATTGTGTCTCCCTTTTTAAATGCGGCCTCGTGGAAACCATGATGTGGGATTAAGCCTTATTTGTTTAAGGCTTTAGATCGGCTGCTGAGGTGTGGACCTGGACGGTTAAACACAATCCCGAGGACCAGCCAGGGCAGCCCGGGGTCCTTTGTGGGGTGACACATGCGGTATGCTCTTCTATTGTGCCAGCGAGGATTATGGGTAAGGAAGGGCGTGATGGGGAATGGAGGAAAACTTTGTCAGTGTCAACAGTGAGTCACAAGTGGAAACCCACAGCCCTGCTGCTGTCGATTTAAAAGCCAACCACTTAATTCCAGAAAGTTATGATTTTTTTTTTTTTTTTTTTTTTCCCAGAATTTAAAAATACAAATGTTTGTTTTCCCACTGAGCGGGCTGGAAGCATCTTGATCTAAAGCAGGTGTCAAACACTGAAAAATGCCTCCACTATTTTTTATTTATTTGTTATGTTAAAAAAAAAAACTGTAATGTGTACTGTAAAAGATTTTAATTCCACTTTTAAACACAGAATTATTTTTGTTGCATTTTAGTAGGAAAAATGCGTCTATAAATATAAATACAATACCGAAAAGTTGCTCCATCAGCTGTTGAAGCAGTAAGAAAAAAAAACAGTAGAAACTATAAAGTAATAAAGTAACAAAACAAAAAAGGCTTGTGATAATAAATATAAAACTCTATGATGCATTTCATAACTGATGCTCATGCATTTTGCAAGCCAAGATAATTCTCCTTTATCTTAGTCTGCAATGGTTTCATAAATAAGAAAAAAAAACAAAAGCTCGTTTTGTGCCCGACTGCTGCTGGCTGATATGATTTACAACCAGTTAATAAAAGCTTTTACATTTGCTGCTCTAAACACTGTGGTAGGTTTCTGCTCCACAGGAAGTGATGTGTTTTATCTTTAGAGTTTGTTTGTCCAAAAGACGGACTCTGTAGTTAGCATGAGGAATGGCATCCACCGAGAGAAACCTCAAGTGGGAATTTAAGTGTAAAAAAAAAGAAAAAAAGATCCTAGAAACACAGTTTGACGGGCGAGTGATCTCTGAGCCGAAAGCACCACAGCGGTAAGCACTGATGAGGAGACGGAGACGAAAACCAGATAAAGTCACAGATTTCCACTTTAACAGGTCCCACAGGGCCGAGGAGTCATAAAACTGAGCGAACACATCACCGAACATGGAAACCTTCAACCTAAGTAAGAAAAAAACACCACAATTGAAGTTTTGTGGTTTCTCCCCCAAACGGCACGCAGTACAGGAAAGAAATGAGAGAATGATTAACCGTGTGTCTGTATGAGATTCCACTTAAAGCCCTTTCCATTCATCTTGGCCCCGCGCTGCAACCCTGTGATTCATTTCCACCTTCGACTACAACTGCCCTCATGCGTCTTCCAACCTCTCATTTGACTTCATCTCGTGGTTTTTTGGGGATTTTTTTTTTCTTTGTTTGGTCATTTTTATGTGAGGGCTTGACCTGGAGTTGCTGTTCCCCTTTTGGGAATTCCACAGGTCTGGAGTAATGTTGGGAGAGGCTCCTCCTCAGCAAACTGATCAGGAATGTACCAACCAAGAGGGATGAGGAGGCGGAGGTGGAGGTGGGCTCCTCCGGCCTCGTGGGGGAAAACACAGCGCTTCATTGTTCTCCTACCTTTACATTCCATTCCTCACCTCTGTCTGTTTTAAAATCACACCCCTCCACTAAACACAACCTCTCCGTCCCTTTTGTATGACTTTTCTTTCATTCCTTCCTGCCTCTCCTCCTCCGCCTCCTCCCTAATCATCTTACCTGGCACTTTCCCGCAGTTAAAAAGGATGCACTGACAGAAAACTTCATCACTTTTATCGGTCTGTTGCCAATGGGAGGGAAAATAAGTGGGAAAGTGAATCCATATAGGCAGGCTTGTGTGGATTTACAACTATAGTCCAAGGTGTGTGTTCCACAGTTTGACTAAGGGCATTCATACCTGTATCTGTGTGTGTTTGAGGTCATGCATGTGTGTGTGCACAAATAAGAGTTTCAGAGAAAAGCAGTGAAGGCGGAGAAGGAGCAGGGGGAGGAGTACTTGGGGCAGATGGGAGTCTTTAGGTGCTCTGTCATGGAACATATCTCAACAGGCCCTTGCATGCCAGCTTGTGTTGTATATTCACATACACTGCTGGAGACAATACACCCCAAAGCTGAGGCTCAGTAAATTTGTGAAAAACGATTGGAGGAGAGGCAGAGATGGATGCGGAGACAGACAGGGGAACATGTAGCCGGCATGCCCCCTGACAGAGGAGGGCCTGTGTTTTCTGTGATGCTTGAGATGAACAAAGTCAGTGAGGCTCAGAAGCTTCCTCCCCCTCCCCAACAGCCTTGAAGATGCTAATCCATCACAGTACAGTAGCCCCCCTGGCTTCTTTGATCAGTTTCAGTCACTCTGACAGCCTTTCCCACAACAATAAAAGCCTTCTTTGCAGGACTTAAAACACAATCTCGCTGTAACTACAAAGCCCAAGTACTGAGTTATGGTTGGACTGCGTAGCACACCCACATGCAGATAAGAGAACAGATGATAATGAGAGAGAAGGAAATCACCTGATGCAATAGGCTGTAAGTTATAAACTATGAGAGGTGAAGTGTTTGAGCATGACTTCAACATTCATTAAACAGCTCTTCAAATGTGTGGTTTCAAAGTCAGTCATGACTAGGCTCAAATTAAAACACTATAAAGAAGATATGTACACATAGTTTTGTGCTACAAAACAAATCTGAAAGAGTGTATTTCATTCAGAACCAAACAGTGAAAGGTGTTAATTTAGGGTCTAAAACTCATATGCAACCTGAATGGGAGCTCCTTCAGACTGAAACCTTTCTCACTGTGCACCTCTGAGCCTTGATGACACAAGGGGTGTACTATTATATAACACAAGCCAATAAGCAAGACTTGTACAAACTCTTCCAGAGAGCTGAGCATCTAACAATCATCGCTGAAACTCTAAAGCACATTTCCTAATTTTATAGGTATCGGTTCAAGGTCAGGGATGATGCCGCGACATGTACAGAAAGGCCTGAGCATTCCTTCCATTGCAGAGGAACCACGTTAGCCAAGGGGAGAATTCCACTGAACAATGATAATAACACCGATGATAAATATCCATAGTCTGTCATATGGGCCTGTTTTACAACCTGTGGCAATTAAAATTAAAGTAAATGGTGACTCATGCTGAATGGTCTGTTTAAAAACGCTCTCATGGGAACTACACCCAGGTTGAAGTGCCTGGGGGCAGAAAGACCTCTACGAATACCAAGGATTCAGGAGTGCTCCCTTACCTTGACATGTGTCTTTGACTTCTTCATAGCCTGGTTTGCACTGGCACTGACCAACTGGTACCACCCACTCCCCATCCACAGTGCAGTAGATGCGAGGCAACTCCTCGCTGATGGCGTTATCCACGCACACCCCGCTCACTTCCCTCAGCGCCTGGTTTTCACCTCCAGCCACGGTCTCAGGGAACAATGCAAGGCTCTTCACTGTGGCTGGGCAAGTTTTGTAGTAGACCCTGACGGAGAGAAGAGCGATGCAGGCGCCAATGTCTTGAAAAGCCAAGTAAAAGCCTTTTCGGGACAGGTTCTCTACCACTCTTGTCTCAGTGTTGATTCGTAGTTCATTTTTGCTGGTGATTTCGTCGGGCGCTATGGTGGCCACCTTTTTAAACTGGCCCTTGCGGAAGGTAGTGCCCACATCTGCGTCAGACTCGGACGTGAACAGGTTGAAGGTTTCCTTGCAGGTCAGCGAGGCCCCATCAAAAGAGTTGCAGTCTCGTACAATAAACTGGAGTTCGACAAAAACCCGCGAGGCTGATGGGCGCCGCTGGATGAAGGTTGTGCGCAGCCAGTTGTCCTGTTCACGTTCCCCTACGTTGCAGACTGAGTAGGTATAGAACTGAGAGCCATTCAGGGTCCTCTGGACGACCTCCCACTGAAACATACCCACAAAAGCCAACAAGGTTAGAGGTACAAACACTGATCCCTGGGGAGCCCCAGAGTACACTGATCTGAACCCAGGCTGTAAGGGAGGCAGAAATAAAAGGGCACGATAGCACTTCACACGAGGGTTCAACCACGGCGATCTGGACCACAAAACAAAAACAGTCCGTAGGGGAACCAAGGTTCTTCACATTGCTAATTACTTTCCCAGAATATATTAACTATCCCTCACAGCAATACCACATTTCTGTCATTTTATGAGCCGTTGCAGCTAAATAATACAGCATAATGTGAGAAAGCATTTCTGACATTACAAAAATACCAAATTATTTCCAATTCAGTCTTTCACATGCTGTTGCTGCTGTTGGCATCTTCCCCAAGCATCGCTGCAGCTCACACACTAAACGTTGCCACAAATATTTTTGAAAAACCTTTCAGCATGTTTTAACGTAACCTTGCTTCTTGAGGAACAACTGGCCCCCACAGAGGCAGAGCCCGTGGTTTGCTCTCTGCAAGTAGCCACTGTGCGATTAATTAAAGGAATGTGCTTTGTTGGCTGAGTCTGTGGCTGTGCATATAAACTTTTTGTACAACAGCGCAACCGACACCTCTATTAAAACAGCTGGTGAACATTGTTTTATAAGAGACCTTTAAAACTTAAAATAATAATTATCATAAGTGGTGGCAGTTACACGAGAAAGTGTGCACCATAAAAATGTTTCCAACAAACCTGCAAAAATAAATAGAACACCTGATTCTTATTAGTACGAAAAGCGAAATGAAAGAGTCAAAGTGATTATTCTCTGGGAGTAAGTTGGGCGAGCCACTGTGAACAGCACGCCTGCACATGCCTTTGAGTCATCAGCACATGAAATGAGGCTATTTACAGCGAATTTGCATGAGCCTGACTGGTCAATTATGCTGAAACCGCAATATGGAGGAAGGCACACATGCCTCCTGTATATTGGCAAAAAGATAACCACAGCGTTTGGGTGTAATGATCGAGCCATTCTCTAGACGCATCTCTAAATGCAGACATGTTACCGTGGTTAAAGGAAAAGGTAGCACTGACTGATTGGCTCCATCTAAAACCCCCCCTCCTCTAAAAAGAGGTACCACATGCTGTAAACTTTAAAAGTTAATTGCTCTCTAACATACAATTCTGGAGCTGAAGCCTTGAAACCGCAAGAGGCCACAAGTATTCCCAGTTCAGAGCTAGCAGCTATTCTGTCTGCCTAAGCTTTGGTGTAGCCCAGACATGCTCTGCAGGCAACTCCTCACAGGAGCCTGCAACTCCTTCTCATATCCAAGCGACCATTAGGCTCTAACTGCCTGATTTTACAGAAACCTGACATGTATACACACCAAGCCCACTTAACAGCAAACCACACAAGTCAAATGGTCAAATATTTCTCTACCGGAGGCTCTCGGCTCAGCCGGGCCTTTCCTGTACATTTTCTCCATGCAGATTTATCCTGAGGCAAATTCCAAGAAGAAACGTGGGAGCTGGAGGAGAAGCGAGAGCAACAGAGCAATACTCACCCCTTGCTTGTCTCCTTGATCTAAGGGCCATGTCAACCAGCCCAGTTCACCTCCCGTTGCCCTCATATCCAAAAGCACCTCTGTGGAGACACGAGATATAATGAGAATAAACCCTTAATTTAACCAGAAAAATGACAAATTTGGGTTCAGAATCGATGCACATGGTCTGATTTATGTTTCACAAAAAACAAAGATAACAGGTTATAAATACCTTTTGTTTGTTAGTTTGCTGTTGGGGGTTTTTGTTTTTTACAAAACAACACTAACACCCTCATTAGTTTTTAAAAATCTTGTTCAAAACTGAGGCTATGAGCTTTAACTGTCTTCTGGGATCTGAGTGATTTCATTTTGTGTGTAAAATAAAAAAACACTGTATGAAGAATTGAAAAGGAATAATAAATACAAACAAAAAGAAAATATATACATAATCTGCTCAAAATGATTCAGAAATGCATTTCCCTGACAAACTATCTCCTGAATTCACCTGCTGGTGTTCCAAAGTTTAACGCAGCGCACATGCAGACTTCGCTCTCAAACCAACCGATTACTAGTTATCAAATATAAAACTCGTTTTCATCAAGATGCGACTGAAGATTGTCACGAGCTTAAGAAAGTGCGTTTCCTGGGTTTGAAGTTTCTTTAAGGAGGTTCCCCGCATGGCAGGCGTGCTTCACGCCAATAAACCCGTTAAAGGCTTAAGGTAATAAGTTTTTTAGGTAAAATGATTTCAAAAAAATGCACCCACCTTCTTTAGTCTGCAGTGTAATTAGTATACCATTAATAAGAACATATGAAAATAATAAAGGTCTGACTCCGGCAAAGAAATCCATTTGGCAAACTTTTCCTTCCTCTCTCTCTCTCTCCGCTCCTGGGCTTGGCTGGGACTCTGCTCTGAGAGGTGAGCGCTACTCTCTGCAGCTCATTCACAAACGGGCCAGCGCGTCACAGACTCCGCCTGCTGGAATGTGTGTGTGTGCATGGTGTGTGTGTGCATGGCGTGTGTGTGTGTGTGCATGGCGTGTGTGTGTGTGTGTGTGTGTGTGCATGGCGTGTGTGTGTGGGTGTGCACGGTGTGTTTTCAGCGGCAGGGGTGGAGGGGGTGGTGGAGGAGGAGGGGGGGGGGGGGGTTGAGAAACTTTTGTAACTTTCAGGGACCGTGGGACATTTCGCAATTTGTCACACAACATACATAAGCAAGTCGCACGAGAAGAATATCCAGCTACTGTCTGATGCACGTTTAGTCCAATCAGTTTTTTTAGAGAAAATTATAAAACTCATATTTGTGTTCCATGAACCTCAAGCTGCATAAACAAGCTGCCACTATTGAATATAGAGCAACAAAGAGATACAACTGCAGCATCAAAATAATTAGACAGCATCAAAATACGACAGTGTCGTCTTATAATGGTAAATTACTGACCTGTTAATTAGGTAATTAATTACAGAAAAATGTGCCCCTGGTGGTTTTTATTATTGTTAAATAAGCATTTTAATGCAGTGGCTGGCAAGGGAAGTTCAAATAGAGCCTTAAAACTGTACTTAAGCACATTACTAAGTTACTTCCCACCACTGAAAGTCTTGTACTTTATCACACTCGTCTAACTGGTGTCTTCGGTACGTCCAGAGTGGTGTGACACCCTGGACACAATATGTAACAGGCTAATAAATGCATTAAATTAAGCGTTTATTTGAACATTTATAGATACCCAAGAACAAGGGTAAATACAACTTGCACTTACATCGACACCATGAATTGGTTCTAGTTTCTTTTGAAGGTGTCTTCTGGTTATTTGTTAAACTGTGATTTAATGTTTATTTATTTATTTATTACAATTTGACATTTTTTAGCGTAAAATATCTGTTGTTTAAACAGAGCTGTTATCTGTACCATACTGTCTTCCTCTGGAGCTTTCAAGAGCCAGCTTGTCAGCCATGCTCCTGAAATCCCAAAGATGTGAAGTTTACAGGAGGCACTTGAAGGCACCGTAACACTGGTTACAGTTTTCCTACCTGGCTATCCAGCAGCCTGCAGGGCAACAGAATCATTTGCATGGAGATATTGATTTAGAATTGTTTGCCACGCTGAATGGGCCCGAGGAGGGAAAAGGAGCGGGAGCTGCTTTACTTGACGTCGCTTTGTTCTGAGAATCCCCACATACAGAGGCAGAATCACTGTGACAGGCGGAGAGAGATGTATTCATAAACGCATAATAGCAACTCTGAATACCAGAATTCAAGAGTACAGCTGGCCTACTGATAGGCCGTCATAATTTATGGGAAATATCCCAAAAATGTTGCACCCTGCCAACCCTGTAGATAGACAGTGGTCAAGTTATGAACAAAAAAAAAAGTTTAATCTGGTTTTTCAGTCCCAGGAGGGTATGTGGGAGTGGGAGTGGGGGAGTCCATTATGAATATGGGGAATTAAGAAAAGTCCTTTACCTAGCAACTGCTGCAGAGAGGAATTCACTGTCAAGCTTTATCTGACTTAGTTTCTTTATTTGTTGTCTAATGTTACTATGGCAAAATGCTGAGCAACGGCGATGGAAAGGATAAATTCTTAGCTTTACATCTTGCTTTCCAGTAAATACCCCCCATCCTGTATTCCTTGTTTCTGTCCTCTGAATGCAGCAACCAGCCCGAGGGCTGTACCTGCCTCCAGAGAGTTTATTCCCAATGGTGTTTACCTTTGAGCACCAGTCTACCCCCCCACAAGAGATGATTACAATACAGTATGTCATTGATTGGACATGGGTCTCTCTCTCAAACACACACACGCATTGTCATTCACACACCTGTGACGCTGACACTGCGGGAAAAGAGGTGGGCTTCTGCTGGCCAGGGCTGTGTCCCAGACCCCTGCACCCTCCCTTCATCCCCCACCTACTCCCCCTGCCAGGGGCTCCGGTTTCACAAAAACCCCCCTCAAACCGCAGAAGGGCGCCACAGCTCTCTGAGAGCTTTTGAACCCCTAAAATCCAACCACTCCCCCGCCCACTCTCGCCTCCACAGCCGTTCCCTTCCTGCTCTCACTTGTCACACCTCGTCTTCAGTTAGAGCAGGAGCAGGAGGTGTACTCCTTTATGGGTTCAGGTAATGATGTGGTGAGTGGGGTGGGGGCAGATCAGGTGAAACCTTTGATATCTTCCCTCTTTCATTTTGATATGAAACAAATAAGACGTGCCGGAGGGGCCACGTGTTCATTATCCGACCTGGTGAGCTTGTTGAATATGCATTGTTCTTTGTAGTGCAGCACTAAAAGCTAATGCAGGATGTAAACTGAGAACTAAAGTGGATTGGGGTGTGTGGTTGAGGGCGAACTGGGGATGTGTGTGTGTGTGTGTGTGTGTGTGTGTGTGTGTGTGTGTATGTTGGGGTGTGGGGTGGGGGGGGGGGGGGGGTGGGGGATGGGAGGACTGCCAAGCACAGGTGTAAGGCAACTACAGCAGCAGCGGCGTATGGGCAAACAGCAGGGCCATTGTTCCCACACACACACGCACACACAAACACATAGTGCAACAAGTGTGGCCCAGGCCAGCATGTGTGAGAACAGGATATTGGCTCATCTGTTAGTCTGATTAGCTATATAGGCACATAGCTGCTTCCATCCCCTGCAAATACCCCTCCACCCCCAGCCCTCAAACAACACCTGATCCGGTTGATCCAGCTACGTTCGGGACCGGGCATGAGAAAGCCGTTCCATGTGCCTTGTCAGATTCACTGCTACCTGATAAGGGTGATGGTGAGGGGGAATTAGGAAGCACGTTCACGCTACATCAGACTGCTCGTGCTGATGAATTGCAAATTACCTGTGGAAGCCATGATCAGTATGGCTAGTTCACAGTTATAGGGAAGATAACGACTGCTATGAATTTTCTTGTAAGCCCTGAACAACCCCTGAAACTACACTGCGCTGAGTCGTTTCATCATTCACTGTAGCAGCTACACACAGACAGCGGCTGGATTTTCACAAACCAACATACAAGGCCGACATCTGTAAGTTGTATATATTATGCATACAAAGTGTGCATGTGGTAATGAGCAAATGTTGGTGGTAATGTGGCCCCGGTGTGTGTACTGAGGTGAGAGGCTGGGAGGCTCGAGGGCACGTGTGACCTACGTGTTGAGCTGTAATGTAAACCAACCATGTGTGGTTGACTTCAGTGTGGTCATTTGTATTTCAAACAGCCAAAGAGGCCGGCGCTGAAGGGAAACATTCAGTGACAGCTGATGCTGAGATTAATCTCCCTCACTCTCTAAACTGAGCCTAAAATGCTTTTCATGGTCGACTTTTCACATTTTTCTTCACATCTTCTTAGAGTTTTATATGTATCATCACTCACTATAACACTTAAAATGTTTCCATTAAACATACTTTTAGAGGGAACTCTCTTCAAATTTTAGTGTCATTGTCTCACTCCCTTCAACCAGTTGCTACATTACAGGACACACATTTCCTTTAAGCTGCTGACAAAGTCTGCGGACTGAAACGCGACTACTTAAAGATGATTGGTCAAACTCCAAAGCAGCACATGCAGACATGTTTATTTTAACAGCTACGGCTGGTGAAAGGAACTACACAACTGACTTACTGTAACGCTGACACAAAATCCAGCATTAATGCTAGTGCAACTCATTCATCTAGCTTCGCTAAAATGAAGCTGTACGATGTTTGTTTTTGTCTGGTTTCTCTTGTTTGAGAACCGCCACAAATATGTAACGCGATAATAAACGCTCCATTATCGTAGGCCAAGACAAAATATACTGTAGCTCCGACGTAACAGCGCAGCATTACTGCCCACCTACAGTCTACAGTCGCTATTTGAATGTAGTTTTGGCTTGATGCTGATACTAACAGTCTTGACAAAGAAAACCAACACCCAATACTTTGAAAGTAAGTATGATGTGTTGTGTTAGTTAAATGCTAATGTAATGCCTGTGAAAAGAGTTTGTTCATGATGCCACCAGCCTGAGAAGTGTCCAAACTCTACATAAAAAAGATAAAACTGTACAGATACAATTTTGTGTTTCAGCTTACTCACAGCTATCTCCACTGTCTCTTGAGGAAAATGTAATTTAATGGCAATCTCAATATAGCTAAACTTCATAATTCACATTCCCTCCCTGTGCCCATATTTATTTGAAATTAAAAACTTCCTCTTTCACAGTCACTTCTCCTTGATTTAGAATCTTACCTAAGCTCACAACTATTTCACTTTAAGCTCCTCATCCTCCTCTTCCTTCCCTTCACCCACTCCTCCCTATTAGAGCTAACTGTCCTCGGAAAGTACTGATCTACCCTGCAGGGGAAGAGGCAGAATAGATGCACCGTACCATTCATTCAATTCCTTATCACAACATTATCTCAGCATTCCAATGCCCTGAGCTGGAACGTACTCATATTCTCAGACGACGCCTCCCGTGTTTTTTTTGGGTTTTTTTTATTGGAGACACAGGTCAAACTGGAGTGGCAGATGTTCCCATTTGCTCACCCAAGTAGAATGACCTGCTCCTTCAGGCGCCTCCTTTCTCTCCTCCTTCCATATCGAGTGACTGCCAGCCTAAAGGCCATTGTGGACGTTTAAGGAAGCGCAGAGGAAAGAGCAAAAGGAGACAGGGCTTAGAATAAAGTCGGGATGGATTCCTGGAGGGGCTGAGGAGGAGGGACGTCCTCTGGGCTCTGACTAGGGGCCCCTGGGCTGCTGAGAGCCTCCATTGAAAGCCACCTGTTGATTCAGTTCCAGATGACCCTACTGGGCTCACTGATATCAGATGGGATGGACAGGAAATGGAGAGCTGTGTCTGGACTGGAGGACTGAAAATGAGCTGAAAGTGTTTATGCTTGCTTGCCTCAGTGCGTTTAAGTTTCAATTCTACTCTTTGGGCCAAAGTTAACACAAAAACGAAATATAGAAAATGGAAGAAATTAACTATTATACAAAATACGAGTGAACAAGGCTTAGAGTCGACAGCCACGAAGCAGCTCTGTGGGGCTGTACTTAGGCACAACAGTGCTTTAAGCGCAATGTTCTTCAGTATGAAACTTCAGTATGAACATGCTTACAATGACAATGCCATCATGCAGATGTTTAGCAGCTACAGTGATTACCACGTCTACCAATCTAGTTTAGAGTGTCTGCTAATGTTTCTTAATTGGCTCTAATTACAAAGTAGTCGTCAAATACACCTCTATAATATATTTTATTATATGGCATTATGATTTTTAGAATTATAGTTATTTACAGTCAGGGTTTATTTGTAGTACACAAAGAAAAGCAGAAGAATATACAAAGACTGGGAACAAATATGCATGAAATATGAAAATTGGCCTCTACACTTAAAACTGAAATTAAGGAAATCTAAACTGTATTACATAGGCATATATAAATTGTGAGCCTAGCAATATATACCCTTCTAAAAGAGGATAAAGCATTTGCCTTGGTGGCATCAACACGGTTCCTTTTTAGGCCCTATTTTCATTTTCTCTAAATATGCTGCGTCTTGGTCGCCCGTCCATCCTTTTTTTGTTGTTATTTTGTGTTTGTGTGGTTGTGGTGGCAGAAGGCTGAGCAAAGCACTTGAGATCCCAGCCATGCCCTCCAGCTCCGCTTATTGTGGATCCTGGGTTCACAAGTCAGATGGGACATCCCACCAGCATGACGTCTGTTTCTGGTCTCCTGCCAGTTTGATGTGTTCATCAGGCAACCAATCTACTTTCAATTTATAAGTGATGTAAAGGATTTCTCCTCCAAGCCTTCTCCAGATCTCTGCTATATTCCCACTACCTCACCCAGATACCCTGCAAACAAAACTAATTTTGGCCTCTTGTAACCATGATATCATTATTGCGGTCCTTACCCAGAGCTCATGACCATAGGCGAGGGTTGGGTTGTAAATCAGCTGGTATTTTGAGATCCTTCAACCATGCGCGCCATCTCACCCTCCCCTGGTCACATCATCTACAAAATAACACATCTCCGTAGTTAACACTGACGTGGACTTCCACTGAAAGCCAAGCACAGCACCATGTGTTGGCAGTGTGTGTGTGAGCATACACTCAGCTGGGTAAAGACTTTCCAACAGCTCGATGATTAAATCTAAAATTGCTCTCCTCAGCCCAGCTGACTAAGTATAATCTGCAGCTCAACTGCTCAAAAAGACGCCTCAGATGTTAAACTGTGGTAGGTAAGTTTAAAGATCAACAGTAAGATAAACATTTGTCGTTTCCGCTCCCCTTCTCCTCCACCCCTCCAACCGCCCCGCCGGTGGCAATTAGCAACAGGTGATTGACAACGCAGAACGCAGCCTTCATGCTTCACTGTTGATCCTACTTAGTCAGATGCCCGAGCTACACAACTTACTGTGAAAGTAAACAGAGGACGATCAACTCTGCCAAGATTCTGACATATAAAACTACTTATTTATGTTCACACGACGTGAGAATTACTTTAGCTGAGCTCACACAAACTATCAACTTGTGAGCGTCAAGGACTTTCATTATGAAGCTAAAAGTGTCTGTGCTCTGTGACTCTGTGGTTACCTAAACTGTCTCGCAGGCATTAATGATTTTAAAAGTCTTCAGGTGAAGTGTGGAGGATGATTCATAAATCATTAACTGTCTTTGTGATCCCACACAGTCGTGACTTTCTCATTAATCTCTGTCTCCGTTTGGTCTATAGCAGCGTAGCACTTATATTGTTGGTCACACTGTCTTTATTATTACATCCCCATTATCTCGCAGTTGGAGCTGTCATCACTGCTTCGTCCTGGATTTGCGAGAGCTTTTGGAGCGGCACCCTCCCACAATAGACAGTGATGTCATATCAACAGCACCTGTCCTGGTGGCTGGAGCCCACCTCCCCACAGTGGTTTGTGGTTTGCTGAGGTAGGCATGTCAGGCATGTCTAACCCTGACTCCAAGTAACGAAGGGCTGTTATGCCAGTGAAAGTGTTGGGACAGCTGCTTGTGTGTGAGAGTGTCATTACATGCTGCTCTTGAAGTAGGCTGGATTTGTATTTGAGAGTCTAAATCTCTCCTTCATGTCTGAGAAATTATTTTAAGAACCAGTAACTGTCAGTGAAACTGATAGTAATAATAATAATGAAATGAAAATACATTGTGTATATAGAAATTAGTATGACTGACCAGCCAGGATTGTCTAACCAACATAAAGATTATAGTATTTCTATTTGATGTGACTTTTCGCATCTACTCCACTACAATTGAAACTTACTATCCATTTATGACATATAAGCCACCTAAAAGTCTCACTAGTTTATACTTTATGTAAACAATCAATCAAACAATATGAGAGGGGTTGCTGAGCACAAAGCGCCCACAGAGAATAATCCAACAGCCCCTCAGCTCGATGGAACATCTTTTTATCGCAGTATTTTGCTTTTCAGGCCTGCAGCTTCACTGTTTTGGTTGACCACACTAATCAACCCTGCAACCAAACAACTACAACTACAGCTATATCTATTCTCAGCAGAAGAAGCCGTGTTAAGTCGAGCTCTGTAAGCCAGAGGAAACACCACGGGCCAGCATCTCATATCCCTGAGTGGCCTCTTTCAAAAGAACAGATTATCATTATTATTATTAAATAACAAAAAATTAATAACTAAAAACAATAAGGGAAAGTAATTCAGTTTCTTATTATAATATTGTTTGCTGAAATTCAGGAATAAGATAATGAACTTAAATGAACTGGACTGGAATTTTTTTAGAAATCAGTTTTTAAGCCCAATGCGTCTGGGAGACAACGAAACAGTAGCATTCAAGTAACAAGTTACACTTGTTGCAAGATGTTCATAACTTCCTTGCAACGCTGTAATTCACAGATTGCTTGACTCCTGACATTATGGCAGTGAAACAATATAACAGTATCAAAATGGCATTGATCAGAAATGTATATTAGTCATCAAGATAACCACACTGACAGCACAGAGTCGCCACTCGTGCCAACACTAGTCCGAACTGTGGAAGGTTGAAAACTGCGTTTGAACATCATTTTGTCTGAATTCTGGCCAACTGTTCTTAAGACGAGGGATATGGAGAGGCGCTGCAAACAAAGGAGCCTCTGCACCCTTATTTCCTTGATTCCAGCCCAGACTCAGCACTAAAAAAAAATAACTAGATGGTAAACAGTGGTGCATTTTTCAGCCTGAGTCATTACCCTCAGGTGAAAAACAGCAAAAACGAGAGTGAATACTATACTTACTGTGTGCCCTCTGGGGGTGTAAATAAGCAGCTGTTTGATGTAGGTGTCCTAACAAATTCCCTATACTAATTTCGTACAGTGATGACATGTCAGTGTTTACATCTCATTGCGATGCCCCCAAGGCTAAAGCTCTAAACACTTACTCCACCACTGATGGTTGGTATTAATAATTTGGCTGATGGCATCATTTTTGGGCATCAGTGGTCCTTTCACAGTGATTGTCTGGGGGCAGCCTTGAACCCAGAGAAATTGATTTTACACATGTATGTATATAGTAATAGCAGTGGCAGTTGTTTCCATTGTTAACAGCGGTGATGGTGATTGGACCACACTCAGGTCCAATGAGGAGCTTTGTGTCCTATGGTGCTTTGTCAATCTTCCCTGTGGTTAACTTTAAATAATTGTTGTGTTTTCGGTTTTATATTGGGAAAAAAATGAGGAAGAGCTTAACAAAGTACTATTCCTGCTTCTCAGTTCTCGGAAGCTCCTACACCTGGGTGTGTCAGTGAGGGTGAACAAAGTTGTCCAGAAACAAGAAAGAAATCAAAACAGATGATAATGATGATAGTGATATAATATGCGAGGCGAGGCATGTGTGTGTGTGTGTGGGCAGATCTAACTTGTCGGCGTAAGAGATGGTATCGCCTTCCTCAGGAACTCAGGTGGAGCCATGCAACTGCTGTCTTTGCCACAGAAGTATAAAACTTCCAGGGTCTTTTAACCTTTTGCCACCATAAACACACCTAAAATGATCTTCCAGATGGCAAATTACTATAAACACACACAGTCACTTTCACTTGCACCGCTGTCAGGAGAGGCTGTCGCATTGCAGTGTTTAAACAGCCTGCCTGCAGCTGTTACATCCATAGATTCAAGTGTGGGAATGCAGGGTGTGTTCATATACTCTGTGTGTGTGTGTGTGTGCACGCGCGTGTGTGTTAGCACGTAGGGGCATTCATGTACCTGCTTGCTTCTTTGCCATATTATAGAGCCACTGGACACGAGCGCTGAGGGAGCTGCTGGTGCTGGCGACTGTGGTGAAGGTGGTTCAGCCGAGCGATACGCATCACAGCTGTTTGTGGAATGGCAGCTCATTTCAATGCCTGTCTGTCTGTCAGGGCCGCTTCCCCCGAGAGCCTGTTCTTGCTTGTTGATCTCTTTCAACAAACACCAAATACCACAGCAAGTCTTTTCTTTGCACCTGTGAGGCTGATGAGGTCTGCCTGCTGGCACGTGGGCGTGAGACAGGAATAAAAGAGAAAATAAGCTTTGTAATGACGGAGAATTTTTCAGCTGCATATTTTTGTGACTCCGGCCCACACATGTACTGTACCTGAGGGGATTTGTCCAGCCTCATCTACTGTTTCCAGCCCGAATCGCAGAGAGGGCCTGTAACAGAGACAAGAGACATGTCCAGTCACCTGGAATGACCTGGTTTCTTGAGTGACCTGGTTTCTTGGGTACATGTCAGCATATAGACTGTATGGTTTTCATATTTGCCCTTTAAGCTGTAGAACAAGAATCTACAGACACACTACTGGCTCTGTGAGGTTATAGTTGTGTGCTTTAACCTAATGTATGGAAACATATCCACAACAATATAAACCAGCTAGCATTTAGTTGGCAATATTTACCAAATTCATTACCTTACTTTAATGTGTTAGCATGTTAATATTAGTACTACAAGCAAAGTATACTTTAAGGCTAATGCAAATGTCTATTGTAGTTTGAAAGTGCTGAAAGTGTCACCTGATGATCACCTATGCTACAATGAATCCATGAGAGAAATGGGAATATTAGAACCTGCTACAAATCCACATCCAGTACTGAAAGCTGTCATGCCTCTTTGCTCCCTGAGTGGAATTTTCTTTTCCTCATGTTACCTCTTCACAGATTCCTGTTTTATTTTGAAAGACTTACCCTGTGGACTTGTTTCAGTGGCCTACTCTTCCTGCCCTGTGTGCTCGCCTGCCCTGATCCAGTGTTCTTGGATGAATTAATTTGTTTTCTTGGATAATTCCTGTTCCTGGACTTCTTGTCTGCTCCTTTACCGATTGTTTGCCTGTTTCTCATTTGGACCTTTTGCATGCCATACAACCCTGTACACTTTCTATGTTATTAAAATGAATCAACCGCAAAGGTTTACCTCTACGGTCAGCTTTTGGGTTGGCAAAAGTGTGACAGCAAAACAGAAACATACACTTGAAAACAGGGGAATGCTAAGAAACAGAGGAAAGACGAACTAGCCGACTGAGATGGGAACACTGCAAGGTAAAAATAACAAGAAACAGGTGAGACTAATTGGGACAGGGACAATGCAATCAGACAGGTGGGAAACACAGGGCAGGAGGAAAAGTGCACTGAAATGAGACAAGAGGTGAGGGAGGGGAACTACAAATCGATAACGAGAGGCAAAGAAAAACCCCACCCAGGGAGCAGTCATGACAGAAATGTCAACACACTGATGGCACCAAATGAGAAGTCAGGGAATCATAAAAGTCAGTCAAGTCATCCTCGGGGAACCTTAAGTATCTGCCCCAAATGTCATTTCAATCCCTGTTATAGTCCTAAAGACATTTTAATCGATCCTTCCACTTCTCTCACCTACACAGATCAGCTGTCTGGTGACTGCAGCCAAGAGGCCAAGAGGTTCACTGGGTGTTTGAACTGAAAACCATAACACCATCTCGTTTGCAGGATGGCAGTGGTGGCAAAACTGCTACCCACCTCCTCCCAGTTTCCAGCTCAGCTCTTCCCTCTTGTTCAATAAACAGCAAGGAGCTCTTTCTGCCCCTATATTGTCCCCTATACCTGCAGGCTGCTGCGTTCTTCCCCTTTACCGTTACAGTGCTGGCATAGTTAAAAACATGACTACTGCATCACCCCCCATGTCCCCCATCAGATCCCCAGGTTAAGTTTTAAAGGTTGAGTTCAGTCAAATAAAAAACATATTTAATCACATACCCTTATGGGGTGTAGCCATGCAGGTAGTTTCGGTTTTTATCTGCTGAGGTTTAGAGATAGTCATCTGTCAAAATTGTGCTTCCACCAAAACACAATGGAGTTAAATAGAAATGCATTTACAGCGATCAAAGCATTGAAGAGTGCCACACAAAATCAGCAGCAGCATGTCATTCTCAAAACTGGGTATTCACGACCTGAGAGTTTTCTTTGGAACTACTTTGTACTGAACAAATCATCTGATCTCAAGCAGGTTTGAGAGCAGTAACCATGACAGGTGATGACCGAGACACAAGTCAAAATAAGCGAAAACTACGTAGGTCTTTGATATTTTGCATTGTGTTTCTAAAGGGGAATGGAGATTTCTAAAACTGATCTTAATAGTGGGAGATGTTTCAGAGCCAGCATCTGCTAACCATTAGTGTTCCTGCACCTTCAGGCAGCTCTGCACTGACTTCAGCTTTTGGCTGCTGCATGGTGGGCCCAGATGTGATTCTCCTGTCAGGTATGATCATCTCTCCCCTGTGCAAAGAGAACTTCAGTATATGCAAAATCATATTAAGTGAATCTTTAAACTCTCATGTCCCTTTGGCTTGTTTTAGTAAGACCCAACAGAGAGCGGCTTGGTGTTGACATTCTGACTTTTGAGTTTACTTTTCTGGCTACATTGTTCTAACAAATGATTAACTATTTGCAGAGAAATGCGTCTTTGTAAGGTAGAAACGTCTTGAAAGCATAATACGGTACTGAATTACTTTCTGGGAAATAAGAGTAACTTTAACCAACCTCCTCTAAGAGTGCAAAAGGGCCAAATCTTACTATTGTCAAAGGCAAAGTGTTCCAGTTTACACAACTTAAAAGACTCCAGAGCCTCTCACCAAGACATAAATCTATGTGAAACAAGACTTTGGTAATAGCCTAAATCTCTGGTGAGACCGCAGCTTTCCATAAATCATAACATGGTTGAGGTTTGAGGGTGATATTCTTGTAAACAGCTTATAGCTTGTTAGTGCCCCGGATGCTCAGCAGAGGAGATTCGACAACCACCGATGCAGAGACTGAACAATTAGCTGTCCGACAAACACAAACAGACACACGGTGGAAAAGAACACAGCTGGCGAATCCAGGCTGTCCCTCTGACATGCCTTCCTTTGTGTTTTTATCTCTTCCTTGAGTCTACTTCTGTATTTTCCAGTCTTAAAAAAAAAATAAAATTCCAACCCCATCATTTTCCCTGTGAGTGCGCTCAACACAGGGCAGGCAGAGCATGCTGAACAATCAACACATCCTGACTGGCATAATAGCTCTTTGTACTCCCCCCGCCCAACTGCTGGAAACCTATTTCAGAATGAGTCAGGCACATACACACTGTTTTCAAACCTACACCCACCTCGTGTGACCTGGGCGCAGTTCTGCCACACGAGCGCCCGAGACACAATTTCAAGTCCCTCACACTTATTCACACTGGCTGACAGATTGGGTTCTGGAGGTGGAGAGAGTGGTTAAATCCAGAATAGATGGGAGGTGAAAAAAAAAAAAGACAACAACACACAAGCCTGCCTTTTATTTTCACTGAAAAGTGAAAGAACCGCAAATCAACTTCACATCTCCCCGGAGCCAGATCACGACCCAAACCCCACCGCTCTGGGAAAGAAGGAATGGAACAAGACATGCACACAACCCCACTGTAATATATGGACCATAGCACTATATTTAACTGCTCCTCATTTGACTGCAGCACTGAAAAATGTTGACTTAACATATTTCATGCCTACTGTACATGTGTACTTTATTGTTTTCTTCTAAATCACCTCTGTGCAGCGAGAAGACATAAAAAGAACAGCATTTTAGAGCCGTGTCAAACATCAGTCCGGTTTATTACAACTGAGGTCTTATTTTTTTATTTTTTGCCATTATTCTTGTCAGTGAAACATTTTATACACCCATTTAAAGGTGTTCTATGGATTTTTCAACCACTAGTAGCACTCTTGAGCAACGTTGTTATAAGTAGGCTCCCATTCTGTCAGTATACTGCAGGCACACAAGGCCACAGCGCATGCAGGAGATGCGATAAACATTTTCCTCCTGCAACGTGCCCAGTTGCAAGTTTAGGTGCAGCATTTTACCGTAAAACTCAATATTGGACAAAAGGCCTAATCAAGCTGTTAGCTTATTAGCACTTTAAATAGACAGACAGACACTAATAAGGTCCATCAGAGTAGTTTAAGCAATCTCTTGATCTGTTTACAGCCTCTCTGATTGTGTGCCAGCTAATGGTTATTGCCCTGGTGGACTTTGATGAAGCAGTGTTGCTTCAGCTGTCCGCACCAAAAACTGAGAATTACCATAACAAATAAAAACAAACCTGAGCTAGTTGTGCAAGTTTAGTGTTAAAGATCTTTACCCTTCCTTATTATTATTATAAGGAGCAGTGAAGCCCCTCCACTCACACTCCTCTTCCAAGTGTGTAGGAAAACCTATGATAGCTCTGACAGCACTTCAGGCACACCTTAATGCCAGTGGGTTGGGGTTTTGGGGTTTTTTTTTTTGCCCATTCTGCACCACTGTGGAAACGTGGTGGAGCATGGCAGTATGCCTGACTCCACATATATTCTATTTCTGCCATTAGATCCACCTAAACCAGAAACACTGCACCTTTAAAATAACTGCCGGCGTCCAGCTGCAGAGGTATCAAGTGTGTTAACATGCTAATAGCTTGATTTTGCCTCTGGAGGAGGAAAATCTGTGTCTAAATTG
Source organism: Datnioides undecimradiatus (assembly GCA_008933995.1). Taxonomy (NCBI): domain Eukaryota; kingdom Metazoa; phylum Chordata; class Actinopteri; order Lobotiformes; family Datnioididae; genus Datnioides; species Datnioides undecimradiatus. The sequence continues at coordinate 347,832 of WARS01000068.1, forward strand.
CATCAATGGATCCTTTCAGAAGTAATTCTTCCCAGGTGCCGTGGCGTTGTTATTATTTCATTATTGTTACATTATTTCAGTGCTGTCCGAAAAGCAATACACAGGTTTATGAACCTGAAATGAGGGAGTCAGAAACAGAATATGAAAGCTCACACATTACATTGATATCAGATTGCAAGTGGGCCACAGAGCCATGATGTCAGAGGAAGGTGTTGTGTTTACGAGGCTTGAGTCACCGGGGTGAGGCCATACAGCTGTAGCATTGCATGTCCACACCTAATGTGTACTGTGACCCCATCAGTCACTTGATCTATTTCTAACTGTTGTCCATTGTTAAGTGGGGCGATCAAGTCGTGGCATTTCATTCAGTTGTGTTTGCCTGACGCTGACCTTTCATATTCAGCCTGGAGAAGCATTCTCACTTTACGTGGCAGGTATTATACGTCAGCTATGTATCAGATTGTTTGCATGACAACCTATTTACCAGGTTACAAGATGGATCAAAAGTTAAAGTGCATTAAGGAAACTTTTTAAAAAACATCAATCAATGGGAAATTTACTGAGAGTGCCTTGTAAACACTTATAACTAAACTAACTGATAGAGCCTGTGTGTGTTTATCTACAACAACCTTTGCCTCTTGTTCTTCCTGGCTGTAAAGCTCTAGTAGATCTAATAAAATACTAAAAAGCATTGTATCTACTCATTCCATGCTACAGTCTATGCTCACATTAAATCTCTCAGATTAAAGCTTTTGCACTCAGGCTGTTTATCTCCCAAACATGCTGTGATAATTTTATCATTAGCAAACAGCAATAGACAAATATTATATTCTGTAATACAGTACCTTCTAGCACTAACATGGAAATCAGTCATGTGTAGTTTGCGTGAGTGGTTGTTTTATTGAAAAATGCTGCAGTGCACTTCCTGTTCCCACATTAGTGCCCACGCATCCTTGGGACCATTGAACACATTGTCTCACTGGTTCTTTCTCAAGGAGTTTTGGTCTCGGGAATCGGTTCTTTGTGGAAGCCCTCAGTGGCTTTCAGTTGCCTTTTGTTTTTATTAAAGAACTGTAACCCTGTACCCTTATGTAGATTTTTCAGGTGTGTATTAATCCTTTATTTGCACACATTACTGCTGGCACTTTTTTTGATAATATGTTTGTTTAAAAAAAATGCTTTGGACTTTGCAACAAAAGTACAAAAAGTTACATGATTTTTTGTTTTGTTTTTTAATAGTTTGCTGTTTTTTCAGACATGCCTTTAAAACATGAAATCTATTCACAAAGTTGTTATTCTGGAAGTAGTGTATGCCTTAAGATTTTGTGAATTTTGAGTTTTTTTGGTTTTTTGTTTGTTTGTTTTTTCAAAAAATATGTGAAATTCAAAAAAAAATCCACCTACTATGCAGAAAGCCTGATTTATATTCCCAACAGCTAACAACCCCAATTAATAGCACAAATTCCAGCATCACATGAGGGAGTTGTTGTCCACACAAATACAAAAGATTCCAAATGTCTATGACCTGGAACAAATCACAACACTGCTGTATCAAAGCAGCTCCCACGCAGCTGCAGGGTGAGTCAAATCAGCTACAACCAAGAGTCAGTCTTCAGGCTCACAGCTCAACAGTGAAAAGGCTGGTGAAGCACCTCAGGACTTTTTAAAAGGCAATATTAATGCTGCCTATTGTCATGAAGGTTTTTGCCTTTATAGTTTTTTGGCAAGAAAAGCACCCTGGCAACCATGTGTTGAGTCGAGGTTTGCTTTAAAATCCTTTGGGCTTACTCTGTCAACAGCTCTTTTTGTTAGCTTCCATATCGACTGTTTAATATAATGTATATGCGTGTGTGTGGTTGTTAGAAAGTTACTATATTGATGCATCTTACATTTAATACATTCATACACGGATTTTAGTAAATGCTTCTCCTCTTAATCAACGTATCCCTTTCTCAGTTTGTTCTCTGCTCTTATGTAAGGACAAATTGTCCAAACACCAGTATGGAATGCTAGAAGCTCAATGCCAAAGGGACACAAACAAGAAAACAAGCACTTATCAGGGTCTGAAAAACCAACCTCTGAATTTTCAACATTCTTCTCATTTTATAGCTAAAATTGGGCTTTCAAAATGTCATCTTGTGGCAAGAAATTCAAGTGGAGAACAGCTTAGAAATATGAATAGTCTACTTTAAGGACAAGGGCACATGACTCCTCCTCGACTTCACTTCATCGCCCAAAGGCAGAGTCTGTAATCTTAGAAGAACTGCAGATCTGGAGAGGGAGGTGGAAAGACGTGCAGGAAAGCATCTTGTATTTCTCCCTAAGTCCTCCTCGTCCTGCCTTTTCACTGCCATGTCCCAGTCGGATCTGCTTCTTCTCACGCTGCAAACAGGGCGTCAATTATCATTCCAAGTCTTGGCCTGTCAGGGCACTATAAATCACTTATGCCTCACCTCTTATGCGTGGTCACACTCCTTTCTTTCTATTGTAGACATAATGACAGGAGTAACCGAGTGAGGCGAGGGTATGGCCCTCCTTACCCTCTTTTGGGTGCTCCATCACCAGCTTATGCTGCTGCAGCTGGTGTTTTTCAGTGCCATGCTTCTTTTATGTAAAGCCCTGACCTTTGCATGAGAGTGATGCGGGATAAGGATAAAAAGTAAGTCTTTAATGCATCACAGGCATTTGTTTTGTTACATAAACGTCTTTTAACGAGTCATATCAACAAGTTCACTATTAGCTAAAGACATACAGTAAGCTGGTGTCTCTTTACATGCTGTCTGCATTTGATTGTAATTAATTGCACTCTAAGGAGTGCTTCCAAGAATAATGAGAGATCCTGCAGCCCTGACCACCAAATGTTCCCAAATAGAATTCCAATCACCACTAAATCCCCATAGGCCTCCCTCTGGGGAATCTGCCGGCTAGTGTACTCTTGAATTTGACGGGTGCAGCCGGAAACCCTAATGTTCAAGCCACGGTCTTAAAATTCCCGAAACCAGGGAGCTGTTTTCCTCAGGGATGAGTCTATAACTGTAGCTTTGACAGCCATGGTGCTCATTTGTCTTGCTCCATAGCCACTTGAATATAGTTCTAAAAACTGAGCCACAAACATTTTCAGAATTTGTCATTTCATTTCACACAGTGCTACTGTGTAGCTTTATAATCCTGAATGTTCTTAATATTTTCTTTGTCTGTTTCATTATTTTTTAATATCAAAGAGATTACTTGAGTCCACATTCTCAACATGCATTGAAGCACTAATGCATCATCCATTGTGAATCATGCAGCAACCGATGCATCACATTACTTAAAGTGCAATATTTCCTGACCAACACGGACATGTTTGGGCATACATAATCCGCCACAATTAAACCCAGGTCTTGCTAGCTGTAAAGACAAACAATACGAGTCAATAAATACAATACTTCTTTGGTGTTATTTTTAAGGTTTAAGCAAGCTCCTCTGCTTACAAGAGTGTATGATTTCCCATGACAAATCTGGATGTAGGAAGAATACCAACTATGCTCTGGGGAAAACACAGTCACATCAAGCAGAAAGCAGGGACAAGATTTTAAATAATAAATCATTTTCATGGTGAAGTAAAATGTCAGTTGCATTCTGTGGTAGCCTGGTTTGCATAAAACTGTGTCACAGCGTGAACCTCAGCAACATACTTTAGGCAGACACTGACATCTTCTGACTGCCGAATGGACTGCAGCACTGATTTAATCAGCAGTAATGTGTCAGGTAAGGTGTTGCAACATGTTGCAGAGCCAGACTGCTTGAGGTGTCCTGGCAATGACCAGATTATGCACTATAGCTTGCAGACTTTAGATTAATCAAGTCTCCATTCTTAATTTAAAGTCTGTATAAATCTTTCACCAGTCAATGCATCATAACTTTCTTTCTAAAGGCAAGTCACAAAACAGAAACCAAGAGTGACGGACCATTTAATGATCTTCAGAAGTAAGTTAAACAACCATTTATTTTACAGTTTAAAATGTCCTCATGGAGGAACAGCAAAATACACTCAAAATGAAGATTGCTCAAAAGACAGTTTTCATATTAATCACCCTTTTAAGTTTTTTTTTTGTAATTTCTTTTGTTTATCAAAAATTATAAGTGCCTTCAACATAACCATGAGAGTATTCAGCTTGCAGTCATAGAAATATTTACACCACAAAACTGACAAGCATGGTTTTACTTTCAGCATCGGTTTAACACACCTCATCTCCTGTCTCTTTCAGACTGCTTTGTTTTGTTGCACAAAACAAAAATAAGGACCCTGAAGAAAGACAAATATAAAGGGGAAAACACACAAGAGCACAGATTAAGGACATTAGTATTTACAGCTTGGCTCAAGAAGACAGTCAAGGGGAGAGATGGAGACAGATGATCAACACATCCATTAGCGGCATGATCTCAAGTTCAAGTCACATTCTTTGCCTCTATGATTTTACTTTACCCTTTTAAATTTGAAAATAAAGCATGCTGTAGCACATCTGTAAAGAAGACACAATCTAAGTGACTTCAGGATGCAGTCTTTAAAATGTCAGAGGATGATTTTCAGACAGCAGGGGGCAGTAGTGGACTACATCAAGGAGAAGGAAAACAGGATACAGACAGATATGCAATCCCTACAATACAATGGTTCCTTCAAAACGAAGATTCTGTTTCATTATGTAAAAGCACTGTAGTAACAGAGTTGGGTTGATGAACAATACCAAAAAAGGAATCAAGTCTGCCCTCTGAGTGGCAAAATACAAAGTCACATATGAAAATAGGTTCTGATCAATTTCTGTTCAAGATACATTGCGTGTGTTGAGCATTTGCAAAAAATGTTTTGGCACAGAATCAATTTTAAAAATATTTTTTTCGTGAATTTTACGACCGGATCCCGTACAGATCCTTCCCACCATCCCCCCTCTTGCCCCTGCCCAAAGAAAGAAAGAAAATTGAGATTTGATGATGTGTCTTGTAAAATAATTCACTTGGTCTCTCCACATTGCTTCAGTCTTTAAATATTTATAATATTTACAGTTTCACAATTGTCCACAATACCCTCAGGCTTAAAGAAGATGCAAACAAAAATAAACAACTTAAATATTCTTTATATAGTCCCCCGTTGAGGCATTGAGTGTAAACTATACAACTCTAAACGTCCCCTCGCGAGTTCCTGGGGCAGGGAACGCTTCGGGATGGAGAGTTGAGTCCGGCAATGACACAGAAGTTGGCTGATGGTGAAGGAGCAAAAGCAGTGATTGATCAGACTGAAATGATTCTTCATCATTTTCCAGGCAATTTCTTTTATCTTGCACAAGCATGGCTGATCACAAGAGTAATTCCATAACATGTATCATTTTATGCTCAAATCTGTACAGAGTTCACAATTTTTTCCTTAACATAGTGCAATGACTTCTCACGTCGTTTGTCTTTTTAAAAAAAGAAAAATCACAATCACTTTTATGAAGGTAAAAAATATCCCATAGGAAGGTCTAAATCCATAGCATATCAACGCTATGAATTAGAAAAGGCTATGCACAACACCTCCAAAAATGGCAAAAATGAAATGAGAAATCAGAAATGATCATCCAAAAAAAAGAAAGAAAAAAATCACCCTTCAACCCTTCAGATCCTGTCCATAAAGGTATAGTTTTTGGAATTTAATGTCATTGAGTGACTTAAGGACTTGGTGAAGTGAAGGAGGAAAAAAGGTGAGTGCATGCTAAATTAGATTCTTTAAAAAGTCAAACTCATAAAAATATGAGGCAATTCCAGTTTACAAAACTGGTTGAGTCCAAAAGGGCTGGTGTTGGCTTTGTTCAGGAAAAAAATGGAGGTAATTAAACAGAGGCAATGACAATCATGAGGTGAGGGGAAATGCTGGAGATGCTGTTAAGAAGGTCTGGGGCCAGGCGCGAAAGGTGGCTCTCCGAGAATTCACATGGCGGGAAAATCTGCACCACGTAAGCTGGCTGTGAAACAAAATATGAAAATAACATGGTGAGAGAGGAAACTAAATCTTCATTATATTTTATTACAAAATGCATAAAATTTTAAAGAAGTAGAACAGAGAAAGACAACAAACCTGATTCGAGCCAGGATTGGGCACATTGATGATGCCAGCTGCCTGTTTGGCTTGCAGGTAGGTGATGAAGCCACTTTTCAAGGCTTGGGTTTGACCAAGGACATCTTCTTGGTCTCGGCCACAGGGTAGAGCCAGCAGCAAACAGTAGTCATTCTCCACCTTTCATGAATGATTAATCATTTACATAAATTTAAACATAAAACTACTCACTTAGAACAAAGATCAATGTATTATTTTTATTAAGTCTGTTACAAGTTGATGGCAAAAACTCTACAAATATGCAATCATGTCTGCATTTGATTAGTCTTTTTAAATATGCCATATGTCTTTTTAAATTTTTTGAACTGTTTATCAGAGTTGGTAAAATCCAAAATACTCACGGTCATTCTGCGCGCCACACTGTCCAGCTGGGAAGCCTCAAGCCTCATCCTCTGGACAATACGGAGAAGAGGGCCTCCCTCTGGAGGTGGGAGGGAGCGCTGGGCAAGTATGGTGTTGCCGGAGACAAAATGCAATTGGACAGCTGCCTGGTCATTCTTTAGTGCCAACAGGCCTTGCCATACTATAGGATATTTCTGCACAGAAAAAAAAAGTGTTTTTTGAATCACATTTTCGTCTTTGGCATTGTCTTAAAAATGTATTCAATGTGTAATGACATTGCTGGTTCAACTGTCATCCTACCGTCAAAAGCTGCACCATATCTATGGAACGGTGTCCTGAATGTTCCAGCTTAGCATCAGGCCGTGGCTGGAGTGAGCTTGATGGAGGTGCTGTTGGAGGAGGTGTTGGCAGGAAGGCTGGAGGGCCTTTCTGTAGAGACAGATCTGGCTTGTGAGTGAGACCCATAGGGGATGTCAAGGGAGACTGGTATGAGGGTGAGACTGTATCCCCCTGTATTCGAGAAATGTGTGAGAGGTCCGTAGAGGTAGCATGGCGAAGATGGGAACTCTCAGGCTTGGAATCACTTCCTCCTCCATGTGACTGAGACATTTTACTCCTATGACCAAGCTCAGAATCCGAAGGGACCTGATTAAGAAAATATAAACCACATGAATAGAGATATGCATATTTTGTATTCATATCTGAATACAATCCATACCTTGAATAGGTGATTATACAGTATATGCTACATAATAAAATGCTTAACTACTTGCAAATAGTCAACAATAGAAGCATTTCAAGTGACCTGTGAAGATGGAATGCCTTGGTTAGCCAGGTTGTGTCCTGATGATGAATGTCCAGGAAACTGGGATGTGAAGCCCCGTATGTCCCGGTACACTGGAAAGGAGCCTGCTCCTCCTTGGTGCATCAGCTGAATCCCATGAGGGTGAGGAGACACCATGACAGGACTAGATGCATGGACTCCCCTGATTCTACTCTCATTGGAGGGTGGATGTATCAGCTTTCCTTCTAGTGGTTTGAGAGTTTCTTTTGTGGAAAGCTCAATGCTCTTTCCCACTATAGGACTCTTTGAAGGCCCAGAGATGTTGCATGAAGATGTTGTTCCAGTCTCTGAGGTGCGGGACTGTCTTGCTTCTACAGAGGCCTGCTCTCCCAGTTGCTGGTGCATGAGGATGCGCTGGTGCATGTCTCTGTACTGGTCCATGCGTATGGTTGGGTGGAGCCCTCTATGATCACTGTGAATCATCATTACATCTGACTGGAGCTGGGAAACTGAAGATCTGCTAAGGGCTTGGTTAAAGTGTCTGGTGTCTTCTTCACTTACACTGCTGCTGCCACTACTACCTGATAATGACCCCGGGGGGCTTGAATGAGACTGCAGTACCATATCTCGAATGACATTAGGCTGTGGTGTGTTTGAGCGCTGTGGAGGAGCTGGGTGGGGAGAAGACAGGGACTCACCTCGCCTCCCATAATTAATGCCAGACATTGGTGGGGTGTTCATCCTGGCTTCATGAGCAATTGACTGAGTAACACTGTGGGGCTGAATTATAACAGAGGACTGTTCTGAGTGCGGGTGATGCATACTAGAGTGATATGTAGACATTGATGGCATGCCGTGACCAAGAACAACAGAAGTTCCTCTTGGAGAACTGCTTGGAGGAGCTTTGACAAAGGGTGAGGGGGAGTGAACAGCTGTACGTGGGGATTGGGGTTCTTGTTTTAGGTGTAGAGCTGACCGATCAGTTGGGATGCCAGGGCTAGGGCTCATGCGGGTTCCAGATAGTGATGGGTGGTGTGGACTCATGACTGGGCTGAGGTTAGACTGCTGTACAGCTTTGCCAATGTCCACCTTTTTTGGTACAGATTCTGGCCCCAGTCCTCTCTTGCTATGCTGCTGTATTACAGCTTGGTTGTACATTAAGACTTGAGGAGAACTAACTGGCTGTTGGAACATCTTTACCACACCACCCTGGGTTGTTGTGTGATATGGAGCTTCAGATTTGTCACCCCCAAGACTCTCTTGCTTGGTGCTGGAAATGACAGGTTGAGAGTTATAAGACTGACCTGTCAAGAGAACGCCTGTGTGCCCATAAGCTGTTGGAGTGGGGGCTACTTTAGGGGTAGGAGACTGGGATGATGTAATGAGTGGGTCTTGCTTCAGGGAAGATTTGGATACAGACTGCTGAAACTCTATATCACCAGCACTGGCTTGAGGAATTTGACTAATTTTTGCTCTCATTCTGTGAGGTCCTTCAGTTTTCTGACCAGAATAACTCAGAACAACAACACCCTCTGATGTATTGACCCTTAAACCGGGACTGGAGCCTGTACTGTACGGAGTGGGCTCAACAACAGAGCGCCCTCTAGTGCCATCTTCTACAATATCCATGCCATGGTAGCGATTATTCTCGTTAGAGTTTGACCTAAATTTTTGCTTGGGAATAGATAGGCCAATGCTTCGGTTGCTAAGTGAAATTCGTGGAGTTTCTTCTGTATCATAAGGCATTGGAATTCGACTTATTACTGAGGTAGCAGGAGAAATAACTGTATGCTGGGTCTTCTCTCCACAGTTCTGTTGGGACTCCGTCAGTGGAAAGGGTTTGTGGTGTATGGGCTGGGAGGGTAAGGCTGATCTGTCTTCAGAATGTAACTGTCTTGAACCCACTATGTCAGAGGGATTTTCATTCTCTGACATTCGTGAAGGATCTGCCAGCGCAGATGTAACCATTGTGGTAGGTATAGAATTGCTGTTCGATGCAGACACATATTTAGGTTCCATTAGGATTTTTCTTAAGGTGCTGGAACTAGGGTCAATATCAGAGGCCTTGGTGTCAGGAGGCATAGGGGGATTTGTTGAAGGTGTTCCAAGCGTAGTTGATGCTGGTGCAGAAGGTGTTACCACTGTGACGTGGCATGAAGGAGCAACATAGATTCTACTTTCTTCAGTTCTAGGAGACCAGTCTGGTGAAAGTGGCATTTTAGCTGGACGCAGCAAAGGTACACTGAACTGGGATACAGGTTGTGAACGGGCAGGAACAGGGGCAAGAGTAGGAGTGGGTGGCTCTGTTGCTTGAGGATGCTTTTTACAACTGGAGTCGCTTGTGCCAGAATGAAAAGCAGATTCTTTGGGTACAGGCTGTTCCACTTCAGGCTGTTCTGCCTCTTTGGGTGTATCTACAGTTATTGCACTTGTGACATCACGCCTACAAGTTGCAACAGCAGTGACCACAGAGGCTGCAGCAGTTGCCCCAGCTGTAACAGTAACTGCTTTTGAATTGATGGTTTCTGGGTCTTCTGGGATTGACTCCGGTAGCTTTACTGGTGAGGTCTCAGGTTGTGAAACCTCTTCAGCAGTATCACCTTTTTTGGCAGCTGTGCCTTTACGACCTCTTGACTTCTTTGGGGTTTTGGCTCTAACTTTACCCATTTTCTTGGGTGTTTCAGGGACAGGTGTGTCCTCAGCTGCCTTTGACTCTGCCAATAGCCCCTTTGGGCTGGGTGTCAGAGGGCCATCATCTGAGTCCGCTGCTAGAATATTGTTGATAACCATGTGTGTTTCAGGCTCCATTATCTCATTGGAGGAGGGTGATATCGCAGATTCAGGAGTAGGAATAAGAGCTGTGTAAGTGGGGGTAGCTGTGAAACCATCTGCATCTGTGCATGTTTCTTCAGCTGTAATGGAATCAATGGCAGCTGCAAGCTCGGTTTCACTTGCAGGATTAGCTCGCTTTTCCTCCTCAACCTCACTTTCGGGCTCTACAATGACAGGAGGCAATATGGTAGGTTGTCCTGAAGGTGGTTCTTTATATGGTCGAGGAGGTTGCTCAACTGTTAGTTTAGCAATATTTTCAACTGCCTGCTCTAATTCCATCTGTCGTGCTAAGAGAGCTGCTGGATCAGCAGGCTGTTCAGGTTCTGACAAGGTGTCTTCCTTTTCCAGTGTACCAGGTTCTTTTGATTCTTTTGGAAAGCTTAGAGTCTTTGTTTCCTCCATCTCTTGGATAACTGTCTTGGTTTTTGTAAGAGGTGGAGCTTCAAATGACTCAGGCTCATCATCCTCTGAACGAAGTAAACCTTTAACATCATCCACACTTACACGGATCTCAAGATTCTTTAAGCTGTGTGATTTATCTTCAATTACCTGTTTGGCATTTCTTTTCAGCCTGGGCGTTTTCAATTTAAGGCTCTTTTCAGGCTGCTGTCTCCTGTCAGAGCAGCTGGTGTCTAACTTTTCAATATCCTCATCAGTAGATTTCTTTCCTCCAGAATCCTTTAAGTCTTTTTCTTTTCTATGCCCTGGAGAGTTTGCATTTTCCACTTTTTCTGATAACTTCACAAACAATTCAGAATCTGCTTTAGGCTTGATCTCTGTGTCATCATGACTTGACAGATCAGCATGTTCAGCCAGTAGTGGAGTGCTCCCAGACTGTTTATCTACTCTCCCTCCTTTCTTGTTAGCCAGAGAAGATGAAGTCAGTTGTGTTTGTTGCACTTTTTGGGTGCGGGGTGAACGCCATCCCTCAGAGGCTTTCACAATCTCAACAGCAGTTGAGGTCTCTTTGACCTCCGTGTCTTCCTCCATCATTTTTTGTGGATCCCCCTTAACTGGTGATACATCCTCAGCTCGTTTCACACCTCTTTTAGGTGGGCGCCCTCGCCTCGTATTGGTAGGTGGAATTTGAACATCTTGCTGTATTGGTTCTTTATCAGCACCGCGTTTGCGCATGGAGCGTGAAGACTCAACCACTTCTTTCCCAGTTTGGTCATCTTCATGTAGTGTGGCATAGACTGACCTTACATTCCTGCGACGTGTTCTCCCATGGACCAAACTTGACTCAAGGTTTTGCTCAGAATCTGATGCATGAATTGGTGACTTAGAGGTAGTTTTAGACTCAAATGATGTTTTTGGTGCTTCTGCTCGAGGAGATGAGGCCCTTTTGAGTTTCTCTCTGTCGATACGCTCACTCTTTCGAGTTGCAGGTTTCTCAGTGGCAACAACTGAAGGCTGTGAAGTGCGCAATACTGTCAGTGGTTTTGCCCTTTTACTCTTGGGCTGTCTGCGGTTTGGTAATGGCTTTATTTCAGCCTCTAGCTCTGGCATACATGCCTCATTATCAGTCTCTGTTTTATTAGATTCGCCAAAGTCTTTTGCTTCCTGATTTTCTATTTTAAGTTCTGTCTTAACAACTTCAGATTTTTCTTCAGTCTTTGGATAGTCAGAGTATGTGAATTCTGTAGTCTCTCTCCCAAAACCGCTTAGGGAACCACCAGGAGTGGGAGGTTTTTCTTCCACAAGAGGTTCCACAACCAAACTATCTCCGATTTTTACCTTGGATTCAATTAAATCTGCTTTTGTTTCTGTTTCACTTTCTGGCTCTGGAAGGATGAGAGGAGGAGTTATAGTTAGCTTAGGAGCACTTGTTTTAATGTCTTCTACAGGGAGAGAATGAGATGAGGACACCTCATGAAGTGGCTCCACTTTTTCTTCTTTAATAAATGGCACAGGTTGTTCTGTGGGTGGAGTTAAAAGTTCCTTCTTTTCTGGGAAAGGTATTTCTTTAGGGGAAGGAACAAATGGAGAAACTGACAAGGTTGATAAAGGGCTGGCTGATTTGTCATCAACCTTAACCACTGACTCAGATTCCTTATCAGACAGCATATTATCACAACTTTGTACTTCATCTCTTTTTATCTCTGCCACTATCGGATCATTATCAGTGTCAGGTGGAAGATGGTCCTTGTCCTTTTGTTGTTGAAGCTCCAAAAACCGACTGTGGAAAAGGACTATGGGCTCTTGTGGGATGTCACCTGTTCCAGATTCAGGCTGAGGCTCAGAAGCTCCTTGCTTAGCAAAAGGCCTACCAACTCCAGTTTCTAAATCTTGGTCTTTGCGTTCAAGATGCTGCAAACGCCGTGAATCCTGTTCAAAGATTGAGCTGTGCAGGAAGCGAGAAGCAAACAGGTCTTGACGCTCTTGGTCCTGCGGCTTAAGCTCCTCCTTTTTGTCATGCAGCTTTTCATCAGAGTCAGTACGAATCTTTTTCTTTTTCATGTACCAGGAGGGAATAGGTCGAGGTGCTAGCTCTACTTTGTCCTTATCTGAACAGCTGTGGGAGGCTGGAAAGCGTGATGGAAGAAAGGACCAATTATCTTCCCGGGATGAATACAGTGTCTTAGCTCTTTCAAGGAGTGCTTTAGTGTCAGGAGTTATAGTTTTATCTAATGCAAAAGAATAAAACTTATTCTTTTCCAAGGAGCCTGAAAGCTTAATGTCTGTCATCCTCTCATCACGTTCCCTGAGGATATATGACAAGGAACTATTGGCTTTTGGAGAGATGTGTTTGTTTTCTCCATCATCATCCGAATCAGACTGCACTTCTCCAGGTTCCAAATCCTGACCAAGGCGTTTGCGGATGTTTTCGCGTTTTGCAATATCACTGGGGAAACTCATTTCCATTCTAAGTGAATCAGACTTCATCCGTCTTTCCCAACGTTGCACTAACTCCTCATCACAGCCAAGCAAGTTTGTCTTAAGCTTTGGTAGATCAGTGTCAGAAGTGTGAAAATGTGTGTTTGTCAGGTTCAAACTGTTTTTCAATGACTCTGTGTGTGAAAATTTATCATCTGCTATTGGAGAGGATTTTCTTTCTTTGTTTAAGACAGACACAGAAATCTGTGCGGTTTCATCTTCCTCATTTGCAGAAAAGTGACCATGTCCTATTGAGGATGTTATGCTCTGATAAATATCCTCATTAAATTTTTGGGAACTTGCAAAGTTGCGCTCTCTTTTTGCAGTGACTATTTCAAAGTCAAAATTCTCCAATTTCTTTCGTTTATTGGAAGAGAAGTCATCATTGGGTATATCTTGAATTGGTTTTCCAACATCATACATGATATAATCCTTTTCAAAGTCACGGGTCTCATTACTTTGCGGAATTTCAAACTTGATTACCTTATCAGAATCACCAAGCTTGGGTCGGAGCCACTGACTCTGTTCACTTTGTTTTGATACATTATTCTGGTCAATGGGTACAAAGTGTTCATCTCCATCATCTGAGTCTCTGCACTTTCCTCTCCCCTGTTCATTTTCAGAGAAAATCTGTTTCTGCTGTTCATTTAATTCATCCAAATCAAGGCTGCCATCATCTGACATCTTTGTGAGACTGGAGCGGTTTTCAATTTTTGAGCCTTCTAAATCCATTTTAAGGTACACAGACTCTAACTGATCTGCAGAATCCTCAGGCACTTCACCAATCCGTGACTGTCGAGTCTCCAGAGAAAGGCCTATGGAGCTGCTCTCACAGTCTCGTCCATCCTTGGGACTACTAACTGAAACCATCCTGACAGATTTATCCTTGTGATGTTCCTTTTTATGCATCCCCTTTATCAAAAGGTTCCTATCCAAATCTGTGTCCTTAGCATTGTTCCAAAGCTTATGAAGTCCAGGTCTAACAAGATCCTCCTCACTAGTTCTCTTCTGTCGATCAGTTTTCCCAGAGTCTTCAAAACGCCTTTTCCTTGCAGCTAAGCGGTCAATATCCACAGATATACCACTGTCAAATGCCATTTCAGATTTTCCATGTTTTTTGGACTTGATTTTAGCCTCTTTGTCTATAACCTCAACTAAACTGTGCACATTTTTGTCTCTGGTCACCTTTCCATGCTTAGAGATATCACTCTTTGATGATTCTGCACGCAACGGAGGGCTCCTCTGGTCAGCTGAAGGTGACACCAACCTAGGACTGTCACTCCCACCCCTCTGTATTTGTTTTTCTTGGGCAGAATGGCCAATTAATTTTCCTTCTTTTTCTTTAACACGCGTTAACTGCACAACACAAGGTAGAAGATCTAACCTTCCTTTGCTCGAGCTTTCCTTTGGAATTTTACTGTTTTTACTTCGAAGGATAGACTCAGGGCTAGCATCCCTTTCAAGTTCAGGCTCTGTTTCAGATGGCTGCATCATTGGTGATGCAACTTTGAGCTTTTTCAGCCTCTGTTTCTCACTTTTGTCCTTGTCCCCTCGATCTTTACGTCCAGCCCGCTTCTCCTTTTCAACCAAAGTGCCTCTTTCAACTTCAAAGACTCGATCCTTCTCAAGTTTGTCTGCTTTATTATACCTTTCAGTGCGTGCCTTTTCAATTTTTTCAAATCTGGGTGGGGAGATTGAACTGCAGCTACCACTTCTTTCAGAAGATCTGCAACAAATGCGGCGGTCTGAATCACTTGGTATCCTTTCAGAGAGCGAAGGAGATGCAGTAGGGCTAGCAGGGCGACGAGAGGTAATGTGAGAGGGGCTTTGGCTACGCTCAATAGTCCTCCTACCATGATCACGTCCACGATCTGTTTCAAAGCGTTCCCTCTCTCGTTCGCGCTCCCGTTGCAAATAGCTGTATTTGCGAATGTCCTGCTCATAGGGATCAGCTCTGTATTCTCGATATTCCCGGGGGTCTTCAAAGTATTGTGGATCATAGTAATCTCCCTGATATGGGTCCCATTCAGTGTAGAACTCCCGACTTCTGGCAGGGTATTTACGACGGGGATCTTCAGTATATGTCCCTGTTGTCCGTACATTTTCATAATATTGTCTCTCTGCTTGAAACTCATATTGCGTTCGTCGATCATCCCTGCCAAGAAATTAACACACACAAAAAATATATAATTTCACCAAACTATGATATTAAATGTAACACTGGTGCCAGAGGCAAAATTATTATTCCAGCACGAACCTTCTTTCAGAGAGAATGTCATAAAAGTCCCGAATATCCTGGCCAGATGCTTGCATTGAACGATAGAAAGCCATCTGACTTTCCTGATTGGCAAAGTCCACCTGAAGAAAAAAAAAGAATTTAAGGTTGCAATTTTAATAGCCTGTCACACAACGACAACAGTAATATTACATAGCAACATATTGTTTCACTTACTTTGATTTTACTGCCCCCTATCTTCCAACCCTTTGTGTCTTTGACAGCAGCCTGTGCATATTCAATGTTGTTATACAGGATAAGGGCCATTCCTTTCATTCTGTCGAATACAACCTGCGGAAGACAGAGGAAATTAGAGTCCCATTGTGCCAGAAAGTAAACAATGGGCAACTGTGATGGGGAAAACAAATAGACTTACCTTGACAACATGCCCATAGCGGCAGAAATGCCGAGTAAGAAACTGCTCTGTTGTGTTTGATGCTAAACCATCTAACCAAACACACGTTGTAGGCATACTCTTTCCAAAGCCAAGCTGAAAAAGAAAGTAGGAAATATAATATTGCAATTATTTTATCTAATATCAAAGTTTGCTGCAAATATGAAGCACTATGATTGTGAAAGACAAGAAGGTGGCTGTGAGGGGAAGGCAAGATTGAAAATTTAGATATACATGTTAATTCTTACTTTTAATCTGTTGTTGCCAAGGTATTCGCCATCCATCTTCTTTATGGCCTTACAGACACTGGCAATATCACAGTATTGAAGAAAGGCATACTGTGGGGCGCCATTCACCTTTTTAATGTCAATATCCTTTGGGGAAAATGAAAACAGAAACACGCTTAAAATAAGTATGTTATCTCAATCTGTGCAGCGTGGTAACCACTGCACAGGGCCTGAGTCTCAAACATTTTAAATTAACCTACCACTATTTCTCCAAATCGTTGAAAGATGTTAAGCAGGTCATGGTAAGTGGTGGTCTTCTCCAGGTTTCCAATGAATAATGTCCGTGTTGCCTTTGGATGAAACTCGTCTATTCGCTCATCCAAGGGCCTGAACTCATTCTCACTTTCTGTCTCTGAAAAAAAAAAAAGGTGCTAATTTGAACCCTGTGCATTTTGCCAGTAGTTCTGTTTTTGCAGCACTACAGTTAAAGATCAGAACTTACCAGGGCCATTCCAGGCTGTGACCTCAATTTGCATCCCAAAAAAAAGCTTCCCCTTTGATGCTCCAAGTGCTTTCTCTTGGTCCTCTTGTTGACGAAAAAAGACAAGTCCATACCGTTCTTCTGAAGCTCCATGGATCTGTACAGACGTGACCTTTCCATGCTTCTTAAATTCATGGAATAAACCATCCTTCAGGCTTGTATCTGTAGTAAACAAATCAAATGTTTTATTAAGTATGTATCCTGAGAAAAAAGTATTAAATAATAAACTATTAGTATTGGTGTTTAATAAAATGTGTGCTTTGTATCTAGGAGATCTGCTTAAAAAATATCTTTGTGCTCTCAACGGAGGAGCACCTGATATCTAACCTGTAGAGCGCACAGGAAGATTTTGGACCTTGATGCCAAAGCTTTTACGTGGTTCATCCTTGTCAAGGGAGGATAAAGGAAGTGCTGAAGGTGCAGGAACAGCAGCAGACTGTACCGAACGTGCTGGGGAGTCATCGCTGGAACTACTGCTAGAATCACTGTAGCAAAAGAGGAACATGGACTTAGATGTCATTACAAGCTTTACAGTTTTATCTCCCAACTAGCATTACAGATGCACAATAAAAATGTATTTTTGGTTACAGAAGCTGGGTGCTGCTTTTGACTAACAAGTATTTAGCCAAAGTAATATTTAAGAATGTATTAATATACAATATTCATTATTATATTTGCTATACATTAATACTGATATTCTATCTTGTTGGAAAAAAAACAAGATTCATCATTCTGCATTAGTACTCTCAGTGCCTCTGAGAAATCATTTATAGGTTGAAAAGTAGCTGCTCAAAGCTATATTTCAATGCACAGTCAGGAGCAGTAGATTTAACTTCATCTTAAAACATTGCCTCAGAAAAGGTGACAAGTTGTGTTTTTGTTGTAGCCAACCTAACAGGCAAGGTAAAAGTAATAGATTATATCTCAAACTAAATAGTCAGATTATGCACACCTTTCAGATTTATGTGATGTGTGATGTGCTTTCTCTTGTTAAAAAACACATTTTTCTCAATTTAAAAAGATTAAAAAAATATTCTCCTCGATTCATGTTTACACGGTGCATCTGGTTATCATATGGCCATTGGCATAAAAAGAATTTGCATGTCAGTGGCAAATTTGTGGCTGCCTTATGCACCTTTTTTCTCAATCCATTCCCATGCCTCTCTCAGCTTTCTAGGCCCTCTGCTGTTTCCTTCTCACTTTCTCCTCCTGTGCTCAGACACTCCCGGAAGTGCTGCTGACGGAGCCTGGCCTGTGGGAGTGGGCAGGCAGCCAGCACTGGCCAGAAATTTCCAGTTCCAACTGGATCTCACGGAGGGGGGGAGCCATTACCCATACACAGAGGTAGGCAGTGAGAAAAATACACCAGCCGACTCCTGAAATTCCCCCGTAGCACTACCTCATCAAACCACATGTGTCGCTACACGTCATTCAGAGCTGTGGACTCTGCTGTGTCCAAAGGTGATGCACTTAACAAGCAAATAAACAACTGGTTGCTAAATTTATGCAGTGGAGTAATTCCCATGGACAGAGAGGCAGACAGAACTACTGTCCTCATTTGCACATTGTTATCCTTACCCTTTTTTATGCATTCCTGATACAGTTACTACTCAACAACCCAAATCAACTAGCAAAAAGAAATACATTTACACAAACTTGTAAAAAAAATATCATTGAACAGGGAGTGCACAACTACAGCTAAATTAACATTTAAATTTATTAGAGCTGAGACCAGATTCACAGGCTAACATTTGGTTCCAATGCCAGAATTAAAACCCATTCATAGCATGTCACAAACACATCTTAAATGCTTGTGCAATTATGGTATTAGCTGTGGCTGTTGTGTGCAAATTTACCATTGGACCAAAGGTTAGGGTTAGAGTGTGTATAGTTTCACTACCTACCTAAAACTGAGCAGGTCTTACTTTAATCATTAAAAAAATTGTTCACCTTATTTCAAAACTTAAAATAGTACTTTAGAATTATTTTTTTTAAAAAAGAAAGAAAGATATTTTTGTATTCAAACCCTTTTTTAAAATTCATTTTGCAGTTTTGTTTCTTTGATGATTTAAAAGTCACAAGACTGATAAACCTCAGACAGATGCCACTCTGATAAGGTAAGATAGCCAGAAAGATGGCAACTGTTTTCATTTCGGAAGAAACAAAGTCCTGTACCTTGTTCCAAGGTATGAACAGCAGTAATAAATCAATTCAGATCAAACCTTAACAAAAATGTGTCATTACATCTGTTACATGTAACAGCCATGGCACCAGCCATCAACAACTCCGTCAACAACCTCATGAAAACAGGTTTGTCATTTAAAAAATTCACTTATCAATCGAAAACGAACAACTAACCCTGCTTCAGAGGTCATCACATTCACAGCTTGTGTTATGCATTTAGAAGTGATACTGCTACTGAATAGCAAAAAAGCAAAAAAGCAAAAAAAAAAAAAATAAGCCTCTTATTTACAATGAAAGTTATGTTTGGCACTATTATATGAATATTCTTCTTTTGCATCACTAAACCAACTACTTCCATAAATTCATCATCTAGGAGATGATATCTTGAAATGGTTAATGTTATAAACCACAGATTCTCTATTGAGGTATGTTGAGCAACTAGGTGTTCTTGATAGGACTCATTAATCAGTGATAGAAATGAAATGCATACACAAGTCTTGGCTTGCTGCAAAAATTGTTTTTGCCTGGAAAACAGCTGCAGAATTCAATACAGCCAATGAACCTGGCATTAATATATGATGGAGAAACTAAATTTTGATAAAAAGGACATTAAAGGATCATATTGTGAAAACTAAACTGATTCCCCTGAAAGAAACTTTTTTGTATCCAGAGGTCCACATTTGAGAGAAGCCAACATGTGTATTCAACCAAGTACAGGTGGTCTGGGACTTGTTCAACTGTTGATTCTGCAGAGTGGTACAAAATTTATACCAGTGACATCGTTTACATGGTTTTCCTGCATTGCAATTTTCTAAGTGGTCTCTGTGAGCATGTTTTTAGTACAGTAAATCTAAAGCTGAGCTAAAATCATCCCAGAACTGTTATTTAAATCATATATAAAATGAATTATAAAGTATACTGGATGTATTTCCGCTCAAGGATTTTGTAGAACTCCGTATACTGTATAAAAGCAAACACTGAAATACTGCAAGAGAATGTATTGTCTTAAGCCAGACATTGCTACTTCTAAGACCTGGTAAGCAGCACAAAATGAAACACAGATGGTATTATTAATCTCCAGCATCGGTTCAATAAACTGAACCATTGTATTGTTTACTTTTGTGTAATTAATTTTACAATCAGATGAAGCAGCAGTCAGGGTGCAGATTTCTTTCCCAAAATATTCTGTATTCAGTAGCTGTTCAAGACTAAGATGCTAAAACGACGTACAAACCCTGACAGACAGATCAGCTTCACTCACCTGCCACTCGTGCTGCTGCTGGTACTGCTGACCGAGTCTGAACTGGATGAGCGGCTGCGAGAGCCTGACCCACTGTGGGAGCGTGGAGGACGGGTGGCCTGACTTGCCAGTCTCTGAGGTGAGGGATTCCGCGAATGTGATGAGTGTGGAGATCGGCTGCGACTGTGCCGGTACGACCTCTCCCCGCGCCGACCCCTGTCCTCCCGGTAAAGGTCCCTGTGAACCACACTGGCCAAAGTAAAGGGTTCCCTGGCACGAGATTCATAGCGAGGCTCCGGGGTCTCAAAGCGACATGGGCTCCTGCTGTGGGAGCGGTAAAAGCCAACCCCACTGGATGTAGATCCTCCACTTCCTCCCGTTGTGGCCCCTGCTGATCCACCTGTTCCTGTGTTGCCAGCAACAGCACTAACAATAGTTCCAACAACTCCTGATGACACTGTTGTACCACTTCCACTGGAGGTACCAGACCCACTCCCAGCTGTACTTAGAGTCCTCTCTCTTGCATCACGATAATAGTCCGTTTCATAGTGCCGCTGCCGTTCAAAACTGCTACCAGGACGATCGTGATGTCCGTAGGCACTGTGATCATACGCCCGATCCCGGCTTTCAGTCGTCCTAACAAACAGAAGAAAAGAAAGAACGACATCACATTACAGTTACATTTAAGACATTTAAAACAGCTTTTAGCATCAGATAGTGGACAAACAAAATTATCAGGTGTCTCTGGTGGGTTTTCCTTAATTAGACAAATGGGAAGAAGGGGCATCAAAGTGTTTTGAGAAGAGTAGCTTTTAAACATCTAATTATTTTCCAGCTGACAGACTGAACTACAAGGGGATAGAAATTATTAACCGATTCAGACAACTGAACGCCTTGTCTAACATGTTTTCTCAACAGTTTATAACTTGGAGATAAAACGTATCCTTCCGCCATCACGACAGCCTGTGTTTACAACAAAAATGCTTTGAGTAACTGTCTTTAGCACACAGGCTTTGAGCTTATTTTGTTAAAAACTGCTTTTCCTGTGTTTTTATTATTACCAGTTCAAGCTTCAAAGAGACAAATAACTTCCCCACACCCAAATGTAAATGTAACAGACAACAGTATATCAAAGATACAATCAACACACTCAGAAGAGATTTTTAGTGCATGGCATGCATTCAGTGTTCAATGCAAAAGATATCAGCAGCTTATTTCACTGTTTATTTCACAAACAAAGAGAAGAATTACTTATAAAAAAGGGAATTACAATAAAGATTTGTGCCAGTATAGATTGTTAATTCATTCTTGTCTTGTAACATCTAGCTAACTGCACCAAAGCCCACTATTTTGAGGCGTTTTATCATTTATCTGGGAGCCACTGTTGAAGGTTTTTGAGGGTGACTTATGACAAGCCTTTTGTTTATAATGTTACACAATTTGACACCACTTGTTCTCCTGAAAGCTCTTCAAAGCATCTTTTATAAAGCTGCACATTAGAAACAGTGCTAATAAGGACATTCTGTTCAGACCTGAACATCCTCTTACTGAATAAAGCAATCAGAATTTAATTTGGTAATACGACTGCTGTGTCATTACAGCAGTCATATTACCCAACTCCCTGTAATGAGCAGGACAGGACAGCAATTACCACTGTTTGAATTCAGATCAAATTATAATCAGCAAATTAGCCATGATGTTCCAACACAGGGTGGAGTGTGGTTTAATAGAACCACAGTTACAAACCCCAATGAAATTGGGGGTTTTTTCTTCTTTTTTTTAAAATAACAGACTATGTTTCAATCGTTGTCCAGTTCAAACACTGACATTTATGATAGAGCCAAATTGGAATGGAAAACAAACCTCAACTGGCAAACGAACAAACAGATAAACAAAAATCATAAAAACTTGGAGTATTCATGTGTAATATCCTTTGAACTGCAAATACATACAGTATATTAATACCTACACTGCAAAAGATTGAAAATATTTATATCAAGGACTAAGAAATCTGATGGAAAATCAGACACAAAATATATAAATTTCAAACTAGAATTTATTATGTCAGGAAAACCAACTGGATGTGCACAGCACCCTGCTAGGCTACTGCTCCAATGCCCATGCCTCCTAACTGCAGCATCCTTCGGCTTCAGTCTGCACAGGGATAAAAAGTCCTTGGTTCCTGGTACTGGGACATTTTCACATCCTTGCTTACTACTTTCCCCAGCCCTACTGTCCACTTTCATCCAATATTGGCTACCCAAAAAAGGCTGTAACAACTGTAAAAAATAGCGAAGGGTCGCATAAGTGGAACCTTAGTTTTAACAAAACATATATGATACTCTGTCTCCTTTTAGTGTGAACTTAAACTTGTAACATCAAGTGTGAGAAAACTGACTTAATAATAATCCAATACAGCCAATTCCAAGATCTACAAATTCGCCCTGCTGATAATTGGTAAGAGGCAACAAAATCCTTAGGCCCTTGATTGATTTGGATCATCAGAGATGTTTCAATTAAATTAGCGTTGTCTATGCGAATATTAATTGCATCCATTTAGCAAAACTGGCACAGACAAAAAACTGAATACAAATCAAAGACATTTGCAATGTGGAACCTTTTTAAAAACAGAGGCCTTAGCAGCAGCATTGTTCAACTGGTACTTTCCTAATGACATAGTGCTTTCTGTTTTGAATCTCAAGCAAGTGTTTGTAATTAGTTTGTTCATCAACACATTGGACATTTTACTGCCTTCCTACTGTGATCTATGAGTTTTATGATTTTCAAACTTTCTTGTGCTTAACAAATTCAAAAATTGTTCAGTTTTTCTGCTCGAATGGTATGATGTGAAAAATTCTACACCAGCTAAAAGCTTAACACCTTTCAATGTTTTTAAGGTTTAGACTATGGTCTTGGAGTGATTTAGAAAAGATATCTACTGTATGTGACTTTTCATAGCTAAAAACCTTTACAGAAACAAGATGCCTGCATCTCAGTCTGAGCTTTAGAAACCTAGTAACGTAGGATACAAGAGGTGTGAACACGAGGCTGCTGTCACTTCTCTGAAGATGTATGACACAAGCATCTTCCTCGGCATCACTGATGCCCTGCGATGTCCTGAGAGGCATTTTGCTAAATGATCCATAAGATGAGTTTCTTAAAATGCCCAACCTGACCTTTACACCTGACGAAAAATGTGTTACGCATATCTACACCCACATTTTATTGCTATACTTAGAGGACTTTGCTAGGCTGCAGTCATCCCATAAGCTTAACCCTCTGTGAAAATTATCAACCATTTGACCCTTTCTGCAACATAAAATGCCATTCTTTTCTTGGAATATATAGGATTTAGTTCCTCCTTGACAGAGTAAAATGGAAGCCTAAACAGACTGATAGTCACTACATATAAGAGCTTAATCAGTTTTGTTTTCGTCAGTGAAAAACATCTGATACAAAGCTATGGACACTAACAACGTTTTATGCTATAGACCATCTTTTATTAACTCACCATGGGCACAAGAAGAAAAGGCTGCATGCACATAGTGTCCTGGATGTTGAGGATGAATTGGTTTAGGACACCAGCACTATGTCTGTATTTTACTGCACCATATATAAAGTACAGCGGGTCAGGGGCAAATTCTGTTTCATCTTATTTGATTTAATCATCTGTGTGCTGGATTCATGAATAACATCTATGGCACAGCGATGTCTGCTGTGAAAGTGATGGATTACCTTGACCCCCAGATGCTCTCAAAAATGCTAATTTGGTGGCGCAGGCTCACTGCTCAATAGATAGCCTTCAATTTCACTTCAATTTCACTTTACACAAAACAGGTTCTACATTATTCATGGAGCTTAAAAATAATTCAGTTAGACTTTTTTGGCAGAATTTCCATCAGTGTTTGATTATTAGTCTGCTCTGGTGCATGCTAAGCACATCAACTGTTTTGGGATTACGTGAACAGCATAATTATGAGGACGCATTCCAGCAGCATGCTAAAAAGGCATCTTATGCGGAGGCTCAGTTGTGTGGGAGCAATATGTGCATATCAATTTAATTTGAAATTTCCAACGCTATTGTAAGCAAGTAGTCTATTGTTAAATATCCTTCAGCCATGCTAAATAAATGTGCAAATTATAAAGTGACTTTATGTCCTTTCAGGCTAAAGCAAAAACCAAAGCATAATATCATATTGTAAAATATTTTGTTATATATTATGACAAAGTACATTTTTGAAATTTATTTCAAAAATATGAATACCATAATCCACTGAATTCAATACCTGACTAATCAAGGCAATGCATCATAATGAAGAAACAACCCAGACATCAGCCCTGCTCATTGATTTGCAACACTGCCTGCAATAGTGTAATACAACCAGAAATTAAAAAGCCAGAAATACCATACATATAATAAAGTATAAATGGAAGAGAAAAATCCCTGACCAGTGGCAAATTTCTGCCATCGGACAGCAATTATGGTTCTATCAGCTAACCCTATGTGGAGCCGTTTAAATCCACTTTGGATGGATATAATTTCTCCACCTGCATATTTCCCATGAGTGACTGTGGTCAATATTCTAATAAAATTTATATGCTTTATAAATAATCTTAAAAGAATCATATTTCTCAGGAGTGTACGTTTAAGAATCAAATTCTGAGTCTGCACCCTGTGACAAGTTATAAAGTATTCATATCCTACTCCTGTCCCATAAAGGGACGCTAAGGACATTTTAAAACTATAACGGCGAGGCAGGAACAAAAGATATTAGGGCTGGAACTAATGGTTATTTTCATTATTGATCACTTTGCAGGTTATTCTGTAATTAAAATCAATCAATCATTTGGTCTATAATCATTTTATGACTGCTTTTTTCTAAGGTATCTAAGGTGACATTTTAAATGTAGTTTTTTCCCCACATGCAAAAATGACATACAGAGAGAAAAGCATAAAATTAAAATTGATTATTTTTCTTTTGATGATTAATCAACGAGTCATTTTAACAATATGAAACGCCAACATACTCCAAAAAAAAGACTTTGACCTTGAACAAACGTGAATTTAATGCAATCTGAGATGTTAATTTAATTTTTTTTCAGCCATTGGTATACAAACACTGCATGAATATGTCTAGCATTTTTATCTTTGATATTTTAACATATTATGCTTTTTTTTTTTTACTGCCATTCTAATTATCATGGTGCCAATTATGATTTATTTAAATCTTAATCAGAATCCACAGCCCAATACCTTGTATTATATAAAGACAGTGATGGATATTAAAAGAGATCTTTGTATATTTTGCTCAATTGTCATGAAAACAGGTGAAAAGTGGTTGTATTCATTATAAGAGGAACAGGGGACAAGAGCTGAAAGTGGGGTCAGGTGAGGGGAAGAGAAAGGAAAGCAATACAAGGTAAGGTATAGATTTCTGCATATAGACACACAGGCAGTAATAACAGTGTATGTACCAGCTACGTCGGTTAGTGGGGAAAATGGAGAGAGACAGGGGTTCAAACTAGGGGGTTAGAGAGGACAGCTAAAATACACAGGGCAGGGCATACCAACCTTTTGAGAGAGTGGTAACTTGACCTATAATTCCAAATACAATCTAGGGAGACAGAACTTTGTGAGCAGAAAAAATGGGCAAAAATGTTGAGTGGAGACGGAAAAAACTGAAGCAAAACAGTCACATTAGAAAACGTAATCCTCATCTTCAGGGAAGGAGACCTTGTGTTCTTTCAAGAGCTGGAGTGTCTGTTGCGATTAAAATGATGAAAACAAACATGGCCTTGTACTGATCCACATTAGGATGTTTTATATGCTGGAAAATGTCAATTTGAGTCCATATATCCATCCACAACACGTGGGAGGGAAAAGTAACAGAGTTGCACTTGAGTCCAGTAAAACAAATACATGATATCCAGGAGTCTGTCTTCAGTAAGTATTTAAAATTGATTCCAAACAGCAATGATGGAAAAATTTAAGTCTTGCATCTTCATTTGTGATGTCTCACAAATTCCACTTTGGTCACACTGTGCTCAGCTGCAAAGTAGTCAAATTCCTTTGACAGAGGGATGGAAATCTGACCATGACAAATTAAGAATAAAGAACTTGTCTCTTAATGATAATCCAGATTCTTGCTCAAAGTCACACTGTATTCATTCCCAGGGTGGAGACCGGTTTTGAAGCTCATGGATGTTCATGTCTGTTGTCTACCTCCTTTCCAAGCAGGATAGCCTGCATTCAGTCCAAACCAGAGCTGAGTCAATAAGAAAAGCAAGTTCATGGGTGCATCTGAGTTCATTGATTCTGTATGTGATTGTATCCAATGTTTAGTTATAGTTCCACATTTAGGAAAGGAGCAGGTAATCCACAGACATGAGGTAGATTATCTCCAACATCAACTTTCCAGTCTCAACTTCCGCCATTCTTCTTTGAACTGTACGATCCACACGTAGTCCATATCGGTCCTCATTAGATCTGAGTCTCAGTCGCAGAAAGGTAAAAATAATCTCCACAAAAATAAGACAGGAGGGGGGGAAAGGTCTATTGCTCACTTGTTTTTGTTGTCTCTACTGAGTTGCATCACCAGTAGAGGTCTCCCAGCACTCAAATTGTAATGCCCTGATTTTAGATATAATCCAAAATAAAACAATTTAAAAAAAACAAAAACAAAAAGAACCAAGAAAGGAACCCATACCTTTAGTATGATAGCATATCCTCAAGGTGTCTGGCCAGTATTAATCCAACAAAGGGGAATAAATATCCTGTGTAGGTTATCCACATGACTCCAGCCCGCGAGAGAAGTGAACACCTCCGTGAGGTGTGCGCGTTAATTGAAAACCAAATTAGACTAATCCAGACAATGGTGTCTTTTACATATAATGTGTGCTCTTGGTTGTTTTGTTACATGAGGAAAAAAGGGTGACATTAATCCACCGAGCAGGGCACGTAACTCCAGATTAGGGGAATCCCAGGGATGGCCGCTGGACCACTCTCTCTTTTTCTCTCTCTCTCTCTCACTCTCTCCCTCTCTCTCTCTCCAGCAATCTCCAATAATCCTGGGAATTTTTTACGATATCCAATCTTTGCCCCGCATTTTCCGCAAATGATATATCCACCTCACAGAGATGTTTAAGCTCACAAAGATAATCCCCACCAGCCATTTTAACTACTGACTATTTGTTTAAGCGATAGATACACTTGTGTGTTTGCATAAACATGCTCTCACTTATGGAATATCTTGGTGTCTACCTGCAAGAGTGACTCCAGGAGCACTGGCCACGCTCTGAGGACTTTAGAGGGCATCCCTACAAGACTCAATTCTTGAGCATTAACTCTTTTTCTCCTCTCCCCCCAAAACAAGTAAATGAACAGATGGTGGGAAGATGCTTGGAGGTAAGGTGTTAACCAGAAACCACGGTTCCCCCTGCCTTCAGAGAAACTTTGTCCACTTACCCGTCTAGTCTGCGTTCATAGCGTCCATCTCTGCTGTGAAGCGACGTGGGGGGGCCATACACAGCCCCCCCTGCCGCCCTTGTGAACCCTGATACATCCCGGCCACGAGAGCCTAGGGACAGACTATCGTCCAGCCCCCTTGCGGCACTCGGAATTGTGCCTGGTTCATTGTAATCAGTGCGCAGGTCTCTGTCCCCCATCTTGTTGATAGCATTATGAGCCTTCTGAGCACTTTTAATGTCCACAAAATCCACAAAGGCTGCCACGCCACCTTCTGAACCCCGCTTGGGCAAGACCTTGACACTCTCCACACGTCCATATCTAAAACAAAAAAAAAAGAAAAAACATGTAATCACTAGGTTTTAAACTGGAATTATTGCACATCAGTGTTTATGAAAACAGCGTGATCAGTTCGAATTCTTTGTAAAAAATAACACCATTTCCAAACAATGACACCTCCATTTTTTCATACTAAATAGTGAGGAATATAATTATGTCTGTGTGTGTGTGTAGAGAGAGAGAGAGAGAGAGAGAGAGAGAGAGAGAGAGAGAGAGAGAGAGAGGGGTGGGAGGCAAGGTGGCTCTGATACTCTTATTTTTTGTTCTGTGGTACTTTCTTACAAGGCAACAGTAACCCAGCAACTGGACTAGAAACCTTGGCACGCTGCATTTTAATAAATGCATATATTTTCTAACATTAGCATGTTTTCTAGAGGGAAGGTGCTCTCCTAGGCTTATAGCTACTGGAAAGCATACAGATGAGGTTTGGGGTGCATATAAAGATACGTTTCCTGGTTCTGATTCTAAAAAAAACAATAATGTCTATAGACTGCATCCTTTTCATAACGAGCAAAGCACTTGTGGTGCAATCTTAAATACACCAGCTCAAGATATAATGGAATTTATAAGGGTAAGTATTCCTTTGTTTCCTTAATAAGCTTGCAAATACCTCGTTAAGTGATGGTTAAATTGACTGACGGGAAGTCTATTACACAAAATTTGCAGGCCCAGTCTGGGATTACAAAGCTTGCTCTCATCTATACGCTTTGACCCCCCACACCCCATATGAATCCTTTCAGAGTGGGGTTTTTTTCTTCCACTGTCCGACAGAGACAGTAGGGTGTCCATAAATTTATTGGCATGCCAGTTCCCAACATTGAACAGCCTCCGACGCCATTTTAGAAAAGCTGTTCACACTGCTTACTCATTCTGCCGTCCCCCATCTTCAATGACTTCTATCACACATTGGGCTGTCATGCACCTGCATGCTCTGACTACCTCTGGGTTAACGCTGGAGCTGAGGCAGCACGCTAGAAAGGACTCGCCGACACAGTTCCCCTCCGCTGCTGCAATAACATGCTGCCGGATCACCATCCCCCAAACATAACGTTACGCACATCATAGCAGGGGCTAATGTAAATAAAACGGCATAGGTAGCCCATTATTGCGCGTTCTGCAGCAAGGCTGCATGAATCAGACACGAACCATATTTGTAGTTCACTCGCTGCATCCGTCTACCCGAAATAATGAGACCACAGTGCAAAGCACGAAATTAATATCCGTTTATGTCTTTTGTATGCTGTTGGACAAACCTGCCTTTCGGTTACAATTTTGTTCAACGGACATGTACGATTTATGTTGGTAATTGAGCAGCTTTCGTTCGATATGGCGACGCCTACACAGTAAAAGAAGGCAACGTTGCTCATATAGGTAGACTGATGTTTTTCAGCAGGCTCGTCTCCAACACATATGGACGGAGAGGCGGGCTGCTATTTCCTTGACAGCCGAGAAAAAAGAGGCGAGAGCGCGTAGACAACCGTGAGAGCCACACAAAAAACACATCACATTTACATTTTCCCCGTCCACGGAAGACAACAAAGAGCTAAAACCCTATAAATGGTGCACGGGTTTGGTCTGATCCTGTCGCCCGAACAAAAAGCTAAATTTTAATATTGTAATAAAAACATCGATGTGTTGTCTGATTTCCCTTAAATTAGATCACGCTGCAGGCTGTGCAAGTCAGCAGCGGGGGGGAGCAACGCGGTAATAATGGAGGAAAGAAATAATTTCTGTGGACATACGCGCACAGAGTAAACACAGGGAGCCCAGTACAACGTTACAATGTTGCACATCACTTAACATGGAGCAGCCTGTTCAATCACAGCCTGTTTGCAACAACGTTGCAGCGTGGATGGCGGCGTGATGTCGCGCCACCTTGTAGGTTTCACTGACTTGTGTTAGGTTAAATGGAAAACGGTTCTTGCAAGAGCTACAGTCCACTCTGGTAGAGGGAAACATGGGATGTTACTCAGCCATACTTTGTGCATAGGTTCGGATGAAAGCACTGAACTGACAAACTCACAGAGTCAAGTGAAACACCGGGTGCCTGATTTGCCCAGGCACCAGAAAACACACGGCGACAGACTGCCACAGATGCACATTGTGAAATGCATTGCTTGTACAATGCTAGCAGCTCGCCAGGTAGACTGAAGTTTGTTTACACTGACAGCGCTGTTAGCGTCTACGCTTCAGAAATACGTATTTTTTTTTACGGTGGCCAGGTGGAAAGGTGGGTTTCAGAACAGTCCGTTTGTTACCAGGTGGGTATGTGCAGCCACGCAGCACGAAAGGACAAGTAAAGTTACCACCAAGCCTGCAAGTTAGTGACCGTGTCAAAATGGCAAAACCATATGTCCGCTAGCTGGGTGGCTGAAGCGTGCTAGCCGCTTTCTTTCTTATCTCAGCTGAAATGCAGCAGCGTTGTTGCTTATGGAGAGCTGACAGCACAGTTGCCAAATGGGACTTCGCTACAGGGGAACCTCCTGCTTCATCCCGACTTCACTAAAATGTGACACAACAGAGAGAGATGCTGGCCATGCACTCGTCGTTACGCTACAGACACACGCACACATACATACACACATACGTATCGCTCATTGGTGTCTTTACTCACCGCTTGAAGTGCTCAATGATTTTCTCTTCTCGCACATTTTCGGGTAAATTTCCCACCCATAAATGTCTGGTTTCCCGGACCATACTGTGTGCTCCTGTTCCCCTATCATACAGATGAGTTTGCTATGTCAGTTTCTTCCCGTGCAAAATAGAAAACGTTTGCAAAATACACGCCGGAAAAGAAAAATACTCGGCGCGAATCATTGACTGCTCGTTGTGACCCAATGTAAACCATTAGGTTGGATCCCCGCACGCTGTTTGATACTCTTCACTGTTAAAGCGCGATCTTGCACCTCGTGAACGCGCTCCGGACTGTTCCCGTGACTAGGCGCGTCCCTGACACCATGCGACCTTTGGGTGTCGAAAGAAAGCATGTAGCTTCCTAAAAAGATGCAGCAACTTCGCTTGTAATGAGAGGCACACCGCGCAGGCGTGGCTTTGTGTGTGAACTTCTTTTTTTCTCCCCGATGAGATCGTCTTCCGCCCCTGCGCATGCGCGAGAAAACCCCTGGTTGAATGAAGGTGCTTTGACATCTGAGAAGCTTTGACTCACAGGAGGATCCCATCACTGCCAGTTGGGTATGGCATGGTGAGACACTTTGCATACAGTGAAACCAAATGAGGCCGAGTTTGATATTTAAATGTCTGTGTCTGACTGTTTTTGAATAGAAGAAGCTACATTTAATTTTTCTATAAATGCACAGGGAAAATGATCAAGGGAGCCACAGGCCTGCATTTCATAGAAGTAGGCTGTCATTCAGATGAGTCTGTTTAGGTACGTCAATCATTTATCCCTCTGGCTACATACTAATAATTACAGGGTTTAATTTCTATGGGCCCATTTTGTGCTTGGCTGTAGCTTCCTCCTGTGCCTGAACAGACTAATCAACTTTTCGTCACCACTAATTGCTCTGTTTGTCTCCAGAGCTTAGGTTAGCATTTCTGCATGCAAGGGGTCTGTCATAGTTAAGGGGCTTTCTAAGCTGTGTTGAGGATTTTGACACATTAAGCGGAAACGTAAGGCTGAAGGAAACAGGAAACTGTTGAAGGTGTCTGAATTTTAATGATTAGCAATTTTGAGTCTGTGAAGAGCTTCAGCAAAACAATAGTCTGTAACATAAGCTGAAATGTCCATAGACCCCATAAAAGTTAAATTATTGCTCTCTTTATAATGGAGCAGCCTCTAAATGTGTTGATACTATAACAGAATAGATTGCAATCTAGAATGTCTATTTCTAGGTTTAAGAGGTTGTTGTTGTTGTTTTAATTATTAAGTATACTTTTGGTCCATAAAGTTAAAATGATATAAACCTATGTCAAAATAAAGTGTTCAGAGACTGACACACTGATGCAGTGCTGTCACCTGTCTGTAGAATAACAGACCAATTACAGCTCACAAGCCCATAATATTCAGTTTTACAGAACTGTAGACAATCATGTAGTTAGTGACTTATGCATCACCAAAGATTGTCCATCCATTAGATACAGAAATGCTGCTCTGAACCCATTAGTGTAAAATAAAAAGTAGGGTTTACTTCAAGTAAAACTGTCAAAGATGTCAAAGATACTGTTTAAAAGAATACCCTCAAAAAGTAAGGAGGGCTGGCAGCTATAGAATTATAGTTTGACAAAAAAAGTATTCAGTCGAACCAGAATCCTTATACAAGCCATTAAGTTGACTTAATATATTCAGAAACAGAATTGCTCACATTCTTGAGCGCAGCGTTGTTAGACCTGTTAACACCACTGAAAAAACACACACCACTAAAACAAAACGATTAGGCATTAGAAGATTTTGCTGAAGATTCACAATACCAAAATCTGCACAGCAGGATGAACACAAGATCTGGCAGAATAGCAGCGCAACAGACAGGAGACAATCAGACTTATTCACTAAGAACTTCCCTATAATGTTCGTACTTTGTCAGCTTTACACTTTGAATAGTCGCATTGTCTGCCTTTTGTTTGTAATACCTGTGGGCCGCTGGGACAAAACTATTATCTCTAGTGGGACACAAAATGGTGTAGAGGCTATCAAGTCCAAAACTTTGACCTGGTCTAAGCTCAGTTTAAAGCTAATAAGTAACATGAGCAATTGGGCTCATGTCCAAAGGTTCAACAGACCACAGCCCTGACAAGCGGTAAATAAAAGCAGCACAATTTTTAAGCATTTGTCCAAGACTATTCCTCTTAGAAACATTTGCAATTCCAGTTTAATGCGCAGATTACTTGAAAAATAATGCCAATCCAATCATGGGGTCCACATTTTAAGCAAAATGGCTGTTGAACTGAGATTCAGCTCATTTGCCCTAGACTACAGTTTGCCCATACTGATGCTGAATGCAACGTAAAGCCAATGGAAAACGATTATTTCCGTAAAGTTTGGCACAGAAAAGCGCTGTTACTACACTACAGCATTATTCTGCTTTTGTTACTATATTAAGCACGCATATTGAAGGCACAAGTGCGCCTGCGCGAAAATGCGGTAACAGGGGACTCGCGAAACGATTCTGCGCATGCGTCCAGCGTGCCTATCAGATGAGAACAGAAAAGTCTGGAACTCTCCAGAGGAGGTGACAACAACTGCTCAGTCATTTCAATGGGCATTTTCACCATATTCGGGTGCTCATGGAGAAGGTCCTCCCTGTGTCTACTGAATCCGTCCTGATGTGGAACTTTATTCAGTTATAAATCCAATAAACCCATGGGAGTACAATTTCCTATTTTGGTGGATCGACTAGACACCAAAACCAAATTTCCTCTTCAGTGACTCTCAGACCTGGATTATCTCGGGAACTGGACCGCCAGGCTAATGTACTCACTGTAATTTCACACGCCTTTTTTCCTGACACGGAATGACGGGACTGATAAAACAAAAACCTTATCCTGGAATATGTTTCTGTCATTCCCCAGCTCTCAATAAAAGACACATCCTATGGGCATAATACCGGCGTCAAAATGTGGATTTAATTTGATGTGTGTGTGTGTCAGATACGTCCTAAATTGTCACAAGAAGCCAGGCTTAAATGTCATCGAGAAAATGTCGCAAAACTCGGCAGTAAATGCGGTAACAAGAGTAACAGCACCCATTAAAGCCTCCCGGGTGATAAAAACGCGAATTTGGTGTCATTATGTGCACAGCGTCCAGTAATGTGGGCTATTGGGTTTTTTTTCCATAATTCCTCTTTGTCAGCAAGAATTCATATGGAGCTAAAGTCGGAGTAAAACCAAGCCTTTCCTTTGTCTAACGCCATTTTGTGTGACTTTACAGCACTAACGTCGTCGTCAGCCATTTTGCCTTTTCTTTTCAACCAGACAATCTCTGGAGAGACACGACAAAAGCGGAGTGATATTTACAGGCCCTTAGGTTGTGTGGAAATAGAGCTAACCGACTAATATGACAAGAATTTAATAAGCTCACCCAGTTGCCTAACTGTGGGACGGACTTTGTGCCTGCATTTGTTTACGCGTACCCGTGCCAATACTGCACATTGACATCGCGAGCTGTGTCAATTTGAATAAACCTGTTACGTTCAATGCGCTCAGTCCATTTGAATGCATTACTAGCTCACGCGGCTTTATTTCATTGTAGACCCTAGAAAAGAGCCGCGTGTGATAGTCTCGTGGAATATATCCCCCTTATCACTCTCAATGTGCGTGCTGCGCGTTATTAATAATGTTTCCTCTTTGTCGTAACCGCTATGTTGTTGCTAGTTAAAGGTACAAAGAAAATAGTCCTCCCTGTGTTGGATATTAAAGAAAAACACAACGGAGTTTTGTTTTCTCCCTCCGTAAATCACACCAGTGAATGGGATAATTAGAATCAGCTGTGTCTGATTATAACAGCATAACGTACACATTATAAACCTCACTCATGTAGACCCTCATTCATCAGTGGGCTGTAGAAAGGGTTTCAAAGCCTCCAGGCTCATGGGGCCCCAGTAAGAAAATCTGGAAAAATGACTCTCTGCAGGAGTAACTGGCATGCCAAATCCTCTGGCAAGATTGCAGTGTTATTACATCCTAGCTGTCACAGGGACCCCTAAAATAACACCCAGAACTGCAAGTTTCACACCCGTTTTAGTGTTAATGAACATAACAACAAAGCTATATATAGGCAATATAAGAGCGACAGACAAGAAAAGTAATTTCCTGACATAGAGTTTGAAAAGAATAGTAATAATGAAAGACCCCTGGAGGAAAGTTATGTGAGGCACATTATACTGGAGGTCTGCTATTCCACACAGAGGCACTTGCAGTTGGATAAGCTTTTTCTGTTAGGTTAAAGAGCTGGAGGCATTTTTCTCTGAGACTGAATTTCCAAATCCCGTTAGTGATATGTTCATTTGACATTTAATGAAAAAAAATATTACACTATTACATATATATATATATATATATATTACATATAAGTACAAAAGCATTCATTGTCAGTGGAGCTATAAAAGGATATTAACTGATTGTCATTAAAAAGAAGTACCCATAGATTTGTTTTTGTTGTTTTTTTTAAATCTTAGAGTTTCTATCTCTGATGCACCTTTCTTTGTGCCTGCGGTCTTCGTTGATGTTCTCTTTGTACATTTTCTGTATAATCCTCTTCATCCTACATGCACAAAAAAATAGGACAGATTAAATGCATAATATTATATGAAAACAGAGTGTTATACAAAGCTGCTGGCCAGCATACATAGTCAGAATAGCTTCTATAATTATTGTTATTCACAAAAAATATGTATTATATTAATACCAATAATATTGCATTGATTTTAATGTATTGTTGAATTTACTGTAAGTCTTCAAGGTAAAGACATTAAGGCGAATCAATCTCAACAACTTCTTATTTGCAGAATAGTTTCCCTCCTTAAAGCCAATTCAAAGAAATACACAAAATGCACCTTTTATAAGCACCACATCAGCAGCGTGTGCTTTTATTTGAATCTCCAAACTATTTGAACAGGCGTTAGCTCAGTGAAATGAAAACTAGGTTCAGTATTCTGAATTAGAGAATACTTTGACCTGAATCTGTCGTGGGGATCTTAAACCTTCACCACCTGGGATACAAGTTTGAGAAGTTCACTCTCATCTTGGGACCCAGTCTAATGAACACATCGATATTCTGCCCCAGTTTTGGGGTCCCGCTGGACACAAAGTGCTTTTGGCCCTGTGCGCTGCTTCCAGAGAGACTCACTGACCTCTGAGGATGCTGCATCCAGCAGATCCATGGTGGGGAATAGACAGCTGGCCTCACCCAGGAAACACATTAGTATGTGGAGCACGTCGGCCCAACGTCCAACAGTCAGCATCAGGACCATCAAACCACCGAGACGCACTACCACTGTGTTTAGAACAGCCTGGCTGCCTGGCAGACGGTGCTGCTCCTCTGCGGAACCAAAACGCAGCATTAGAGGGAAATATTTTCTTCATTTTTATTTTCAAGAAGCTCAAATTAGTGATGTGTGCATCGGTGGTGAGACAAGACTGTACAGAGGCATCAAACTAATCAATTAAAGGCTGTAGCATTACTTTAACAGATTCACCTGTGTCTGATGAGCACTACACTTTAATCTCTGTTGTGGTTTTTTTTCTTATTTTTATGAGTCTCTCACCCTGCATGTACACGACCAAGAGTGTGTAGCAGATAGTCAGTGGTGTCCAAAACCTGAGGGCCTCTGTAGCTGAGAGGAAATGCTTATTGATGATTGATATGGCAGCAACCACAGCCACAGAGAAAGTGATGATCATAGTCCTGCACAGCATGGGCAGCAGGCAGCGGCCTGATGTGAGGAGGCTGATGCAAATGCCGCAGTAGCGCTGTGAGCTGTGCAGCTTATACAGAGCTGTGACATGGTGCAGCAGGAGTGTGGCCTGCCTTGCCAGGAACCAGCTGAGTGCCGCTGCCAGGAGAAGACATAGCCAGCGCTGGGATGCCCCCTCATGGAGAAAATGTAAACTGCAGCTTAAGGCACAGCCCAGAGAGAACTGGCTTTGAACTAACAGCTGCTGCAGAAATTTCCTGGACTCCTGGGGAATAAAGGAGCATATGAACAGAGCTGATGGATGAATCAAAACAGATGATGGGCTGTTTGTTAAAGCAGGTATCATAACTCATCACGCGATGAAAAATCAAGCTATTAAATTGAACAGTAGAAGCAACAAGCAAATGAGGTGATGCATTTAAGTATCTTGTACATTTATTATTATTTTTTTATCATGTGGTTGGTTTCTTACTGGCCCAGCTGTCACCAATCCAGAGATGGCGCGAAGGCAAAACTCTAGTACGACCAGGGAGGCAACACGGGAGCCCACAATAGCCAGCATCCCAGTCACAAAGAAAAACTGGATCATTGCAGGAATTCCAGTTTTAATTCTCCCTCGATGGCTGGGTGTCCTTTGACTTGATGCATCTTTATCATTTTTGTCACTCCAGCTGTGGATTACAGGCAATAAATAAAACATTTTTTTAGAAACAGGAATGATTAGATAGGCAGTGGTAAACATTTCAACTTGTCATGCAACCTAACATGAAATTCCTTTGTGTGCACATATATTAATGGACAATTTCCTCACCTCTCCTCCTCTAGAAATAAGTGCACCCTCATCAAGGAGCATAGCACAGAGATCCCACAAGCACCTACCAGTCCTGCAGGTCACATAATACTGAATTTGACAACCAACAACACACTCCAGCCACTCACTGAGAAATAGTTAGAAAGCAGCCCTTGTACGTCAGTGAAATGAAGCTTACCTTGAAGCAAACAGTCCAGTGGATTTGTATCCAGAGTCAACCACCCTGGCAGGAAGTAAGAAGTCGGAAGGAGCGACGTGATAAATGATAACATCTTACCACTTCTGGCTCAAAAGAAGACACAAAATTAAAATTTCTAACTAAAATAATTTGCATTCAGTCTAATTTAAGTCAGTCAGGAACCATATTTTGTGGTTATTCCAGATGGAATCACAGCAACATGAAGTTGTAGGCTCAGGTCTTATGTTTATCTGTACTGCCTGGGCGCTGAGCTTTGCTCATGCAGAAGCCTGTCCTTTCTGTTCTGTACCAAAGGTCATCTGCGTGTCGGGGAGGCAGCCTGAGTCATAACAAGATAATGGAGGTTATTGTACCATGGGATATACTTTAAAATCTGAAACGATGGCAGGCATCAGTTGTGCTCTGAAGTTGTCGAGAAGCTACATAAAATGTTGGACCTCCAAGGGCTTCTTCATATCATAGTTTCATCTCATAGCTTTTTTAAAAAATGATACTTTTCCTAGAGCAATATTTCAGTTCAAGTTGTTATAATAATTGTAAACTGTCATACATGTGACCAAAATATTCAGTTTGGATAAAGAGAAAGTCAACACACACACAAAACTGAAAAACTAATATGAGGAAACACGGAGTTACATAATTTTAAGTATAAAAGGTGCAGCAGTTGAGTCTTAAACTTTAATCTTTGTCCATGAGAGGGCAGCAGTGTACTCATGTTAATGAACTTGCAGCCATCACCTCTGGGCCCTGCAGGGTGAACGAACATCAGAAAAAACAAAAGTACAGGCATCAGTCTTCCTCTGGGTACCTCAGGGCCCAGTGATGTCTCTACCTGAGGCTATCTTTAACCCTTTTATCTGACTCGGGTAGTGCAGACAATATGAAGGCCGTAACAACATGATGTAGGTCACAGATATTTTCTCTGTAGTGTACAGATCTGATATAACCAGAGAA
Source organism: Datnioides undecimradiatus (assembly GCA_008933995.1). Lineage (NCBI taxonomy): Eukaryota > Metazoa > Chordata > Actinopteri > Lobotiformes > Datnioididae > Datnioides > Datnioides undecimradiatus. The sequence goes on from WARS01000068.1 coordinate 385,795, forward strand.
TGACCTCATTTACATGGACATCCCAATGTGCAAATGTACTGTTTTGTATATAGAAGGGCTGTGACATTTTTAGGTCACTGGATTTTAGACATAAGCGAGTGAGTAGCTAGAATCGCTTATTTACCTTTCATCTAAGAATGCAGGTGGGTGCCGTTATTCCAGCACAAACAGAGGTGCAACCTGTTTTATATTTAACCAAATATATTTTCATGCAGAAGGAGGAGTATTAAGAAAAGTATTTGTTTTGCAGCTCACTATCTGCACAGGATGTGATGAAACCGGAGACTAACAAACCGCACAGAGCTTAAGTTGCCCTTTATCACTCAGAATAAGTCATGTAAGGAGGTGAAAGACAAAAGCTTGAGTACAACCAATGGATTTATGACAGGCTGCCCTCAGTGCACACATGAACTATGGCCTCATACCAAGGTCTCATACCAAGCAGGAGGCATGTCTCACTCTGCTGGAAAGCGCAGCTGTGTAGGCAGGTTGCTGACTGTTTCAGACTCATACAGGTGAGCACCAGTTGAGTTGATCTGAATGTGAGGATATAAAATGAATTCTCAATCATCAAATCAATGCTTTTGAGTCTGATTGTTTTAGTCATGTGGTCTGATTTAACTACAGGACTGACTAAACACTAAGTATGTGACAGACATGGTATAAAACTAACATTAAGGAATACTTAAAGTGCATTGTCATGTATTACGAATAAATTATCAAGGTGAAAAACAATCAAACAGCTTAAAAGTCGCCTCTGACTTTCTGAATTTCTACACAGAATGAGATCTCATTCAACTCTGCTTTTTAATTTTACTGGAGTCAGGAAATCTTGTATTGCTTAACGGACATTAGTGCTGTAGACATTTTGCTACACAGACATCCTTCAGTGTGTCTGAGCGCAGACTTTATGTGTCCTGGCTGAGCAGTGAAGCAGTGAGTCAACAGTGATTCTGGGCCACAGATAAAGACTAAGGAGAGGAAAGACTTCCCACATGGACTCCAACGGCGCTGGCAGTGTGCAGTATGATCGCTGGAACGAGGACAACATCAACACGAATGTGGGGGGATCACAGTCTGCTATGATGAGGTGAGACAAAATGATGGCTGACAAAAAGATGATGTTGATGTTGTTGAGAATTTTCTGATGGTACTGAGGAGAAAATATGGAGAGTTATAGGAAGATGTGAATAAGGTCAAAACATACTGGGACATGTATGGATGGCACTGATATATGAGTTTGGAATTGGTATTTCATTCAGAATCATGTAGTTTAGCAAGTGTCAGACCTCTGACAAGATGGTTCTGATGTAATGTCATCCATCCATCCCACTTCTCCTCTCATTCTCCATTTTTCTCCTGTTGTAGTCTGAACAAGAAAAGAATCAATCTGTTGCTAGAAACACCATGACGAAATATACAGAACCATCGTACATGAGATACAATTCGAATTTTTTTGAAAGTTTGTCAAAGTTTACCACTGGGATCCCAGTAATTGAATAATACTAGCGAGCTTTTTGAAAACTCCATAGTCAGTGCAACTTAGCGATACCAAATGCTGCTGTTTGACCTGACTCTGCCTCTCTGTCTGTTACATTCACAGGATCTATAACAGAGTGTGTGTCGGCAGCACTGGAACAGCAGTGAAGGCAGCAGGAGCTTTGGCTGCACTGGTGTCCATTTACATCATAGGATACATAACGGGATACTACGTCCATAGGTGCTGACGGTGGAGCAATGAGAAGAAAGAAAAGACATTTTCCATGCATTTAGATTTAAAATATGTTTTACTTCTGAAACTAACTTAAAAACAATATGGATTTAAAACAAATCGGCTGAGTTAGGTTCTTGTATTAGCCTCGTGTCATCATTTATACATGAAATTAAAAGTTCTATCAATTCTAATTGATATCAGCGTTCATAATATCAGGCTGCACAGTTCTCAGTTCACACATCACAACGTTCATTATCAACAGTTTGCATCACATATTGCTATGCTGAACAGTATCAGAGTAGTGATGCGAAGTTTACTCAACACAACAATTATTTTAACGTTTGGCATCTTAGTGAGCTGCCTGAACACACTCAGCTTAAAGTACCTTCCTCACTAATTCACTACAGGTGCACAATGAGCACATGAAGGATCATCTCAGGTCGTTTTAATCACAGTCCACTGAGCAGGCACTGTTGCAGTCAGATGCCTGGACGGCTGCTTTGTTTTCTGCTGCAGCAGCAACACTGTTTTTATTATATTCATTAGGTTTGCCCCCATACACTGTGAAAACCAATGCTGTGTTATGTTTTGCAGATAGGGACCCAGAAGCAGACAGAGGTCCGGGAATGATGAATGAAAGTGCTATTTATAGTGAAGGGAGAGGAGAATGGAGATGGAGGGGGCAGTGAGCGATTGCTTGGGAGGCCTGAGCAGGTTCAGCAGTGGTCAGTCTATGGAGAGCGGACAGATAGAAGGAAAAGCCTTTTTCTGAAGCACAGAGAAAACACACACTTAGGCAGAGTGGGGAAAAAGTCTAGACTCACAGACGACAGCTTGAAGCATTAACTACCACATGGGCTGACTACACGGGCTGGTGACGAGTGGTTGAAGAGCTGGGGTTTATATGCTACGCATGATGAGGTAGATGGAAAGCAGGTGTGTATGATCAGTGGGTCATTGGAAGCAGGAGGGAAAGAGGACGAGGGCAACAGCCACAAAACAAACACAGAGACATAGACGCCAACAATGAAGGGAAACTGTGGAGAGGAAACACAGTGACAAACTATCATCACAGCATCACCCGTGTGATGTTTCCATCTGGTCAGGATCAGCTCCAGCCACTGACTTTCTTTTACAGTGCCTGTCTGACAGACAGTCCAGTCAGACCAATACAACCATGGACAGTCACTGTTCAGGGATCTGCTCTGTAGCCTTTATAGTAGACCTGTGACCACCCGACTCTCTCTCATGAACAGCCATGTGTCACCAACAGCAGTGGAAAGTAACTAAGTTCATTTACTTGAGTAAATATACTTATGACAGTTTTGAGGTGCTTGTACTTTTCTTCAGTATTTCCATTTTGTGCTGCTTTAAATTTCTACCTCAGGTCGTTTGTAAGGGAAATATACTTTTACTCAGCTACACTTGTTTAATAACTTAAGTTACTTGGCAGATTCAGACATTGAAATAATGCACATGCCAATGCACCTGTATTTACAATTCAATCATATAATAAACTGTATTTCAAAACTTGTCTTGTTCTGCATAATGAGTGCTTATACTTTTTGTACTTGTGTCATATTTTGTTGCTCATACTTTTGAGCTTTTAATAAATAAAATGCTGAGATTTTATAGTTATAGCTCAGTGAAATGAAAAGTAGGCTGAGCATGAGTAAACTGTGACATTTATTTGAGTATTTATCCACTGTGGTGTTGCTGCTTCTGCTTACGTAAAAGAATGAATACATGCTCCATCTTTAAAAAGGTGTTATTACATTTTAATAGTTTTCTCATATCAAATCATTGTTATCAGCAGTAAAAAGGAAACTGTCCCACTCTCACGACATCCAAACTTTGACATTACATTTACATAAGCTTGAAAATGTGCAAGGAACAAACACGCAGAGGTCCCTTTCATTCCGCAGGAAGCCACCAAACACCCGGCTATGGCTGCCAATGGGAGATAAGTTATCTAGTATTCGATGATCTATTCAGTTTTTCCTGGAATTTTATTGTCATGGTGCAACAACTACATCTGGATCATCATGTCACACTGAAGATCTGCAGTGAAGGCAATTTCACACACGTAATAAAATAACCATATTCATACATATTTGGCAGACAGCAAACTGCCAGATTTGATGCTCAGTGTATGTCAGCTCAGTGTATCAGTTCAACTACAACAATGTACACTCCTCACAAACACATCCCACCTCTCGTTCTTTATGACAAAAGCGCGTGTTCCTGACTGGTCCAGCTCTGACAGGCTGTGTTAGACACTGTGCTCGTGTTTAACGTCGTCACAGACTGGCTCAGGCTGCAGTAAAACTCATTTCTTTCCGCAGAGCGACGGCCTACGTTTTCTGGGCTCTCTCTTCAACATAGAGCTGCATCTGTCAGACAGAAAATAAGAAATCAGTGGAAGCAAATGGGAGAATTTGAATGTGACAATTCCACAAAACGTGATAACAGAGTGAAACCATGACTTGATTTTGGTGTCTCTGTTTTTGTCTGTGACCAAATGAAGCGATCAGCGAGTGGGGGTGTTTTAGCTCACTTTTACGATGTCAGATGTCATTGTCTTTAACGGGATGAGTCTAGGCTCCTGCATGTGGACCTCCTGCTCATCTGCAACTATCCACGGAAAATCCTGAAGAGGGAAATACCCAAATGTGACTCACAACATGCATAACATCATCCAGTGTTTTTTATATTTATCACAGCTGATTACGGCAGAACCAGGAAGTGATCTTGCTGTTCTGTCTGTAATAGAAATGATACATCGTGAGGTAATCTGTAATTAAAAGCTCACCTTGATGACCTGAACCTTCTCCATGTTGCGTGTAGCAGCATCTCTGGTATGTACTAGGACTGTAAATGAACAACCTGGGATTAAAAAAAAAAAAATTAATTAAAAAATAGGACAAACATGAGTTTATGGTTTGTGTCATGAGTATCATTCATGTGTCATATTATCTCCTGAACAAAGTCACTTTCTTCTGATCCTCTATTCTGGGGAGTTTCAGCTCAAATATCTTAAAGAACTTACAAGTTTTTCAATAACACACTGCTGTAAAGCTGCTTGTGTACAGTTGCCTTAGACATTTGTAGGACAAGGGAGATTTTTATACCCTGAACTACGCCTCACAGGCTTATCATGTGCCCACATTATACAAAAATCTGACTTCCTGTGTGAAGACTGGCAGAGATTAATTCTAACCACAGCCCTAACCTGGATGGTTTCAAGTTGGGCTTCCAGGGACCAAATGTGGTCTGGTAGTTTTAGTAATTCATCTGTTGTGTAGGTGGTAATGAATTCTATTAATGTTGAATTAATCGATCAAAGTTAGCATGTGAACCAAAATCTTACATCAAACATCAATCAACAAATGCTATCGATTGATATTTTTCATCACACAACAGAAACTCGACTAAAAAAAGTGTGGAAACCCTGTTGTAAAGACTTCTTAAGCTGCTAATAGAGGACAGTGGGCTGAGTCATGTCAGAAGTCTCAGGAAATGAGTTTTATATAGATGTCATATACTTTTACATGTACTTATACTCTTTACATCTTTACATTATCAGCGACCTTACCTGGTGGGTTATTATTTAAAACCGCGTCACACACACTGATCTTCAGGATGAATGCCCTCAGCAGCTGCTCCACATGTGACAGTAATGTATCTGAGCTGTAACAACAGAACCACAGGAAGCTAGTGAGCAGAATCAAAATGTATCACAAGAGAAGCGTGTTGTTTATGCTCACTGGTGGTTAAAAAAAAAAAAAGGAAGTAGGGGAATAAAACCTGATGGAGAGAAGTGTAGGCTGGGAGATCTCAAACACAAATCTCTCCACTGGATGATGCTCTTTGTCCATGATGACCACCACGACCTTCTCAGCATCATTCTGCGAGGGAAATGGAAGACTTGAGCAGGGTATATGCGTAGATAAGAGCTGGTTCTCAAATTAGCATCAGCTTCTGGCCACGGCTTACCTTTTCAATGAGTGGCTTTACACAGTGAAGTGTATCTTGGATATACTGATTCAGCTCTGGATGGCATGACATCTGGAAACAAAGACAGCATAAACAGAAGAACAGTCATCAACATACAAATGGTCACGCCTAAAAACTGTATGGCTATAGTAATTACACATGATCTGATCTGTACCTGCACTGGCACGTTGTATTTCTTTCTCTTTTGAAATATTCCAGACGGATACACTTCACGGACATACAGGATGAGATGGATAGCGACTTCCAGGAACTCGCACAGGATGTCAGCAACCACTGGAAAAGAGGAGCCAGCTGGATAATAAGATGCCTCATTCAACTAGCCAGCAATTCAAATTTGCCATATTATCTCACATGTAATGGATGACATGGTACAAGTATAAACTGGATTCTGTCGACATATTCGCTTTACACCACATGGGTTATAAACCACAGCTGGAGGAAGAATGACTGTTTTCCGGCCATTGGTTGGTTTAGTTTTCTTACCTTGTCCAAAATTAAGGTCTTGCCTTGTTAGAGTTGTCATATTTCTTTCCCAGAGACTGTCAAATGAAACAAATATCTAATGTTGTACCTAGCTAACGTTAGCAAAGCGGCGGTCAGTCAAGCGAACATCATCAAGCTGAAGCTGGATAATGTTGATATAATGCCTGGCTTGGCGGTGTCAACCAACCAGAGGATAAAGGCGATGTGTCCGTTTCTAAAAGCATTCACAGAGGATTATATAAAAACAGAGAGGCGGGATGGAACCGCGCTGAGGATACAAACACGACCTCAAACGCGGCTTCGCCTCAGTTACCAAAATTCAGGGTTTCGTCGCGCATGACATTGACGTCACGTGTTTGTTTACAAGCGCGTTATTTCTTTCCGACACGTATGTCGCGAGGAAGAAGACTCGCACGACTCTGCCTCTAAACATGACTACTGTTTGTCTCTCAACACTTCTCATGCCTTAGTCCGAGCCATTGGCCCTGGGCTAATTCAACCAACCAAGTCAATCAGTGGCAGACTAGGGCGGGTCTTCGAGGAATACGGCGGGGGAAAATGCTTACCGTCCACTACTGATGACGTTGCTTGGCCATACCATGCTATTTTTGTTTGTATGCTTTTATAAAAGTTAAGTTAATAAAAAGTGTTTTAGCCATAAATACTACTAGTTGAGGACACATTCGTGAAAAGTTTTAAATTAGAGTAAGCAGAATGGATAATGTGCTAAGTTTAACCTTGCTAAAAGTTAATTACACTGAAAATAATTCAGTCCAGTAGTGTCGAATGACTATAAAGAATAAAGCAGTGAATGATGCTCTTAAATGGTCGGATTATATTAGCAAATGCTAATACACAGCACAACCTATGAAGTAATTCGTTTTTCTAGCCGGTAAACTCTTCACCACTATATATCAACAGTTCCACTTGATCGTATTTCAGTTTGATTACAGTATTGACTTTGTTCCCTCATACACTACAACAGACCATTACCATGTTTATTTTTCCTGTAGCCAGCTGCCCATTCTGCTATTTTAAATACAGGGTCTTCCAAGAATTCAATCTTACCATGGTTGACAGGTTCCTGATAAGCCACAGTTTTAGGGATACAAAAACTGAAGACACATATGTATTTTATGCATTTAAACAGTGACAGGTTTTCTGTTGATCTAACGTTGGGGGACTTTAGATATATTTAAAAAAAAAAAAGTTTATGTGCTGACTTTCTGGTGGAAAGTGCAAGGAAATCAAGATTTTCAAGATTTTTTTAATACCTATGCAATATAACAGGACCATAAACAAAGAGGGTAAACAGGGAGTTTTAAAGGTCAGACAGTGGATTTTTTATGACTGCCTTGACCTTAGTCTGACACACCACAGCCAAAAGATATGACATTTAAGGATTTGACATTTAAAAGATTTAACATTTAAACAAATAAATAAATAGCACGATATCTCAATCTGCAATTTCGTTTCTGTCCCTTAAAATTGGTACAAATGCGACAGAACACACTGTTGGTCTCGTGGATGTAACAGCCCATAGTTGTTAGTTAACAGCTGAGTGTTGGTAGTGAAATCTCAGCAGCAGGGTCACAGTAACTGTAATGTCCTTTGCAACTCACTCTCCTCCACAGACTCAACAAAATAAACTTCTCAGAGCCTTATTTGCTGTTACTTTACTGTGGATGTGGCACATCTCCTGGGAGCAGTGCTTTGTTGTATCACAGCAGAACGGCTTCTTGCACTCAGCCTGGTGGATTTGGATGAAGCACCTGTTGGATTCAATGTGTGTTTAACCGGATGCAGGATGTTTGTTTTGGAAATCAAAGGATTTTGCTTAATTTGGCTAATTTGACTCTCGGATCAACACAAATCAGACAAAGTTAAACCAAGCGGAATAAAAACAGCGGAAATCATGCGAGTTTACCTTCAAAATAAAATCAAACACCTAGAGGACATAAAGGTAAAAAAAAAAAGGAATAGTCTACAAATACAATACAACACTTTGCCCCAATTAACATAATAATCTTACACAAAAACAGAAAACAGCCTACATAATGCAACTCTACTAGAAACAGATTTCCATAAAACATCCTGTTATGCTTCATGTCTTGTAAAATATAGCACAACAACTACAAGACAACTTAAGACTTAAATTAGCTTAAATAAAATAATAACAAATTGGTATATTGAACAGAACTGAATGAAAAATAGATATAGATGTGTACATTTAGAACTGAAAACAGAGGTGTGAAATGTTTTATATAACAAAGTTCTAAGTACATGACATGATTATTCATTTTGTGAGACATGGACAAATTTACTGCACCCTTGAGCTCTGTTACTTGGATCAAGTCATACACATAAGCATTTTTTTTATTCTAACACGGGGCCTTATGCTTCATTTCAAATAAAATTGTTTCTAAACGCAGTCAGCTGCAGTCACAGGGCACTAGCCTGACTTCAATTCAGACCACTTTACAGACTAAAAAAATACAGTTTTAAGTAACAAAAGATGTAAAACATTTAACTGTCCAGCTATTTCGTTCCAAAAAGCTTTCTAAATGTTAAGTCTGGCAGGTCAAAATTAGATATTTTTTAGCGGACTTTTATTTTGAAACAGTTTCAAACAGGAAAAGCTCCTTTAAACATCGGTTGCTTGGAGACGCTGGTCCGACATGCAGATACAAGGGTCCCCGCAGTGTCGCATATTACACGACCCACCCACTTTGCCACACGACACGCCCCCTGGGGTCTTTTTCTAAACCTAACTGGAGCAGTTTTGGTGCCTGAACCGACCCAAACTGGGACCATTTCGCGCGTGCATCATGTCGCGGGCGTGTCCTGCAATGAAGGTATTGCGTGTCCGCCGATAGACCGAGGTTAGCTGCCTGGACCCGCAGGTCAGTCATTAGTTGTGATACCACAGGGTTAACAAGCTGATGGGGACTAGTCTCACAATGAGGTGACGCTTACAAACGGTAGGCAAAGTGGTCTCATTTAATAAAAACTCTTTGCATGAATGAATAACATACCGTAATATACCGTGTAATTACCTAGTTAGCTAACGGTACGTGCGTAATTTAAAGGTTTTTCCACGCTGGTGTGTTTCAAGGTAGTGTTGGACAGGCTAACGGTAAACACCAGTTAACGGATGAAAAGTTGATCAAATGAAATGTCCTCAGTCATGATGTTAAATCCTCTACACAGGTGGCCTGATGGATTTATAATAGGACTTATTGTATGTGGAAAAAGATATTACAGTGAATAGCAGTTTGGCACCACTTAAGCTGTAAATTTGTTAAACACATACACGTTCCCCGTATGTAGCTGAGACATATATTAACTATCCCTGGCCGTCAGACTATAGTCAGTTCACTTTATAGCAGCTGTAAATCTGCATCTTTATAACAGGTCAAACTCACTGGTCTTCTCTGCAAGCTGTGAAATTGTGCAAGCCATGCCTTTTTTGGAATTTGTAGCCGGGAGCATTTCAGGTAAAAACTTATTTGATTATTAAATAAATATTAAGTTTTTATACATGCGGAGAAGTAACATTTTTGTTGGTCATTGTAGGGGCTGTGGGACTGGCAGTTGGACATCCAGTAGACACCGTGAAGGTTGACATATTGAAACCCATAATAATGAGTGCATGGATGTATGAAACTATTTTTCTTCTGATGCCTGATGTTTCACTCGTAGGTGCGCCTGCAGGCCCAGTCTGCGTATAAAGGGATATTTCACTGTATCTCTAAAACATACTCTCATGAAGGGGTAGGTGCTCTTCATCTTGTGTTGTTTCACCAGATGTCACTGCATAATTACCCTTACTCCATCAGGAAACTCATGAGAGGCAGTATTGATGTCGGCTTATGTTTCCATTTACTATGCTTTCAATACATCAGATCCATGGATTCTTCAAGGGCATGGCATTTCCGGTGCTGACCACAGGCATCGCCAACTCTGTTGTCTTTGGCTCTTACAGCAATGCCTTAGATTACCTCACTCAGTCTCAGCGCAGTGAGCGCAGTCACGACAAACCAGCCTCTGCTGTGCAGGTTTTCACTGCCGGCTGCTTCTCGGGCCTGGTGCAGGTAAGGTCACCTGAGGTACACTGCCTGGTTAGAAAAAGTAGATGAAGAGCTCCAAGGATAATTCAGATTTTGAGTATATTCAAGACATAAAAATGCTACTGTCCCCTAGAGTTTGTTATGTTTACTATGTCTCTCTCTTTGCCAGAATGAGATTAACAATGCGTTTGACCAGCACCATTTGTTTTTGAGATAACATGTCATGACATGAGTGTTGGCCAAACATAAATTCTGACCTGATGGTGCTGGAAGAATAGGTTAGCTGTCATTAAGAATCATCTTCTGCAGATTGTGAATAGCAGACATGTTTCATGGCAATTAGTACTGACCCAGGATTTTATCTGTGCCGTAGGTGGGGTGGGAAGTGTTTCTTTTTCTTTCTTTGAGCAAAGAGAAAAGGCACCTGAACCTTTTGCTGCATGAATATGATTCACTAACCATGTGCACTGCGATTGGTCAATAGATATCTGCTGTGTGCTGGGGAATTTCTCATGAAAATCTATAAGAATGAAGATTTTTAAAGAAGTCGGCATTGTATGAGATAACATGGATGAATAGTGAAATGAGCAACAATCTGCAGGGAACACAGAGTTAATTGCGTAACTATATGTTACATCGGTTACAGCAACCGCACCAGCAGCTTTATTTCTATTTGGAAAACTAGTGTTGTTTGCTGATGCAGTTTAATACCTGCAGACACAGAGGAATGAGATAGATCAGCCAGTACATGTTAGTTTTTATTCTAGCTTTTGTCTTTGTTGGTTGTTATCATTCATGTGATTTTGCTGAAATTTGAAAAAGTAGAATATGAGCAGACATTTGGTGTGTTTTTAAAAGGTTTATGTCATAAAACGTCAACTAAAACAGACCCTGACCCTTTAACTTGATCTGCTTTCAGGTGTTTGTATGTGCACCCATTGACCTGGTGAAGGTGCGACTGCAGGGTCAAACAACATCTGACCGCTACCGTGGACCCATTCATTGTGTTGCTGTCATCCTGAAGGAGGAGGGACCCAGGGGCCTGTTCAGAGGAGGACTGGCCCTGGCCCTGAGGGACGTACCCTGCTATGGACTCTACTTCTTACCTTACGAGGTCACACGAAAGGCTCTGACTGAGACCGGAAAAGAGCCAGGTCGGTTTGAGAGGCAGCAGTACACCAGTGCAGACTCAATAAATATGTATGCAGAGGGGGATGTGTGAAGGTCCTTTCTGTCAAGAAAAATAATGGATGATCACTTCAAAGATTTACATCATGCACTAAACTTCTCTGTCCTCAGGTACGTTTGCTATACTGATGGCAGGTGGCGTGGCAGGTGTGGTGACCTGGGCCTTTGCCACACCAATGGACGTGGTAAAAGCCCGGCTCCAGATGTCCGGGGCCGGCGGCCGGGAGTACAAGGGCGTCCTCCACTGCATGAGGGTGAGCGTGAGGGAGGAGGGAGTGAGGGTCTTTTTCAAAGGCCTCCTCCTGAACAGCCTGAGGGCCTTCCCTGTCAACGCCGTCACTTTCCTCAGCTACGAGAGTCTGATGACGGTTTTCTGCCCCCCGGCGAGATGAACTCTCTCCTGACAGTGAGCAGATTCATCCCTTATCCTGCAGAGTAAAAGCTCTTCCCTTGGTGCTGAGATTTTACGAACATACACACAGAAACTGTAGGTCAGACACTCTCAGGTTACACATTACCAGCTGAAACACTCACCTCATTTTGTAAACAATGAGCCTAAAATACTGTTTTAATACTGTGTTGAATAGGTCAACTCTCATCCACCTAGCATCAGTGGGATATTTTAAAGGTATTTAAAGTTGATAAATCAATCTATGGACAATTTAAAAATAGTAATGAATTACATTTTATACTTTGTTTTCAGAATACATGTATGTCTGAAGAGTGTAGGTGTGTAGAGGCATTCTATGACACTGAATCCTTAACTTGACGCCGTCTGAACAGAACAACTGTAAACGCACTCACCGACTGACACTGCTGCCTGATAACGTTACACAATGGTCCTTTACACCTGAGCGCCAAACTACCTAATTGATAGGTCAAATAGACGCAATATTAACAATGTTTTGCTATCACGATTCATTCGAGCTATCCATGTGTGGGGTGGCACATTCTTCTTTTATGTGGAAAAGACTTGTATGTCATCGTCTGTACATGTGGACCCTGTGGTACATTTCTGTGCTACACCACAGCCGCTCCCTAAAGCTGCTGAAGCTCCAGCCGCCGCTTCATCATCTACTGCTGACCTCAGAGCGACGATGGCCTTTAACAACCTGCCTATCTGAATTACACTGCACTGACACAGTGGTCCGAGGAGCTATCACAGACTAAGAATGTATAATTGTGCTATATTTACAGTCCATAAATAGCAAATGTAAGTTAGAGTTTGCTGCTGCTGTACCAAGTCAGACCTTGAAGTGGGCATGAGGTCTTAAAATGTATGGGAAGAGTCTCAAAGGGGCATTACTGCATGCACCCTGGTCAGAAATCTGAAAATACTTTGACTGAAGATTATTTCAATGAAAATGTTTGTGTTTAAACCTCGTTGATGGAGGATATCATGGTTAAAATGCTCATGTTTACCAGGAGGCGAATCTTTTTTTACTTTACCTGACATAATATGACCGTAAACATTAGAATCGGTCGCATATATATACACACAACTTTTACACTATAGTTTTTTTATTTTAAAGTATTGTATTCCTGCCAACTGTGCACAATAAGCAATGGTAATTTCCTAATAAATGAACACTACAAAGAATAGAGTTGATTTCATTATTCCTCATTTTGTTGAGTCATTCTAGCATACACCACCCTAAGAATAGTACCTGAAAGCTTGAAAGTCACAGGCTGTATAAACAAACTGTGTGTGTATAATAGGTGGACCTTTGGGTTTAGATTAAAGTCTCCATGTGTTACAACAGTCTCATTTTAACATGCTGTCTGCTCTCTACACTCTGGCACTTCTTACATTCCAGATCCAGCAGCTTCTGATGCTCTGAGAATTAAGGTGGATGCTGACGTTTCCAGGGTTCACTCACCGACCTGTTCTTAGGTTGTTGCCTGTGAAGTCGTCCCACTGGGTTGCTTCTGGTTATCCCTGTCCAGTTGGTGGTACCATCCTGCTCTTTAGTTCTACTGGGTTTTGGTGGATTTAAAGCTGCTGTAATCAACACTCTTTACCTAACAATGGTTCACGTGACTGTGTAACCTGACACAGGTCACTGCTGGTGACAAATTCAGAGAAAGCGGTCACCTGATTCTGCTGCACGCCTCAGCTCTGCAGAGGTTTTTTTTTTTAGCACCTTGCACCTTGTTTTTGTTTTAAGGCCCGCAGCTCTGCAGCTAAACCACCTGCGCACGTTAGACACAGTTAGCAACCAGCTGGAGAACACAGTGGAGCATTTAGGTGCAAACAGATATTTCACTTAAGGTAATGGATAACAGAGGAGGCAGAATATTGGACTCATGTGGAGGCCAAAAACATGCCTGAATCTGAATGTCACAAGTTCACCATATATGTTTTCAAGAGGAAGTGTCTTAAATGTTTAAGGCTTGTCTTTCTGTGGCTAAATCACACCAAGAATTAAATATAGTACAAAACAAGATATTCATTGTTCAGACTGATAAACGTGATCATTTTTGTTCCAGTAAATATAGCTACACTCTGAATTTGATGATTGCGACATGTTGCGCAAAGGTTCTACATCCTGTTTCTTTTAAGGAAACTCAGTCAGCTTCTGGAAACTGGAGACACTAATTGTCAGAGCTCTGAAAGGGAATTTCTTTCCAGTTCTTGGTTGAATGGCTAAAGAGCCCGGAGTCTCCAATCTCATATTTAGTGCCTCTTAATGCACCAAACATCTTAAATGAGCTAAACTGTTGTAACACACGCAGCTGTTTTTCATAAAGTGGCGAACCTGGCGTCGTCTTGCTTGTGAACGTCTGAACCATTTGAGGATGCGTCTTGAATACCTGCTCATGCCGTCACCTGTTACCAATGTGCGTGATTACCTGTTGGATGTTCCACAAACAGGTGGTGTTGGCGCATTCTCAAACATTCCCAGACTTTTGTTGCTCCTTCCCCAACTTTTTAGCAACATGTTGCATGCATCAGATTCAGACTTCTCAGTGTGAACATTAAATATCTTTGTCCTGCAATCAAATACAGGGTAAAAAGTATGTGCCGATCATTGCATTCTGTTTTTATTCACATTTTAGACTGTGTCCCAATTTGTGATCTTTGGAAACCTTTCTTGCAACTTATTTGGAAAAACTAGTTATAATGAGGATACTTAACCAGCAATGGAACATGAGATCACTGGCTGGACATTCAAAATACAGATATGTTTACACAATGTGCTGAAGAGAAAATACATTTATTTTCTGCACAATGTTCATCAAACATCATTAACAACCTCAGGAAAGAGTCACATTGATATTTTACATATTTGATTTGCACATTCCCAAAACACACAGTTCAAGACTGCCGCCCACTGCGTCAACAAATAGCCACTCCTGAACGTCTGACGACGTAAAGGTATGATCGAGACCGAGAAACAGATCCTCAAACATGACAGGGAATCACCGTGTAGATCGAACATGATTCTGATGTAGATTAAAAAAAATATGTTCAAGTCAGACAAACACTCGTGGTCGAATTCAAAACAGATGCGTGAGTGTGAGCACGTGAAAAAAGACAAAAAGACTGATTTTGGAGGCACAAAGACTGCAGCAAAGGTAGAGCATTAAAAAAAAAAAAAAAAATCAAACTGTCAGCCTGACAATGATTAACACAGATTAGTCCTATCAGACACCTGATGGACTTTGTTAGTCACTGACCTCAGTAAAATCAGGAAAGAAGTCAGGACCAGTGGAGGCAGAATGCGATTCATACGCGCAGTCAGTCACTGGCACCAAGCAGACGACAACGTGGCAGTAACTTGTTTCTATGACAGAAAGGCATCTGTGGAGGGAACCTCACAGTCACCGCAGGAGCTGGATTTACACTCACTGAGGACAGAAAGGGACACTTGTCGCATGTGAATTTGAATTTGTCATCACACCTCTTATCATGATGTATGTTTAAAAGTAGCGAAGAGCACATGATGACCCACAGGGATGAACCGCTCACCTGTGGCATACATTTTACACTAACCCCTAATATTAATAATTATTAGACCCCTGTTAATTATTATACTATAATAATTAACAGGGGTCTGACACATGAAGCTTCTTGTGTTTGATTTATTTTGATTAAACTCTGGTTTATTACAAGTTAGGGTTTTCATTTTGGTTCTGGTTCTGTTGTTTATGATAACCCTGCAGCTATCTGACATCTGGGAACATGGTGACTTTGCTAAAACAGTTCCAACAGAACGACAAACAGGGCGTCAAGACAATCAGACAGCGCTAAACAGGAAAATACTTTTACCTCTTACGGCAAATTAGCATTTGATTTGGAGTGACAAACAGGAAGTTGGTTTGTAAACGAATGCATGTTGACAACATTGTACAGCTCGCTCTGTAATCTCACTAACTCTGGGGTTTGTTTAAAACGTGTCTGACCATCTGACATTTGCTGAGCAATGCAAATAAAACCAAAGTTATAATAAACCATTTTTCTCAAAGGTTGTGATTGTGCAATATACAGTATCTCGTCAATCCGTTCACTCTCTAAGGCCCTTTTCCTGTTCACTGTCGCCAAGTCTGCTGGCAGACCAGCATGCAGTCAGTTTACATAGAACAAAAACAAAATGCAGGTACATAAACCCCAGACATGCACCCGCAGCAGTTCATGATAGACGACGAGCATTCCTAGAATGCAGTAAGTGGTTTTCAAATGTTCCACACATTTGTTTATAGATGTGTCAAACGGCCAGTCTGAGCTTTGGCTGGCCAAGCCTCCCATCTCAGGCACTGGTGCCCTATATGCATCTGATATTCAGAGGCAGTCAAGATAAATTTGACATTGCATGATACAGTGTCGGTTACACCGTCACAAAATTAAAATCTTACAGCTTCAATGCTTTACAGATATTCACACTAACATACATTCGGCAGCTGCTGTACCACAGAGGAGAGATAAACCAGCACGCTGGAATGCAAATGTAAGACAAAAACCTTCATAAAGCTGAAGGACACCCTGAGCTTCTCCTTTTACTGACCGATATCAGACAAAGCAGAGGACTGACCATGATTAAAGTGGAAGTAGGTAAATCAGGTTAGGGACCAAGATGCATCGTATACACTAACTATTCCACAGGACAACTGATGGCTCAGTCACACACAGACTTTTACCAAGCCAGTCGTTATTGTTTACATCAAGCTTAAAGAAATGAGAATGAAGTGGAACCAGGGACGCAAAAGCCAGAGTGGCTCCTAGTTCGACGGAATGTGTGCATGGTGAGGAACAAACAAATATCCAGTCTTCCTGCCCTGTCACATCCACAGGCAGGCAAACAGAACCTTGTTAACACCTTGATCCTGTTTCAGGCAGCGGTTTAGTCACACAAGTGTCCTCCGTCAGTGGGACTAGGGGTCCTGCAGTAGTGGTTTGTGGTTCTGCTCGGTAGCCATTGCCTGGAAGGTTTCCCTCTGGATCTGTCGCGCCTTGTTGTACAGGAAGACCCCGATGAACACGACGATGGTGCCGGTGGCGCTGAGGATGGTGATGTGGTTACTGAACACGATGATGCTCAGCCAGACAGACAAGGCGTGTTTGACAGTACTGGCAACACTGAGGGAGAGACGAAGGTCAAATTAGTCCCACTCGTGGCCTGGATGAGAATATTATCTGCTAAGAGAAACACGGCTAAGACCTCCTGCTCACGCCCATTCTAAACCGCACACCCCTCAATATACAGTATCAACAGGGAATGCATCATGGGTAACGTCTGATGTCAGTTTACTAACATACACTCACTTGCCGCTTTATGTGGTGCGCCTGATCATTAGCTTTTATACTCTTCTATCTGATGACTACTTATTTTCTATTATTTCAGTGGAGATTCAGGGGGGGACATTTTGCATTGGACGTGGAAGATACGGCAGTAAAGTGTAGGTCACAGTAACTCTAAAAATAAATGTTCAGATTTATCTCCACCTCAACCCTCTCCCTCCTCGCCCACGTGGGAAGGCGTGCCTCGCAGTTTGAAATCTCTGCATTAGAACAACCTCTGCAGCTGGAGACAGAGCGATCTCCAAGGCAGCCGCTTCAGTGGATTGTTAACGTACTTGAGTACAAGAGTTGTCAGGGAATGGAGTGATTAAAACAGGCCCAATCAGAGCAGCTGCACGTCTTGATAAAACGTGACTCAATTAGAGAATTCAGCGCTAACGGGACAGACTAGACTATGCACAGTGTCACTGTCGTCTGCCGAGGGGAATGAAGGTGTATCTACAGCAGCCGAAGACCAAGCCAAGCACAGCTCTGTTTTCGCGACATGTATATGCACTGTTGTTATCCAGGACACTGCTGGTGAGAAAACAGTATACAAACTGATGCAACAGGACCAGATGTATCAACTTCTTTATTCCACACAATCTTGTTTTCTAAAGCTGGCGCACTGCTCTGGTAAACTCAGCCCCAGGCGTCGCACAGCTTCCTCTGAAGCAACAACAGGCTTGTATACAGCTTTCTGCATATGCAGTAACCATCCTTTGAACAGACACTGATGTCTAAAAATAAGTGCAGTTTCCCCTTTAAAACAACGGAAGCGTGGGCCAGCATCCTTCCTGTTGATAGCATTTACCAAAAACACAACTGTGCTGGAGATATAAGGAAGGAGTACTGGATACAGTGGCCACCAGTGCATATAACTATCTCTAACGCTCGCCTCATTGGAAGACAAGGTGGTACGAGCGGTTTGTTACGCACAGTGCAGACTAAGAATCGCGTCATCACTGGCCTTCGTGCCTGTCTGATACCTGAAAGTAACGGGGGAAATCCGTCCCATGAGCGCGTAGGCTGTGACACTCTGCAGGTGGAACAGCGCCCCGTCGAAAAGCAGCAAGAGGATAATGTCTTGACTGAAAGTGAAACTCCGCCCACTCTTCCCGATGACTGGGATGTCCTGAAGACATGGAGGCAGAGCAGGACAACCATCAACATCAACAGCTGTGACCTTGACCTTCACTCCTACCATGCACTCTACTGTCAGTTTATAAGCTGTGAGCTATAATCAACAGATCTGTTCCCTGCCTGTTTCCTCATGCAGAGGCTGCTACTACCTCGGCTCACTCACAGCTAATTCAAAAAGAGCAATTCAACGACGACTTTGCTAAGTGCGTAACTTGCCTGACTGTAACAACAACAAGTCAGTACAATAACAACTATAGCAACATAGTGTTGACCTACCAGGAGGAACACCCAGGCAGGTATAAGCATGATGACGGCTGCTGCGCTGGTGTAAAACTGCAGCTCTGGAGGGCTGAAATAAGTCAACAGAGGTTTTACAGCAGAGTGTTGGAGTGTATCAAATGATGAATATGGTTCACCGTGATTTTACCTGAACTTGTATGTGTCTCCACTCAACAGTTTTTTGGAGAACACGTTCTGCAAACTGAGATCAGAAAGGAAAGGTTAAACAAGGCACCGCGGTGCTGTGTGGACAGCTGCTTTGAACGCTGCCGTACCAGTCCATGATGTTGGTGGAGAGGGCTGCTGAGAAGCCGAGCATGTTGAAGCTGATCTCCGTGGCTGTGCAGAGGGCCAGGCCGGCCATGACAGGGAACAGGGATAGGTTCACCCACAGTCCTGCGGGACAGGATACACAATGAACTGAGTCACCAGACTAGTGCTTCTACTGGTGTGACCACATTTCTTTCATTAACTGCTGGCAAGCCGACTGGTGCGGGTGTTGTGAAATAGAAAAGGTGGATTCGGAGACGTCAATAGAGAAAGAGCTCGATCCATGTTTAACGCGGCACAGTTTACTTAACACTCAGTACATCTGCGTATTAAGATCTGCTGTCTCATTTGTTGTCATTCATCAGTCTGGACACCCAGGTGCCAGAGGACCCTGCAGGTCAGATGATGTTATCCTTTTACCTGCTTGTATGACTGCAGTGTCCATTAAAGCCCTGGGGTCGTATTACAGGAACGTCCATTCTTACGTTTGAAGAAGAAATAGTCTAAAGACACACAGGGGTCAGTGA
Organism: Datnioides undecimradiatus; assembly: GCA_008933995.1. Classification (NCBI taxonomy): domain Eukaryota; kingdom Metazoa; phylum Chordata; class Actinopteri; order Lobotiformes; family Datnioididae; genus Datnioides; species Datnioides undecimradiatus. The sequence continues at coordinate 405,265 of WARS01000068.1, forward strand.
CACCGTGAGAGGCTGCAAAGTGCTGCCCCTTCCCCACCAGCAGTTAGTGTTGTGTGCCAGGGAGCTACGCAGCTGGCTCACAGCCGACAGTGATAGTTACAGCGTCTTTTCCATTTACGGCACGTGCAGATTTGTTAAGAACCCACATGAATCCTCGATATTATAAACGACATAAACACAGTCTTATCTGCAGAGACAGGCTGTTGTGTGTGAACTGACCGCCGCACTACACAGCGCTTCAGCTTCCTGTGTGCCTCATACTGTCCTTACGAAAGGAGAAGTTCAGCATAACCCTAAGAGTCCAAACTATTTTGCCTCAGGTTACGAAATCCTAAACACCCAGTCAACTTTTATTTCTGTTACCTAGCAAACAACACTTCTTCTCTGATCTTGCAGAGCTAAACAACTTTGTTTACATTGTTCTTTTTCTTGCGTGCAGATGAGCTGGAGATCGAGGTAATATCCGTATAGAAATATGTTCTTTTTGGGGAAGCAAGAACGAGTCGCGAGACAAAAGAAAGGGAGTGGGCTAGGATCGCAGAAACCGAATGCATAGGTTCCACCTGTTGACAGTTTGCTTGCGGTGTAAAGGCAATAAAACCATACTGTGAGCAAACACTACCTGGTGGGAAAGTGAAAGTCTGAACAATGTAACGGTGACCCTCAAGTCAGGAGAGGTTCATTTAGATCCCAGGAGCTTTGTATTCTTGTCAAAACACATTTTCAATCTGAAGTTATTATAGGAACATGAACGTCTGTTATGGCTTTTTTCCTACATCAGTCCGTAACCCTTGTTGCCATGGTAACCAAAGAGTTAATGTGGGATCTACAAGTTAGGACAGTTCCTGATCCTGACATTTTACACCTCAACCCTGTTTCACACAGGCATGCAACAGTGTGTCCCCTCTACCTGTGTACTCCCCGAGGATCAGCCTGGACATGATGACAGTGAAGATTGGCGCCGAGCTCTTCACGGTCTCAGCAAAAGACACGGCCACATTCTTCAGACTCACCAAGCCCAGAACCACTGTGGTGAACCTGGCGAACAGGGACAAACGTGAGGTTGATGCTGGACTTTTAGAAAAGCAAAAATCAAAATTTAGATTGCATCAGCGTTTGTAAATCTAATATGAAGTCTGTATGACTTTCTGGGAAGCTACTAGTTAATTACTAGCTGGAGATTTGCTAGAAACACAATGACTGCCTTACCTGGTGTTATTAATCCATACACATTTAAGTAAGTATATGTGTGTGAGTGTCCTTGTTTGTAAAAAAACCACCATGCTTTAAAGAGAGAGACAGGGGGCCCACCTCATGAGGCCAACGAACAGCATGATCATGATAAAGTTGGGGGGGTACTCTGTTCTGGACTTGTGGTGGTACAGGCAACAGGGCACAAACATCTTCAGGAAGCCTATGACGGTGGTGGAGAGCATCTGAATGGCACCTGGGGGACATATGGGAGACGTCGAAATAAGGCCCCACCCACTCACACCTGCAGCACGTATGTCAAACAGACTTCTCCGACTCCTGGAGCCACGACGCTAACAAATATTTACCTTTGCCTTGTTTTGCAAAGCGAGACCACTTAAAGGTGGAAGCTCAACGTGTTCATGTTAAATGGCTACAGCGGTACCTGTCCTGCTGGAGGCCTTGCAGGTTTTAGGCACAACCAATGATTTCACTGAGCGGCAGAACAATCTGACCTATTAGAATATAGAAAATAATTCATTTGAACTTGGTTGTTGCTTGCATTCATATATTTTGCATCTGGCAGACAGTTCTGAGTGCTGAGGTGTCTCTGAATGCACCAGCAGAGTTGGTGACTCTGCATGTACCACAACCTTGACAAAACTAAGTAAGTTGTTCATTGGACGGAATTACCCCTCTGGAGCAGGCTGAAAGTTTCTGCGAGGTGTTTTTCATGCCTGGAAGGAGGAGCGTCAAATGTTCAATAGCCACGAGAAATATGTATGCAATACATAATATATGGAAGGAGCTAAAACCTGCAAAACCACCAGGAAGGTGCTATAGGATCTGACTAATCACAAAAACAGACAAAGCAATAATTTTATGCCTTGTTTACGTTGTTGTTTACGTATTCGTTCTCTTTACCCAGCATGCTGGGCTCTCCCTCCAGCAGTGACAGGATGTACTTGTTGAGGAACAGGGTGCAGAAGCTGAAGAAGTACCAGAGGCCTAAGTAGGTCATGGAGCGCCAGTTCCACACCCCTGACTCTGCCTCGATCACCGTGGTCTCCGTGACGGTGATCTTCAGCACCTGCTCCCCGGGCAGGCTCTCGCTGCGGGCCAGCACCACTCGCTCTTGGTGCGAGCGGAATGGTGACAGGAAGCGCCATAGCGGGTGCCTGGCAGCCTGTCTGCTGCCTGGCATTGCACCTGCTGCCTGAGGGCGCCCCCAAGGACCCAACAGGTGGCTGATAACAGGGTGGTGAGGGCTCGAAGAGGGTTTTGAGTGTCAGTCCATATTTTGATTGCTCCAGCAGTAATTCAGTGAATGATTAACGTCCTGGTGTGTCCCCTCTTGCAGAACCTGCACCGAGCAAAAGCAGAACCTTTACACATGCATCACATGCACAAAGTTAACACTTTTGTGCATTGTGCACTGCATTTACTAACTGTCCATTAACTTGCTACAACTCTTTACATATTATATAAATTTTCCTTTGTTTCATGTTTATCTGATAATTTGCATACAGTGACAGTCACAAAATGCAGATTTCTCAGTGACTGTGTTGTGCTGTTACATGCTATTGAATGTATCAACTACAAATCTACTGACTACTACACTGCAGGTGCAAACACCTTATTCACGATTGCACTATTTCGTATTCTTAATTCACACAAACACAGCTTCAGCATCTTTGGAGCTCTATATATGGAAGGGACCAGTCCTTTGAGCCCCCAGACTCTGTGTGTGTGTTGATCAAACATGAGGATCACAGGAGAACCACATGCGAACCTCGAGGCAAATGTGCACTGTTTGGTGTTTTAACACTGAGATCGAGCTTTGATCTCAGGTGCCAACAATAACGTAACCTTTGAACATACTGAGAAGACTTCAAGTTTGTTCAGCTAGCTTCTCCTCGAGGGAGCCCGAGGTGTCCAGTTTAGCTACATGTTAAAACAAAACGCAAGAAGACGAAGTCTTACCTCTGTTTGATACCGCAACTGAGACAGAGAAACACCGTAAAGCCAGCGGGTCAGCGAGACAGCAGCCAGTGTCATAAAAAGAGGAAGTTGAACGTTAGCTAGCCGCTGTGTCTGTGGGGACACTTGATGCAAAAGGCTAAATAAAAAAAAAATTCAGAACAACATGGGGAGCGTTACATGAGACTACGCCCACTGTGCACAAACAGGTATCTATCTATCTGTCTGTGCTACCCATATCTGTGCACCCCACTATGAGACGTGGCTGCTAACAATCAAGTCGCAGTGTCAAGCTAAGCCGAAGACAACCGGTACAAGGAGGAACCTTCAAAATAAAATCTGTATTCACGAGACGAGGTCACTACAAATCCGTTGGTGGGAATTCATTGAAAGTTAAAATTCCTTATATCATAATTATTGCTCTGAAAGTGGATATATCTCATGTTTTACGGTGGGTGAAACAGATACTAAATTAGTGGCTTTCGACAGACTAAACAAAACATGCTCTTATGTTATATGACACAATCACTGCACTTCCGGCGAGGATCTTCTCAACTCGACGCAGTTGCCACGAGACAAAATATATTGTGCCAGTTTTGGGTCAGTTTCTTTGTGGGAATTTGGAAAAAAAACCAGATAGCGATTATGTGAAAGACAAAGATAATTTTTTAAAAAACAACGCAAATAATAATTAAAAAAGTAATGTGTATTTTTTTTAAAAATATGTGTGCTGTAGTTTCTAACTGTGACCACTAGAGGGAAGTCAACTCAACATTGTACAATATTTGATTCCGCTTCATTTCCTTACCTGACCTTTTTATTGATATCATCAAGGAATGAATACAGGAAGATTGTAGTTACACGTTCAAGTTAGGATATTTACTCTTTTCTAAATCTTATTTGTAGATGTGGAGATGGCAGCAGTTTTGGTTTAGAATGTAAGTCTTACACTTTGACAGTGTGCAAATTTAAGTGTAAATACACCGAGTCTTGGTTAGGATAGTGCTGAGCTATTACTGTACTGTTCATAAAATTTGAAAAAATGTGGTCACTGAAAGCATGTTGTGCAAATGCAATGAGAAGTGATCCACAGTAATTCCACACTGGTTGACTGTTGGGTTTTTGCACTGAAGAGTTTTATAAAAAGTAACCTCAGCATCAAGAGATTTTAGTAAAAACCCATTAACGGATCCGGTGATTCGGAGTTGCATCTTCATTAAGTTAAGGGACATGTTACTGGGTAAGGTTTTTAAAAAGAGTGGTCACATCAAAGCAGCAGGATTTGAGGTATTATGACTTTTATGGTTCATGCTCCAAAAATACTGGAGCCTACATTTCCCATAATGCAACTAATAGCAGACCCTCCTGGCTGGTAAATCCCCTTATCTCTTAAACTCACTTGTCAATTGATAATTTGAAATGTTTAAATTCGTTATCACGTTATTTGGGGGAAAGTAAAAATAAAAAGGGGGCTCACACAGCAACAGTTACAGAACTGAGATGACAAAATTAATTTGATAAATCTTCATAAGCAAAATGAATGTTGAAATTCAATTGTACCACTGTCACAACTTAAACAACAACATGGAAACATGTCTGGTTTCACTTTTCAAACTAGTGCAATCAAAACACAGAAAACAATAACAATAATAGTAAGCTGCTTATTGTACAATTTAACCAACAGTTAAGTTATATTAGTTAGAATTCAATAGATGATATTGTTTTATGACCAGGAGATTGATTTGGATACAGCTGTACTGACACCACTGGTCCTAACATGATTATTAATAATACTAACACTGTGCTTTACCTGACCGACACTTTGGGGTTGTAGCTCATCGTAGTGACCACTAGATGTCAGTAAACGCCCCCAATGCTAAACAGATTCAATAACATCACTCTCCCCAGCCTCTCACACACACACACACACACACACACACCAACATTTGGCAACATTGGCAAACATCAAACCAAACAGCAATTATATTAACGAGTGACTAGGTTTGGCAGACGAATAAGCAAAATTAGGTGACAATTGTCAGACTAGCTTAACTCACAGGAGGTCCTCCGTCGTCCTCCGAGAGGCGGAGGCACTGCGGAGCAGCTAAACCACAGAAGAAGAACAAATACGCTCAGTAGAAGAAGAGGTCTTACCTCACCATCCTGCTTATTCCTGTTTATATAGTCAGATGTGAAAGTGAAGTTCTGTTGGCCGGAGGTGAACACACATCAAAAGGTGGCAGGAATGTAAAACTCCGGATTCTTCAGTCTTGTCCTCAGAGCAATGGACGAGATAAGGTCGGCAGAGAAGTTTATCCACTTATTTCAAACACTGTATCTTTTATTTGCTCGTTTGCGTCACGAGAAAAATGATATTTTGGTAGATGTGACTGCGCTTAGTACCCTGCACTCCACAGCGCGTTACAAGGCTTTATAACGGCGTAATAAACAATAGCTTATTTGAATGAAATGTGAACTGACAGCGTTCATCACATAGTCTGTACGTTGCAAAGGCTCATAGCATGTTGATGCACAGTCTCTGATTCATCTGTTGAATGTCTCATATTAAAGTTGGCACATGCTGGCAGTGGATGGCCCAAATGGAGAGATGGCTAAAATGCATAAAGACTATTCTGAATGAGATTTAAAGACACATTAATTTAGCCTTTTAATTACACCTATTTTCCACTTCATTTCTCATCTTTACTGGAAATTCCCCAGTTGTCCAGGATTCATCATTTGTCATGCAAGATTTTGCAATATGTGTTGAAAGCGTGTGTTGCCAGTAGTTTCCTCACTGACTGAGCTGCTTCATACCCCGGTGAGGGTGGAGGCTCCTCAAACCATCCTGCCACTACACGCGGGAAAAAGGAAAAGTGGATCAATAGAAAAGTAAAGATGAAATGACTTGTCAGAAAATGAGATCAGCACAGATAGATCAAATATGTGTGTTTTAATAGAGTTATAGGCATAATTACTATTGTTTGTGTTATTATTATTATTATAAGTCTGTACATGTTATTTAGTTACTTTCTCAAATGTCTGTATTTCACTGTTTCATTCGATCCCAGCTCTACTTTTGTAATATTTTCACTCTGGTCCGACACAAAACCCAAAAAGCCTCTGCTTCGTGATTCGACAACGGTGAACTCCTTAAAATAATCATGTGAACGTTACGTTTCATTTAAAATCGTATTTTAAGTGTGAAGAAGTAGCTCTCCAGCTCATGCTCTGCAGTCAGTTCTGGATGTGTCATTAATGGAAACGCTGTGTCTGGTGTTGAGCCACAGTCTGCCCTGGTTTCACAGCAGGATCAGTTTCAGGATTCTCCCGTCTAAGCCCAAGATGCTGTGCCTCCCCAGATATCTCTCCTCTTGTTAAGACCTGTTGGTGTCTCCTGCTCTCATATTATTGAGCTTGTAAACACATCGTGAACTCGCTCTAGAAACATATAAAGGTTTGGTTATTTACTTACTCTGTAACAAAGTCTATATGATAGCTTTAAGATACTCTCCCTGTTTCACAGAGGGAGGGTTTGACAGGTCTCACTATTATTATTGCATTATTGATGTAACAACTATTCCTGATGCTATTACCTAAAAATGAATTGTTTCGCCTGCACCCCTTTGCTCAGACTGAGCTTTTTCTAAATTACACGTTCTTGTACGTGCAGCGTTCTACTTTGCTCCCTGTGCACATTTAAATGATTTATTGAATATCTCTATTTGAAGTTTGTTCTTTGATCATTGGCTATTGGCTTTGACCAGTAATTAACCATTTAAAACATCCTCAGCAAGACACATTAAATAACCTGTCATCTCTGTACTGTTAGTACAGTATTCTGTCCTGTATATGTACTACAGGACCAAGACACGGACCAATACATATTTTGAATTACCTTATCTCTCAGTCCTGTATGCAAAGCATTAAAGAAAATGCATCTGTGCATGTTTTTCTTCCTCTGCAGTCCTTTGTTGGGACACCAGATCTCTGGTCAACCGCAGGCAGGGCCAGACCTTTTGTCTCCAAACCTGAGACCCAGACACCAGGAACTGATCCCCACGCCCTGTGGGCCGGTGAGAAACTGAACTAAAACCTCAGTGATTCTGAAACTAGAACTTGTGTTCACAGTTGGAGTTGGAGTTGCACAGTGAAATGATTTAGAGGAAAACTGAAACTTATTGACTTGTTTTTTTTAATCTTATTTTAGCTTCTTTTGCATGCCCTTAGTTTTTATATTTGTATATGTTTATATTTTTTTGCTTAGTGTTCACCGTGGGTCTTAGAGCAACGCAATTTCAAACCTCTGTATGTATGACTGTGGCTTTGGGTGTGTTGGCGGGCTTCATCCTCAGATATTGTTTAAATAATCAAAAAATTAATTACAAACGCATTCAAATGAACTGAAAATCAGCAGGGCAGAAAGTCCCAGAAATCTCAGCGCGCCCGCCCTGGGCTTATAATTTCTTAGTGGCCGTTAAACTGGTTTGGACAGGTTGTCTCACACCTATTGTCCTGCTCCTCCATGCCCTCCCTCCTGCAGATAAAGCCCTGGTCGGAGCTCTCATGTCTGCTGAAACTCTACTTCTGCTTCACCATCGCGTCTCTGCTGGCGCTGCTCGGCCTCACTCTGTCCAGCATCTACAAGCAGCACAGGGACACAGACGCTTCCGATGAGGACAACTTCACCGTGTCTCTCATCCAGTTGGTTGGAATATGTGAGTACCGTCACTCCACCGGCAGACAGAGCACCATTTACTGTCACTGTCCTCAGGAAGTCGTTTTCACCCTACACCCATTTTAACAGCCAGTCAGTAAAAAGCAGAAGTTTTCTGATGCAGTCACGTTATGAAAACTGAAGAGGCGATCAGCGCGCCGGCTTCACTGACTCGATTCCTGCAAACAGGGAAGAAGCTAATTATTTTCTCAGTCAGTCAAACGGTCAGGTCCCGAGTTCCCAGAGCCCAGTGTGAGGTCCTAAAATGTAGTTTTATTCTTGCAACAGTCTGAGTTTCAGTTTGACCCAGACTGAGAAAAAAAACCCCCAAACTGTTCACATTTAAGGAGCTGCAACTAGTGTAGCAGCTGTCAGACACCTGACCGAAACACTCCAACAGCACACACAGACCTCTGCATACTTTATAATATTCATGAGAGTCGTTAGGACACAGATCCTGCAAGATAACGTCTAATAAATCCATTGTGGCAGGACGTCCGGCTGGTGTTTCTAATGCCTCCAGTCACCACCAGTCACATGTGGAAACAATGTCTGACTCTAGTTTAGCCAATTTGACTTTGGAGCAGTTTAATCTGTGCGCTCCCTTTAATAAAACTGAACATCAGATTGAATGAGTGATTTCTGTCACTGGCTGCTACATTTAGATCGTCTTCTCATTGAGTTTGCAAGGTACTCAAAGGTCCTGTGTCGTGTCAGTGAAGCAGAGAGTATACAGGTCCAGTGTTTCCTTTATTGTAAGCACATTTAAGTGGATTAAGCTGAAATCAAGCAACATGAAAGTATTACTTTCATAGGGATCCTTTAACGTACGTATTCTCTTTCATTTCCACATATCACATGCTCCTTCGTCACAACCAGCTCGCAGACCACAACAAAGGGGGGAGTCACACGCCAAACCTAGCAGGAACAAACTGAAACTGATTAAGCAAATTGCAAAAAAAAAAATACATCCATGAATGCAGAAGCTAATGTGAGGAGTTGTCAGTGTATAAAACAATGCAGGGCCATGCAAAAATAATAAGTAAGAGGTAAAGAGAGCAGCACGCTGGCGTCTGTGCAGGCAGGCCTAAATCGCTTGGAAACCAGACCAGCTGTTTCCAGTTAACTCAATCGCACCTTAGCTCCACCCAGCTTAGGAGATGCAAGACGCACGGAGGACACACACAGTGCAGACCAAGGCAACGGGCTCCGGAGCCATCACATCCATCAACAAGAGAAGGAGGAGGCGTGTTGTCTCTTGTTACGTGGGAATGAACTTGAGAGAGAGGAATAAAATCTGAAATGTGCTCAGAAACTGTAAGGGAAGGTTTGAACAGATCAGGACTGTAGTCATGTGGTGTCATCCAGAATAACATCACGACAGTGATGGTGGATCGTTATCGTATGCTGCAAAACGTGGCCGGCGGAGCAACAGAGTAAACTAACCTAATGGAAAGTGATGAGGTTCATCATTTATTCTCTATACCCACGGATCCTCTGCAGAGTCTCGGCACACACTGCGAGGAAAACAGAACATTATTCTTTGAATTGAACCAATTTGGGGTTTTTGGTTCTTGCTTTATAGACAAGGATGAATGAAGCGAGCCCTGTGTGTGTGTGTGTGTGTGTGTGTGTGCGTGAACATTGTGCTGCCTGTCCCCTGCAGTGTTCTGCCTCTACTACATCAGCCGGGGCGTGCTGCAGGAGAACAGACAGGAGCTGGTGGTGTTCGTGCTCAGCGTGCTGGTTCTGATGGTTCGATCGGTGGTCAACTTCTCCGTGCTGGGGTCAAAGGGCAAACAGGAGCTGCTGGTAGGTCGCCCTCTACTGGACAAGCCGAGACAACACATGGCACAAGTTGTTCAGTGCGAGGGCAGTGTTTCGTAACTGATAATCATTAACATGATTAGAGTAAGAAACAAGGTATTCGAAGTTCTTCAAAGATGAGTTTATTACTTGTTGCTTAATTGTTTTGATTTATGTATTTACTGAACAACAAGATTCCAAGCCTCCAGCATGAGGCCACGACAGATATTAATTTAATATCTTTAATATTTAATATTTATTAATATAAGCCTTTTAAACTCTAACGTTCAGTCAGTACAAATGATCAGATTCCAATTAGTCATGCTGTAATAACAGCAGATCGCCTTAGCGTTCATCCTGATGACAGGAGTCACACTTCCACCACTTGATGTCACTGTTGCTTTGTGTATAAGTCACGCTGACGTGTGAACACAGGTGTGTTTGGGGCTGGAGTGAATATTGCAACAAAGAGTTCATCTTCATATCCCTCCAGCTGAGACCTGCCGATGCTGATGTCAAAGTTTTCACTGTTCCATCCAAACATGTCAACATCTCGCAGATAACTCCTTGACCTGAATGTATTACTTTCCTTCCTGCGCCACAACAAGTCACACTGTTGAGTGAAATGTCCCAACAGTTATTGAATGTGTTGACGTGTGCTGCAGATGTTCATGTTTCCCTTCGGGATAATATCTAAGCTGACCCGACCTTTACTTTAGCGCCACCATAAGGTCTCGAATCTAATTTACCCAACACTTTGGATTCTGACCAGACAGCTGTTCTGGGCTTGTTAGCATGTGTTAGCATGGCAACAGGCTCAATTAAAATAGTGACATCAGTACACGTGATAGCAGCTGAGCATCGTTGACGAGATTGTTAGCGGTTTAACTCAAAGCACCGCTTTTCAGGTTACTGGTATGAAAACAGATTATTTGAAGCAACTGTGTCTTTGTTGTGAAAGCGTCAAAGTTCACATTGTCCAAACTGAAACAAGATGTTGGACTTTGGATGCGCCCGGCCTGTTCTGTCGATGCCTCTTTTCGTTACGTGATGAGCAGATTTATATATTGCAGTTTTGCAGTTTCTGACTAACATCGCTCTTCACGACCATGTAAAGGATGTGATGTCACAAACCCGAAGCAGGCTGTAGGATGAGAACGCTGAGCTAACCCCCGGCCGGGATCTGTTTTTGCACGCAGGTTCGTTTCGTGTGCATCGTGTGTCTGGGCGTGATCCATGTCTTCTGCACCACGCTGCTCATCAGGAGGCCCAACATGATGGCGTTCCGTGTGGGCGGGGCCTTGGAGAGCCTCCAGGAGCAATACTTTCTGCTCAACCTCTGTTTCTCCATGGTGACCTTTGACCTTCAGGCTCAGGTACACGTTCACCCCACTACCCACAAATACCAGGCAGGAACTTTTTTTTTCTTTTTTCTCTCTGAACAGGTTTTTCTACATTTATGAGGCGCTTATGCAAAGTTGACTTTGTGCAGTACATGAAATGTTTGTGACTGAGCTAGTTGTTTATAACATGATGCTGTCCATGCACGAGTGTGTCACGGCTCAGCTGCACCTCTGTTAACCCTGCCAAATGAATCATCACTCTGTGGTTTTTTTTAGTGCTCGTGATCGTTTTAATTTTCTTAACGGCGGCGCCGGTTTAGCTCCTCCGGCCTCGTTTTCCCCAGAGAGACCTTGGAACAGCTTCCAGAGAACATGCCCGGGGCTGCTGCAGAGTATTTAAATTGATATAAACGTGTAGAGGGTGAAAACAGCGGCTGGCGATGAGAACACAGAGAGAGAGAGCGGGTTTTTCCGGTTGTGTCAGATGTCGCCGCACGCTGCGAGCACAACAGGTGCGCTGGTGCAGATTGTGTGTGTTTCGACATCTGTCTGTACGAAATGGCAGAAAGCCTCGCCTGTAAACAATACAGGTGTCTTCACGTGAACCTTTGGTGATCATTATTGATTCAGTGTTGTCGGCGTGTTTCAGTTGTGTCTGTGTATCCTGATCACGACGTCGGACTCGGCCATGTCTGCCGCCAACAGCATCATCCTTGGCGTCGGGGTGGTGTGGGCCTGTCTGACCGCCGCTGTCGGGGCGGTTGCGGTGAGTGCGCCTCATTCATTGTGAACCGTTGTGGAAAACACCATTTAAAACAATTAAACTTGTTGTTTTTCAGGTTTTAAAGGAGGCCAAGGTCTTAGTTTGGGTGTTCATGGCACAGAACCTTCCTCAAGTAGCCTTCTTTGTTTATCTGATGTACACGGTAAGCTCACCACGAGTTTCTGAGTTTTAATATTTCAGTATCTTGCAATCAGTTTCGTGCAGAATGGTCAAGTAAAAGTATAAGGGGACGTTTAAATGTATTGTTAAATACTACGTCTGCATGTTTGGATGAGCTGTACAGGAAAACGATAATTTGCTTTAATTGCAGGTGGCGATGAAGTGGTTCCAGGACAACACGTACACCCTGGAGGCCGCTGCTGTCACTGGAGCCTTGATTTCACTGATGATTAAAGCCGTTTTGTTCTGGGGACTCATCAGACTGGTGCACAGCTTCGGCCAAGGCCTGAGGGAGAGGAGTGAGTGCGCCGCTTTTCTTTGCTTGGTTTCAGTCCTTTCTAGCGTTAACTCCGAGCCGAAGACAAAACAGACTCTACATTAGGGGAATATTAACTAATCACCATCTCTTCTCACATGTCAAAATATCCTGAACTGCTTCCCCCTTTATGTTGTCTCGCTCACGTCCCTGATTCTGAGAAACCTGCGTTTTCCTGACTGCACTGACCTTAAGCGTCTTTATGTTGGCTAGAAAGCAGCAGAATACCAAAATGTTGCCGTTAACCTGACTTTTTTTGTTTCGCAGTGTTTGCATCCAGCAAGTGATAAAACATCCAGTGGTCGTGGACCAAGGACACAGCTGCGTGCTGAGGGTCTGTTGTTAACCCTCCTGTTACCTTCGAATTTACTAACATCTTCTATCTTTGGGGTCAATTTGACCCCAGCAGTTCAAACCTCGGGAAAATGATCATAATTACAATTGTTACCCAAGTTACCCCCCCCCATGCATCCAGAACAGCCGTTACGCGACTGTGGAGAAATATGCAAATCACCGGAAAATCTCACTGATTGACCTAAAATTAGAAAGGGGTATCTTTTTGGTGTTTTAATGGCTTTATATTATTTCTAAATAAATATTTTGTTATCTATAACATTTGGAATGAAAAACAGTTTCTGTTATCAAGAATAGTAAACATGTATTATGATCAGGGTCATAATAATTTGTAATAAATTATCACATAATGTTACGAACATTCAGTCCTTCAGCCATGTCAGGTACCACCTTCATGCCCTGATTCTTTTCAGGTGCTTCCCCAGGGGATTTACCAGTGTACACCTGCATATTCCAGGTGTAGCTGGACTGTGCATCACATGCTGCCCATGTTTGGCCAGTTCACTCGACATGTATTGTCTGAAGGGACAGCAGCCACAAAATGCAGCCAGACATTCATCCACAGCCACATGGGGGCTTGGACTGTAAAGAAAGGGTCATTGCTGAACCCTCTTGTCCCGTACATCCTGTTTTGCTGCGAGTGTGCCACGCTCCCTTCGGCCCTCCCTGCCATGTTTCTCTGTCAACAAAGCGTGTGACACAGTAGAAAACATGGAATGTGTTTAGAGACATGGTGGCTGGAAATATTGCCCTTCCAGTGTCAGAGGTTTGCTGTTGCTTCACCTTTTGACTCCTGCCAAAGTGAGCAACCCAATGTAGGCTGGTGAGTGGGTCACAACCAAGTCTGTCCAACTGTCCCCAATGCACGCGCCTCCCTCTAAACTTGTCATCTTAAGTACATCCTTTTCTATCAATGGTGTTATGAAGAGCTCAAATGCTGATTGTATGTCTTGGACATGGCTGACAGTGTATCTGGGGCCTGGAACCATTTTGATGACATTAGCAGCACTAAGCCTACCCTGTTGTTCAAGCGGGGAGACGGATCTTAATAACTTTCCATTGTTGGAAGGTAGTGTGTTTGCTGGTGGTTGAGAGACAACAGGAGGGTCAACACTGAGGGTCTTAGTGTCCCCACAGCATGGGAAATATCAAAGTTCTCGCTAGAAAGATGTTTTCTCCTTCCCCAACTGACCCCAAAGAACACCAACGCGTACAACATGTGTACAGGACACTGAAAACATATGATCACGTTTTTTATTTTCTGTTCACCCAATTGTCCCCATTAAATTAGGAAAAGTCATCAAATATGAAGGCAAAAAAACACTGTCAATCATTTTTTTAGAGACGTTAAACATCGAATGGGGTCAAATTGACCCCAAAGGTAATAGGAGGGTCAAGAAGCGCTGTGGTTCTGACTGTGGAGCTCATATTGGGATTGAACATTCCCACCGAAAGGCTCGGTCAGCTGAGGCCGTTTTTATTTTAGCCTCTTCTTCTGTTTACTGTAACGGTTTTGTTGTGTTTTAGCTGGCACTTCTCTGTCTGCGTGCCTGACCACGAGACGTAAAGCACCACACATCAGCTGCACTAAAACATTTTTATACGGAACTACATCCAATGCCTTTGTAGACTGTATTCATAATGAGTTTTAGTATTTACTGTCATATGCACTGTGACATTTACTGTACAGGCTGTACGTGTTTACGCCAAAGATGTCTTTTTTTTTTAAAGTGGCCAACATCCACCGCAACAACAGCTTTTCCTTTAAAATGTCTTGATTTGTTTGTCGTGTAACTCTCGTTCAGAGTCGACTGACTTTAGTTTACTTTTTTTTTTAAAAACTGTAATCCTCTGAGTCAAATCATGTGATCAGCAGCATTGTCGAGACTACTTCTCTGAGTAACACTGAAATATTTTTAACTTTATGCTGCACCTTAGTGGTTTTTATGCAAAGTTCCTAATTAAAAAAATAAAACAAGATCGACCGTTTTATGGGTTTCTCAATAAATTGGATGTGACTCCACACTCGGAGAACTGGAGTTACATCCTAGTAACCATGCCCTCGACTGAATGGCTACAGCAAACAAACTGCATGAACTCCACCACATTCCCAGATCTAAAGCAAACCCGAACGCAAGAGCTGATCTCAAGTGATCAAACAGGAGGATACACACTTCCTGGTTGCATTTTCTCTCTGTTTATTAAAGTGCTCTGGAGGAAAAAAAAAAATAGCAGGATTCATATTAGAAACATTTACAAAGTCGCCGATACAAAAGTCAGAGTTAGAGGCGTTCAGAGTTACAAAAGTGAAAAGCACTTTAAGAGAAGGGTTCACCATAGAAAAGAGAAGTCAAAGCTTTTCGTAGACCTGGGCGTTACTGGGACTCAACAGCTCACGCCGACGTTTGCAGCATCCATTTTGAACTTCATCCGAAAGTTAGAGTTATTCAAGTTGTCGTGGAATGCATTTTGAAAAAGCTTTGGCTCGATTTGACTGGACTTCACTGCACTCTGACCAGTTACAGACCTGCTAAAACAGCCTTTTCATCACCATGGAAAAGAATTAACTGAAGAAGTTATTAATGTAGAAAAGTATCAAATAGATTTATTTTCAGCAATGATACATTGTAAACCGGTTAATAAACATACAGACTTTACAAAATACATCCTATTCAAGCATCACGTACATATTTATATGTATATGTATATACATACAGAGTTAAAGGAATGATTGCCCTACAGGAGCTTCGTTGGTCCACTTGAGAGGTGACACCACGTTTCATCTTCTCAACCTGACGCAGTTTGTTGAGCCAATTCACAACGTAGGCTATATATTATTATATCTAGACGTTAGAAGTGAACAGATACGAAAAGTAGGCCACTTTAAAGTATTCAGCAAAGACTGTGCAGCGACAGTCTTGTAGCAGACTGATAAGAATGGATACACCACAGTCCCAGATCGATTCCTCAACGTACACACACACACACACACACACACCACGCACACACACTGCTCTATAAACCTACACAGAGTTCAGCTATGGCTTAGAGGACAGTTTAAAAAACGGACGTTAGTAAGACGCTGAAGACGTCTGGACTGTGTCTCTGTCGGGAATTAATATCGCCTCGTCGCATTCTTCACAAGTCAGTCAAGAGTGGCGTGCTGCAGACAGCAAAGACGAGGGTCAGCATGTGGTTACACTGACAAAGCACAAATCACAGATCTGTGCAAGTGTGTGATTTAAAAAAAAAAGCGACACTGATGTAAACCTTAAAAAATAACATTTCTATATATTAATGATACCAGTGTTTAAGGCACAGGCTGAACAGTTGGGCCACTATTGCCAAGTAGATGTCCTGTAAATCTGCTCTTCCACAGGGAGCACCTAAAAACTGTGTCAAACATTTGTTTTTGTCTGGTTTGATAAACAGAATTAAGGAAAACTGGACTAAAGTGATTTTTTTTTTCTCAATTTTATAGTTGCAATGCGGCCTTAACCTCCACTGAGAACTGATCTAGCGTTTGTTGTTTATTGAATTGTAGATGTGTCCCTGCCATCCGTCTGAAAGATAAAAAAGTGCTAAAACAGACCTGATAACACCCACTGAGAGTACTGCAATAACTGCCATCCACATCTGACCTTGTGTGTTGTTAAAAACAAAAAACTGCATTTTGACCTCAGAAGGACAGTTTTCATTGAATCCAGGAAGAAAACACACAGGGACAGTCCCGGAGAAGCAGTGGGACCAAACTCCATTCAAAAATCCAACATTTTAACATCGCATCAAACAAGAGTCGGATCTTTTAGTGAGCCCTCACTAGTGTTGAATATTTTTCTAATACAAACTTAGGTAGGGTTCTTGTGTAACTCTGATTTGGAGACCCAAAGTGTCCAATAAAGTGTGACCTGACGTGATAACTTATTAAAACACATCAAATTTTTGTTGAATTCATTTTTCATTTTTTTAAATTTTCATAGAAAGAGTTTTTGTTTCATAGACACTTTAATTTCAAAATTCACGCTTATTTTAAAATGACATTTTCTACAAATGTCATTCACGTTAAAATAACAATTTGAGTTTCAATCATTAAGTTAAATCAAAATGTATTTGTTCATAGATTTGACTTCATTCATGTATATCATAATTATTTATTTGAAAATACCTTATTTATGTAGTGTTATTTCTATCTATGGAACACTTTTGGGTTTCGTAGTCTCTCTTATATTTCCACACATTCATTCCAACAAAGTAAAACACGGGCGACCACAGCATTAGTGCTGTTTGGTACAATACTAATTCATCACAGTACTCAATGGAATCATTTTAATACATATGATAAAGTTGCTTTGAATGGAGTTTGGTGAGACCCACCCCCATTCGTAAAAAGATAAAATGGCACAGAGCACGGTCAAGCTAAAACCAAGACGCAGGAGTCCCGGAGACCTCGGAGAAGATCCCGAAGATCGTCGAAACGGCCTCAGAACTCCTCGTCCTCTGAGCTGAGGTAGTTCTGCTTCTTCCTCACGTTCCAGTGTAAACACTGGGCCAGGCTCTCGAACCAGTCGTTGACCGGGTCCCGGAAACAGATGGAGGGAACGGGGAAGCAGGAAGTGGTGATGGTAATACTGAAAGAAGGACGGCAAAAAAGAGAGAGAAAAGGTTTCGTGTGACAAAGTCTGGCGCCTGGATGAGGAAAGAAAGGTTCAGGTAATAACAAAACCAGAAGAGAAGGTGGTGAAATCACATGCAGCAACAGGACTTCCCCACAATGCAACACTGGGTATTTGTTGGAGTATGCCTCAATAACTTTAAATAACTGGAAGCACATTTCAAGAACCAGGAAGGTGATTATCTCTGGATGAGTTACATAAAGGAAGAAGCTGGATCGGGCACGTGAGACCCAAGCCCATTAAGCAGGTTGAGTAAAGGTTACGTAACAAAGCCTCTAAGTGTTGAGGCAGCTGCTGGAGGAGTTAAACTTATTATCCATTACCGTGCCTGCTGGCTTTGTTTTGCCTCCGTTACCCCACTTCAACTGGGGCTTGTGTGGCCGAGGCGATGATCAGCTCAGAATGTGGACTAACCTGTCTCCGTGGCAGATCTCTTGTCTCTTTCTTCCATCAAATGATACCCAGGCCGTGTTTCTGGCGTCACGTGACAGCATTATCTAAAGAAGTGACAAGCAAAAATGTAAACAAGTCCCAAAAGATCAGCTTTGTTTAAATAGGTGAGAAAAGCACCTTCTCACCCTCTGTGCTCAGAGAATGAGATGTGCCCATTCTCAACTGAAAAGCTGTTATTCTGATTAAAGATCCACCAGCTGGTCATTTTTAAATCATTTGAGGCACACATACTCAATTATTTGTGCAAAGTACAGTCAGACTGCACTTCATTAAAATCCTGTGTGTAGGATTTTTTAAAAATTATTTTCATTATTTTTGGATCAAGAGACAAAAAAACCCCAAGAAAACAGCATCGATACCTTCAGCTCCACCCCAGCAGGCACCACGATGGGTCTGAAGGACAGCGAGTGTGGGCAGATGGGGGTGATCATAATGGCCGGGACGTTGGGATGGATCATGGAAGCCCCTGCCGCCACCGCATACGCTGTGCTTCCTGTTGGCGTCGACACGATCACACCTGAGGGGGCACAGAGATAATCTCAGTGAACTAACTGAGGCACGGCGTCGGCTCACAGTCTCACCTCCGCAGCTCTACTTTCTCCTAAAAGCACGCACAGAGAAACTGCAAGTCATCCTTCACCATAAAAGCATCACCTCCACACGCCAACTTACTTAAAAACCTAAATATGCTACTAAAATAATATCAAATAATATATTTTCTTTCAAATTAATGGATCAACTAGTCAGCAAATCACACTGTGAAAGCTGGAATCGGAAAACATTTAGTGTTTTGTTTGATAAATGCAAACAGCTGAATAACAAAAGGGCTCAAAGAGCTCAAACCTTTATCATCTTTATCAGAACGTGGACTTGGCTGCGCCATTAAATGAGATTTATTTTCTTCCAAGCGGGTCAATACATGAACTCAGCGCTTAGTTAATTTGTTACATGCAGTTTTGAACTGTTTTGTTTAACTGTTAAGCTGCATGAACCTCCTGCAGCGCCTCTGACACATATGTATCACATTCACAGGCTGACGACTCGTATTCAAACGTTTGGCTGCTAGCGACTGTATTAGTACACTGAAATCTTTTATATCCTTTTGATATTTTGCTGTAATATCTATTATTATGCTCTAAATGAGCGCCCTCTCTCTCTCTCACACACACATAACTGAAATGTCTGTACAAAGTCCAACAGCCTTCTAGTAGGTGACTGTCAGCCAGTCAACCAAATGTCCCTCAGTCCTGACAGCGTGTGCCTGCACACACGACGCTGCTGTGACGCACGTGTCGGCGCGGTCTAGCTCTTGCATGGTGACAGCCATGTGAAAACAAGCCCGACCACTTATTAAGTCTTTCTCAGCATCAAGACACTCACCATCTCCCTGCACTGTGGTAATGAGGTGTCCATCCAGGAAGAGGTCGACATTAGAGAGATAGGAGGAGGGTCCTCTGTCCACCACCACCTCGTTCAGTACCTGAAACACACACGACCATGTTAGCTCGTGTCATTTCCAGTCTGCCATGAACTCCTGCAGTTACACTTCTTGAACTGAACATCGCTGGTTTCTACCTGCAGTGCTCCAGGGCTGGGAAACACCTCGTACAGGTATCTACACAATCTTTGTCGGTACAGAAAGTGACTGAGATGCTGAGAAATCAAGACGCGGCTGTACACTGCAGAACCTGCTGTCAGGTATACGAGCATATGAATAACCAGCTTTCTCATGTTCCCTGTCAACATCATATCCCAAATAAGATCAAAAACAGAATAAGTACATGTAAACACACTCAGTGACACTTGGTGCACGCCAGACAATACACACACTCTCATCACAGCATGGATGCCAACTAAATCCTTGTCAAAGACCATTAACCTCCCACCTGAAGACATGATGACAGTGTTTGCGTGAGTGGTTCCTTAACAACATGTTCAAAGCCCACAGGCATCAGCCCGGGGACAGCTGAGTCATGATGATGACGCCACCTGTTTTGACTTCTTTACGGTGGCTGCAGTGGAGTTCCATCCTGCAGCTAATAGTTTCTTTGACAGAGCGGGTCGGTACAGTTCATTTGACTTTTTGCACGTGCTTGCTACAGTTGTGTAGAACCAGCCTCGTCACCCTGCAGGGCTGTTGCATCAATCACTCAAAACGAACTTTACATTTTGGCAAGGAGAGTGAGAAGATTCATTTAGGCAAAAGTCCAAATGTTTTTTTCACACGATGAAGACACGCTGTCCTTGAAGTGCATGTTTCGGGTGCAGGTGACGTCCTACCTGATACTGCACGGCCTTCCGGCTACTTTCAATGTCCCCGTTTGTCAGGATGATGCCCTTTTCGTCCACTCTGGCCTTCTTCTCCCAGTTCTCTTTAAGCACCTTGACTTTCAAGCGACTTCGCAGGACGATAGCAGCATTACCTACATACAATACAAACCATTTACAAATATATGAGGGTTCTTGCGCAAATGGAGCCCGGGGCACAACATATGCTTTGCAAACAGAACAGGAGCAGTAGACGGAGGCTGGCAAACAGAGCACATTCTGTACCTTCAATGATTTGGGTGACCTGAGACTGATATGTATCAAATTTGAAAGGCGTCAGGAAGCCCAGGGAGCCCAGGTGGAAGGCCATAACTGGTGGAACGCTCTCCTACAGGTAAATAAAGAGAGGACAGCTTGTTTGGTCCAAAAAAACCAAAAAAAACCCCAACAAAAACCCCAAAAAGCCCTACGAAGTCTTTTGTTAAAAACCCCAGCCGTTTACCTGGAAGAGCGAAGATGCGTACAGCAGAGTTCCATCTCCACCAAGACAGATGATGAAGTCTACACGATTGGAGATGTCATCGAGGTCTGGGAAACACAATGACGATAAACCTTTTAAATATCTTATCTATGCTGCTCTCAACCGATTATATACTGTCCATACAATCACAGCAAAGACACATGGCTGGTGCATTTCATACCTTCTCTGAAAGTGCAGAATTTCTTAGTGATGGCCCCAAAGTTTTCATCGCCTGAAATGGCAGGGTCCTCCAGAACTTTCTTTTCCACATAAACAATCATGTTTTTCACCTGCAACAACACACAAACAAGAGTTTAAGCACTGCATAGTATTACAAAATGTCTTTGCTAACACATTTTCACAGATGACACTGTTCTGGGTGGATGACACAACAACTAAACAAAGACGGTGGTGTCTCAGTAATGGTCTTGGATCAGTGTGATCAAGTCTTTGGACCACAAATAAGAAAAGATTTATTTATTTTTTTTGAGTGAGTGTTCAGGAGATGAGAGAACTGAAAACTTGGGGGAAGGTCACAAGTTAATCAGAATCAACAGATGCACGAGGTTTGCTTTGATTTGCCAGCAAGGACTTTAAATGATCCCTCACCAGCTTCCCACCCGGAAACACTGCCTATGGTATTCATTGATTAAGACCTCCCCTTCCCATTTTGTGGTCAGTGCTGAACGTGTCAGTGAACACGTGGACATACCTCCGTGAGGAACATGCAGAGCTCTTTGAAAGGCTCGAGCAGACTGGCATCTCGAATCTTCTTGATGACAAGGACACTTTTGGGCGGCTTGTTCCACGTCAGCCTCTGGCTGGCAGGGTCCTGAATGTGCCTGAACACACAAACACAACCTTCACCTCAGGAGGGCAAAACAGACTCAGTGGTCACTTGTTAAGGATTCAGTTCCTTATATCAGCACAGACCAGAGCCCTGAGCTTCCTGGCTGATGTAAGATCTGTTAACTAACTGAAGCATCGCACAGATCATCATGAACAGGACTGCTTAGCACCTATCCAATTAGAGTCAGTGGCTTAAAGTCTAGCTCTGTTGTCTAGGTGTTACGGAGGCAACTGGACCTCTCCACGGAAAGGCTTCTTCAGCTCTGAGTGATCAGCTGCATTTAAACTTCTTGTAGTTTTAACAGCTTAGCACCCATTCTCACCATGACTCGTGTGACCCTAACAACTAGCACAATGGATGGCTGGGTAAAATGACCTGCTGTTGAGCTCGGCTCTTGAGGCGCTAACGACCCTGCATGAAGTTTCAATCAGGTGACTCTCCACCAGTGAGTTGGAGCTGAAGAAGCTTTGCTGGATGAGAAGTGAAACGTCTTCAAGAACCACAAGACAGGACCAGTTTCCTTCATGTAGCACCTAGACATAACAAGACCTGGATGACCGTCTCAGTCACAGATATTATGAGGACAATGTCAAATGTTTAGAAAAAGACAAAGGCAACATGAACGCGGGGGAGCTGTTATGAGAGAGAGAAGCTCTCTAAAGCTCGGCACTGAAAACCAAGCAGCATTATGGGATGGCAGACGGAGAGCCACGAGTTGTGCGGTTGTTTTCAGAGATTAAAAAAATATATATATATATAATAATGACTTCACTAACAGGAGGCATTCAAATCTGAACTCCCCATGACTGAAACAAATCCAAATGATATGGAAAATAAAGAAGAAATAGCCAAAGGGTCCAACGTGAGGCGTGTTTAGCTCTGTCATACATATTAGGCTGGTACTAATGGTACAACGGGCTGAGTCTAGTTCTTCGAACTCATTCTGGAGAATTTATTCAGCTCTGAAGCAACTTTCCAAATGCACTTTCTGTGTTGGCTAAATGTCAGAATTACGTCATTAACTATGAAGAGAAATTCCTCAGACTGACCAATGTGTATTACATGATGTATAAATGAAAAATACGATTTCAGCCTGGGCACATCCTCCCCTGCTCAGCCTGCCGGTGGATGTCACTGATACTAAAGCAGAGCAAAGCCAGAGATGGTTTTTTGACTCTGCACATGCAAAAAAAAACCATTTGGCTGACTTTTACTATCAGAAAACATAAATGTAACGTGCGCACACTTGTTCCCTCTGGTCATCCGTGCTCCCTCGCTGTACTTCTCATACATTTTAAGACCCAGTGTGCTACCAACACAGCATTCACGTCATGTTGGTTATTCCCTGAGTATATTAGCTTTCAGTTTGTCTTCTAGTTATTATTAGTATCTTCTGTGGGCTCCGGTATCTTCACTCGCACTAACAGACTGCAGCGTTGTGTCAACAAGTATCTACCACTGTTTTCAGTCCAAAATTGGTACCAAAACTATCAGACACATTTTCAATAACATATCCAACCAAGAGGATACCGGAGATCACAACTTGCTGTAACCTTCCTCCAAACAGCTCACCAGACACAAAGCCCTTCTCCCCTCTGGAAGGCGGCACAGGTTCAAATCAAGACTGTTTATTTCAAAGAGGTTCTCCCCTACACTGGTCACACTTCACAGGTCACAGCTAGGCCGCACGCTGACCTGAAAGCTCATTTGCACGGGCACAGCAAACACTTTACCTTCTGCCTGTTGGGTTACTTGATCTGCTGGCGAATTGATCTGTACCCATGACATATTGTCACACCTTGGGTTTCCTTTTGTGTGTGTTGTTTTAATGGCTTAGCTTGAGTTTTACCACAAACACTATTGTGTGTCAGTAATAGAGTAGCCTATAATGCCACCACACCCTGCATGTTCAGTCCTTACCTGAGGATCCTGCCAAATGCAGGTATTAACCCCCACCCCCCAGAAATACACAGAAGGTCTTGTCACAGTCCTAACAAACGACATTAGACAGCAGCCACACTTGAACACATCCTGTTCCTGTTGATGATCACAGATTGTTTACATCTACATTACTAACAGATTACACTGTACTGCACATGTAATTGTGTAAAACAGTGCCACAGCATGATTGACCCAAACATGAACAAGTACAGATAGGAAACTGAGGCTGGGCACGTCTGGTTTCAAACACAGGAAACAAAGCAAAACTTCATTAGCATTTGAAGCGCGGACGAGCTGTGATCTATTCACGGACAGCTTCTCCTCCGACCACCTCAAAGCATCCACACCCTGACCTTCTCCTTTCATTCAGCAACCCTGCTCTGTCCAAACCACAGGGCCATGCTGTCACAACAGCCGCCCTGTGATAACTCGCACACACCGCTACTCGGAGTGTGTTAAAACCACTGCTTGATATGTTAGGGTTAAACCTTGATACCACATCGGCCTTTGGAATCTGAATCAGCCCAGTGCTGCACAAATATACATTTTTCATTTTCTCATTAAAAAATAACAACAGCAAAAGCCAAAAATAAGTTGCTACTTCTATCTAAGCATGGCTCTGATGTGACATCAGTTTAATATTAGCTCACTGCAGAGAGGACTCTCAGAGCATCTGGCTGGCAGTAATCCACACTGTCAGTAAATATTTCACCTATCAAACACGTTCTCTCTGTGGAGAAAGACACAGGGAAGCTCCTCTCACCATTTCCACACTTTGTTCTCGTTGTTGTTCCCAGGACTGTCCTGCTGTATGCACTGGTTGAACTTCATGGCTGTAAACATGTAACAAGGATGCTGCTTCAGGTTGACTCAACAGGAGATCGGGGCTCTGTCCCCGAGGGTCACGCCAACAAAGCAAATCATTCTGCCTCTTGACAACTTCCTCGAATGCAGCACTTTGTAGAGTTGCTGGAGCAATTGAGTCAGTTCACTTCTCGCGGTCGAGCTATGAGTCAGCCACCGGTTGTCTGAGAGTCTCTCCATGCGCTGTGGTGGGGCTCTGGGATCAGCAAACAGCCCCTCGAGCTGGATTCACTGTGGCTATATTTGTCCCACGGAGGACTTAACAGTAAAACCCTCCTGGTGCATTCTGCCGCTGAATTAAATCTCTCACTCATCTTAAAGGTTGACTTCATCTCAGCCACCGCCCACTCTGCTGTGCTTAACCCGCCCATTTCAGGGAAGGGCTTCCCTTATTGGACAGGTGTGATTTACTGAAACACAACATGGGCTTGACAGCCTTGCCTAGAACTAGTATATCCACTGTAATGACAGGTATCGTCACACAATCAGCCATTATTCTGCGCTGAATTGATTTCTTTAGTAGTTTAATCAAACAATGATGTGCTACACAGCAAGCACATGCTGACACATACTGAGATTCATTTCTTTAGGGTTTACAATTTCTACCTATTTAAAAAAAAAAAAAAAGCTTAATGTCTGGAGTAAATAAAGTAAACCACCTATCATAAACAAATAAACATGTGATGCATTCTGTGTGAAGTCAGAAAAGTGATTCTAAAGAAGGGGTTGCGTGGCCAGGTGACCTGCAGGAAGGGGAAGTGCACGGTGAGAATACATCAACATGGCTACGTGGGTAAATGTTTTTTATGAGTCACTGATGTAATAATGTATTACTGGAACACAACAGGATGCACCCGAGCTTCCTACTACCTTTTTCAAGTCACCAAGATAACTTCAGCTAACCCAGTTTTGTTCACAAGCAATCACCTCCGGGATTAAAAGAGTTTCTGCAACTTATTGACGGTGTGAGAACTGTGGACTTCCAGTAGCTGCAGAGGATCGTCCAGAGTAAGAAATGGAGGTACGAGCACAAAAGGTTCAGCGTTCCGTTACAGTTCAAAAGGTCAATTTCACCTCTTCCAAAAGAGGTGCAGTGACACTGATTATTTACACAGGGAGGTGACATAATGTACAGTAGCTTCAGTTATAACACTTCTGATCTGTCACCGGCTCAGACTGTTGAAGGAAGAAGAACATGGCCGTGGTTCTGACCCGGACGAACGCTCATTACCGACTGTGCATCAGTGTGGAAACAATGGCAGACAGTTTCTTTTGCTTCTAACATTTTGATAATTAATCAAATGAGCACGACAGTGAGTAACGCTGTCGGAGTGTTTGCTCATGTAGAAGATCAAACCAAAGAGAGAAAATGTGGAACAGCCGGTACTGACGAGCCCAGCTCTAAAACATCTCCTTGCATCAGCTGTGTTGTTTAATTTCAGGGTGTGTTTGGGGTGTCGGGGACAATCCCGACGGGTGGAGATTGTCTCTGTGCTCAAACAACAAACGCTTTCCAACAATTGATGGCCAAAGCAATACCCAGAAAACAAAAAAAACAACAACAGAAAATAGAAGCTGGCCGTGGCCCACTACACTTGAGCAGTATCACAACCACACCCAGCACAGAGAGTGAGTCAAGGGGCTGGTTTTCAGTCTGGATGGTCTAAACCCTGACCACTTCCAGTGTATTTGCACAGCACTCCTCGGTGGAACTGGGTCTTTGTTAAAGTAGTTCAGCCCAACCTTTCGTTTGGAATAAAGATAGCCTGCTTTTACTACTTTTAACCTGTCCAGCAGCTTTGAGGAAGCTAATCTTTCAATTACTGCCGCCTAAAACAAACAGTGCTGGGAGGCACTTATGTGACTGAGGGAGTCAAGAGGTCAACAGTCTGATCAGGCTTTGACGGGAAAACACCAAGAGTCTTTTATAACTGCTTACTGACTCAGTCAGTACATCTATTAAACGGTTTGTGTCTGCATGCTGCCAAGATGACTCTACAGTTATCTGTGCTAGTGTATTGTGATGCATTCTGTATTGAAACGAGATGTGCGCTCTATTGCGAGGTGCAGGTTAACAGGTCATCAAGTCTATTAAATGGCCCAACAGATGGGGTTTGAAAAGTTTTGGAAAAAGCTGGTGAGTGGACCTTGACTTAATATTTCTGTCAAACTGTTGTTAAGTCTCCTACATCAGCAAGCGCTCTGTATCAGTCCATACGGGTGCCTGAAATATTTAAATCCTAGAGACAGTACAATATTTTGGTACAAAGACGTCTATTTTCCATACCTATCAACAAAAGAAGTCTATGTTCTCAAATGTTAAATGCTGATTGTGCATGTACACATAGGTGTACAGGAATTTATAAATAAACATATATATATATATGAGAAATTGTTGTTTAAATAAGGGACTAAGATCATGAATCTGACCAGGGACGTAATGCAGAGTCTCAGTGCAACAGACATATTTCAGTCTGTACTCAGGATGTAGCTGTCAAAAGTAAATTACGGCAGTTTGGCAGATCTAAGGCATAATGTTTGAAATTCAACATGTGAAAATTTGAATTACTGCAGACGCAGTGAAGCGATGCACCCCACCCAGCACAAACCCCTGCAGCATGTTTGAAAAAGATCCCGCATCTAAAATGAACAATAAACAGTGCTTGACGCATTAGCACAGTCGTAGAGCGCCGCTTTGGTTTTAATAACGTCTGTGACATTGCTGCAAAGTGCACAATGCTTTTCTCTAACTCTGACACTTCAAAAGAGGATATTAGGAAATGTGAGTGGAAGGTTCTCACGAGCTTCTCTTAAAGAACCAGTTTTGGAGAAGCAGCATGAAGATCAGTGCGCTGTATTCACCGCTTAGATGAAGCACGGCTTTAGCCTCCTTTTACCTCATCAGAAGCAAGTGGGAGTGATGCTGCCTAACCTGGTCTGTTCACAGAGAAGGAATGATAGCAATTTAAAGATCTGACAAACATCTACTGAGCTACAAGATAGTGCGGCTTATATGCTGACCACACTGATGCCGGTCAAAAGGTTTCATATTAACAATGTTGCAACTGATCCAGAGTCTCAGAATCATGACTTCCTAAAGGCAACAGCAAGTGGCTTTCACGTTTGATGCTGCAGAGACTAAACTAAGCTGATCAGCGTGCACAAACACAACCCATTTCGCATGTCTGACTTACATTACTGCGTGTGGATTCTGAAGCATGCATGCCTTAGGACCGAACGTCGTCACAGGGCTTGGTCCGTGAAGAGACTGAGTCCTCCTGAAAGAGAGGATGGCAGAGACGAACGATCAGGCTCAGACAACCAAAGCTGCTCGGAAAGAATGCAAACGTACACCTACAGAGGAAAAAACATTAAGCACGGGCTATTTGTAACTAGTAAAAATGGGGATGTTTACTTTGTTTTGAGTCGAGATGTAAAATTACATATTCGTCATTTACGTGACAACTGTAAGCTGAACTGGATTTTTCAGTGAAGTCCCTTTTCATTTCTCTGCTGTAAAGAATAAAAGAGAAGTGAAACCACAATGACAGAGGCGTTCAGAGATTGAGTCTGAAGGATTTCCACAATTTAATTTGTCATCGGCTATATCTTTTTTTTTTTTTAATACGCCGTGGGCAGTTTTTATGGTCATACAGTTTGACAAACAACCAGTCCATTTCATTTTACCCCCCTAATTCATTTATTTGGTTTTTAGCACACAGTATCAGCAACGATAATCAACGTACCCTCGCTGCAGAAAGAAAAGTACACAGAAATAAAATCAAATCAGGCAAAGGCAACTGAAGACAAGAAGATATGCACATTTCTATCTGGTAAACCAGCTCTGTGATAAAAAAGCTGCTACACTTTAATGAATCGATCTTTTCTAAGTTAAAGAACCTCAAAGCATTGTTGATGTAGCGTCGGTATGTTGAGAAATCCTCTCAGTTGAACAGGGTTCTTTCTTTCTTGCTGGAAGAGTTGTGTGCGCACCGCATATTGTCAGGAGCTGCTTTGGGTTAAGCAGGTTTAGTGGGTTTCATACACAGAAATACTAAACATAGAAGTGCACAAACAGCTTGGGACAGAACCAAAACATGTGAGCTACAGTGTCTGGACAGTATCACCATCTGCTACATGCATTCTGTCTGTATGACATTAGCACATGCTACATGCTCTCGGTGACCCTTGCTGCTGAATAATGGGTCTGGTACAGCTTCTGTATCGAGACTGTTCACATTTCCTGGCAAGCAGTAATAATGCATTGAGAAATGTTTGAAAAACAAACACCTCTATCGCTCCTGTCCGCAGTGTAAATACTGTAGCGGTGACTAATGAAATAAAGCCCAGCGGCTTTAATAACCACCAACATGAACACATCAGACGTCTTTATCTGCCCTGGAGTTCATGACCTGCGTGTTCTGCACAGTGGTAAAATCTGAGCACGCTCTGTCTTTGCAGATATTAAACAACACGATTGTGTTGGGGGGGGGTGAAGGGTCACGACTCCGAGCGGTGGTGGAGGGGCACTGGTCGCCCGCCTCTGACTACAGAAGCCTTCGAGCTGCATCGCATCACTCAGTGCGCAAATCCTCTTAGCAGTCTGATTCGGTGCGTACACCATCTGCTGTTTACTGGCTCTTAAAGCTGCAACAATCAATATTTTCATATTACCAGTAAAGGAAATTAATCTGTATAAGGTGACAGGTGGTGACTGATACACAGAGAATGTATCAGTTCAGCAGCACTACAGAGTTTTTGGCCTCTTATTGTTTTGGAGATCGTCAGACTCCAACGGGGTGATAAAAATGTCTCATCCAGTTATACTGTATGTAGTAAACATCAGAATGTTGAATGTGAGTCTTAAAATGCATTACATGGGTTAGTCATACAACTGTATGTCAAGATGCTCAAACCCGACATCTATATCAACTATTATCCTAATCAAATCACTCATGGGAGGGTGAAAGGAGCACAACAGCTGACAAAACGTCCACTTTTACGAATTACCCAGAGAATGACAATATTTCACTCAGGTTTTTCATTATGGATATATTTTCTCCTCTGCTTTGAAATGACAGCAAACGAGCAAATTATGTTTTCTTAGTAATTGATTGGTGATTACTCAGCCATGTTGAGCAGTTAAAGGGTGATCAACGTCTCTTAAACCTTGGCTTTCTTTCCAGAGGAACCCCCTTCTCTCATGTTTTTTATGATCTAATATATTTAAGCAAGCCCAGAGATTTCATCACCTAATATTCCGGTTTCTAAAAAGTCATTAGTTCACATGTCACAAAAATGAGAACTGTCGTTGCCAAATTAGGATAAACTCATCTGTAGGAGTATTTCAACATTTGGGACAACTGTTATCTTTGCATGTTCATTTCCTCCTCAGCAGTGGGACAGTCCTGTTTGACAGTTTAAGCACATGTCAAGATAGGCCCCCGCCATTTCACTTCTCCTCGCGTGAAACCTCAATGTTGTTGCTAAAGCACGCAAACAAAGCCCCTGCGACAACCACAGTGAACAAACAGGGCTCACACTCTCCGCTTCCTTGACGCCATCCCTGCGAGGGGGGAGAGGAATGTACACAAGTCTGTGCATTTCAAAAATGTCGAAGGTGGTGCAACGCAGGTCGTGTCACAAGGCTGTTTCATAACGTTCCTCATGAAAATAGGTTTGATGAGCGACAGCAGCTGTTCTTACAGGAAACAGCACATGGCTGTAAAGCGGTCGGGTTGATGTGTTATGGTAATATGATCCTGATATTTATTCATCAGGACCAGGCACACATAGACATGTCCTGTCAGGATGAACGGTTCATCATTTTAAACCTTGAGGCAACACATCATATAAACTGATATGTCAAGCTGGATAACATCATTATAAATGAAGTCTGGTTAGGAAGATATGGTTTTCATCAGTGACAGACAACGGGACTGACGAGAAATTCATCACTTAAACTATAACCGCTCATATTTTGGTATTGTGACCGGTTTTCAACCTTGTTTAACGCACAGTCTTGCAACGGATGGCATCTTGTAGTTATTTAGTCGTAAAATCTCGTGACCCATCTGCAGGCCACAGAGCAACACCCACCTGTACTCAGAGGAGGTGGCTGAGGACGTGCTCAGGCTGCGGGTCTTCCTGTTGCGTCGAGCCAAGCTGCGGCCGGCGACCTCTCCTCCGTCACAGGTGGAGCAGCAGTACGAGCCGGCGTCTACTCTCACCTCCTCTCCACCGTCCATCTCAGACAGCCGGGCTGCGAGTACACTGACAGGGCAGACCAATCATTGACGGAGCTCGAGTCCAAACCTAAACAGGCTTATAATCATGAGTCGACTTCGTTACGACAAACAGCCCTGCTCTAATCCGGTGGAGGCGCAGCACCAAACTCCATTAGAAAAAAACAGGCTTTTTAACTGACCCCTGATGAAAACGCAGACATCTCACAGAGAATTACTCTACATGTATTAAACATAGATAAACGTAACTTCGCCTGTAGTTCGGCAGACTTTCACATACGATGCACACATTTTTGCAAGTTTTTTAACCCCTAATACCTCGTTAGGCTCATTAAAATCACTTCGCCGGATTGCAGAAAAAAGAATACTCTTCAGTTTAAAGTCGGCATCAATTACAAATAAAGTGCTGAAGAAAGCCCAGTTACATTCCGAGCAACTTGTAAAGTATGTAATAAGTGTAATACATCACATTAGCAGTTATTATGATGTGACAAGAATCACTTAAAGGTTTTACGAGGTCTGTCAGGTGAGGTTACCGCTGGCTAGTCAGCTGAACGGACACACTGCTCTAACCTTTTAGCTATTTACACTTATTACACTAATTATTATGTTACGGCTATGTTTACGTCCTCGTCGTCTCTTTGGGTAGCTAGCTTGATAAATTATCTTTTCTCTATTTATCGATCAACATTTGCTACTGAACCTCCACCGACTGACACGACTGTTAAGCGGTTGAATGGTGGCGGTCCCAGTGTGGTACAATACTCACAGTGAGCTAACTAAGCTAGTGTAAAGCTAGTTAGCGAGCTAAGCTAGCACTTAGGCATGTTTAACACAAAGCGTAACATTTTCCAGTGCTGTGGTGCACTATACCTTTTACTCACAACGTTAGAGGGCACGACACAAACGTTGGAGCGCAGAAAACTGCCGTGGGATCAGAGCCTGGCCATTATTCCGTTAGATAATAATGTTACACCATCTTACTCTACAGTAGAGCTGTCAACAGTCAGCTCATCACTTCCTGATACCGGCGGACCAATCAGAGGCTCTCTCCTCGCCGATGTCATGTTGGACCATTGACTGTGTGAGGTGCTACATCTAGACCTACACCTAAACAGTCCAAACCACTGACAACAACGTTCCCATCATGTCACAAAGACAAATAACTGTGTAATTATATTATAATAAACAAACCACATTTTGCAGGTAGCGAATTTGTCATTTTAACGAAGCCATGGACATAGACATATAGATGTTGTGTGAAATGATTGTTTTCTACATTAATAAACAGTGGTTTCAAAGACGCAATCGCGTGTGCACTTTACTGTTAAGTGATTGTTTATTAGACAGAACAAAACAAACAAAAACAAATTATTATTAATAATAGTGTAAGAGCAAGTTATATGTAACAAAACGTGTTTTGCTCTTGTGCTTTACTTACTTTTATGCTGGACTGTTGCTTAACTGCTCATTTGTAATTCAAAATTTAGGAAACTCCTCTGTATGTTTCTGGTGAAAAAAAGTGTTATATGTCATCACAAAGTGGCAGCTAGGAGTGTTTCCAGTTTGTCTGAGCAGTGATGCAACAGGACTGAATATGGTGACCGCTCTGCATAGCCTGAATAGCTTTCTTTAATAATACAGGTGCTGGCCTGTCTGCCTGCCCTGCTGCTTTGGGTCTGACCTGGGGCCTTGTGGCAGTTGTCCACTTTGCTCAGCTGGTAATCCAGTTAACACTTTGGGTTCATGGTTCCCAAATATGCTCTTAGTCTGAGCCCTACAGGTTACTGCCCAACCTGTAAACCAGTGTTTCGCTTATCGCACACAAATCTGTCCCTCCGTTGTTCTTTATTTAATTATTCACATGACAAACAAAAGACCCTTTTTTTTTTTTTTTGCTGAGTAATCCATTTTCCCCTTGCAATTCATGACAGGTGTAACCTCTTATTTAAAATCATGAATATTTTCCCTTAAAGCATAGTGCAAAGTAATCTGCCTTATGTATCTGTCAGATCAGTGTTGAATGTGTCATGAAGGGTGTTTAACTAACTTAAAATACGGTTAAAATCATTAACCTTTACATCACATTGTGTCAGTCCCTTTACAGTGATGCTAATTTTGTTTAATTTCTTTCACCATAGGATACTGTATGTGAGCAAATGTTAAAGGAGTAATAAATGGGTTTTTGAGGCATTCACATAATACTCAGTATTCCTGCTTGAAAAAATAAATGTAAAAGCTCGTGCACACTGAAATAAGTAGACACTGATCTGAGTTTAACACAATTTTCTGACAAATTATTAATCTGTTCATTATGAATCTTAAATATCAAGTCCCATTACATTAAACCAATTAATATAATACATTCCATTATTAAATAAATACATTATTTTTTATAAAGTTAAAAACTCCAATCCATCTCGAGAAACTCCCTCCTTGCAATTTATACTTGTGTCCATTAGAGGGCGAGAAAGATCAGGGAGTATTTCCAAACAAAGGCTGGTGAAAATCACTGATCCTGAGTTAAACAGGGACCAGCACCTGTTCTAAAGCAAGAGTAAATAAGGTGATGATGAGGGAAGTGCCTTTCATCTAGCCCTCAGAAGGTGTGCTCTATCTACTCATTATAAAATGCTCACGAACGAGCTGCGTGCCTACACTCACGATACGAGAGTGATGAGAGATACGTGCAGAAATGACAGTACAGAGGAGCCAGGCTGATTCAACAGTGGATAAGAAATTGTTTATTTGACTTGAACATAATTACAAGGAAACCAAACAGTCTGCAACATTCTAGCTTCAGTGGAAACCGCTCTAAGTGAATCACACTCAACACAGTAGGTCATCTCAAACTGCTTTTTATTACATCTTAAATAACAGTACATTTTAATATAGTTTCTATCTTGCATCCAGCTTTCGGTTGTACACTGACTGACTTTAAAATTAAATACAAAAGGTGAAAAGGGAACAGTGGGGGTGCAGAGCTCTACAGTTATTTGATGGAGAAAGAGAGAAAAGGAAAGGGAATTTAATTAATTTTTAATATTTTTTATTTCATTTTATTTTTTGCCAACTCCAGGCCTAACGCACAATTACAGCACATTTTTTTTGTACAGAATGTCGCAGAGAAAAAACAGAATGGGAAAAATGTCACTACTGCTAAAGAAAGAGCGTCTGTTTACAAGGAGAAGGGAACAACAGAAAATTCTGCCATTCAGATGCTGCAAGATTTTTTTTTTCATTTTTTATTAAAGGACAGAAAAAAACCTGTTATAAAATGTTTTTCTTTGTAAGTGGAATTTTGTTTGCTACAGAAGGAATGAAAATTTATTTGTTCCATTTGAGATCGTGTATGTTTAGGTGAATGAATGTACGTATGCATGTGTGTACAATTTAA
Organism: Datnioides undecimradiatus; assembly: GCA_008933995.1. NCBI lineage: Eukaryota > Metazoa > Chordata > Actinopteri > Lobotiformes > Datnioididae > Datnioides > Datnioides undecimradiatus. The sequence goes on from WARS01000068.1 coordinate 439,126, forward strand.
ACATTTACGTTACTTCTTAATTTGTGGAATCCCTCCCAAGTATGGACCAAGTAACCGTTTATGTTGCAGGGTTTGCTTCTCAAGTGCATAGCTTTGACATTTTAGTTGAATCATGTATGCACGGAGTAGCCAAAAACAAAAATAAGAAAAAAAAAAAGAAAAGAAAAAGAAAAATATAAATACCATTGTATTGATATATTCAACAGGTTATTTTCTTAAAGAAAAACATCAAAGGACTTAATTCCATATGCACCTTTTTAAGCAATTCTACAGCATGCGATTCTAAGAGATAACCCACCCATGGCAGACAACCAAAATCTTTTTTTTTTCGTTTTTAACTTAAAAAGTTTCAATATCATTATTTTCAAACATTGATTTATACAACATGTCATTCACAGAGTAGTAACTGCATTTCCAAGCACGGAATGGGCACCTCTGTTAAAAGAGAAATGTCCGGATTGTAACCGGGCAAAAGTGGAGGTACTCCCTACCCAACCAAATCACATCACCGGTCCCAACCACGGGCAACAGAAACCAGGGAAAACAAAACTAAATTAAAGGAGGAAAAAAAAAATGAATAAAAAAGGGGGCGGGGTGGATTATGATCCGATGGGTTAATCTTCATTTAATTATTCTACACTGTCGCCAGACAAAAAGGTGTAAGAATGGTTAAAATGGTTTGTTTTTTTTGTTGTTTTTCGTTTTAAAAACGAGCATTCATTATCATAAACAGCATGTGCTTGGTTAGTTAACTTTTTTTTTCTTTAGACATTATTCTACATATGCAAAGTTTAATTTTTGTGCAAACAAAGATTTGTGGACTACACTGGAAAAAAAAGAAACGGTAAAAGTATCATGGGACTAAATATACAGAAGGGCCAGAAGTGGCTTGAGGACTCCCTGTTGAAGCTCAATTCTCTCGCTTTGTTCTCCAGTGGGATAAAGCTGGATTTAAAATGATGTGATCTGGAGGTTCTTTTAGTTTCCAACTTAAAAACATTCTCTAAAATGTGTAAAGACTAGGAAATAAAACAAAGCTTTGATCCTCATTTTAAACATTAACTGACAGTTCACTGATCTACTTCTCTTTAACAAAAAAAAAAAAGAAACCAACAAAGAAACAAAAAGAAACATGGCCAAAAAGCTATTAAGAGTTAGATCACTGTCATGTAATAACCTTCACTCAGACCTGTGTGTATAATGAGGACGCACGACATGTTTGCTTGGTGGTGGCGGCAGCGGCGGCGGTGGGGTGCTTGTATTTTCATGTACTACAATACCAGACCCTGGTCATGGGAGGAATGCACAATTTTCCCCTCCGTTCCATTTTGAAACCACTAAATTCCTCTAGCTTTTTTTTTTCTTTTTTTTTTGTAGCTGAATGAGTGACAGACAATTGTGCTCTTTTAAATGAGAAGGAGGGGGAGAGAGAGAGAGAGAGAATTTTTGCCCTTGATAGTTTTTTGGGGTGTTTGGAGTCAGTATCATGGTGTTTTTGAAAGGATTGGATATGCAATAAAATTGAACATTGTGATGTTGGAATGGTCTTCCACTCAACTTTGGAGTCCAGATGCCATCTGAAATACAAACAAACCAGAAAAACACATTTGATTAATATTATTCAGCGAAATCACTCATTGGACAGAGAGCTGTAAAATTATTAAATCGGTGGTTGATCGTGTGTTCATACCACTGTCTCACAGTTTGACTAGCACTCACAAATATTCACTAACTGCTGACAAAACTGCTCACACATCTATTTTACTCGTGTAATATTATAAGTCCCGTCACAAAATCAGTTTCAAGATTTGACAGCACATTTTTCAACCTATGAAAAACATTTTAAGTCCAGTGACAGTGTCGATTTGTTAGCTGTGATTATTTCGCTCTGTAGCTGATGTATTGCTATGTTTAATTTTTGGTTTTCACCTGACATTTCAAACGTTGCACCTTTATTTCCAACCACCAGATGGCAGTAAATACAAATTCTAGATGAGGTCCCATGTGGTGGACTTACTAAACCATCACTCCCACATCAGAGACCATTCCTACCAGCTCGTCATTTACCTTCAGACTCTAGTTCCAGATCTTGAGGAAGCTGTCCCAGGACCCTGTTGCCACTGCCATGCCATCGTCGGTCACACCCAAGCAGCTCACCCGGTTATCATGACCAGCCAGGACACCTGCAGAGACACCACAGGCTGAGACATGGCGACAACTTGCTCTGTCTGATGGATATCACATGCTAGGGTAGACATGGATTTTAAGAGTAGATAACAGAACATACTTTGAGTCAAGTTTATGTTTCTACATTGAAAATGATAGAGATCTAATCTGATACATGAAGGATGAAAATGAGGAAGTGTTTCAGGGTATTTGGAGTCCTGAAAGTGTAGAAAGCAGCATAGACTCCAGATGCCACGAGCAAAGTTGATTGAAGACGATTACAAAAAGTCCCAAACTGACCCAAAATGCTAATAATCAATGCTCCACCCACCAATGGATCACATGCGTGTGTATTTAAAATAGCCTGCTCAGATGTGGGCCTCCTCTGATCCCTATCCCACTACGCAGTCAATAACTCTAAAGTATTCATGCCTCCATAGGGGCTCTTCACTGCTGGAGCAGGTGACGCTCGCTGCTCTCCCAGATGTATAATAATGCCTTGCCTATAACACGATTTATCCTCTAATGCTTTGCCACATACAGATTAAATTATCAATATACTATATACTGCTAGAGACAAAACTGGACGACTTCCTGCTCAGCAGTTATGAAACAGTGATTAAAAACAATAAAAAATGGAGGCCTGTCCATGTTTCGGTGAAGAGGCCAATTCTACTTTATTGTTATTCGCACAATTCCATGTTCTGTCTAACGTACTGCCTCATTAAATGTTCACATACAACCCAAAAAACCTAATACAATACTACCTCACCTGTATGTTGTACTATATATAGACTCCACTGGTCCAGCAGCAATATCTGACCTGCTGCTCTTTGGTCAAGGGCAATGTAAATGGTGTTTGCTGAGCTGTGCGTGGCACAAGATGAAGCCCCAAGTCTGCTGTACTGTCACACCGCAACTGGGGATCCTCTATGAAAATACTTGAATTTAAATTTTGCTTATAAACGTTACATATTCATTCACTTATTCAAAATGTAAGATTTCACATTTTACAATAAACTATAACAAAAGAACAGATCGCATGCACAAGTACGTGGGGCCTTTCAGGTTCGTGTTGAGCGGAGGATCCCAGAGTTTGGATCGTATGAGGACGGGCATGTATCAGATTTGCACCTCCGGCCGCTACATTGGACACTTTCTTTATAGAGACTGCTGAAATTCTCTCAGGGTTCATGGAGACCACGAGTAAACAGGAATTGCTCAAACAGTCTTTACTATGTTAAAGTGAGATTTTACCTGAACTGTCTCTAAAAAACGAACGTGGCCACTCCGGGATGCCTCCCTCTCTGCTTTTTCTATGTTTTGCTGTAATCAGGTTAATGCGATGGCTGAAAAGCAAACTTTTGTCTGACCATACCACTACATTTTCCTGCACTTCATTACCCAGCGTTCCAGAGTTGCCTTCGGGCGAACACTGGTCTAGATGTCATGTGAGTTTTTTTCCAGCAAGCATAAAGCGGCGACTTGTGAACCAACCAAGAGTTGTTTTTGTACAACAGCATCTCTCGTTACAGCCACGGAGCCCTGCAGCAGTGTCCACACACCTCTTGGTGGCCGGCTGTAACAGTTCTTGTAACCTTTCACTGACTGGTACTGCTCAGTACGCTTTTCACAACTTTGTTTGGAAATGTTTAGTTGCCTTATGTTGTAGGTTTTAACAGGAAATTGACTAACAAGCTGTTTAACGTTCAAGATGCAAACAAAAGAAAAAAAACCAAAATCAAATGTCTATTACACATGACCACGTCTGCTGTTTAAAATAAGACGTACACTGGAATAAACTTCCACAAACGCAATTATAGTTTTACAGCCAATCACGGAGATACGAGGTTAATGCCTTTGTTAAAGGGCTTTTACTCAAAGATAACGTATGTATCTGTCAGAACAGTCAGAAAGCAGATATTAATAATCAGAGGGGGGGTTTAGGGGAGGGGTCACCCAGAACGTCTGTCACAAAGTGAGAGCCACGCCCACTTTCTGCAGCCACTGGCCAGGTGTGCAGAGGTGTGCAAACTGACAGCTAAATGTGTTTTGCAGATTTAGTTCTGGACAGTCTCCACATGGTTTACTTCCTTTCCTGTCCATGCTCACCGTTAAACTGCAGGGCTTTGCTTTAAAGAGGAGAGACTGATAGATGACTGACACCTGGATCAAGCTCTAAATGACTGCTCGGACAGATGCTCAGGTTGTCCTCAGGCCTCTTCCCCCGTTTCTGATTGTGGCTGATACATTTACGTAGTCAGTCAACTAAAAGTGCTAACGCGATAATGGAGCAGAACTCATGTACACAAATGTACTCGGCGGCTCTTTTGCCTCGTATGGCGGCTCACCTGCACGGTCGGCCTTCAAAGTGTCCCAGACGTTGCAGTTGAAATCGTCATAGCCAGCCAGCAGTAGGCGACCACTCTTGGAGAATGCCACGGAGGTGATGCCGCAGATGATGTTGTCATGTGAGTAAACCATCAGCTCCTGGTCAGCACGCAGGTCAAACAGCCGGCAGGTAGCGTCGTCTGAGCCTGTGGCAAAGGCGTTGCCATTGGGGAAGAACTGCAACAGAGGCAAAGTGAGATTGGTCGGTGTTGATCAGACAATGAAAAGCATCGATGTGTGGCACCCCTCAACAGGAAATGCAGTTGCATTGCATTAGAATGGTTGGCATCCACAGACCTGAACAGTTTGCAGCTTGGCTTGCAATTTTTTATAAAACCTGTGGCTTCACCTGAACATGACTCGCACTGACAGACTTGACTTTAATATGCCTGATTTTGACACCCTGAGGTGAAGCGTGTGTGTCCTTACGCAGATAGCGTTGATGTCCGACTCGTGGCCAGTGAAGGTCTGTCGGCACATTCCTTCTCTGATGTCCCAGAGCTTGGCTGAGGCATCGCAGGCTCCAGAGACAAACAGCCTGGTGTCGGGCGCCAGGGAAAGACTCATGACATCGCCGGTGTGCCCAGCAAATGTAGTTGTCTGCTGACCGGTCTCAATGTCCCACAGGGCGCTGCAAGAAAGCAGAGAGAACAATGGGAGATTTTAGCTTCAATATGCAAAACAACATCTACAACACTTTGGTTTTTTTCCAGTGGCATTCAGGAAGGAAACCGATTGACCGATGATGTGATGCAGCTATGAAGTCCATCTAACACAGGCTTGCACAGCACTTGGGGCTAAAGCTTGCCTTAGCTTATAATGGTAGCTCCCAGGTTATAGTACACAGCACTGACTGCAAATCTCAATATGTGGAAAATTGATATGATTGTGATAGTTCCATAAATGTTTAACAGAAAAACAGACCCATTGTGGAACAAATAGAGGGAAACACTACAGTAAAATGCAAACAATCACAACATCTCTACAACTAATATAATATTTGAGGTTTATTAATGCAAACTTTTTAGGTAATTGTGTTAGACAGGTGGAGAGCTAACTGTATAGTGTCTTTTTGGGGTCGTAGCTTGTGGTGGGGTGTTGTTTTGGACTGCTTTATGTTACTACCACAACTCACCAGGAGGTGTCTCCAGAGCTGGTGACAATCTGGTTGTCATCCAGGAAACGACAGCAGGACAGGTAACCTGACGGGAATTAAAATAACACAATTATCATGGATCGTCTCTCCTATAGTATTCAGAGGTGTATTATTTCTTTACTGTGAACACAGGAAGAAATTCTACCTCAAACTATCGGCGAGTACTATGTGTACTGGATGTGGAGGGGGGATGAATTGACTACTGACCAATTTACTACCAGAAACACAGGAAAAAACAAAAACAAAAAGCTGTAGGGAAACCCCTGGTTCATGACTTGCTTCCATAATTCATCCTTTACTAGCTGGCAGAGTGTTCGTACTCCTCCCTATAGCGAGGGAACTAGAACTAAAATGCTGACACACTTCCTGCATCATGTGACACTGATCAGATGAATGCTCCTTGCCTAAGAGCTCAACACTTTCATTAGTTTGAGATGGAATACGGCTCGACCACCTCCTGCTTTTGTGGAGGAAGAGCCATCATGTGCCTGGCATCTCTTAGATCTGAGTTTAGTCGCAGTTAATTTAGTTTACACCACTGCATGAGGCTGACACAGGAAAAAAACAAAAATAATCCCCGGCATATAACGAAATGATCACACTCGAAAGCTTGACTATAGGAAGACTTCAAACACCTGAAAGTAGCTGCTAAATCTTGATAGACAGATTAGAATCAGGGTATGATCTTTTCTCCAACCAAAGGAGATAACCTAAAACTTGAGTGGGAAATGTGTCAAACTGTCTCTAAAAATGCAGCAACTGGAAACTTCATGACGACAAAACATGTCCTTTCAACTTAAGCAACACACAGTGATTGGGGTGAACATCATCATGCTGAGCGTTGTCTATTGATGTTTCACATTTTCCAGATATTCCCACTGCCAAGCTAATGTGTGCAGATGTTAGAGCAGGTCATTTTTTTGTATTACTGCTAAGCATAGTATGAATAATAAAAATCAGCATAACGCTAATGCTAAACGCTAGTGTTCGCCATTCCTGAAAGCTGGACTACTCCGTGGCTGAGGGTCCGCCTCTCCGGCCTGTAGTGTCTGAAACCTGATGATGCTACCTGGAGTTTGTAGTTGGCTTCAACTCAAGATATCTGACCGTGTGTCATGTGTCACTGTACACCATCTGGGTGGTAGGGAGACGTAGCTTTAGCATTGATGGGTAAATGGCTACATGCTAATGGATGTGTCCAGTATACCTGTGTGTCCGGCCAGCTCACGGCTGACACGAACGTTTCCCTCACGGGTCTTCAGGTTGTAGATGGAGCAGATGTTGTCCAGGCCTCCACAGGCAACGTAGTTCCCAGAAGGGGCATAGGCGCACGTCATCACCCAGGAGGAGCGCAACGGGATGGCGTGGACCTGCAAGAGAGGAGGAAGATTTAATATTAGATAGTGTGCAGTGACAGATGGGAAAGAGAGGGGAGGGCATGTGACAAAGTCTGTCTGCAATATTAACTTAACCTTTCAAGGGCACAATACCCACTATAAATAGCATTACTTGGCACTCTCAAACACTTGTGAATTGTTTTATAATGAACTCAGCACTTTGTCAGTCTAAATTAAACTAGCTGCCAGAAATGGGAGGAGTAGTGATTGCTGCTGACATAATCCTTTGATGGACAAGTCAAGACAATGGTTCCTGTCAAATGTTCACCAAAACAAGTCTCTTTGCCATTTTGAAACCTGGTGAGAGTCAACTGCACACATTTTTGAGGTTTAGATGTCCTTGATTCATCATTCTGGCATCAGTGAAGTAGTTTATATCTCCAGTTTGTTTCTATTTATTGTCTTTGATTGTTACTGGTGAAAACGAGACACCTGACCCCAACTCAAACTCTGCATGGGTAGAGTTAAAATGAATCCATGGTGAGGCATTGAACAATGTAGCATCCCAGGCATTTAAATCTCAGAAGTCAAAGGTGGTTTTGCTTTTGGCTTTTCGTATCAAGATTGCATTGCTTGTTGCAGAGCTGACCTCCTGATATTCTCTGATGTCATCTTTTCACCTCCCATTTTATTTTTCTCCATTTTGATGCTGACATTTGTTTTTGCTCCATTTCAATAACAATACGGTTTGGCATTATTAATTAGCGTTCTTACCTTGTTTGTGGTGTAGCTGTCCCAAATAATGAGTTTGCCGTCCTGGGAGGCGCTGACCAAAAGCCTGATGACAAGATGAGATAAGATGGGATCAAACTATGGAACTTTAAAACTGGTGTTTTCTGTGAATTTACAACTAGCAGACAAATGAAGCTGGCATGATGACGACATGAAGGTCTTTAAACTGATTCTGTGATGAATATGTTTGTGTATAGATTTGCATTAAATATCCGTACTCTGTCATTGTGACCTTCACAACACAAATAGCAATGCGGGACGCACAACGGAAGAGAATTTGTGTTTAAATATTTTCATTAACTCTGTCTAGATATTAAACGGCATCGCATTATGTAGAATTACACCGCAGTGCATAACGAGCCTAAATTAAAAAGTTTCACTTTCACTTGTTATTTGTGGGTGCTCGTTGGGTGTACAGCGTACTAACTATGCCTCTTTGTCTAGCTGTATTGTACTAAAATTTGGGGACTATGCTTTTTAAAAAAAGCTACAATACCTGCACTTTTAACCTGTATTTTAATGTATTTTAATTCATGTATTTTTCTATGATATGGACATAGGAGATAACTAGAGATCCCGGTCAGGAGATCCAATTTACTGTCAACATAAACAGTATGGGTGGAGGGACGGATCTTGTTGAAGTGTTCTATAGAGTGGACAATGTTAATCCTAAAAATGAACAGGTTGATTTCAGATTCATTCTGAAACAAAGCTTTATACTCTAAAGACCATCAATTTACCTTTTAATACACCAAAAACCTGCTGAGTCTGCGTGGTAAGCATAGTTATTTTGATTGGAATCACTACAAACCCTCTCTTCATTCTAGAGACAGCTCTCAGGTACCTCTGAGGCTGTCTTCTGCTATCTGGGTGAATCCAACAAGAGTAACCACAGTGACGGCCCCAATACACACAGGAACAGGAAAAGGAGTGAACACACGAAGGCCTGCTGGGACTATGCAAATGTTAACTACCGGGCTGGCAGGAACGCGCACACATGTGCACGCTCCTTCAGATAATAAGGCGGGGGCAGAATGGTCTGTGCTGGGAATTTTAGTCTAAAAGGAAATGAAGTGTCAGCTTCTTGGCTGTAACATGAACACATTCAACTCAAATAATCAAAGCCTAGGATGATGCCAAAAGCAGGAAAATGTACTAACTTCAGATTAGGTCCCATATTAACTTCCAGTGTAATGCAAGCCATGGAGTGAGAGTGTGTGTTATGTGTGTGTCAGTTGGGAGATGATGATACAACGCTTTGAGGTGCTCTTTCTAGTCAGAACAGAGCTCTGATATCAACGAGGGTGGAATCAGATCAAATCAGAGCAAATCAAAGCATCTCCATTGTATTTATTGCTTCCCCCCCCTCTAAATCACTTTTAAAGCCGAACCAAAAACCTGATTCTGAGCAAACACAGATTCACAGTTTTCACGATTCATCAGGCCTGTTTGAGTAACTGTGATACAGTCAAACACAAGGAGAAGAGTGTGTGTTTGGTTAAAGTTTTGTTAGGTGAAAGTGAACAGGTACGAAAGCACATACGACATAGTAACACTTCTATTTTCATGTTCATGCTAAAACTAATGCACACAGCTACCCCGGACTTTACGCAGTGTACCGCGTGTGGTGTTTTAACAAAAGAACAACTTTGGAGGCCATGACAAGTCAAAGCTTATGTGAGAAATAATAATTATGACCTATTATAAATGGTGCGTAACTAATGATGCTTGCAACACTTCCATTAAATTCAGTGCATACATGGCATTTCCGGTGTGCTGCCCGGGGTATACAATCAAATGACTAAATACTTAATTAATAAGAAATCAACATTAATTAGAAAAATTTCTGTTCCAACCCCTAAACACAAGATATCTGTATCAAGAGTGCAAGAGTAATCTTGTATCAGTAGAGCCATAAAAACAACAAAAAACAAAACTGTTGGGTCGACTGTGGTTATAAAGAAATCTTTTCATGTGTGACAGCAGTTATGAGTCACTGATTTCAGAAGGATTGAGGTTATCTAGTTCTACATTCAAGCTCCCTCTGTCGACGCTAATACAAAGTACTATTAATACGCTATTTTATGGGGACTTAAATGCTACATATCTCATGTTCAAACACTATCTCATACTACAACTACAGTTCTGCGCCTTTGAGGCATTTTATGTTTTATAGGATGAACATTTGTGTGGTTGTCAGGTTCACAGTGTACTGCACCTTAAACATTTAACTCAATATGTTATTGGCTAATGAGGGTAACGAACTGCGACTAATTGATGGGTTTCTTTCTCATACTGTTTGAAAGAAACCCCAGAATGAATTCAAGTTGTGTCTCCACGCGGCTAAAAATACCAGACTTCGCCTCGACTCTGGGTCAAACAGCTTCATGTGACCTTCTTTCTGGGTGGCTGGATCTCAGCAGGTAGTCTAATAAATACCCCAACTCCTCCGGGAGGTGAAACATTAACAGAAGAAACAAACAAACAGGAAGAGCTGACAGTGGGTAAACACAGTGGCAGACTTTTTCTTGGGTATATGACTGGGAGGATGATGAGGTGACATAGCAGTTTGCAATGGTCTCTCTGTGGACTGACGCACAGCAGCACCACAGTGATTAACTTGTTGGTTGCTGAGGTGAGAGGTGTGTGCAACTCCAGGGAAAAGGCTTTACGTGAAATGAGGAGTGTTGCTTCATCTGCCTCTGCTATCAAGCCTGAACGCAGCTCTAACAAAGGCTGACTCCATTTTGAGTATTTTCCCTACCCACATACCCCACCCCCAATGCACACAAACACAGCTCGCATAAGACACACAACACTGTAGACACACTCAAAGATAGAGTGGCTGATGCATGCTCAATGGGCATTCAGCACAAAATGCATCAACTATTGTGCTTGTTCACACTTACCCTACTGTTGAATTGTTAAAGCAGAGTATATGTTAATCTGATATATAGCTTTGGACAGATGTAAAGAAAAGTCCTGCCTTGTGATTACAAGACTGAGCCACTGTGGAATGTCATGAATTGACGAGGACCCTCAGGAGAAGTAACTAACACAAAGACAGTCAAGCTTGCTTTTCTATCCATATCCTGCATTTAGGGCAAAGGGGGCTGGGCTGTTGGGATGAAATATTTAGTTAATGGACAGGATAGAGTTGAATGAAATTACCTCGAGTCAGTGCCCCAGTGCATGGCATAGATTTTAGCCAGATGCCCCCTCAGTGTCCGTCTAGTACGCATCTGAATTCGGCCAACAGGGTCGATGTTAGCTGTGATCTAAACAAAGTTAAGATGAGAGAATAAGTCATTTTAATGCCACTATGTATATTTTTTTCTTGCACTCATGTAGTGGGGAGGCTTTGTTAAAGGCACAATTAAAGCTATGATTCAGATAAACATCAAAACAATGCAGTCCTTAAACCATGCAGTCCCTGTAAATACCACTAACTACATATCAAAGCGGGTTTTAGTATCTTCTGTAACATAATTTTTCATTGTTAAACATTAAATAGTAGGGGGTGAACATGATGGTATGAGCACATTTTTTTACCTGAGACAGGGTAGCATCCGCACACGCTTTCCTGGCATCCTGAAACACAACAATGCAGTCAAATTATATTAGATTAATGTCAGTGAGTCAAAATGGCTTTATGTTTTTGAGTACCAAGCAAATTGTGTTTATGCAACAAACTGTACCATATTATATTACTGACAATTTTTCAAAATACCGATTCAGTGTGTAAACAAACATGCTGAAGTTCAACAGCCAGTTTATCACATATAACAGATGACTGTTATAGCCCAATGAGCCTGTGTTTTTATTTCTGAGGCTCCTCCACTATTGAAATCAAAGCGCTATGGAAAATCAAGTCATATACGATCATAATAGGCAGTGGTTTCAGCAAATTTGATTATGTGCCCCAGTGACAAAATTACATGCTATCACAGGCTGTAAAATCTCCAAATACTTAACCAAGACAGACCTTTATCCAGCGAGCCTACTCGGAAAATAAGGCTTTGTTTGTGCCACACCTTCATAATGTCAACATTAATGGAAAAACACCAAACGGGAAGTTTCTCAGTGAACAGTGTGCTTTACTCAACACCATTACAAATATATCAGTCTCTAGGGCACAAAACTTAATTGACAAAATGTCAACCTGGATTTGTGAATGGAAAACTGAAAGCAGCAGACTTGAGGACACTGAAGGACTCACTCTGATCTGGTTCTTGAGCTGCTCAGCCTCCTGGCGTAGCTGATCCAGTTCACTCATTTTCCTCTGCTAATGGTGTGCTTCGCTCCGCCGCCTAGACTCTTGCTGATCTGGAGGAGACAAGAAATAAGAGGCTCAACAAACATACCACATACTGATCATTTCATGTTAGCAGCAATAGACAAAATATACAATTAAACAACTTCTACTGTTGACTTTTTACTCTGAATGCTAGTGCATCAAAAGCATGGGCAAACTGTAAAGACAATATGTGCTCAGTTGTTTTTATGGACACCGTTATTTCAACAAAGCAGCTGAGGATCACATAGTGTCTCTTAAATCAAATCTGTAAGGACCAGACAAAGTCGCAGGGAATCACAACAGCCCAACACTTTCGAGACAGCTCAAGACTTGTCCTTGCCAGCTTGAAACTGTTACCTAGCAACAAGCACTCGGCACCTACTTTAGGCTTAAGATAACAATTTTGAGGATGATGTCGAATTTGTTCTCCCTCCCCTCCCAAACTATAGCAAACCCTTGGGCAAACATTTGGCCACAATGTGCAGCTGATAACCATTCCTCTACAGCCAAGTTAAAATACTTGATTTTTAAAAAAAAAAAGGTTAAAAAAAATAAAATAAAATCCACTTAGCCTCAAAGGACCAAAACATACCCCCTACTGAATGACAAAACGAAGCAAGGATTAAGGGTCCAGATATCAAGAGAGTTAAGCACACGGCGAGACCAGACTGTTTGTTGCACTACTGGAACCCCAATGTGCTCAGATGATGGGCAGGGTTTGGCGAAGCTGTCAACGCTCTGGCCTCTGGACTCTAAACTCTCCTCCAATGTCATCCCTGTAATCCTGGGACACAGTTGATTCAGCTCCTCCAGCCAAATCCGGTTAAGACAAAACCTGCTGATGATCCTAAAAGCAGTGGCTATCCCGCTGACCCCAATCCTCTGGTTGACGCTCTTAGCACTGACACTTTCACTTTCAAAACGACAAAATCTACTAAAGACAAAAATATTATTGAAAGAAGTCTGAACTCTGGCTTACATGCTTGTAGGCATGATGGACAGTGATGGCAGACACATTGTAAGTGCTTGATCATTACTTCCTTATGTGTCTGTACATGTCACATCACATCAGTGGACAAAGCTTTCCAAAAATATTCATATTTCAAAATAGTTAACTCCAGAATAACTTAAGAGTTTCAGAGACCACAGCCAGTATGCTGATCATACTTCTCAACCAGTACAAAGATCAATTACCTTCACAATCTGAGAAAACTACACTTCCTTGAAAGAACGCTACAAGTAACATATGTGCCCCTCTGTCAAATACAAGCTAACCACACTGCCAAACATACGGCAAACACACCTTACCTCCCTGTTTTTCTCTGGGTTTCAATAAAGGTCCTTTGTCCTGCAGAGTGTCGAGACCTTCTGAATGAACACCTTATCCTTCAAGCGCCTGACATCTCAGTAGATACCTGTCACCTGATTGGTCAGTACTGCTAAATGGGTCTGCATCTAAGCAAGGCGCCTTAACCCGTAATCTTGGTGATAAAAACATCTCATGGTAATATCACTGGCTAATTCTTGTCTTCCCTGTAATAGCCCTCTGTGTAGTAGGTAATGTAACCCACCAGTGGCCTTCAAAACAAGAGCTACCAGCAGGTCAGCAGATTCTGGAACCTAAAAAACACACTAAACTGTAAAAACTGAAAATTTGTAGTAAGATGCATGTCAAGGATATGTTCTGCTGGTCGATGAAGCCTAGTTTTGGGTGATTCATACACTGCAGTGTATGAATAGCTAATGACCAAGCATGTACTGCTGACAATTCTGTCCTTGATGTCCATATTATTACACACCTTGCGGCTAAACATACCCTAAACAATTGTTTAAATTTTCTATGTTTTTTCCATGGTTTTACCTGAGGGCATTCTTAGTAGCATTATCCTATCCTGCCTCTCCTGAAGATTTCTTTATAAACAACCGGCAGACCAAAAATGCAAAGGGCCACAGACAATGCTCCCCAAAATACACTTGCTCCCAAGGTCATCCTATCCCATGGCCTAGGAACTATGGGGGTGGAGCCTGCACAGCTGAAGTGTCCTGACTGGTCCCGCAAGCCTTGTGGTTATTACGACATGTGAATAGCATCCATTCTCTTTGTAAGCAAGCGTTGGTTGTACTTTACATTAAAATTCTGAATTGCAGGATGTAACTGTAACAGCCTTTGCAGCCATATTTAATGGATATTTGGACATAGAGGCATAAACTCCACTTAGCTATAGCTAATGTCCAGTTGGCTAAAATGTGATTCAAACAAGCCTCCATTTACATGAGTGTGAGGGCTTGCTATTTTTCATAGTCCTGCTCTGTACCAGGCCTGTACAGCAGCCATCTCAGCCTCTTTCTTGTTTTAGGGTTTCATGGTCTTCACTTTTGGATTTAAAAAAAAGTACAACACAAGCTCAGCTGAGTTGAGGTCAGGTGATCGATGCAGCCTGTCAAGAACATTCCACGGCTTTTGTCCCTTTAAAAGGTGTAAAAATTGTGTCAATTTCAGATTGCTTAGTATGAATGAGTGGTAAATGTTTTACTCTTTGGTTTCTGTTCAAAAAAAAAAATTACCTGGCCACTAAAAATGCTAAAATTCCAAGGTAAGGTTAATTTTGAAGTGATGAAATGTAAAAGAAATCTTACCACCAACAACATAAAGGCAGTTGCTGGCAATTGGTATTAGTATTAGCAGTGTGATTCAGAGGACTCTTTTCCCCTTGTGCTGGTGGTGGGAGTGTTGAAACCACTGGCAGCCCAACAGATAGAGCCTCGACTTCACTGCCTTCTCTTTCTGCCAGCTATTTTTAGAGAGGTGGTGGGGGAGGAGGAGGAGAAAGAGGAGGAGGGAAGCAGACTTCACATTTTCCAGCCACTCCTATCAGCTCCGACATCTCGAGCACAACACAGTGACAAGGAGAGAGGAAGTGTAATTTGACTCCACACACACAAACACACTTCATTGGTATTTCTCCTTCCCATATGGCAATGATCATGCATGCGCCATTCATTGTCACACTATACAGATTTATAAGCGGGCTAGATGAGCCTCCTAATCAGAGAGCATTTCTACGGATGTTTCGTCACAGGGTGAGAAAACATTACGTGAGAGAACTTCCTTTTGTACAGACAGCGTGACAAATAAATCAGCACATTTGTGGATTTAAGAAAGCAAATTTTATGGTTGTTCACCATTTGTAGAGAACATTTAGCATTTGCAGAGAACATATATTCAATTTAAAACTGATTTTAAAATCAGTTCAGAAAAAGGTTAACAAAAAAACAATTTTGAACTCATCATAGTTCTGATACCATACATTTCTAAATAATCAATAATGGACCTCTGATAACTGCAGCGTGAACACTTTCAATACCTAACATTTGAATAAACAGAAAAAAGAAAAATAAATAAAGGCCTAAAAGAAGCAATGGGGCACCAGGCGTGAAGGGATATAAATCAAAAGGATGGTCTAGTGGGGTTTGGCAGTAGATTTTTGGGGAAGATGAAAGACTCCACCCTGATGACATAAGGAGTGGGGTAGGCAGTGAGATGTTCTGGTGCACAAGAGGATAGAGGCAAGAGAGGCAAGCTGGAGGACAGAGCCAGATTAAACTAATGAGAGTGAACAAGCAGAGGACAATTGGGAGGGGAGCTGCTAATTAACCCCTTGGTGAAGGGGAGCAAGGCTTGGTAAGCTTCCCAGCATTAAAGACTGAGCAAAGGAGACCTACACTTTGCCCTGAGTTTCATAGCCTTCCCAAAATATAACTTCTCTCATCTGGTTTTCAACCACACGCACTTTTGCAAATGTGCATTTACACTCCAAAATACTGTACATATTGTAGTGGAGGTCAGCACAGAGAAGTTATAACATAATGCAATCCACTACCACAGGCTTGCACTAAATAGCTGTCTTGTTGAAATGGAATTATATTTATTTTTTGATGGAAATGTACAGCGTTCAATTTTGAGGTTGTGCTTTGACTAAATTTCATGACCATCTATGACGCACTTGACAAAAGCAAGTCATAACTCAATTTGTCAATGATTTGGTTTTTATTAGCATTTCCCCTGGAGTATGATGTTCTTTTTCCACTCCTAAATTGCTGTACTGTATTTTTAGGTCAGACTCACACCAAGATGCACATATACTAGAATACTAGTCCTGACTACTGCCCATTTCCTTTATAGACCATGTTCACACTTGGTTATGTGTAATGTAACATGCAAACAAAATCATAAATTGGTCTGCTGTTTACTTAAAAGTCTCTTTCTGGATGCATGCATCCCGCTCTTAATGCAAATCAACAAAACTAAAACCTGGAAATTTGCCAACTAATGCTAATTATTATGTAGAAAATAATGCCGATTATTACGTGTTATGTGACGTCTGATATATTGCCAAAACTGTATAAAGCTTTTTGAATGTAACACAGCAAATGAGCAGAATGGGAAACAACATGTACATTGGGAGTCAAGTGGTGGTTTCACTTAACGGTAACGGTAAAATGTACTGGATATGGCAATTTTATAATATACTATCAACCACTGTGATTATTTATGATTTTTTTTACACATTGCCCTGCTGTGATTCATGGACTCAGCCACAAAGTAGTGTTTGAAAGGTGAGGTAAAGATGGTTGGCTTAATAATTTACGCCCTCCTGCTTGGATACCAGCTGCCCCACCCTTTGCCTTCTTGAGGGATGCATCTCATCTCCCCCTTCTGATTGTTCCTGCTAACTTGCATCTCTGCGGGATCTTATATTCTAGTCCTTTAGAGTGCCATTTAGCTGTGGTTGATTTGCTGCTCGTAGAAACAAAGTATGAGGTGGGATGGGAATGTTTTCTCTTGCTAGTCAGTTACTGGTTGTGGCAGTCCTCTGCTATTTACTAATCATTTATGTCAGCACGTTGCCTCCACCTTAATACACCACATAGCCTCTCTAAGCAGGCGTTTCCTTTTTAAGGGTGTTTCCCTAGCTGTGCTCGTCTCTCTCTCTTCCCTTTGTCAAAACATTGAGCGGATGTGGCGACAGCTCACACACTTTACAAATACACTTGCTCTGTGGTTTCTGCTACTACCATTGCACTTGCCAGTGTCCATCCATGCTTTCAACTGGGCTATGCAATCAGCTGCATTACAATAACAGGTGACACAGAACATCCTGGCAGGCCGGCTTATGCTAACAGACAAATGTAAGAATAAAATCAGAGAGGAGGGGGATCAGCAGGAGGCGCTGTGTGTGGTTCTGCAACAACAGGGGATAGGCTAGCACTTCACACAAAATTAGGTCAGTCTGACTTAGATTAGGCCTAGCCCATGCTGGTAAACAAGTAATCATGACTGACTGAATGCAAGATGTTGACAAGTCACTTTGTTAAGATACTTGGAGCACTCTCCTATGTGGAAAAGGGAACCAACAGATGCACAGTAAATACTAATACTATGTAATAATATACTGTACTATGTACTGTACATTGTAATTCAGTCACGGTAATTTAATGATTCATGTTGTCTAACAATCGGAAAAATAATTATTTTAATTAAATCTTCAATTTACACATTCACCACGTGTTTCTGAATTGGGTTTCTGGGCTAATTAATTGTCATGTTGTAGACCAATTGAGGTCATATTAAGGTGAAAACTACCATGTACATAAACTATTACTAAACTATCTTAACAGCAGACTACTTTAATTATGTCAAGTTTAAACAGTGCAGTTTATGCTTGCTGTGATGATAATATGTAGTTTTCTGTATATTTCATCAGCTAGGCAGCCTGTGAGCTCTACAACCTGTGACTGAGACATCATCACAACAACCTTTATTTGTGACACAACGTTAACTTGGGGTTTAATAATCAAACATATGACCATCACTTTATACTTTTAAAAAATATCTAGAGACAAGTAGTTTAGTACGCGCTGGTTTTGTCCCATCTGCCTAGCACTGCAGAGCCTGTAGCTCAGGAGGCTTGTCAGTATGTTGTCAGTGTTTCACATTGTAGGTAATTTTTTTCCCCACCAATGCTTGTACAAACATGCAACTTCATATAGATAACTTACTGACAGTGTGCTTGGTTTCATTTTACCCATCTGTGGTTTGCAAATGCAAGTAGTGTCAAAGTGTATGGTTATGGTGCATGGTGTGTAAAACAAATGCAAATCTGGCAAATCACATTCTGACTTGAAGAAGTCGTTAAAAGCAGTTGGCTGTTCAAAAGTGTAAAATTTCATTTAAATGTTCACACACTGCACTTAAGTCAAAGCCAGAATGGTAAAATGGCAGTTGGCTCTTAAATCCCTATTCCTGGCTTACAATGGGATTGTACTTTCAGGTCTTGACGCAACTGGAATGGCTTTTAGAGGAGCACTCTGTCTGGAGAAAAGCCACCTCATTTCTTCTTCTCTCCATCCATCCATCCAGTGGAAGAAAAACCTCTGCAATATTTAAAAGCATTCTTCCGCCCCTCCGCTCTCTCACTTTGACTTTGGCAAACCTCATATCTTGAGCTCACTAGCGCCAGTTTAACCAGTGATGGTATCTAAATCAAAGACTAGCTCTAACTACCAAACTGGCAACTCTATGATCAACTGAATTAATGTTAAATAAAACAGACGCCCTGATCCACATCTCCAGGCATTTTTTGATGGAATGGGTTGGCTCAAAAATGCCAGATCCATTCCAGACTTTCCTGAGGTCAACCACACCTCTAAATTTTTGCTGCTGGTATGAAAAATGCACTGGAACCTTACGCTGTCCAAAGCTTACTCCCACATCAACTTAATTTACTTTAGCCCTACTATGGACTTAATGTGTAGTGTGAAGCAAGGTGAGATAGGAAAATACATCAATTCAATCATATTTGGCGTTGGCAATATGAATGGTCTAAGATCACAATGTCTGAAACACAGCCATGAACATTCCTGATGAAACTATTACATTATGTCAGTTTACGTTTTCCACTTTTTTTTTTTTTTTTTTTTTATAAATAAGAGGTAAAATGTTGCAAGAGTATTTTTTGTCTGGCTGGTGGGTGAGGGGTGAGGGTCCATCTAAGTGCTGTGGGGAAGTGATGCATGGTAAATGTAGCTGAAACACAACCAGGTCACAAAGAAGGCAGGAACAAGAGGGGTGCTGATGCAGTAAGAGAAGACAGAAGGGGATTGCTCCAGGACATTTCTTAAAAGCCCCATCCAATCTCGCTCACTTTGTCATTCTCTTCAACACACACACTCCCTTTGGCCTGGTGTTTTTCTGCCAAACAGAAGGCACCATGGAGGAGAAGGTGAATCCACACTCTCCCCGTCTCGCTAGCATCAGTATGAATAGAGATGTTATGAACTGTGTAAAGGTTTGGAGGGTATCAGAAAACACCAGAGTTTAAATAACAATACAAAAACCTTTAGTAGGCTCGACTAATATCTGATAGTGACCCAGCCAGTAATGTTTTTGTACAATCTTAAACTAGTTAAGTTTATGCCATATTCACAAAAACACAAAAAGTGTACAGCACAGTGTTAAAATGGTGGAAATTTTAAGGTTGCACACAAACACTTCCTCTCTGAGACACATTAAAAGCACAATGCATTTTACAAAAATGGTAAAGTGACTGGAATAGTTAAACAGCTACACTCAACAACCACAAACTTTGGAATACATAGGGTTTTTTCTATTCAAATGCATCCCCATAAAAGCAATTTCAGAAGTCTGAGTAGCTGCCCCGGCGATTCGGAGTGTGATGATTAGCACTGTGCCATGCACTGGCCACTCCTCCTAATGATATACACTGGGCAACAAGCAAAGATTGACAAACTTTGGATCATTCCTTTAATCATCATCATGAATTTCAAATCCTTATGGGTCTCATGAAGAATGGCTGAACTGAAAATGAATAGCCTTGGGCTGCATAACCCATTTTGCTTCAATGAAAGTAGAGCAAAATCTTGGGGCTACAAACAAGTATGCATAGGCTGACACAGTTCTGATCATGACGTTCCACTCAGTTTAAGCCCACAATTCATCTGACATGTCATCATCAAAAAGTACTGCAATTTTAAAACCTGAAGAGGCTACCTGTACCTTTTCCCTGAAACGTTTTAGGTTGAATGTAACGACTTCCATTCTGGTGAAAACAGTGAATCGTACCAGAGGGATGGTATACAGTTCAGTTTTTCATGTCAAGTCAACATTTGGTCACTTAAACATCCATTCAGGATAGACATGGGCCATGAAGGCATGAAAGGCTGGCATTAGAAGAAATATATAGATATTTTTGCAGGGCACATCAGCGCTGTACGTGTGACACAAAAACCTTTCCACATCAGCGGTTTCCTGAACAACAGTCACACTACCTAAAAGCTTATGAAAAACTTACTGTCAATGACACAATTCACTGTCACCTTGTGTCTGTTATTGAAAGTGTGCTAATCCATGAAATGCTAAAACATCATGTGAAGTGTATTGGTGACTAACTCTTGAACAGAAGTGAATGTAATACAGGGTAAATATGAACGACACAGCATTGTCCCAGTAGACAGCATGCAGGAGCTGCTAGCTACAATTTATGTGAGTAACCATATCGAGTTATGCCATGCAATTACCAGCAGGATGTTTACATGACCCTTAAAATCGATGAACCTGACTGTGCTCATTTGGGCACCTTCACAATGAACCTCAAACTTCAACAAAGAGCAAACATCAAAGCCTCTGGTAAACCTTGGGTTAACAGAGAGAACTCAGTGACCAAACAGCAGTCCTAACAGTCACTATGACAAATCAGACAGCCATGCTGGTTGCTGTCTCTGGCATTCCTGGAATTATGCACAGTGAATTTGTGAGTCGGGGTCAGACCGTCAATGAAGAGTTCTACTTAACTATTCAGACGAGTCTGTATAAATTCGGCAGCAACGTCCTGAACTGTGCACAATGATACTTTGGTTCTTCACCATGACACCGCGGACACCCATCACAGTGAAAACGCACAGCAGTTGAATGTAACAACACAACTGTCTCTCCCCGTCCCCTCTACTCGCTGGACACTGAAATTCAAGCTAAAGGGTTGCCATTATAGCAAAGGAGAGGAAGTCCAGAGGACACTGTAGAAGGTGCTTTAATAAGGTTTCAAGAGGCACTTCCTTCTGACCTAAGAGTGTCAGGAGCACTGGGAGCCTTTAAAAAGTATGGCAGCCAAATTTACACGATTTTTGCCTTTTATAGGCAGTGACATTAAAATTTTATGAATCCTCCTATACATTTCTGTCATATGACAGTCTGATGGCCTGCCTGTCTGGGCCCCACCTACTGCCCAATATGAGCAGGGATAGACTCCGGCTTTTTGCAATTCTGCACAGGTTACGCAGTTACAGGAAGTGGATGGACGAATTAATCAAAGTTTCACACATTCAAGAGTTAGTCTACTACTCATCTAAAATAACTGGATTTCAATTGGTTTTTTTATGGTATGGTTGTATTTATTATAACATTAAACTTGTACAATTTAGATTAAATTATCATCAACAATTCGTCTTGCATCCTGTTACCCATATCATGGACATGTCTTTAAATTCAGATGAATACAGGTACCAAGACACTTTAAATACAAAATGCATCATTTAAATGAAGCTGCCAGTAGATATAACTAACATTAGAGATGAAATTTGGGTGACCTGTCCCTTTAACTGGGCACAGTTTTACATGTGGCTGCCTGCTGTGGGTAATGTCTGATGATAGGGGACATAACATCAATGGGACTGACAGTGGAGTTTAATTGATTGATTAGTGAAATATTCCATGATGCGGCGTGCTCTTACCAGACAGGGTGCAATGTTAGCAGCAACAGCAGGCATTGGCTATTATAAAAGAAGTGACTCCCAACAGGTAAACTGGCTCAATGAAAACAAATACCTAACATCACAATTTACAATACACTGGTCTGTAATGCAACCCTCTGATGATCACAACAGAAAAAAAGGAAAGGCAACTCTGAGCACAAACCTCAAGCCAAACCTATTGCACAGGCTAGCATTAATGTCTATATGTTGTGGTATGAAAACAATTAAGAAATCCATGTTAAAAAGAAAAGAGAAAAACAGTCACATACATTGACAAAGGTATGTTTTGTGCTTGGGAGAGCTGCACAAGCAGCTTTTCATACAGACAAATGAATGAGTTAAATTAAAAAAGGAAAGAAAAAAAGGAAAGGAAGGTCAGGCTAGCCCAAAGCAAAAAGCATGACTTTATTTAAAACATAAAATACACTCCTTTGATTGCATTAATAATCATACCCCTCCCCCCGTGCTCTCTTTCCAAGCTTCCAAGAGAGGAACAAGTGTGTGTGAACAGTCACATGACAGCTAGCCCACTCTTTTGCTCAAGTGACTATGGCCTTTCTTGCTTTAAAGAGGAAGAAAACTCACTAATACAGGCTGTCTTTCCCCGTCATCTTGGGATTCAGGTTTGGTCACATTTTCCCCGTGGCAGTTAAATGTAAGGGCTAGAATGTAAACAGGCATTGAGACGGTCTCTATTCAAAGCAGAGCATGCACATGCAAACCACTGCTGGGGCTTGTGATGGCCTTTCGGCAGGGTTACACAGCGTCTGGGTGGTGACAGGCTTGTGTGTGGGTCAGTAAGCGGCCATGGCGCCACTTACTTTGACTATTCAAAACACTGACCAAGACCTTTTGGACAGTGGTGACAAGCTATGTATGCATAACGGCGCTGACAGTCAAACTACAAGCAAATCTACACACCAGCAGAGCTAGGTAAAATTTCCTTTGCAATGTTGACCCTGTAGACAGCTTGGGAAGAGAAAAACCCCCAAATCAAAAACAAACAAACAAACAAGCATGCTTAGCAAAACAGAGATTCTGGAAAACAAATATTTAGTGTGTTACTGTACAAAAGCATTGTAAAAGCAGGTTTAAGTGGCACTTAAGGCAAATTGTCAGAATACAGCTGTGAGGTAGTTCATAACTTTTGCAACTTGTCTAGTGCACTTAAAATACTGTTTCATATTTCCAGTGGCTCTTTCCAAACTCGTAATCCAAAGGGCCGAAGATGCCTGTTCATTCAGTGAACTGCGTTGGGTGCCGATTTACTAAATCTGCACATTTTCTGTTTCTCTCTATTTTGGGAAGCTGTTTTTTTACAGATTAAAGTTGATATCATCAATTGGATACCAGTTGATTGTATTGGGAGAGACAGTTGCGTCATACCTCACATTATGACCAATTAGGTTATTAGATAGATGGCAACCTGTGTCAAGGATCCCATTGACGCAAAAATTGATCTGAGTCACACCATCTGCCAACCCTTGTTATGAGGTTTGTTGTGGACATGGTTTGCATTCACCCATTCAGGTGTTTGACCTGAAACACTGTGTTGATTGGAACTGGGTTTTGTGACATCCTGGATTTCATCACTAGATTTTTTTACTTATCAACTGGGCACAATCCCAGAAAAATACAATTTCAAAAGCATGAGTGTCACCAATTTGGCCTTTTTTTGTGCCGCAATTCAGCTCCCTTCCATTTATCTGTGATTCAGTTTTTATAAGGACAGGAGAAGAATAGAGTATCAACCAAGGCAGTATTGCCAGTGTTTTTCCTTAGAAACCTTGACATGGGACATGGGCCAGTGCACACATTTGGCTGGTCATTTGTGATCCATAAAAGTAATTTGAGTTTAACATGAGAATGTTAAGAGTTGAAATACACTTGGACCTCCTGGTGTGAACCAGTTATGGGTAACAGCAGTGTTTCGGATTTTTACTCAGCAGCAGCTTTAAAATCAAAAGTGCCCTTTTCTCACAAGCAAAAATGCAGGGTTACCAATCCAAAAAAGAAGAAACCTGCACTGGGCTTCTGTTGCCACAATGGCCTCAAGGCTCCAGTCAGGACTTTCACATCTGCATCTAACACTCTAATGCACAACTACAATTTGCTCATGTGATTAGTTGCACATTTGTGCACATTTGCGATTGACCTGCTGATTTTCCTATCATATTACAACTAGCTCGACGTGGAGCAATTGTGACAAGATTAATCAACAGCAGACAAGTTGGGAATGAGTTTTCAGTATCAATTTCACTCGCTGCAGATAATCTTCATTAACACCTGTGTGAATTTCAGGTACACAGGGAAGGACACTTGAAGTGCTTGCCAGAGTAACCATGGTTATACCTCTACATGCACAGATGAATAAGGAAGAATAGCCCAAAACATGCAATCAGCAGCTGCGTTTGGCCAGCATATGCAGAAACCTGAAATGGTCAATCATTCTAATTCAAAGAAATGAAACCATAATCCACCATAAGCCTAACATTTATCATGCAACACAATTACATCCAAGTTAATTCTGTAACTAAATAAATCAGCCACCTACACGCTTTCTTCACTTTCTTTACAACGTAATCTATTTAGACAGATAGTTCCTTGACTTAGAAACACTACCTCTGGAGCAGGGACTTTGTTTTGAGACAAGAGCAGTGGCACAGATGGTAACTTTAGACCTTGGTGCCTCTAGTTGAGACGCAGGTAAAATCCCCAAGTTCCTGAAAAGGTTACATGGGTCCTGAAATGGTTCCTGTAGTTGGAAAGAGGTGGAATATTCTTCTTCCTGTATATTAGATGTAACTTTCTGTGCAATCAAAGCTTGAGTTGTCTTTGTGTTTTTATTTCACCACTGGGATTATTTCCAGAATCATCCCTTTCACTGAAACCCACAAACTCCACCTCATTCTGGTGTAGAGGGACAGACCTACCGTTGTTGTTTACTGGCATTTGCAGCCAATGCCATATTCAACAAACTTTGAGAATAAGACAAATTTAATGGTGAAAATAGTCTATTGGAGTACTACCCATAAAACTGGCACACAGAGCAAAGAATAATGTATAGCTGCAACTGGTGATAACTGCCTGTGTATTGTGTTGGGTGTGCATTTCACTAATACAGCTAGACTGACAATCAGTAAAAAAAAGGACAGCAGTTACTTTTAAAAAAAACAAAACTTTAAGAGCTTCTGATCAAGGTGAAAAAGAAGACCTAGCAATAGAGTTAACAATTACACAATATTTAGCCCAACATTTACATATAGATGTGCAACATACCCTGATGAAACAGTTTCAGTTATGTTCTGTAGGAAGCTCAGTGAGTGAAGAGGAAAAAGGATTTAGATTGCTCAACCACAATACGCCAGACCTACCAGTACAGTAATGGAAACTATAATACAAAGGCCACCACTAATGGTCCATTAAAATTGAGATACAAGAAGAGCTGGTTGATGGAGACACTACTGTAGATAAAAGAGATCAACAGCAAAGACATACTGTCTTAGGTGTTGATCTCCCAACTCTAGGACTAAAATGAAAAACCAGAAAAATAAATGTTTAAATGAAAACTAAGTGTTGGGAAACTTGACCAACAGTGGAATGACATACCACCAGTGGTCTACAATGTTTTCATTTAACATGCTATCCATTTTTCTCTCAAAAGTGCCAGAGACACTTTCCTTATGTCAGTACTAAGAGTACAATGACTTCTGACTTGCATCCTTTATACACAGCACTCAAATCAAAGTTTTCAGACAGACGCTAAGCCCATAAATACACAAATATAAATATTTAGTCACAAAAAAGAAATATTTCAGTACTGGTGTTATTAACAAAACTATATGCATGTGAACTATGCGAGGCACATTCCTTTCATTACACTTAGTTCTACTCGGATCTGTAGCATATCTGTAGTGGTGCTTGCCACCAAAGTCTACTGCCTATGCCTTCCTGTGGTAATGGACAAATATGGGTGAGTGTTGCAAGTGGGTTAGCTCTTTGGGCAAAGCCACAGTACTTCCACACATACTGTCGCCCAGCTTGGGTTGAACAATTCAAACACTCAGTTTTTTTGCAATGCAATATTTTGGTCCGGTGTTGCCAAAAGGCCAGTCAATACAAACAATGTAACTCATAAAATATTTCCTTGGTAGGAAAATTGAAACATTTGATGTCGTGTTGGTAAGTGACAAATCATGAGTGAGAGGAAGGTATTTCTATTCAACAATATGGCTGTCCTTTCAGAAACAGTCCGCTTTCCTATATAGGGACAGCAGGATTGGTTAAGTTAGCTACACACTACATGTTGTTTTAGTAATAAAAGCTGGATATGAGGATAGGAGTGCTTCTTCTTCAAGTGTGAATATTTAAAAAGACAACCCTGAAAATAGAGTTTTTGTGGAACATGTTAACAATACATCCGCAATAAGGCTAGACGATGGCTACTTTAAAGCATGATCAGCTGTACCACAGTGCTAAAAGACACAAATTTCCAACACTCAAACATTTGGCTTGTTTTAAGTAGCAAAAGACATAGTGCTGATAACAGAGTCAAAATGAGCACTGTTTGCTAATAACTGACTGTACTTAAAAGTGAGCTTCCTCACATCTAGGTTAACACCATCAGATTTATGGATTCATAATGACTTAACTCATAGGGACTACAGACTTTCTTTCAAAGTAATTTAGATCATTTAGACAGATAAATTGCATAAAGTGCTTATCTTTGGATAATTTGGTACCAACACTTGCAGCACGATAGTCGCCACCTTAGTTCTACAACTGTCAGTTGCTTGGACCAGTGTGAACTTGTGCAGGTCTATTTATTTGAGTCTTGTTATGAAACACATTTGCTGCTATAACAGGTATAGTTGATGACAAAAATATGTTGTTCTGTGACACTGGTTGGGGATTCTGAACAAACTGGAAGCAATCATCATGAACTTACACCACTAATTACCTATTTACCAAGCAAATTGACCAAGATACATTAGGGCAGCTATTACTAAACCTACCTCACTATGCATAGTACAAGCTATATACGTTAGTACACTGTATACCAAAGTTGGTTATACATGTACTTTCATGTATTTGTATGTGAATCATTCTTAAATCTACAAATTTCGCAGTAGCACAGAAACACCCAAGAACTTTTTTCACCCAGGTGCTTGTCCACAAGCCTCGCAGTACTTTTCTACCTTTTAAAGACACCCTGTGGACATTCATTCAAAAGCAGGATCATATCAGAGGTGAAAGAAAATCAGCACTATCACTGACCAAAGCCAGATAATCCCAAAGAGTGAAATCCACAGACTAAGAATTTAATCCCATTCATATCCTGCACTCTCAGATTAAAAAAAGAAAAAAAATACACATCAGCGGGATGAAAATCCTTATTTAAAAACAAAAGACCCCCCTCCCAGTGCAAAAGGCTAATGATTCAGGTTTTGAACACATGGCACTTATCTTGTGCTGACACTCATCCTACAGATGTGTGCTGCTATGTACAAAGCAAGGAATAAATGTCCTTC
Source organism: Datnioides undecimradiatus (assembly GCA_008933995.1). Taxonomy (NCBI): domain Eukaryota; kingdom Metazoa; phylum Chordata; class Actinopteri; order Lobotiformes; family Datnioididae; genus Datnioides; species Datnioides undecimradiatus. Next base: position 466,624 of record WARS01000068.1, read on the forward strand.
AGATACACACTGCATGAAGGCTTTCAGACAGGGCTGTCGTACAACACTCGTGTAATCGCATAGACATCAACACAATTTTTCTGAAATGCCTGGAGATTATGCCACAACTGCCCACCACAGCCACTAGACGGAATGTCAAATGCATTTTGCTTGTCAGTGGAGTATGGGTCATATCCAGGTCACAAAAACTGAGAAACATTAAATGGAACAATATTTTATGCTAAGTTTGATAACTGAATGCAGTCTTGGACATGCAATCTTCAACATGTTCTGTCCAGTGCTATGTGTATGCTTTGCCTTTTATCTACAGTGGATTAGAGAAGATGAGAGCAGTAAGGCTAAAGGCCTCATGTGCTGGACCACTACATTCTCAGACAACAGCTGAGAAACATAGTGTAAGCCATTAGGCACAGCAGCAGTTACAGTGCTGTCTCAGGTGTGGTTGACAAAAAAATAAAAAGTGCAGGTTTAAAAATTTGAATCAGTGCTTGAAAATAAAATTGAAATGTAATTAAGAAATACAGTGACATTGTAAAGTTACACAACATAACCAAAAAAATGGATTACTAGAGAGTGTATTTACTAGAGCTAGCATGAACTTTGACTAAAATAAATTTGGCTGTCTATAAGGCAGATGAACACACACAAAAGAGGTTGTGTCTTTGAATTATTAATAGCTTGAATAATGTCAAACTTATTCACAAGTGTTTTGGCAAAAAAGGGTTAAAAAAAAAAAAAATCACTGCACTTAGAGATTTTTCCATCCATGGTTAAAAATGTTCCCCAAGGTGTGGTTACAGATGTTTCAAATCGGACATTAACTTTAATATCAAAATATGTAAATCAAATGTTTACAGCTGAATTTATTGAATTTTTAATCAGAGTTGCCATGTTCCCTGGTATTCAGTTTCACAGTCAAGATGTACAACACCCCTTCCCCACCATGTTGTCCTGTATCTGAGGTGCACATATTGGATTCTTCTGCCCAGGAATCCCATCAGCTTTAAAACGTTTTTAATAGAAATGCATTACGTACATTTTTACGATGAGGAAATCAAACAAATCTAGTCTGCCAAGCCTAGACCCATCCGATGCTCGGCAGCTGTCTCTCTCAGTCTGAGAAAAAGCGGTGATGAAAAAGGCTTTGAACGCCATCTTGTTCATTGCAGCTGCTTGGGCCCTGAATACAGGAACCCATTCATTCGAGGAGGCGGAGGGAGGGGGCACACTGGCAAAATGAATTCATCTTTGTGAACCAGTAAATACAAATAGCTCTTTTAAGAAACACCGAAAATGTTCTGAAACGACTATAAATCGGCTATATTCCGTAATGGAGTCTTTAGATGCAATATTTTAACACTCCCGGTCAATAACTTCGTCTGAGCGGCAGGCTACACAGATCTTGCCTCGGTGCTGGAGGAGGCGCTCAGCTCGGCTTCCTGCGACAGCACGTCTGACTCGTTTGCTTAACCATCTCACTTCGAAATATTTACCAATAATAAAAATCTCCGATCCTCTCTCTTCTACTTAAACACCTTATGCTGATGTACTGACTGGGATTTGATGCTTTATCGTGGACAAAGCGTGTCCGTTTTCCGGGCTACAGCTTGAAATACTCTGGAGCAGCGCGGCCCGGTGGGGCATGGTTACTGTAGCTGCTAACAACTTGCTCTGCAACAGACCCGTGATCGAGATAAACAGATTCTCAAAATCCAATTAGACAATCTCGTTTTCACATCATTAAAAGAAGAAGTTCAAATCAGGGCTGAACCGTGGGTTCGCAACCTGGCGCTGGTTTAACACTCACGAAACTGAAATGGCTATTGCCACTACCAGGTACACAGCGGCGCTTAATGTCATTTTTTATGCGACCTTACAGCTGTGTTACCACTTGGCAATAAATGCAAAATCCAGCTCGTTTTAACCGTTTATGGAAAAAATCGCGCTAACCAGTTATTCATTTCAGCTGTATCAGTGGATGGCTGACTCGGCAGACTTAACGTGGGAATGTGAACATATAGTTGAGACATACAAGAGCCATAATCCATCATGGTTTGGTTTCGATTTACTGAATTAAATAGTTTAACGAGCCCATTTCAAAAGCTTGACAGATAAGTGCCCAGAGCGGTGAGATTCAACATTACGTAAAAAAAATCAGCAAGGATAATATCAACGTTTCAATGCAAGAGTTTGCCATAAAAACATATTTTAAAAAAACAACACGGTTCACATTCAATCAGGGTTCAGGGAAATTGTCCTGGCTGCCATGTTCGGGATATACACACCCAGATCAGCTATACCAGGCTGTAAACGTAGGCTGAGGCCACTGCTGGCTAACTTGTATGGACTGGCTACGAAATAGTGGGGGTGGTGGTGATTCTGTTGGTGAAGTAGCCATTTTTAGACTCCCTTCGTTGTCAATTGCATGATGCTACAGATTTTCAACATGAGTGGAAGTAAATCCAAACTCCGCTCGTGTTGGTTTGAGTTATGCAAGTGTAAAAAGTTCAAACCGTGTAATCGTCATCTTAGACAGCTCACCTGATGTTAGTCAACAATAAAGTCAGGGCAGCAAATGTGCGGCCAATTAGCTTACCAGGTAATCACTAGCTATCTATAGAGCAAAGATGGGGAAAAAATCTGGGCCGACGTACAGACCGAAAATGTTGGTTAAGATTGGCTGCAATATTACGTCTTAATTAAACCCCAAACCGATTTACTAAAATGGCTAATGAAACAAAGCTGATAAAGTTCAACCTAGACGGCTTATTTCTTCAGAGAGGGAGAAAGATACCCGGACGTTGGAGAGAGGGGTGCTGGCTAACCTATCGAGCTGTCACCAACTAACCTTCTAATTCCTACTAACACTTGCCATAAACTACCCGCTTTCCGGACAGGACCATTAGATGTGGAAGCAGTTCAACATAATTGTGGTAAAACTGACACCTGGGTTAACGCAGTGCGTTAAGTTTCTCTAACAGTGACCCCCCACACCCACTCTATTGGCAGCAAAGACTAGCTAGCAGCAGGCTAACGGCAGCTAACTCTAACGGAGGAGCCACTCAACCCAGTTTAACCCCTTTCGTTCATTTTCCCTGCTCGACAGGCTAGCCAACTGCAGACACTTAATGCATTTCCTGAAGCGCAATTTAAAACAACAATACATATCCTTACCCGCTTTCAGTCGAGGGTATCCGTTGTTTATATCACATTGACTGGAAACAGCAAAATCTTGTCTCTCCTCTCTCCGCCCAGGCGCTCAGATTTAGCTAGTTTAGCTACCGAGGAGCGGCACTCCCCGAACCCAGTTTTTGACCCGCCGAGGGGGGAGACACACCGGCACAGAGGCGCAGAGACAAGGCGGTGTTCACCCAGATAGACGTGTCTGAGTCCCGTTTAGGCGTGCTTCCGTTTCAAAGCAAATTCCAACTCAAAGCAAAAATCCCTTCTTGTCTTTCCCACCGTCGTCGTCCCTCTTTTTTCTTCCTTCACGCCAGGATCTCAGTCGCTTCTTCCTCCGGCCATCAAACAGCAGAGATGGGCGCGGTAACCCTGCACTCAGGTCTGGGAAACCCCACGTTACGGCAGCGTCACAACGCACGGCGAAGGGTCGGCGACCACTCCAACAGATCAGGAAATACTGCCATTTTTGGTAACACTAACACACCTAGACAACATTTACCTTCCGAAACACCGCTTTTAAATCTACGAGTTTGTTTATTTGAAAAGTAAATATAAAATGTAACGCGACAATGAGCATTTGTGTGCTTCACAGTAGCACAGAAACAACAGCTTTACGACACCAGTCCCTGTTCATGTCAGTGTTACTGTAACTGTGGTCTTCTCAGCTCTACAAGTTTAAATTCTACTTTTACTCTAATTGAGCAGGAATAGTTCATTTGAAGAATTAAGAATTATTGTTCCAAACTCGCTCCACACACAGTGTATACTCTTAAAACACAAAATAAACATGTCTACATGAGACCCAGGGATCTGATCAAAGTGGGTATATGGCTAAAAGTGGCTGTGTCTGTGGTATATCATGTCTTAAAAGCTCCAGGAAAATGTGAATTTATTGTTGGTACAACAACCACTACTTCAAGCCAGTAACACGGTTTCATTTGCAAACCAAAACAGACTGTCCCACAAATTTAACTACAGAAGTGCATGCACTTCCCTGCCAGTATGATCAAAACACAACTTTTCTACACGCACATTCAATAAAACATACATTTTAAGAGTATAAATCTGCCAGAATTGAGTATGAAATAACAAACTTAATCTCATCAGTAGGACATTTGGGGCCTATTTTCCCTACACTTGTACTTGGATGATCCACTTATATTTGTACAGTATTTGTTTATGTGTACATTTACACTGATCCATTAGTAATACCGCAGCAGCTATTAGGTACTGCCACTGTCTGTAGAAGTGTGGTCAATATAAGTTGGCAATGGAGATGTGGGTTGTCTCTGTATATTAACTTGCAATACTTTATGGTTTATGAGCTGATGTTGCTGTGCTCTAGTTCAAGGTAAGACATCAGTGGGGATTTAATTCTTGTGCTGACTGTTTGTGGGTGGACCATCACTTCAGTGCAGAGATGACTTGATCATTATCACCAGTAGTCTAGGTAGAGTGCTCAGAGGAGGGGTTAATGCTCAGTGGGTTAAGGCGTTTCTTGGCGATGTGGAACACTTTGTTGTCCTCCGGGATAACAAAGTGTGTATGGGCTTGGTCCGGTGGGGGAAAGACAAAAGCGTCATCAGCTACGGTTTGGATGAAGAACGCTCCTGAGACTGTGCTATTCTGTCTACTGCAGGCCAGCTTTTAGGGATGCACCAGGGATGTTTGTTTCGGATCTGTTTTTGCTGTTGTCTCTTTACATTCACATCTAACACTGGAGGTCATTGTCATGTGGATTAGAGCCAGCATGTATCGCAATCATCAATGTGTATTTTTACATACACACATAATCATTTGCGTGAGTGTGGCGACCACAAAGAGAGCAAAGAAAAGTCTGATAAAACAATGAGAACTACCCATCAATGTATCCTCTGTCTCAGTTATTTGAATTTCCAATTGTGTGTTTGTTCCTCACCAGTTCTGTAAACCGTAAACCTGTAGGAGGAAACTGGCCTGCTGTCCTGTATGAACAATCCTCTGCTGGGGGTTGATCACACATTACTGCACCTACAAAAGGTCCCTTTCCCATAGCAACTGTACACTACTGTACAGAGTGGCTTGTGCACACATGCATGCGTCTGAGAGAGTGAAATCCCACCGAAACTTATTCACTCACATTTTTAGGTGTAAATTAAGGCAATAGTTGATATTAGCTGTGATCAAAAAGTCATTATTTAGCCAACTTTTTATTTATTCGGTTAAGAATGAGTTAAAAACACTGCCCCTGTGTGTGTGTGTGTGCGCACTTGTGTATCTGGGTGTGGGTTTCCACTGGGACTCATCTGCCCAGGTTAATGCTGGTGAGATTTAGTTGCCCCTGGATACACCCCTGCCTGTCTGCATGCATGTGTTGTGAAGCTTCTTTAGCAGAGCTTCGGGCCACCCAGGGGACGAAGCTTATTGTCTGCGTTCAGCCTTTTGATGAGAAGAGAGGAAAGAGAGCAATCCACACTTCGATGTGCTTTCTGTGTAAGCTCTGATTCGACTGTGATCAATAAAAAGTAGTCAAACAGTGACAAACTCTGATGATAAGTATGATGATGACGGGTCAGGTGTCATGATGGAAACCATTAAAACACAACGAATTCAACTATTTCTCTATTTTTTCTTTAAGAAACAGTAGTATGTCATTTTTAACTAATATATGTTTTAATGTCAAATAATCTTATGTATGTTTTTAAGGCAGCAACTAAATAAATGGCCTCCAAATACATGTATAATTTTTCCACTATTTTTATAAAGTTACATTCACTTACTCACTTACTTGATGGGTTATACTCCAAGCAGGCAGATAGAGAGGCAGACAGACAGACAGACACACACACACACACACACAGCCCCCCTCAGCAGAGCAGGGACAGTAAGTAGCACTATCTCACAGTATTAGCGAGAGATCAGAGGAGAAATCAGATTAGAAAAAGAGGCAAAATGGCAACACAAATATTGCCTAATATGATCTCATACGTTTCATAAAACAAGTGACATTACACGAGGCTAAGCTCATAATGACCTTGCTTTTTATAGGCAGGTTGGGGTACAGTAATCTGATTTAGCATAATCTCCTACAATCTCTGATAAATGCTTACAGCATGTATCTCTGAGAGAGGTCAGATCCCATTGGTCCGTGTTGAGGCATTGCTGACATCTGCTGTTCACATGCATGAGGCCCCATTCACAGAGAGGTAGTTTGTCAGCTCATTGGTAGTTTATCAAGTGCATACTTGTCTTTGGATGACTTGAACAATTTAAATGTGTCTGAGTAATGCTATGAATAATCTGACAGAGGTTGTCCATTGGTGCTGATGTCAGGACTGGACTAATAATGGTATTAAAAGTTAATATGAAATCAATGAAAGACTGACCTATTTTCCTTTATGTCCTGCTAGGGTGTTGACTCTTCATACAGCGGAGCATACAATTATGCATGTGGTGCAATCACATGATTATAATCTAATAAATGCCACAAAGTTTTACATTGGTACAGAGTATTATGGTATGCACTTACCTCTTCATTTTTGATTCATAGAAAGGTCTAAACGTGTACAAAGGAGTGGCGTTTAAATCTAGAAACACCCAATGTTAGTACATTACAGTCCAATGCAGTGGATCCCTTTTGATAATTCAACGCATACCTCCGTATCCAGTGAGATGCACGGAAACACCTTCAAAGTAGGAGCAATTTGAACATACCGTGTTTTGAAAAATGATTTTGAAAAATTCAATTAGATATTCTGCATTAAAAAAATTACTTTGGGAAATTGTGTAGTCTGAAGAGTATTTTGTAGCAGTCGTCATGTTGCATGTTTTCTGTTTGTGATCATTTCAATATTTTTTCGTAAATGTTTTTTTTATCCATCGGTAGTAGTTATTGCATTCGACAGCTGAGATGTCATCAGGTCTGTTTAAAACACTTGAAGAATTGGGAGTGTGCAGGTATTTTATTCTCGTTTGTGCAGATCATTGTGACTTAGCAAATATTTTATGAATATGGCTGCGCTCAAAAGATGAACGCCACCACAACAGACGTTCTCTATTTTAAACACAGGACAACGCTTGAAATTTCAGGACGTTTCAGGTATTCCATAACTACTGGAGGCCAGTGGGGACATCAGGGGCTCCTAGTGGCTGGTGCTTATACGTGCAGCAGTCTAGTGCAGTGCTGGGCCCAGCCCACAGCCCCTCTGGATGGGAGAAATAAGCTCAGTGGATTGAAGTGATCTCTATAATGTTTAAAGATAAAACTATGCAACATAGACAGAAGTGGAGTGACACTCTTTGATCTGATTCTGTTGATTTTAACGTAAGGACCTGCTGCTTGTTTGGTGGACATTCAAAGTACAAGAGTTAAATCAATCACCTCCAGGTCTTTGAAAGATGACACTGGTAAAAAGGCTTGAATTGAAGCTGCTAATTGCCGGTATATATAAAATAAAGGTAATGATAATCAGCAGCCTACTGCTAAGATCGCTACTGCTATCATTAATAAAACCACTAATACTGTTTAGCAATTAAGCCTGCCATTCTGACTACTGCTATTAATTTGAATATACCAGATCCAGATATCAGTGCAAGCTTGATCAGCATCATTTCATACAAATGGCTTTTCTACCAAACCCCCATTTTCCATCATGCATCTGTTCATTTCTGCCCATTCGGTGCCATATTTGACAGACTGCACTGCGTTTGGCCTCACTGTGAACTCCTTTCACATCATGGGTGTCCTACCAGCAGTGCTACAGTATGTACTGTATACATCTGCTGGCTTACATCAGCTGACACACCCTTAGCCATGATATAACACAGCTTCTGACTAGGCACTACATACACCCCCTGGTGGTGGAATCAGGTGCTACAGTCAGGTGAAAAATGATTTCAGGCTGTTTTTAAATTGAGGACTTTTTAGTATCAAAATGTTGTAATGTGATGAGTTTATCTTCTGTGTGATGAAAAGACATTAATGGTTATTTAATGATGAGATGCACGATGCATTAGCTAATTAGTTACACTTTTCAGTGTACATGCTATATGAGCTTTTGAACCCTGCATTAGGAGGGCAGCATTTCATGCTAAGAGTGCTGTGAAAACCAAGACAGAGCAATATTTAAGATAATTTAATACACAGTGCTTTAATAAAAAACTGCTAATTTGCAAGTACTGCATATACAGTATAAATATGACTCACAGTTCAACCTTTAAGTAACAGTTAAATCCAGGTTTAAGTCATGAAGAACAGGGAGGAGGCATCTCTCTGGCTTTCTGATGATACCTGCTGTGTCTACAAGGGCACAAAAGCTTATTTAATACATAAATATGTTATTGCTGGTCATTTTATGGGATTTATGGGTTAATTAGACACTAAGACATTTCGAACCACTTTGGTCTAGGGCAGATTATATTTGATTTATGCCCAACTTTAATAGTTCAATTCAAGTCATAAATAATCAGTACAGTTGTTCATGTTGGCTACATAAATGTACAGTAGATCACGTGTCTTTGTGTATTGAGTCAGCGTATGTATGAGCACATTTCCCACTGGCCGGCATCCAGGTACTGTGGAGGTCAGTCAGCGGCGGTGGAGACCAAAGCCATCAGAGTGACTCTGTAAACATTCGTCTCATCGCCCTTCAAGGTAACAGACACACGTGTCTGCACCACCTCGTAGGGCTGAAACACACACGCGCACACACACACACGCACGCACGCACACACACACACACACACACACACACACACACACACACACAGTATCAGCCAGGGCAACGATTTCATAAATAAATACCTGAAGTGCATTTGAGAGTCTAGTCAAGTTGATGGTGTTATTGTTAAGCTGCTGCTACACAATATATTAATTACCCTAAAATTCAACTATTTCTATACTAATTTAACCAGAGGTCATTATTTCCAACAAGAATGTAGTCCATGTCTAAAGGACGTCTTCCTAATTTAATAAGAGCGACTCATTACCTTGTATCCACTGTGGGGACTCCAGGTGACAGTGATGGTGCGTTTGTGGCCTGCTTCCACGGTGCCTTTGCTGGGCTCCACACTGAAGCCCTGCTGCTGGAGGGACGCCACGTTATCCCAGAAAAACTCAGCACCCTGACGGAGAAACAGACATTCAAGACAAAATTAATATAAATATATGAAATATAAATACATTAAACAAATCTTTTAACATTTTATATGTTTTTTTTTTAAAACTGAGGTAGTTATTTAATCTTATTTATACTGTGTTTTTGACATGTGTAAGATCATGCTGACAGCATAATACATTACATTAATACATTACACCACACACTTGCAGGGTAGCTGTATAATGGATATATTAAGATACATATATGTCCATATATATGTACATTAATGATATTGAATTTTGTAATGTTTGTATGGTGATGATGGTGATGAAGTTAATCCCTGCCTTAAATAGGCCGTGAACTCTCTCATGAGGCGTCACGGTGCACTTGATGAAACACGGGGCAGAGGTCAGCTGTGGTTATCAGTGTAAACCTTCAGCTGTTGTTCAGGATGTTGTTTGAGCTATCAGTGTCTGGTGACATCACAGTACCTTCTTACTGGGCTGTGTGGAGCGGATGCAGCCCACCTGCAGCTCCCTCACTGCGGGGGTGACGACTCCCTCGCTGTAGCTAGCCCGCAGAGTCACCAGTACAGGGATGGTGGGCTTGTCCATCACCTCTGCTTCTTCTGACAGAGAAGACCAGATGAGCATTTTTACAGATTTTAGCAATTCAGGCAATAATTTCTCTTGTTGTCTTTACGTTACTTTAGTGCTGACCGTACCAGAGTCTATGGACGTTACAGACACTGCTCACTTGAATACCTGCTGGAAATTTAGCAAAAATGCAACTGACGTTCCCATCAGTCTCGGTGTACTTGGTGACTGGTGCAAATGTAGCATGCTAACACTTATCTCAGGTGGTGAACATGATTAGCATTCATCAGTTCCAACAAATCTAACTCAACATAATGAGTTCAACTTCTAGCTGTTTCCGCACTACACATTTCTGTAATGTTGTGCTGCAGATGTTTCAAATACTGCACCGTAGATTCCAGGTATAGTCCAAAAGTAGGCGCATACAGGTGACGCTCACACAGCTGTTTTCATATTATATTGAGTGTCTTCTTACAAGGACATAAGGACATGTTTGCTGGCGCACTCAGTCCGTGTGGCAGGTGACAAACTTTGCAACGCGTGATTCGGTGGTGAAATATGCTGAATCCAAGCGACGAGCACGCGGGCTGTCAGCACACTACGATTACCATAAATGACTACATCACATACCCTGCCGCGCATAGATTATGGAATGTGTCTGCGAGCTTTCATGTCACAGTTTTTGAGTTGTCTGCTGTTTTGAGTTCTCTGTCTTGGTGCAGCTTTCAGTATCTTAGATAATATGCTTGAACTTGAATCAGTTTCCACAGGTAATTTCCATAGATACCCACTGCGGTATTGATCCGTTCCACACTAATTATGTATTCCATTAAACTAACATCATATCCATCACGCCAGAAGAGGACGACCCCGATGAAGAGATGAAGATGGAGGCTTTGGTACCTGCGAGCTGAGTCTGACTGGTTATCAGTGCGGGGAGGAGGGATTCGATGGGCACTGTCAGCAGGTCTCCACCGTACAGATACATGTTATGTGAAGAGGCCGCACCCTTCAGATCCATCACACACACTTTACTCTGTGGGACAGATATAGCACAGGGTTAAGGTTGTTATATCATGAAGAGCAGAGCAAAGAGAGGTCATCCAGGGTGCCTGAAGTACATATGGATAATAAGAGTGCACTGGGAGGACAGCATTTTGCCTGCACCATGTGCTGACTTTTAAAGCAGTGATTAAGACCAAGGTCAGGTTGAGAGAAGACACGGAATCAAAGTGTGTATCTGTGTGTGTGTGTGTGTGTGTGTGGTGCCCTGCTGACCTTATTCATGAGCTCTATGGTTAGTCTATCAGAGTAGTTGACAGACAAGTGGTCGGGCTGAAAGGTGACAGCGATGTCCTGGCTCTGTCCTGGATCAATGCTGCCCTCTGCTGGCACCACACAGAACACGCTCAGCCCACTGTAGTTCTGGGTTCCTGTGCAGGACAGAGACGACACAAGATACGGTTACTCTTGCCTCTGATGGCACTTAATTGTGAAATGTTGACAAAGTAAGGAAGAGACATGTTTTTATTAGCAAGAAAAATCACACGCATATCTTTTTGGACTTCAATACACTGAAATAATGGTAACACAACTGTAGCACGAATCTCACAGGGAGCTTTATGGAGTCCCAAACTGACTGACCACAATGGTGGAATGTCACTAAGTAAACTAACTCAGGGATTGTAATTAAGGTCCCTGTGCTTTACGTGAGTATTTCCATATTTTCTGTATTATCACTAATGTTTACTTATCTATTTCTATTTATTTATTTTTTTTTCCTTTATTTTCATAAAGGTTCATTTCTAGAACTGGCCAATGTGTTTAGTTATCTAATGTGCTAAAGAATATGTATCTGAAATATGTTTGTAGTCTGTAAAGTATCATCAGAACGAAATTGGTGCATAACTTACGCTCGAAACATCCACCGTATTGAGTTTCCATACTGAGTTATTATAATAAAGCTACGTGTCTGGTCTTTCCATGACAGCTGTGATGCTCTGGTTAAGCAGTGTAGCCTGACTACTGGTGGATATCAACATTTGGGAGATGTTCACCAATCTAATAATGATGTAGATAAACACCTAAGTTAACAACCTGTGAGTTTCTGACTGAGGGTTTCAAGTTAATAATTCGGTGCTCTCTGATGGACATAGTTTGTAATGGTGGCACTGTTCAGCTCAACCACTAAACATAACTAAAGACAAAGTGTAAGTATATTTGTACACTGACGCTACAAAAGCTGACATACAGCCTTCTTGTGCGCAGCCCACGTCCCCCATGAAGCTTGAAATAGTAACAGCGTCGGCTCACTGGGCATGACAACAAAACCTGGTTGTTGATGTGTGTTGTTGATTTATGAAGACAGAGCGAGCTCTAAAAGTCATTCTGCTGCCGTGTATGACCTGACTACAATGAGGGAAGTCCACGAGGCACTCACCTTAGCACTGCAGGTGAAAAACAAGACAAAAAACATGGCTGAGTTATTTCTAGATATGAAAGAGTGAATTTCATGTCAAATTATAAACAGGTATTGTTGCTGGCTCTTTATGTTGACGAGTATTTTAAGACATCTGGATGTTTTTGGTAGTTTATACTACGATTACGGTTTGCATATAGGGCCTTCTCCTTTGCGTGTCATGATATATACAATGTCTCAAGGAAAAAACAATGAACTCCTTGTAGACTCTCAATGAACTGGTGACGATGAGGGCCATGCTATATCATACAGTCCTTTTCAGGGGCATGAATCCAGTCATTCAATTGCTTTTGGTTCTTCACTCATGTATTCCGGTTTGTCCCCTACACCTGTCTGTTATAATGTACCAAACAGTTGTTGGTGCTGTTTCGTTTTGAGCTCTAGCAGTCAGAGGTGTCAGGTTCCTCACTGACTCACTGCGATATTAATCAAATCTTACCCACGACAGGCTGGACCTGAGAGTCTGCAGAACTGCCCAGCAGGAGTGCCACCCTGTCGGCTCCACCCTGAGGCCTGGAAGGAGAGAGGCTGGCCAGCTGCGCTCTGAAACCCACTGCCACGGCTGAGCTGTTCTGCAGCTGCAGGCAGAACAGGATTTGATTTCAGTTCCAAGGATGCAGCTTCCTCAAAAGCATCAAGGTATGGTAATCTGTGAGTATCATCAGTCAGCACAGTAAATGTCTTCAAAACCAACATGATCTCATTCTCATACTTCTCATACTTCTCCTTCTTGTCCTTTTACCATCAGCACACAGTTGACTTACCTTCAGGACATGGGTGGTGCTCTCCTTCTCCAACACATAACCAAAGTCAAGCAGGCCGCCGGGGTGGGATGAGGTGACAACAGGGACCACACCCTCCCCACGCAGAGTCATCGCAAGGGTCATTTTCTGGGTACGTACCTCCAGAGTCTCACAGTACTAGGATTAACACAGGACAACAGTAATTGTGGACAATTCAGCTTCACTCTGAGACTCATGGGTCATCAGTTAGTGCAAAAGGCCACTGCTCCATGGCACACTATACCGGCAAACCACCTTTTTCTGCAGAGACGGACTGAAGGCCACTGTCAGGGTGTGTTTCTCTCCAGGTCGCACACATCTGAGAGCATTCAGAAGGGAAAAAACACCTTGTATGTCCAGCACTGACGACCTCAGCTTGGAGACAGTCAAAGAAAGGCAGCAGTGATGGGTTGATATTATTTACATCATTTGTAGAAGAAGCATCCGTCTCAAGAATAGTAGCGGTGGCAATTTAGGATTAAGGTACTACACTGGAGTTTTTACTCTCTGGGCCTGAAAGTAACTAGGCGAAGAGATGAAAGACAGATGAAACAAAGGAAGAAAGAGAGCTTTATAGAGTGTTATCATCTTTCCATAAACTGTGTTAAACATTCGTACAGGGACCTTGAGATGCCTGTTTGCAACACAGATACAATCGAGTGTGATCTTGTTTCTATAAAAGATGAATTTGCTTTAGCAGTTTGAAATATGTCTTTAATGTTTAGTTCTGCATTGTGTTTGGACAAGCTAATCCAGAGAAAGGATACTTCCAGCGATTCCTTTGAAATGTTTTGAACTGTGAAACTCTTGATCACCCTGTCTCCTGAAAATAGACACATAATAAATGAATACCAAAACAATATGAATGAGCATTTACAGCATGTGAAGGACATCAAGAAACGCAAGTTTTCAACCGTCACTCACCCACTGCCACCTGATGGAAGTCTACGACATTGTGTCCATTGTTGGATATTACCACTAGAGGGGGCCGTACAGCAGGACACTGCAGCTTCAAGTAGAGCGTATTGAAGGGACTGTGGAGATATCGGATATGATAAAATATTCATTGCGGGGTATGTGAACAGCTATCTGCTAATAAGCTACTGAGATCTCCAGGACAAACCAACCAAACAACTGAAATAACTATAAATCAAAACATCTTCTGCTTTTAAAAACCGGATGAAAACTGAAAAACACAGAGTAAACGAGGCATTTTCTCTGATTTCTGTGTCTTAGTTTTTCTTTTATTGCCATTTTATCAAATATAGTGAATAAAGTACTTTGGTGAGACACAAATGGAGCAGTTTAGATTCCCTAATATAAGATTGCAGGTTATTTCCAAAGGTTATATGAGACAGTCAGACAGACCAGCAGAAGGCCATCAGACAACCTATCACCTGTCAGAAGAGGTGGTTAAAGTACTGTTTTTTGTGTGATGGTAATTTTCTAGTTGTGGCATCCCTGATAAATTGCATTTTTCATCAAATAAAAAGTGGCTAGTGACTGATAATATAATATTGTAATGCACTTACATGTAATGGCCATTTGGAAAGTATCGGGGTATATGTGGGACAATCAAAATGTTACATGATTGCTTCTGCTGTTCCTAAATGCAGCAACGGGCGAGCAGCAGCTGCCGGCTCCAACAAAGTTAATATACTGACTCACGACAGGAGTCATGTCGTATTATGTGACCAGTTGCAGGTGCGTGTTCATGATCCTGCCCATGTGCATTTGTTAAAGTGGACCTCAAACTTGAGCAGAGAGCAAACGACAAAATCTGTGTCAAACTCAAGCTTCATGTCATCTAAGACTTGGAGGACAAGCAGCGGCCTGAGCAGTGGAAAAGCCTGCAGCGAGAGGGAAGTTGGTGCGTCAGACTGTCAGGGCATGCAGGTTGTTTTTCTGAGATTCACGGGTTTGTGCGCTGTGAATCTGTTCCCCAGGGTCGGACTGTCAGCAGAGAGCTCTACTCCAGTGCTGTGAGGTGTCTGAGGGAGGAATTTAGGCACAAATGACCTGAACTGTGCATAATGACGCTTTGGTTCTCCATCATACCACAGCACAGGTGCACAGTGTACCGAAACTGCAGTTTTTGGGTTGCACCCCATAATACAGGGGCATAACACACACACACACACACACACACACACACACACACACAATCTTCACTCCTTAACCACCCCACTTGCTGGATTTGGTACAGATATTTCTTTCAATTCCCCAAAATGAAATTCAACTGAAGCTCGCCGCTTTGACTCAGTGTAGGAGGTTGAGAGGATATCCAGTTCACATCGCAGATGATTCAAGCATGGCAGGAGCGCTGGGTGCTGGAGCGTTGCTGGACAAGGTGATTAGTTCAAAAGGGACAGTCGCCAAATTCAAATCAGCTGTTTTTTGGTCCTTACAGAAGTCGTCATTTACCATTATGATTGCACCGTGTACACGCAGTGCACAGTGTGCAACAGAGGAACGGGGCCAGCAGTTTATGTTTGCCATGTGGTCCCACGGGTTAATCTGGATGGCTGAGATATTTGACTTCTATCAGACACAGACCTTATTTTCTGCACGGCTCAAAATCTTTCGGTGAAAAATGCAGTGGAAGGAGGCGAAGGTTTGAAAGAGCTGGCTCACATTCAGAGTGTAAAATCTGGAAGTCATAACAGGACTGCAAACGGCAAACATTTATGGGAAAACAGTGCAAATTACTTTGGGAATTCTGTACTGGGTCCAGTAAAGCGCCAAAGAATAAAGATACAACATGACCCAAATCTAATTTGACAGGGCCTACAGAGTGTTGTACAGAGCAGAGGAGAAGCTGACTCAGTGTTACCTCCATGCCGGCTGTGACGGTCGGCCCTCTGGAGGCCCTTCGTCAGACACAAAGCAGGGAAGAGTGTACTCGGTGTAGCGTTGGGTAAAGGAGTACAGCAGAGAGGCCCTGGCCTCCTCATACCGCGCCGACCTTGAAGGATAAGACTCAGAAATATTAAACACATTAACAAACCGTCACACATTTTCAACAACAAAACCCTCTTTTTATCAAAGTTATCCAGCTCCGCTGAGATCATACTATGCATGTGTGATCACTGCAAGAGAAAAGCAATGGGAATACTGCTGAAATTACTAAAGCTATGGAAGAAGAGGGAATATACAAACAAAAGCCTTGTGTGTTTTTTCAGCGTTGTTAGATCTCATACTACTCTTTTTGCAGTTCTTCTCTTTGATATTTGGTTATACAATATTTAGTAATGACTATTCACTTTACTGACACCTCAGTCCGGAAAACGGAACGTGTCTTCCGAAGCAATTTGTGATGCAAAGCAAAAAAGAAGTCTCCGTAAAGGTAAGCCTCCTACCCCGGCTGTACGTCGACGGGATCTGATTCATTTAGTTGGTGCGTCTTTAGGTCGTCTGACACCTTGTTGTTGTTGTTTGCAATCACAGGTGCCTTCTTTCCTTTACTGGGTTCCACTGGGACATGCCTTTTAGTCTTCCAACACACACACACACAAACATGACTGATGGCGTTGTACTAAGGTTAGACAAATGTAGCATCTACATTCTGCACAAACGCCAGCATGTTTACGAAAGTGAAAAATGAAGCTGGTGAAGATGTGCTCATATTTAAGACCCACTTGGCAGCACACGCTGAGCCTCACACGAGCAGCAGGTGACCGGAGTAGGTGTGTGTATAGTCGTACCTCCTGTTCAGCCTGCCTCTTCCTCTCCAGCTCCCTCTCACGGAGCAACTTGGCTCGATTGAGGAGACGCAGAGCCTCTTCTTTGATCTCCTCGTCCAACAGTCTGGGCTTGAATGTCACCAGGACCAGACATCTCTAAGTCAGAAGAGAGATGTCAGGAATTACTCAGAGCCGGGAATAGTGTTGGTTGTGTGCTGTATTATTAACTATAAAAAGGCATTCAGATTCTAGTGTTCTTCCTCACTGACGATTTTTAATTCAAACCTAGTTTTGAATTAAAAGTTTTGGGCAGTCTTCTGTTCTGGGGTTTCTCTTGCGTGAACAAAGTCAAGTGGACTGAGGATATAATCCCTCTGTTTTCCAATTGCAGACTATTTACTGGAGTTCTCCCACTGGGCCTCTGTTATGCAGTTGAAAAAATAATAATATAACGAATAAACTAGCCAGACCCTGTTTGTATAAACAGGGTCTGGAGGAAAGTCTTTCACTGTCAACTATAAAATCAACTGTTAAACCAATTACAATGAACGCAAATGATTTTCAAACTACCTGTGCTTCGCTGAGTCCAGTCAATATAGAATTAACATTAAGATTCACAGTCTTTTGTATTGTGTTCTGTACTCACTGATATTGCATCATAGATGTTGCGTTGCAAAAGTCACTTGTTCACTTCCGTCAGGTGTCCAGTAGAGTGCATCATTACACTATACAGATATCTGCTGTAGCCCACTGTCGGCTATGAGGGCTGTTTATTTCACTGTAATTTTGTACAACTGTTATGAACTGAGGCAGGAAATTTTGCCTTTGACATCCATCAGCTCTGTGATAATTATATCTTTGTTGCACAATGTCATATAAATAAATAAAAATATGCTTCTGAGTGTCGGGTTACGCGTCCTTACAAAGTAAAAATAAAGGTAACTCGCAAACTTCATGCTAATAATTTGGATTTTAATACGTTTAGACTTAGATATAGGAGTGTGATTAAGATCACATTTAAGCAAACTCTAAAAATGAATTATGGTTTCGCACCAGTGTGGGGGTAAGATTTTCGACATGCATGAAATGAGAAACACAAGCAGATCAGGCTCCCAAGGATTAACAGGGCAGCAAGTGGTGAGGAGGGGGGATAATTAATATTAGGGTCAAAATATGCTTCGACTTCCCTTGATAGTGCTAAAAACACGCTTAGTTTGAACAGGTTCCTTACAATCCATGTTAAAGGGAGACTCCAGCAATTTAGTTCTTGCACTTCCCTAAAGCTGGGGGAATCACAAGAGACGCAGTAAAAAAGGAATGAACAAAACTGACGCAGCAAAAGCCGACATATCCTTTCAGCCTCGTGTCCAGGTACCTGGCTTGTTAAACTTCCAAAAGCATCTCATTGTTGGATCCTCTGTGTTTGATAAATGCCTCAAATAGCACTCCCCCAGTTTGAAACAAAAGCTGTCTGTTCTAAAGTCTGCGTAAAACTGGTAGATTCCCCCTTTGTTACATATCAGTGTAAACAACATGAGGTGTGCTACTCCACCTCTCCGGGCAGCAAGACACCCGCCGACGGTGTGATGCTGATGGCTGAATCCTTTGGCGGCGTGAAGGAGAACAGCCTGGGTGCTACAGGAGCCATGTTATCTTTGACCACTCGTGGGATTGGTTGTTTGATCCGGTTATGGCTGGTTTGAGGGTTGATCAGATGAATTATTGCTGTGGAGCGGTCACCGACTGCCGTGGCCCCAAACTGGACCAGAGAATGGGAGAGCTCCAATGGAGGGCGGATGCCCACTGCACGGCAAGACAGAGGGAAATCTCTGATGACGAGAAAAAGAAATTGTTTTGTTATATATTAACACATATGGGATTTAATGAACTGAATCATATTCTTTATAGATACGATGACAGTGAATGAAGAACATCATTAGAATCTGTTACATCAGTCCTACAAATCAACAATGTATGACACTTTATGGAAAATGCAAGTTAACCTGTTAATTCCAGATTTGCAGCTGAGTTGGAAACTGTACTCTCTGGCCTTGTTGGCACTGAAAATCAGATCAATCTCCAGGGTCTCTTGTGGAAGTAGAGTGCTGAAACCATCGTTAGGCTGGACCTCAACAAACTGCAGAGTGAGCGAACATGTCACAAAATGGTTTGAATTCCCAGTTTATAGCTGTTATCCTTAAGATTTCTTGAGCAAAAAGGAAGTGCTCTGACTCTTTATCTCGTCTTCCAACTTCCTGTTTAGACTGGATTTGGGACTGTGATTGCGATCGCATCTGCTAGCACATACCTGACCAGCTTTATCATATTATGTACAGCGTGATGGACAGACTTTCTTCTATAGCAGTCTGACAAACACCGGGATCAGCTGGGCATCTTACTGTTATCATAGTCACGGTGACTGGTCAGAATGTGTTGGTACTGGTGTTTTAATGTGCAAACGTACATCCTGCTGCTCCTGCTACACATTAAAAACATTCAACTGGCTAAACATGAGAGAGTGAGACCTTCAGTGTAAGGCCGCTTCAGGAAACTATGCAATTGTCGCCACATTTAGCACTAATCATTATTGTTCATGGCTGCTGACACAGTAACACAGCTGTTAGACGAAGAGCTGTGCAGAACGAGCTCCACGCGAATGACTGAACGACTTGAAAAGCTGCACTGTACACAGACATACCAGTTGTTTTATTTCTGCCAGTGAAGCTAATCAATGGGTGTTTGCTCAAGTGCTGAACTGCATTTGCTGTTACCGTGGTAACCAAATCTATCAGGACAGAACTCTTAAGGATTACAACTTTCAGTGCATGACAAAATGAGAAAGTGTTAAAAAAAAACAGGACACCCGTCAAAAGAGGGGTTAAACTAAATTTCCACTAGTGCAGGAACATCTTATCGACTAATAAGATGCTTCCAATCCCTGTTATCACTGCTGTGTTTCTAGATTATATTCGATCACTAATAGCGTCTGGGTTAGTTTCTACTTTGACTGGGATCCAGGCAACTGTAATTCGCAAATACAGTAACATTTAACATAAGGCACATACCTCAGGAACACCCAAGAAGCCGAAGTCCTGAGGCAGCAGGGACAGGTTGGTAAGACGAACGCTGCTCTTCACCGACTGGTAAATGGAGCAGTAGCCGAAGTCCACCTCAGTCCGGTCAAACTGCAGGTCAGAGGAGGTCACAACTGCCTGGACTGTAAAAGGAACAGGCTTCACCTAAAAACACGATCACAGAGCGTCTTTGCAGACTTTTTTTTGGACATGAACACGTTCATTTCCATCAATTACAGAAGGATTCTTTCCTCGATACATATTTGCTTTTCCTTTTCATGTCACATCGCTGCACTTGACCTAGATTCTCTTTCACTCTAATGTCATAATGCTGTCACCGTGTCCGTAAAACATCAGGATGCTTTGTTTTATGTAATACAAATGACTGCACTGGCTGTTCCGGAAACCGCTCTGCTCTGCTATCACTTCTTAAATCTTAATTATACATTTTCTTATTCAGAGTGAAGAAAAAAAAACTGTGGAGAAGAAAGACTGCCGCAGTATTAATATGGAACCAGCATGGATTGATTTATCTTTTATTTAAAAAAATAAGCCTTCTTAAGTCTGTCATTTCGCAAATATGAATATATGCACTTTAAGTATCTGATGAGTGGAATTCATGTTTAAGGCAGAGCTTTTTTCATCTTCCAAGCTGAAACGGAGCAATGCCTTTATGCATATAGCCGTCCTTCATCACCGAGCAGTTAAACCGCAATGCGAGTGTGCGCGAGTGTGTTTTGCACATGCATTCCAAAACAGTGTAGTGAGTGTAGTATGTTTTAATTGTAAGAAAGGCCCATGAAATGACCTGAAGCGACAAGATGCAGTTACGCACTGCAGATTTTAGCAACAATTACTAGAATAGGTGTAAAAAGTGCATTCGTTGGATGACAACTCATTTTGCTCTAGTGAGTGTTAACGGGTGTATGGAGACTGTGTGGCTGTGATAAAGTCAGCCAGTGTAAAAATATGGCTAATTGTGTGTTTTAATAACTATGAAGATTGTGCCACAGAGGAATGAGCTAAATCAGTCTTTGGACAAAAACACAATACTTGCGGGATTAATGCTGGTCTTTTAATTGAATTTATTGGCAATAATTTAAAGTGTAGTAGTAAACAGCACCATCAGCCTTATCCTTTCACACTCCTTTTGGTCCGTCATGCCTATATAGTCGACAACTAGATCAGATTAGATTCATAATCTTGAGATCTGTGGATTTTTTTCTTAAGATAACGTCTTCTTGAATCATGTCAGCGCTCAGCAGATGACCTTGTTTATTGGTCTCTGCACCATTGCTTTCCTGGCTGCTGTGATGTCTGGTGACCATACAACAGTGTGTGTGTGTGCGTGTGTGTGTGTGTGTCCGCCCCAGGAGCTCAGAGCCTGGGGCTAGGGGCAACAGCTTTGGTGCGCCACAGGAGCATCCTGGCCCAGTCTTTGGCTCCCTGTCAGAGCTCTGCCCTCCCCCCCCGTCCTGGTAGGGACAGGGAATTGGGGCTGGATGGGGAGAGAGAGGAAGGTGACGAATTGGCAAGAAGACTTACCAGATTTAGATTTACTGAGAAAGAGGACTGGCATCAATGCAACACGAATGTCTAAGCAGCTGCTCTGTGTTTTTTTTAATAAAGGCTCCTGATGATGAGATGAAGGAAATCAGTTGCTTTAAGCACTTTATTTCCCACCTCAGGGGTTTTTGAAGTGACTGTTTACATATTTCAAAATGCAAGTTGAACCTTGAGAGGAGGAAAGTTAGATTTGGGCCTCTCAAAAGGCACCAGTGTATATCTAGGTCCATATACAGTACATATAGACTTAGCTACACCTTGCTAGTACCAGGTCGGTGCAACATTTGCCTTTACAGCTTAATTCTTTGTTGCATAGATTCAACATTCATCAGGGATTTTGATCCATAAAGCAACGCACCAGTCTCCGACCGATTTTGACCAACTGTGACCAATTTTTTCCCCATCTTCTGTTTTCAGTTTTGTTGAGCCTACGCCAATCAGTCAAACAGTTTCCTGTTTTTAGTTGGCAGGTGTGGCACCCGGTGTGGTGTCCTGCAGCTGTTGCCCGTCTGTTTCAAGATGCGACATGTTGTGCATTCTTAGATGCTCTGCTGCATCCTTCGACCGTAATGAGTTTGAGTTACTATTTCCATTCTCCTCTGACCTCTGCCATTAAGAAGCCAGTTTCATCTAAAGAACTGCTGCTCACTGGATATTTTCTTTTTTTCTGACCACTCTGTAAACCCTAGAAATGGTTTTGCCTGAAAATCCTGATAAATCAGCAGTTTCTAAATATTCCACAGTCTGTCTGGGACCAACAAGCATGCCAGTCGGCTACGTCAGCTCGTGGCAACTAAAACCTTGTGACAGCAAAACAACATATAACTGAGTTTCCAAGCTGATGTTAGCTGGGGTTAATGTGTTAGCTGATGTCAGTTCGCTTGCTTCAAATGTCGTGAGTGAAACACGCAGGAAATGTCACCATTACAATCACTATCTAGTCAAACTGTTTGAAGATTACGCAGCGATTTATTTGCAAGATATTTGATTTGGTATTTTCTTACCGCTCGGCCAGGTCGCACGCACATAAATCAAGTTATTGTTTCAGCACTAGTGTGATTACAGAGGTAATATTTGTAAGTGCCTACACAACAGCCTCATATACTTGACACTGACACCACGATGATAAAATCCAATTCCTGAATTAACCTAATAACTGAATTAGTTTAAAGAGAATCCATACCGACTAAAACTGTAATGACTTCTCACCGACTAAGACTGTGAAGTGAAAACTGTATGTAATGTATTGCACACATGGAGACAACGTTATGTATAATCATGCTTATAAAATGATTACACCAATGAATAACACATGAATAAAATATTTTTTATATTATATTTTTTAATATGTAATTCCAAGGAATAAGAAGAGACACGTAGATTTCTGTGTACCCATTTTGAGCTTGTGGAGAAATTTTCAGTTAAACAATATAAGATAACCTTTATGCTTGGCTTATTAGCGCCCATGGAGTAACTGGGCCTTGGGGGTGGGAGATAATTTTAGCTTGTTATCAGCAAAATAGGTTACAACCTTCAGCGGCTGTGCCTCCGTCAGGGACAAAGTAGGACACAAGCTCTATATCGCACGTTAAGTGCACTGTTTTCAGGTTTCTAGGGAGGTTTACTGTAACAGACTGGATGTGTGCACTGTATAATATAATACAAACCTGGCCTGCTACTTGCACTGTCACTGGGACTTCCAGCACTCCTGTATCTTTGTCAAAAAACTTCTTGGCATCTTTGGATAAGGAGCATCTACGAGAGAGAAAGAAGGAGCAGGTGCAGCGTGAGAACACACACGCTATTATGTGGCACACTCAGAAAAAAAACCCTTTCATTTTAACAGCATGTGCACGAACATAGAGGAGCACCAATTGGGGAGGGGGGGTTGATAAGAAACACATAATTGCAACAGTGATTTTAAAGGTTGCGTTTTTTTTGTTTTTTTTCCCAGTGCATCAGATACCAACAGTCAAAAGCCACGAGCCGCTGTCGAGCTTTTCAAAGAGAGATAAAGATTCAGACCCTGAAGACCCATTACTTTACTTTAACCCACGACTGCAGGATCGGCTCGCCAGGGAAAGCAGGAGAGAGATGTAGAACGCGCCTCCACACTACTGTAGGTTGTAGCCATGGTGATGGGAGACGTAAGTATGATTCAAGCAGTCCGAGTAGTCATGCACAGGCTTATGTAAAACTCCGGTCCTTCAGTATCGCATATATGCACACGGTATACATGTATGTGTGTAGCTCATTACCATGTAAACAGTGGTCAAATGTCAAATGCAGTCTGTGGCTCAGATTCACCCCCCACCCTTTCACTCTCTGCACAGTTACACTCCTTCTCTTTTTCCCTTCCATCCCTTGCTCTTCCCTCCTCCTCTGTCTCTCCTATCAACTGTCTTCCCTGTCTTTCCCTCTTTACGCTCTTAATGCTGGTTGACGGCTTGAGAGCTAATGCTGTAAATGTTAGTGGTTTTAAGGCTCTCCAGATGTCAGCGTGTTTTTTTTTTTTTTTTTTTTTTAGCCAAAGCGCTAAAACCAAGCCTCGCCTTCAACAAATCTGTCAGCTTCAGGTTCGAGGACAGGTCTCATATTTCCCAGGCCTCACTGCTGCGCGCGACTGCTGTAAACACGGTGCTCTGCTACATCTTCATGACTCGATGCTAGAAAGGTCACTTCCTCACTCATCAAAATTAAATCTCTGCATTCACAAAGGGGAGTGGTGAAAAAAAAAAAGTCATTTTCTTTCCTCCATAGCTTGACCAATGAGCGCAGAGGGTGTATTTAAGGAAGCACTCTTGTTCTGCCTGCAAATAGAATCGCTGCTGGAGAGTCACTCTTGAATTAGCTTGGCAAAGCAGAGTGGAAAAGCATGGTGGGACGTCGCCAGGCCCATATGCTCGGGAGAATTTTGTGGATGGATGGGGTTTCAGATTTGTCAGTGTCCTGTACAGATTTGCTCATGTGCTTCTCTTCTCTGTAGCCAGATTATCTACAGCCTCGTCCAAAAGTAATTCTCCTCCATAGTCTTTAATGATACTTCTGAGATTAGTAGAGGACACAGTAAAACTGAAATAGTCGTCCTGACTTTGTGGTACTGCGGAGCTGAGAGCTGCGGAGCATATCTCCAAAGGATTTCACTTAGGACTACTGAAATAACTGGTCAAAAGGTCATCTACCTTATCTACACGTCCACCTCTAAAAAACCTGGAAAGTTAAAGAAGTGATAATCATGAGGATCACCTATAATCCACAAGGGCAGCGTTGCAAAAACTTTAAAGACATATTCATCAGGAAACTTTAAGAGAGTCTCATTTTAGTAAAGTGGCTGCTTCACTGCCTCCTTCTTCCCGATGAGAGCGAATTTGATAAAAATATATGTAATGTTAAAATGTATATATTCCTCTCCAATATAGACTGCTGCATGGATTTCAGTTCACCATTAAAAAAAGTGATTATGAAAAGGATTACAAAACGGATTAAGAGGCTTAGGGATTTCTCACTACGGGAAAATGGATGGGCAACCCCCCCCCCCCCCAAAAAAAACCCCATCTGTAAATAACCATGAAAGAAATCTTAAAAAGCATTTTAACCAAAGAAGTTCTTTTGGTTGTTTGCTTTCTTGCAAGTCATGGCATGTTCAAAGTTTGATACCGGTACTGAGCTGTGAACTAGCAGTGAAAGTCGAGCTTTTTGAGCTGCTTGGTGTAATCTGTGGTAAATCATCCTTGTAATCTCCCTTTTATCAGCCGGAAATGCAGAGATGGCACACGTTGGCGCGCCCTTCAGAGATTACACTCAAAACCGTTCATTCAAGCCGTCCTATTCTAATGATCTTGTTATCAGGTTTAAATTTCTCTTGCAAAAAGCAAAATTATTGTTTTTTTTTTTTTTTTAAAAAAACTAAAACATTTTAAAAAAATTCTCCACTATTTGATGAGAGTTTATCAATTCTGGAGCCAAAATTTCAGGCCAAAGCGAGCCAGGTCCTTGATTAGGTAATGTAGCTCAAATGCTAAATTTGACACCTGTTCATGTTTTCTGGTTGTATCTTCTGTCAATTAATTGAAATAATAATTAAATAATCTTAAAAATGAAATAACTGAGGATTTCATTTTCTACACGGCTCGCTACTTAGCTATGATCACAAATATTGCAACAAACGGGGCGACATAGGCGACACAGCCGTTGGAGCTTCTGTGTCGACTTCAAATTAATGAACTGAAATTTGCTTAAACAACCACGATGTCTGCATAAATGATTTAAGTTGAAAGAATTTAATATTCACTCTGAGCATTAGGGCGACAGCGTCCATCTGAATGTAAATGAGCAGCTTTCCTTTTTTCGCTGATCAGGATCATAAACACATGAACCATTGGCCTTGATATTGTAGAGAGGGGATTATGTAGAGTACGGAACAATGCTCTGGGTATGTGAGAGAAACATGTGGGCTGGATGGTGACAAATAAAAGTGGAGGAAGACAGGCAGAGAGGGATGAAGCAAAGGAAAGATGGTGAAGGATGTGGGCAGGTTGAGCGCAATCCTTCAGAGCAGGAAGCAAGAATGTGCTCACCCTCTCCCAAAAGCCTGAGGAGGAAAGGCAAGAAGTGAGCACCTGTGTAAAGAATGAAAGCTATGAGTCACTTCAGAATCCAGATTTAACAGTGGATGAGTGTGTGTGGATGAGACAGGGAGTGAAAGCAGTGCTGCTAATGAGGATTTGGAAATCCAATCACAGGCTCTGGCTTGGAGGACTTGGCAGTGCCGTTTTAATGACACACCACCACAGCATGAAACAAAAGCAAACCTACCAAATATCAACAGATTTGAAGGCCAGATCCAGCCATGACAGATCAGACATACAGCTTGCTGACACGCAGCAAACATGCTTATTTTCCAGTCAAGTGTGATTTCCTGTGTGGGTGGCGGACACTATTTGTGGCCTTAGGCCAGCTTAGAGGATGATTCCGGTTTGTTTTTAGTAGCTTTAGCCATTATTTCAGTTGGTTATGATAATCTGTATTGATGTGTAATAAATCTTTGACGCTTTAAAAAATTCAGAAGGTTACTAACCAATACTTATTGCTGTGTTGCGTTTTATTTTAAGAATTCTCAAAAACTTTCCCATCTTGTGCACAATAAGTCATTCTTAAGCAATTTCACAAGTTGTAATTCTTCCCTCGTCCATCCAAAAATGCACAGTCTGATTTACACCATGTCCATCAAAATTAAAGTTAAAACCGGTTATATTCATCTGTATTAGTAATTTAGTCATAACTTTAATGTGCAGCTGATGGAATATTGTTTCTCTTGTACAGTTGCAGAAATGTTTTCAGGATTCAGGAGATTCTACCAAGACAGGTGCCAGTTTGTTTTTTTAAAAGACACTCAGTGGTTAATTAATCTTTCAGAAAAATAGATGATTAGCCTGGAAGAGTGAGTCCAACTGGACAAGAATCATAACTAAAATTCATTGTTGTTGGACTCATAATCCCAAAGAAGATTCATCAATCCATATAAATTATTTCAAGATGATTGCATGTTTAGTAAATGAGAAGACACCTAAGTTTAAATAACACTATGGCGGACCTGTCGACTGTACTGACAAAGTGTTTTGCACCAAAATCAAAAAGCAGAGAAAGTTTCAACCTCACTTTTTGGTGAGGTTAAAAAAAGTCATATATAGAAATGTATGGTACCATATGCCATACACAAATCAGTGAACAATTCCCTTCCTCTTTATCTGCTTTAATATGCATACTGTTAACACTCCACAAAAACATTAAAAAACACACACCACTAGCCAAACGGGGCTCTCTGGGAGCCATTTAAAGGTGCTTGCATATCCCTTTCAATTCTCCAACGACATATTTCTGTGTCTGAACCAGGAAATTGGAATCAGAAAAGTGGTTTCAAAAAGGATAACAAGAGCAGATGAAATGAGATTCTTTGATTGTCATAGAAAAACACTAAGGTAACGGCTTCAAGCGGCTACTAAAGTCAACTGATACATCCCATTGTTAGTGCCAAAGTAACAACCCCCACTAGACAAAAATCAGTTGATACAAACACAATGTCAGACTAAATGATGAAGTAAAATGGAATGACAATTTAGTTCATCTACAGGCTACTGCTACATATTTTTTCATGATCCAAATCTGTTTCAAAATCCCAGAAATTAACAACTGACTGCCAAACCTACAAAATAAAATCCAAGTTTTGATAAACTGGATTTATCCTTAAAGAACAACAGTGTTGTCACTGAGAACACAGGGAACTGGGTCTGGTGTCTGACGTTATGTAAGCAAAATCAGGGCCAGCATATAAGCAGCGGCGGATGCATAGAGGGATGAGATGAGTTTGAGAATAACAGAGAGAGGCAGAGTGGATGTAGAGTTAGAGGCGAAGTGAAGGAGCACAGAGATAGAGGACTGTAGAGATTGAGCGAACCAAAGACAGAGAAGCAAGCACAGAGGTGAGAGGCCAAGTAAGAGAGAAGTATGTGTGAGAGAGTGGGAGAAGACAGCACAGAAGCGAAAGAGAGAGACAGAGAGAAGAAGTGCGATACAGAGGGAGGAGGGAGGGGGTGGCGGCCGTTAGTGCTTGTGCACCATCTCAGCAACAGCACGAGTAATGCTGCACTCTAATCCTCGCATTAAACTACTGCTGAATCACTAAGGCAGATTACTAGCATTTTCCCACTTCCCCCCGCCTGAACGATGACCAGTGCATGCCGCAAACTTTTGTCATGAGTGAAGAAAATGTCCTCCTATTGTCATTTTTGCCATCGATATCCTGTCAGCTATCAGTACACAAAGCTGCTGGACTATGAACGGAAAAAAAAGGAGGGAGGGCAGAAGAATACTTGCGCCCACGCTGAGTTTTTACATACTGCACGCCTCTCATATTTGCCCTGGGGGGGTCTCCTGTCCGATCTCCTGGCATTAAAACTGCGGTTCAACTCCTGCCTCTCCATCTAAATATAGAGTCTGTATTGTTGTAGAAAGAATTAGCGCGTCCTTCAAAGTCATTAGAAACCATTACCATTGTGCTCAGAGTGCAGGTACATAGAAGCAACTTTTTTATGCCCACTGGGTGTCGACTTACTATGGATTATTGCCATTTGCAGCTCTGTAAGACACCACGGTCCCTTCTAAAAAAAAGGGAAACGACCAAGATTTTTGTGCATAAAATCTGTCTGGTTTACATTGTCCTTTTATCAAAAATGGGATATTCAGTTGGAGAGATGGATCTAGGTGTTTTTTGTGAGTGGCAAATGTGAAGACCACTCTGATACCTCAACATTCTGTGTTTTTGTAAGATAAGCCTTATTTTTTTTGTCAGTGAATTAATGGATAACATTATAAATACCAGAGTAGTTGCTGAGATCTGGGAACATAAGTATTTGAAGCTAAAACTGAAGACAAGCACGCTGGGCGCTAATTTAACTCTTTGTTAAATACTTTTACTTTTGGCTTAATTTTCTTTTCCAGGTAAAGTAGGCTAATCTAGAGGTTGGTTTCAAACTTTTTAAT
Source organism: Datnioides undecimradiatus (assembly GCA_008933995.1). Lineage (NCBI taxonomy): Eukaryota > Metazoa > Chordata > Actinopteri > Lobotiformes > Datnioididae > Datnioides > Datnioides undecimradiatus. The sequence continues at coordinate 495,603 of WARS01000068.1, forward strand.
AATCTGCAGCACTGCCAGATCACTTCAGTTAACTAGTTGTGCACAGTTGTCATAGACAGAAGAGTGGCAAAACCCTCTAAAAGAAAACCACAGTAACTGATTTAGCTGCTCTGCCTCAATTCTCTGTGATTTGTTGTGATGAGTTTATCTATAGCAGCAATTAGATGGTTAGCTAGGTTAGCTAGGGCAGTTAGAGGTCCTCCTGATAATGCCTAGATTGGAAGCTTGGAGCAGCAGAGAAGTAATGATGCCTTCAGTGTTATTACAGGAGCTTTGGTTTGCCATTGTCCAACGGCCATCTGTTGGTCTTAGAAGCTTTATTTGACACCACTAGAGTCATCTAAAGGGATGGTAGCTGCATGGCTAACTGAGCTAACTGCCAATAAGTTATAAAGGTTTGTTTTTGTAACATTTATTGAGTACTAATTACATCTTTTTCTACTTCTCGGAGCCTTTAAGCTGGATTTGACTGTGTGCAGTGCATACAATGTATAGCTTTTGTTGAACAGGAAAACTGTATGTTTCTCCCTCGCTGAAGAGGCAGAGGCTGTGAAGCCACAAAACTGCAAGCCTGGCTCAAAACATATGATGAGCCTCCTTTGGAGTTTAACAGTTTGCACTTTCATAGAAGGTTGATAGAATCTTAACAAGCTTACAGTCTAAAATAAGATTATGAATGCTCCAGTGATTCCATTATCGTTGCATCCTCTGTGTGTCCTTCCTTACCTTGGGAGGAACTTGAGTTGGGCATTAAAGCTTGATTGAGCCTGGATGAAGCCTGTCTTTGGTAGGATCTCCATGTGTTTCCTCATTTCCGGGCAGACCTCAAAGGTTAACTTTAAGGCTGTGGTGGCCCTGTCATGAAGAAAGATGTGGTTTCATTAGTGTAAAAATGCTGACACACCAAGTACATTCTTCTAGGAAGGGGGCAATGCAAATTAGGTTTAGTTAAGGTTAAGGATAGGGACACAGACTTCGTTTTCTGGTGTCAGTCTGCCCACACTCTTAGTCTCCACCTTTCTCAATATAGTTTAACCTTCTTCCTACATGACATTGATGTTTGACTTGAGTCATATGCTGCTGTATTGCAGGATACCGGTTGTACCAATCAGAATGATGAGATTGATGACACAAGGCTCAGGCGTACTGTATCATGAGTAAAGTTCATGGGTATTTAGGTTTCCCTCAGTTAATGGGTTTCACAGGCCAAGCTATAAAAAATTGCTTTGGTGCAAAATTGTTGCTCTATGATACCAAAGAATAACTGTAATCCATCATTGGTAAGGTTATTGATGTCGGCACTTACAAATGTTGTTTACGAAGTGGCATAAATGACACAAAGACAAGACAATATTGGCAAGCAGATAAACATATTCATTTTACATGACAGCACAGCAAAACATATATTTTCCAGGTTGTATGCCCAGTGGACATCACAGGGCAAACCTTTTACCGCTCAGGGACTCAGCAAGGACAGAGAAAAGATTTTTGTTTGAGTGACACCTACAGAAATTGCCTTGTATGGGGCGATGTAACCCAAGTCCATATCTTTTAGGTGACCCAATTTCCTGGAGCTCCAACAGATGGTTGTGCCTGTGGCTACAAGCCTCAGTTTATAGCTGAGGCTTGTGATATAAATGGCTCTTCACCTTGGGAATTCTCCAACACATCCAACCACAGCCCACACTCACACACCTTCACAAAACGATGACAGTACAAATGCACTGAAAAAAACTCTCTGTTTGCTGGAGGTGATATGCGTATACAGTGATAATATTTTGTTATGTCTACTTTCATCCTCAAAGAGAGAAAAGGTGAGGGACAAGCCAGCCGTGGCAAAATAGGCGGAGGGACCCTTCATTTTTCGATTCCCCTCTCAAATGAAGTGACCCACTTTGAACAGCGAGGTCAACCAGATGGTTGTTTCCCTGAGGCAAGGACTCTCTCTGAGGGACACTTGGGGGATATTAAGTCGCTATCTTCATTCTGGCCAAATGATAACCTTCAAATCCCTCTCGGAGGAATATTCATGGATACATAATCATTTAGGGTAATTAGGCACTTTAATTAACAGGGGCATTTAGCTGATCCTGTCTTTTTTACTGGCTGCTTGTGACCAATTTCTTTCTGAAGCAATGTTTAATAATTTAAAGGTGAGTTTACAGCAATTCACATAACTTGCTTCAGGAGGAGGTAAAGAACACTGGCACTGATTATGTAAGCTTTATTTCATCAACCTGGAATATACTAATATTTTTGTTTTGTCTGGTCATACATTTACATGTAAAAACATAAATTTCTGTACATCAACCCTAAAATGCATGTCTGAAAATAATGTCTAGAAGCTGATATGTTGTCAGATTTCAAGTGATGTTACCATACTACCACAGTGTCTACACTGGTGGTCATGGTTGGGATGGATGCTTCAACATACAATACCCATACACAATAAACACCAATATTTTGCCATTTAATTTTAAGGACTTCACGGTTGAGAGAGAATTTGACTGGCTTGCACAGACTAAATAGCTCTGACCTCGACCCTCGTGGTCTAGCTTTTAAAGACATTGAAAACTGTGAAAGACATGGACATGATAGTACCTGGGTTTGGTTTAATATTTGCAGGCATATAACATTTGTAAAATCTCCCACTCATCCATGAAATACAGGTAAACCATATCTCTACATCGCAAGTGAAAAATGTATAAGTTGTTCAAACAATACGACTATCACCAGATCCTGAACTTGATTCCCCTACTGGGCCCGTCAGAGGCAGTATTACTGTGACAGACTGTGACAGACATTCATCTAGCTGGAAACCTTTGCTGAATGTTGTACTTTTCTCACTCCATGTTTCCTGATTATCTCTGAACTGTCGACTGGCAAATGAAGGCAAAATGCCCAAAATATAATCTTGAGGGAAAAAAAAAAAAAAGTTTTTTGGAACTATTTTTCAGACTGTAGAGGATAAAATGCTGCAAACTGCCTCCTCTGAAGCTAGGCAAATAATCCAACAACCAACATGGATAATGACACTCATGATAATGACTGGGGTTTAGTGGCAATTGTGTTGCAGAGAAATAGCTCGTGCTGGGTCTGTGTGTAGAGCTGAATATCTGAGTGCCTGGACTCTGAGTGCCCATGGCTACAGCAGTGCCTCTGCCCTTTCTTGAAAGGGCCAGGTGGCTGCGCTTGCCCACTCCACATGTACTCCAAAGCCTCATGGGATACCATGCCTTCACTGCAAGGGCTCTGGGCAAATGTCCCCATTATGCAGAACTGCTTTATATCATGTCACATATTTTAAAAGGATTTTTCATGAGCAGCTATACTATTTTCAACAACACATTGACAATCCTAAATCCAAACCACACAGGATGTAGGATGAAGACGAGGTACAGTAGAGATACAGTTTGGAGATACATGTGAGAGATACAGTAAATAGAGACACACTGAGGACAGACGGCTGCGTAAAGAGAAAAAAGGCAAGTTTGTTGTGTTTTTTATGGACTAAATTAGGACAGGCATGCTTAACTCCGCAGCAGGTGACAATGGAGGAGGGTTTGAAATAAAAAAAAAAATGTTCCCAAAAGACAAACTCTGCCAACTGTCTGCAGAATATTTCAATCACTGGCTCTCAAGCAAAAGTCAAACACTGCACATTTTAAAGCCTCTTAAAAATTCTTTCAATTAGTAGTAATATTCAAATCACTGGCTCACAGACAAGACAGACATATTCAATTATGCCTTGTGCTGGTCTCTTTAAAAAAAAATCTGTCACAAACTAAGGAGGACTTGTGGGATATCTACTCATCTACTCAAAGGAAAAAGTGACAAATTGTATGATGAAAGCAGCAGCTCCCTTATTGTTTCCCCCAAAAGCCTGCCAAGCTATTTTGTGTTCAAATTACTGTCTTGGAGGCAGAGTGACATATTGCATGGTTTGCTTGTGCAAGCATTAACATTTTCTTTTTTTACTGCCGTTCACACTGATGCTGTCATCGTCATGTTGTCACATGTGCTGGTGTGCCAGCGCACCAGATGGCAGTTGTCACAAATCCCCCACCCCCACACGTGCACTCCCTCCCCCACATGATGTGACACAATGACTGGATAGGTGGTGGACCACACGCCTGCAAATGTTACTGCCCCCAGTGTATTCTTAACCTTGTCTGTGCATCATAATGTATCACATCCATAATCATAAAGGATTTACTTTTGTTCCGCGCTATTGTATGGACCAAAGAGGATTGTGGGGATGTGAGCTTACCGCTTGGTCCCTTACATCATCCTTTGTTTAGGAACATTTATCAGCTAATACATCTTTATTTTATTATGTCTGCACGAGCTTGGCTCTGGGCGTAGTTAGGCGGAGAGTCTTATGTTGGGCCAGCTGAAAAGTAAGCTGGTCCTGTCAATTTTGAGGGATTTCCATGAGCCGTTTTTCTGTGAAAATGCCTGTTTTGGCAGAGACAGAGTATGTGAGGGAGTTTTAGTATTGCATTCAGCAGATAAGCCAGCATGCTACATCAGCAGTCCATGCCACTTTCCAAACTCTACACCAAGGATGTCTCTGAGAGTGACAACGAATAAAATAGAAACACGACATGCACCACTCACTTGGGCTGAAGGGTTTTATACAGCCTCTTAAATATTGAAATATATGGTTCATTGCAACAGGATTCTCAATAAATACTGGATTCTAATTGGCTGTTGTGGCTTGAGTATAAGGTTGTTATTTTATATAGTGAGTCAAATGCAGTTACTACATTTGCAGTGAACATCTATGACGTGCACACAGTTTGTGCAGCTTCACTATTGTCTTTCACATGCCTCGACTCTGCATATCTTTCTACAATGTGTGCATTAGACAATGCTCACTATAACGTTACAAGAGGACAATGAGATTGGTTCATACTGCATGTTATATAGTCCAAGATTGTGCCTCTGCAGACTTGGTCTATTCAGATACGCAGCTAGTTTGCTCAAAGGTTTTAAGTTAATGCTTAAGATTTATTTCAGTCATTGTTTCAACTGCTCTGTGTCTACAATATAATCAAAAAGCTTTAGGTCACAAAGGTGGGGATGGCATTTTCTGGCCATAAACCAAAACATGATGTCAGATAGGCATTAAAGGCATCACAATTAGAAGTAAAGCCAGAGTCATTAATGAAAAAATGAGAAAAACATGAAACAACATATAACTATAAAGACTATTCTTTGTCTTTGGACAAGTATGTGGAGAGCAGATGTTTACTTCAACTAAAGACTACTTTAGATACAAGCACTTTAAGAAGTTCACCCTGGGATGTGTTGGTTGATAACTTGTAAGCTGGAGCAACAAAGTGTTCAGTTGTTTTTGCCTGTTCATTCCTTCTAATGAGCTTGGATTTGTGACTGATGTTCCCTTTTGCCCTTGTGCAATTTGGTTTTTTGGCACACGCAGTCAAACACTGTTCATTTTCTCCCACAAATTATACAGTAGCTTCTTCGTCTTTTTAAAAGGCAATCATTTGCCTCACATTGCTTTGACAAATGCTTTATAAAAGTGGGGTTTTACATAATAACAATGTTAACTGGCAAATAACGACAACATTTGTATTTAGCTATATTTACAATTGTACAGTTTTGGTGCCATGGGTTAGGTGTGTGCTGTGGGCTTGTTGTTATACTGATATGTAACTTAGTATTTAGTATTTGTTATGTATAGTATACCTGAACATTAAAAAAATGCAGTTTTCTTTAAAACTGGATTTCCCCCTATCAAACTGTGCGCTATTAAACAACACCATTGCATCATTATTTTTAGGGTTCAGTGTTATAAATTAAAAAAAAAAAAAAGTGTACAAATCCAAATAACAAATTATAGTCGACTATATTTTAAATTGGCCCAAAACACTGGAGTATTGTTTATAAGATAACAATAAAGCTAAAACAAGACTGACACATACATATTCTGTTCTCATAGTTTAAAAATATGCAGTTTTATAAGGATGTGTAGACATTTCACATCCACTGTGTACACACTCTTGTCTCAGACACAGTCATGAAAGTTGATTCGTTTTCCAGTAAAATAAAGTCTCAAGTTCTATGAGAATGGTCCTGTAACAATACAGGCACCTAATGTTGCAGTTAACTGCAACATGCACATCATAATGAAAACTAATGGAGTTCAAATAAGATGTTGTAGAGTTGTACAGCACTCTGTTTCTGTACTTGAATCACTGTTATCTCTAACTGTTACAGATGGTTACTTAAAGTGACACTAATCTGGTATTAAATGACATCTAATATTTAATTGGATGGGTTGCCTGTTCAAACAAGCTTGTTGGACAAGACAGGTGGAACAGTCTCGCTCTAAAAGTGTAAACCAATTGGACATCAGCTAGGGATAGAAGACTATTTCTATTCAATTACGGGGCAGAGGAAGCGTTCAAATATCTCTGGTGTATTACTTCATTGAATTACTGTTGGCGTTCAGTATGACACAGCAAATGAGCTGACATGGTAAGTGGTTAATTGTTCACTTGCTTGTGTTTTATTGCATCCTAATTTATGTCAAGCTTCATGTTGGGATGTAGGGATTTCTCGTTTGTTTCTTTATTAACGAGCAGGAGTGTATTCTTTTGTGGATTCGCTAAGGTCCCTTTTGCCCCTTTCTTGTCTTGCTAAACTGTGAGCTGAGCAATTTCTGTATCAAGAGTATGTTTACATGTGATAAAGTTGGACCCACCTGCTTTGGACAATGATACTGTCTTGATAGAGGCGGTCAAACATGCAGATCTTTAGGTCAATGCTGGGCTGGACGATCCAAACTGGGACACTGACTGCCACAGCCCTTACCTGGATGGGTATCTGTTTGTACCAACAAGCCTTTAATCACAAATGGCTCACATAAAACAACACTAATGTGAATAAAACAAATAATACGTTTGGCTGTGTTTTACCTTCATATTATTTTGTACCAACAACATTTACAATGATAAACATGCTGAGTCTTACTGGTTTGCTGTTTAAGTCGGAGAATTTGATGTAGAAGTCTAGTTTAGTCTCTCCTGGAATGGTTGGAGTGAAAACAACATCCAGTTTGATGCTTTCAAAAGGTCCAATTTCACCCTCTCTAACCTGAAGGAGGACACATCAATCAGGACAAGCAAACATTGGACTGTTAAATAGCCATTCAGCATGCATGTGATGTGATATGCAGCTTTAAATGGCATGCAATCACACTACATGAAATGCCGTGCTGTTGTCTGCTCTGCTAGAAAGCACCAAGGTGGTGAGAGCAATAATAAAAAACAAAAGACAGGAGTAAGCCATTCATGCAGCTACCGACTCAATATTGTGGGACCATGATAGCTTGATGGATAATCTGCCATTTAACGACACCAGCCTTCAACCGCGCAATGTGAAAGTATCAGTCAAAATGACAATGATCGAGCCGTGGGCATGCAGGCACATGCAATACACACAGCTGTAACAGCCGCAGAGGGAGAGGCGATGCACCATTAGCCCCCCACCAGAGAGACATAATGAACCCTGAACAACTCCGAAACTTCACACGGGCCACAAGCCACACGCAGCATCGACTGTGAGGCAGAGAGTCTTCTACAGACACATATAATAGTAAGAATGTCTTTAGAAACAAAGCAGGCGTCTCTGTTCTTAAGATGTATCAAAAGCAATGCATTGTGCCAACATCTTAAAACACATATTGATTAATCTACATTTTCTACAAAAATAGCTTCAGATGATTGATTAATAATTGTTGTCGCTAGCTAACAACGCATTGACCACCCTATTGGGGATTATACTTGGATTTTGTATAGTGCCACTATTAGGTCAAAAATCTCCACTCAGTCCCTATGTAAGAGCTCAATGAGGATAAGAATGTAAAGATATGGGGCTAGGAGGCTAGAGACGTGGGCCACCTTCATGGCACATGCTAATATTTGCCCGTTAGAACTAAAGACAAGCTAAAGCTGAGGGTGGTTAGAATGTCATTAGTTTTGACCTGGGTATTGTACTATAATACTTTGACCTGATGATGACGGTGGATGAAACGTCAGGGGAGCATCAACATTGACATTAAGCTATTATATGACATAGCTGTGTATTTACAAATGGATCTGATACTTACATTTCCTAGACTGATGTCACCAAAGTCTGAGTGGCTGTGGTCCATCTGGACATCCACATCAGTGGGCACACAAGCCTCAGGAAGAGCCTCTGGACCTGTTGCTGAAGCCATGCACACAGATGCACACACAGAAAGCAAAACCTGATCATGGTCATGTTTACTGTTGAGCAGCTGAGTGGTCAGTCTGTCTTGACAAACTGCCAATCCACCACATACACCACAAAAAGACTGTAGCACTAAGAGAGTCACATAAGTTAGTTAAAGTAGCTTCCAAATAGCAGTATGAATGTGCACTTCAAACAGCGTGTAAATAGGAATAAGCAGCATAACAATAAGCAGATACAGTGGGTCCTCACAGTTTGGCCTAGAAAACCACTTCTTGTTTTGGGACAGATTGCAGAATGGCCCATTTGATGACAATCTGCAATCTGTCCATGAGTTCAAGAGGAATTGATGACATGAAAAACAACTACGGGCACAATATATCAACTACATCAGCGGCCTAAAGATTTGGCCAAGATCAGACAGCCTTTCCCAACAATGGTGAATAAAAAAAAATATATAGACACAGTCATTTCCAAAGGCAGCAGAGCACAGGCAAGAGACAGAACAGCTTATCTAAACATCAGTGGAGGAAAGTGCTGAGCGTGGCGATGAAGACTTCAGATCTGAGAGAACATTAAAGAGAAGATGCCTCCTTGTCGCCAGCTGTGAGAGCAAGGTGAACCCTTCACTTTCTATGGGTGTGTGTGTGTGTGTGTGTGTGTGTGTTCTTTTATTTTTGTTCTTACAAGGACCAAATGTCCTAACAGGAAGAGAGAGATGACAAAAATTGTTGGTCCTTGCTTGCTCTATTTCAGAGGCTGTTTTATTCAACACAGCTTCCTGCAAATCATGTTTTCAACAAATCTGCACTGGTTTATATTTTAATCATTAGCATGATCCTAACTTATCTACAAACTTTACTGCCAATGTATTTCTTGAAGCTCAACATGATCATAGCTGTGTTTAGGCAACCCTGAGCATTTTGTTAAGATTATGAGCCTGTGGTGTGTGTTAAATATTGAAAAGGTCACCACATCCTCAGCACTGACTTTTTCAGTGCTCTACAATATTATATAAGAGGACTAAAAGTCTAAAGCCATGCTAGCAACTATAAGGCTGCATTTGGGCACAGCTGTGCCTTAGGCTAAATGCTAACGTCAGCATGCTAGCATACTGCGAACATACTGATGTTAAGCAGGTATAATCCAAACAGCAATTGCTCCTTCCAAATGTTTGCTCCAAGCAAATTAGTTTTAGCTGTATTAGGATGGAAATTTGATTCCAGGGTAGATGTAGACAGTGCTAATTGCTCTTTGCAAGCAGGTGCTATATGCCCAGTGGGGAAAGGGAAAGAGAAACCACCAAATTTGGCGGTGCAAGATTCTGCTAGATTCAGATTGACTGGGTCTTAAAGGTCTTACAGGTTTAGTTCTAGGTCAGTGCTAACTGAATAATGTTGGTGTTAATAGTCATTGGGTGCACGTGTACATATTATGTATAATAGCTTTACATGGTTGCTCTTGCTGTAATGCCTCAGCAAGCTCTTGGTTGTCTTGCGTTGCTTGCTGCAGATCTTCAGTGCCATTGGATGCAGAGCTCTTCTGGTTATCAAATGTTGTGCTTTGATTGCTCATCTCCTGTCAGCCAAAAACAACACAGGCATTAGTTTAATAGATTTTCTACATATGACTACTTTCTGACCCAATATAGTGCATTAAATATACATTCTTGTTATCAAGTGTGCTCTAAATTGTCTAAATTAAATTTTTTATTTCGTATCTGTAATGAAATTTACTCCATTAGGCCATTAAAGGGGTCCAGATCGGCAGTCTGACCTGGCATGTGTTGGCAGAGACCTGGGATGGCATCTGGACATGGCTAGTTTCTGGACTGAGACATGTGGAGGTGTCCAGGCTGAAGACAGTGGCCAGTGCACCCTTGTTGGTCAAGGTGACAGTCCGTGAAATAGTCTGGCCCACAACGTGCAAACCGAAGTCAATGAACCGGCTGTCAACCTCCAGCTAGCGAGAGGATACATTTATTAACAGTAATTAGCATCAGCAGTGAAGAGCTGCCAGCTTGAATACATAGTTTTACATACATTAATGCATAAATGAATTGATTAAACAAGATACAGAGTACAATCATGACAGGTTTGTTGGGATATAGAGCCAGTCAGTGTTCTGTGGTGTGACTGATTCCATATTCATCATAATAATCCTTGTAATAACCCTTTCTATCCCTATATTATTGTTACTACATTATTAGTGAAATGCTCCAAAAATACATATTGTATATACTTGTATGTTATACCAATACCACCTATACATATACCTATGCACATTACTCACATCACATTTCTTTATGGTGCATCTGACAGGCACAGAGAAGGGACCCAGTGCTGATGCAAACTGGACCTCCCCTTCCAAATCCTCGTTAATCTGCAGCAATCAGATAATGGGACAACATGTTGATTCATGATTCAACGTTGGCTACGGCACACTAAACTCAGAAATAAGGTGTCATCGTTGTTCAAACTGCAGACATCTGATACCAAAATAAAAAAAGTAGACAGCAGGAGATAATGGGTGCTGACTTGGCTGATGAGAAGGTGTAGAAAGCTGTATGCAAAAATCTGTAGTTCTTGCTCAGCTCATAATGACAATAAGCACAACAGTCAAAGACCATTTTAAGCAGATTCCATTGTGCAATTGTTCTATACAAACAACTGTGAATCCAATAACACACAACAAAGCAGAGTAGTATAGATTAACATGCAGACACAATTTGAGTACTGATGAAAATGACACTTGCACATTAATGCCTTTATGTACCAAGAGAAAAAGTTGATGTTGTAGATGCTTAAAGATGGAATGATGTTACTAACCATAGGTTGAAAAACAACCTGCATGTCACAGGACATCCCTGTAGATAAAGACCCAGGAGGCTGAAAGCTGAAACACAAATCAAAATGTGTTAACAATAAGAATATAAGCATTTTATTACACAGTTTGCACATTCAATGTAATGCACCCTATATGGAAAATAGAATGGTGTTCCCGTGTTTCTGTTAACACATTTAACAAGCGTATTGCTGATGAACAACACAATGTAAAAGCAGTGTTTTCATGGCCTAACACAAACAGTGTATGTACAGCAACGACATAAAACAAGACTTAAAGGAAACATTTTTGCAACACAGAATGTACATGCCCATGCAGCGAGAAGCGTGCTGCGTTTAACAAAAGATCAGCAGCTTCAGATGAAATGCTAAAGTGTGACGAATCTCCTGAGAGTGGAGTAGATAAGCGGAGCTGAGGTCAAAAGTCAACCTGACGCTCAGTTTGCATAGCCCTGAAAACAATGAAAAGATATAGCTATTGTTGCATATGAAAAATACAGCAGTTTATTACAAAATGGTTGGGAATTATTTGACAGTCAAATGTTATTATATCACATTGTAAACCACAGCAGAAACCAAAAGTTTATTTCCAGACAAGAAAAAAAAAAAACCCCATGAGAACTGTGAGCTATTTCAAAGCAACATGTGTATCTTGCTGCACATGTACACCGACACTAACGCTGCCCTGAGGAGCTTTATAACTTGCCGCCCTTCCAGAGACACAAGAAAAAGGCCGATCAATACGAATATAGTAGGCAGCCAGATGGAGATGCAGGGAGAATACTCAAAATTCAATAAATAAACAAGAACTTAGAAACATGCAACTATGAGCATAATTAGGAAACACGAATCAGTTAAAGCACAGTTATAGAAAATAAAGGCTCTTGTTGTTTGGTCTTGATAACGTGTGTACCTAATGTGTCTTTCTTACCAAGTTTGTGAGAATTACAATTTTTGTTCAAGTAGCCACAGTAAATTTTCTGTTCTGAAACATACTTTGATTAGCTTCAACAAACTGAAAAACTACAGCTTAATTATTAATCTGTGCATACTATCATCAACAGCAGTGGCCAGGGGACCTTTAGGTTTAGTTTGAGCCAGTTGTTTAAAAGTTTTGGTCCAGCTGTCAGGTGATGGACTTCAGCTGCCATCCAGCTCACCACTGTGACCTGGAAGTGCATGAGAGGATTCCACCTGGTTGGGTAAATCTGGTGGTAATTATAAATGTCACATTGCACTTTCATCAGACTGTTTTTTTTGTTTTGGCTTTCCTTATTGGAACCATCACTCTTTTTTAGCTTCAAGACAGGTCGTATGAAAAGACACGTGAAGAAAAAAATAGAACAGTTCACTTGGGATTAAATGCTGAGTGAGGCAGTGTTTGAAAAAGCCTGCTCGAGACCTATATAAAGTGCTGCAAATGAGGCCATACTGTACAGTATATCCATAGTGGTATACTGAAGCGATGAAGCTGAAGCTGTGGCGGTACAGTATTACAGACTGTGCCGTGTGCTCCATCATGCATTTTGACCACTCCCCATTGGCTTCTCCTGCAGTAAATCAATAAGCACTCTCAGTTCATTATTCAGTTCAACAGAGCTGTAGCTCCCGCATAGGCATAACCACATCTGGGATCAATCATTGAAACATCAAACTTTGACGATGTGTATGAATATTACTTAAATAATCTTGCTGTCATTATGTCACAGGAGTGAAGTCTCGTTCTCTTTATATCTCACAGCTACAACACAATGCCCATTTTTACTCTATAGTTTTATGAATAATTTAAAAGCATTGACAAGAGCATTTTGGTTTGACAGGTTTGGTTTAGTTTTTGTTTTCTATCTAAATCTAATCTAAATCTTAGCATAGTTTTTCTTCCAGTGTGTTTTTTTGGACAGGTCAGGATGATAGTCATACCAGAGGTCACAATGATTCCACTTGGAAATGTCTCCTAGTCGTCTTAATCAGACAATTTACAGGACATAAAGCCCAAATACTGTTTTGATGTTCACATCCCACAATCCCCCACGGATATTTTTCAGCAGTGGTGCATCATCCAGTGGAAGTGGATGTTTAGGATGTCTGCTGACAACAGACAAGCTTTAGACACATATCTGCACAGATATGTTTCTGTACTTCCTGTTTCACACCCAAGTGTAACTAAGTGGAGTTGATGTTAGCTCTAATTTGATGGTTATAATCAACTGAAGAGGAGAGAGTGTTTTTTAAGCGAGATGGAGAGTGTGAACAATGGAGTGCAGAAAAACTGACATGCACTGCTTCTCTTTTTGACCTGTTCATTAATTGGTGCCGTATCACGCTCCCAGCGTTGGTGGTCTCTCTATATTTGAATCTGTGTTCTGTTTTGGTCGCCCACATTTTGGATTGGTTCTAATTATTCTCAGGTCTCTTTCTCAGCAGGTCTCTTCTTTGAAAATGAATTAAAGTACAGCTGGTTTAGGTAGGTTCTTCACAGGTCTATTTTAGACTGGGTCTACAAGTAAATTAAAAAATAAACCCATCTCCTTTATTTTCAGTTAGACTTGAAGACTCCTTTTAAATTTGCCCCATAAAACACTTTTATCAATAATGACCTTCCACAGACTGGTATCCAAAATGGAACAATGTATCCTATCCTAGCATGATTTGGACCAAATTTAACAAACCGGAGGTGTGATCACACCCTCAGATTATGTTGAGTACCACCATTTTTACTACAGTTAGGCTTTATCTCACACCAAACCACAGTGGGGTGTTTTCCTCTCAGCCAGTCATTTGTAATAGAGGCTAGGAAGTGACACTAATTGCAAAAACACAGCTTCTATACAATGGCTTTTCACCAAGTCTGGCAAGCCTGGGCTGTTGTGGTTTTGTCCCAGTAGTGAAAAGATACAGCAGAGCCCATTCTGGCACAAATGCACGATATGAGTGCACTGGGTGGGGGGCACCATTTTTAGAAATTCAGGGGGCGTACAGGGAACCATGGGCTGGTGTGAAAAATCCCAGTGTGTTCCTAGTTCACGATTCTGTCTCTCCTGCTGTGGATGTTTTTAGCTGGATGATCTATGAGGGGTTTGCAGTTGTCACGAATGATAATAATATTGTAGGTTTTAATGTGCAGATAACCTGCGTTTTTTTTTTAACACAAAACAGACACCCCATAGTAGAGGGAGGGTGTGTGACAGAAACAGTGGGAGAAAGAACTGAGATGTCAGCGTGTGTAAGCAAGTCTTTTTTTATATTCGATGTTTCATGACTGCAACAAACACAGAATTATGTAACTACTATCTTATTGCAGTTACGGTGGTTGGATATGTAGCATTTACAGTGGAAGATGCTTGGTGGAGGATGTCACTTAAGATGTTACTTAAAATCACTTAGTTGGAAATGTAGCCAGCGTGCCTCAACATAGGACTGGTGCACTAATGGGTCTATTTGTTACCCAGTGAATAGAGGGTTGTTCAAGACAAGGAATGTTTTTTTTGTTTTTGTTTTTTTTTTGTTTAGATGGATGAGTCATGCAAACGTGGTCACGACTAGTTATAATATTGTGTGAATAATCAGTGGGATGCACAGTAAACACAATAAACTTGACTGATGGGTCCAGATTGTATGATGGACCCAATATGTTGGCAAGAACTAGTCGAACCTGACAGCATCAGCTGTCTTTCCGATAACTGGAAGACATTAAAGATGGATTATGTAACACACGCTGAACAGCGGCCTCTGCAGTCATAGGCAATTACATAATGGAATATTTAATTGCCCTTAAGTTAGTTGTATTAATGATGTCATCAAGAGGCGACCTGCCTGAGAGTGAGTGAAAATCAGACACCAAGCAGGAAACAACAAAATGTCTCCTGGTGAAATGCGGAATGTGTTTTTTTTTTCTTTTTTACTTTTGTGCTGAAAACACTGAAAATGGTATCTGTGACACGCTAAAAGATACAATGGCACAAGCAGAAAAGACTTATGAAGTCATGAAACTGATTTGGCAACCTCAGTTGTACAACAGTATCCATGTATTTAAGTAACTCAGCACACTAGATGTTGTTACAGTCATTGACTGGTCAACATTCATTTTAACCAACTCTAGGGTTATCTGTGCACAGAGGGAACAGATAACATCGGGCTAAAAAAACAACTGTTAAGATGTTTTTAACATTTAAGTCAGTACAAACAGTGATTGGGTTTTATAACTGCCAGACTGGAGCGCTGCTCAGTAGCAGAGCACTTAGTTCTTCCTCAGCTGTATTACGACACTAGAGCTGTAGTTTTCTACATACATCTTCAGGCCACCACTGACAGCACTGGCCACACTCCAGTTGTAGGTTTGGAAGAAATCCTGCACAATCTTTAATTTTAAATGGTTTGCATTAACTTAAATAAAAGAATATTGTTTTGTCTTTATACTTCAGATTTGCACGTACCTGATATACTTGTTACAAGAAAATCACCTGTGGTGCATTCAGAGTTCATTCTTACTGTATGAAACGACATGTCATGACATGTGAGGGCCTTCAAACATGATAAATAGAATTGTGATGTTGGATCCTGATGGGCTACCTCTTTAAGGCACTAGTCATACCAGGCCTGTAAGGGCTATATCATCATATCATCTGATAATTAAGTAAAGGTGTGCTTTATTGCTTAGGAATTTAATTTTCAAGAAAAAGGTTGTGGTTGTTTCTGTATTATGCCTTCAAAGATACATAGACACAGTGTAAATACCTAATCCTTTAACTTATGTAAGTGAATGTGACAAAGACGTACAGCAGGGAACCAAATTAGCTTTGTCATGAAAGAAGCCATGTAGTACTAATGACTATAATTTAGAAAACCAGCTGCACTCAGTATCTTTTGTATTAATTAATTTGATTGAGTTGAATTCTGTTTCAGAAAAAAAGAGAACAAAAACATGTATAATAATAAATATCTGGAAAGATTCACTGTGCTGTTCTGTTACAGACACATGAAAAGGAGTTAGAAAGTTGAGTGGGTAAAATATCCCCTATACAGTATGTGTGCATTCATCCGTTTGGTAAGAAAGTGCATGTTTGCTACATGTGAGTTAAGACCAGAGGAGTAGAAGGTGATATGTTCAGACAAGTGGTCCAGCACGAAGGCTCAAGAGCAGCATCAGTAGTTTCCAACTGACCCTGCTGTAGCCGGGGAGACTCCTAACTCAGTCAGGCAGAAAGAAGAGAGACGAAGAAACCACATCAAGTCATGGGGGAGCTGATGGGAAAGTGATACACAGTGAGTGACCTGGAGAACAATGCAACTCTGCTCGGCCTGTGGGCTGCTGGCAGGCTGAGAGAGAGGAGATAGCAGAGACGTAGACTGACTCACTGAGCTGAGTCTCATAAGAGGAGCTGTGAGCGTGGTGATCCATATGTGGGAGGACAGGCTTTGCTTTCACGTCCACTCCATCGTCTTTTAAAATGACAAGAAGTGGTTGTATAAAATTCCTAAGTGGTGATACATGAGCAGATGTTTCCATGTGATAATAGAAGCTGTTCAACCTATAGTGGGTTCATAGGTGCTTTAACATTTGTAAACACGTCTCGCTCTGATGTTGTCATGATCCAAGAATTCCTGCTAAATTTTAGATGGTCATAACAGCTATAATACTAGTCTGACACATGACATGAAAGATGATGAAGCAATGCCACTAAACGACAGTTGTGCTTTATTTTGCATCTTTATGTTATCTCTTTTATCTATGCGAGATAAAATTTCCATATTATCATCAAATAGGATTCAGTTTAGATTCTGGTGAGCTGTCTGATGCTCTGCTTCTGTATTAGTATATCCGTCTCTATGTATGCCTACAAAGAGACTGATCTGACGCTGTTCTTGCCTGTATGTTTAGAATCAACGTGAATTACTTCATTTGGAGAGACAGGGCGCACTATAAGAATGATAGACTGACACTATGCAGATGACTCTATTTGCATCCTATCTCCATATTTTTTAGGTACTTGATGATTTGATTGCTATGAAGAGTCTAGAAGAGGGAGACTAGACTGATTCTATGCATCATAGTTTGTTATAGGTTCTGGGAAAGAACTGCTGCAAATATGAAAAACTCTGTATAAAGTCTTCTGTGGCATCAGAATGGACAGTTGCCTTGAGTCAGTGTCTTTTGTCGTGATAATGAATCTGGAGCAGGTGCAGGGTTGGGGAGAACTTAGCTAATGAGATGTCTGTAGCCTGCTCCTCATCTCTGCTTGAGGCTAGCAACTCAAAGCTACATTTGCTGCTACAGGAATAACACACCTGAATCTTTGACCAAAGTTACATGAGTTGTTGTGGGTACTGTAGTGGATAAAGGAAGCATCAGGTTGTGACACAGAAGAAGAAGGCATGTAGTAAAACAATGATATCTTTGGTTCTGCAGTGACTTTTTAGACCTGAGCTTCTCCATCTTGTAAAGTAATAAGATGTGTCATAGGGAATACATGACATGGTATGCTTTGTTTTGAAATTGCATAGTACTTGTGTTATTCATCAGTGCTGCGATTCTCCAGCTGCACACATTTCTTTAGAGCTTTCAGTTGCAACTTGTGGTCAACAGACGTTGGTGTTTTTGTTTGTTTCTAAGTGAAAGGGCTAACTTTCACACTCAGTAATTCACATACACAGTATTTTAACACCACTTGATACAACACGTTAGGTGTATGCTGCTATCAGCATCAGTACCATGATATGTTGTTGTTGTTTTTGTAGGCGAGCTGGTGTATAGTGCATATTGCATATGAGTGCTGTAGTGCTGTTGCTTATGTTAGACTTTGTTGTTAAACTGTAGTCTTTATTCACACATGCACTCCACCATGGCTGTTACCGCTGTGTATTGTCTGTCTGAGAATGCAAAAATCTTACTTGATAGAGATGAAATCCTTCAGATGGGTGGAGAGCCTGAGAAGTTTGCAGTGGTTGGTGATGTAGCTGATGTTAGTCAGGACAATTTTCTTCTTATATGTTTTCCCCACTTCAAAGTCCTAAAACAGACCATGTCAGTTTGCTGCTATTAAAAGCCACCAACAAAAGCTGAATAAACAAAGTGTTAATTAGACTTACATAGTTTTAGATAAAATGCAGATAACACCCGAGCTGATTAGCTTTTTTTCTGCTGAAAAGCATGAATTCGTGTGATAAAGTCTTGTCAGGAGTGATGCTTTTAAACATGTACTACCTTGAAGAGGATGACCTCTGGTTTACTGATGAACGGAGGCCCTTTCAAGTCTTTTCCATGAATTCTTTTAGCGGGTATGTTGAGATTTCCACTCGCCATGCACGTTGTAGCTTCTTTTGGCGTTATTTCTGTCTGCTCCAATGTAGTTTTCTCATGCAGGAGCTTCTGTGACCGTGCAGGGAAAAAACAGTATATAATGTAATTATAAATAATTCCTACAATGAAACTGTAAAAAAAAACCTCAAAATCCATTGACATAAATATAAATTAAGTTCTTATTGCTGTTGTTTTTCTTTTTGTTTGATTGCCCCTGAATGCCAGGGCAGTAGCAGAACAGCAACTGTGTGGAATAATCTCTGTTGATTGACAGGAAATGTAAATAGGCACCATATGTCATGAAGTGCACAAATGATTAAACATATTTTTTAGGTGGGATTAAGAAATGAAATGTAGATTAAAATAATAGGCCTCGTCTGGTCTAATATAAACTAAAAGTCCTTTCTAATCTGTGTAGCTTATATGCTATATGCTATATATATATGGGGCTATTATTCAAAACTAATATCCAACATCAGTTTTTCAATGGCTACATGGTTTCAATGTTTTTTAATAGCTATAATTACCTACCATATTACCTATTATATCATAATGTCAGTGTAATGAAGATATATCATAAACGTATCAAGACGAGAACAGAGGTGCTGAAGATATGTTCTGATCTTTATCAAAAAGTGCTCATGTTATGACTTTTTTTTAAAAGAACAAACACATAACATGTTTATTTACAGTATGATTATTGGATTTTAAGAAGCGTCAAATATAAATATTGCTACTGTCCACAAAATCCACAAAGTCTCTCATGTTCACATCAAAACAATATGTTTTTCTCTACCTTACTTAAACATAAGCATTTTGATCCTTTTTTCATGCAACATAAGGAACCAAAGCTACCAAGAATTAAATGATCACTAACCACAAGCAGCCATTCGGGATGTCTACCTAAATATAATACATTTTATTGCAAAATCATGATTTAAATCAGAAAATAGGGTCTGATAGTGTAACAGCTATTGGTACTGGAAAACTCTGTATTAAGAGGTTTCAGAGTGTTACATTCATCTACGTCTGAAACTCTGGAGCCTTTTTTTGGTTTTGTCATTTTATCCTCGCTCTATTTTTCCCATATTGTGAAACACTTTTCATCATCATTCTCCCCCTCATGAATCATCTTATTAGCTTTATTACATTGCGGTGCTCATGTACTGCACTAGCCATTACTGTGTTGAGAAGTAGCCTTTGATGAGGGCATGAGTCTGATCTGTATGTTGCGAGGAGAGATCACTTCCACTCGACTGGGTACTTGCTCAAAGCTCTGAGCTGTAGCACCGCACTCGCTCTGAGGCCTCAAAGGCACCAGCACGATGAGAAGTGATGCCTGTCGCCCCACATTTCAAGTGTGTGGGGGGCTGGATGAGCCAGAGAGCCCGCTCACCTCCGTGGCAGTGAGCTAGAGACACTTCAGATTCAGATTCAAGACAAGTGAGAATTGGTATTGTCGTTGAGGTGCGACTCAACATCAATATGATACTCAGTGCTGAGCAAAATGGAAAAAAACCCAATACCAGCTTTGGCTTTCTAAAAAGTCTACAGTGTTCTCAGACTGTATTAGAAAGTCAGTGCTAGTTGCCCTACAGACACACAGTATACTGTATGCTAATGTGTTGGAAACACTCCTAACATATAAAAGTAATACTTCTATTTTAACAAGTAATATATAATATATACTGACTAATCGAATAATCTGCCTATAAACGAGTACATTTATATTATTGTGGAGGCAGCCATAGTTAGCTGCAGGCAACAGATTAAGTCAGATTTCTAATGAGTCATTGAACCACTGTGGAAAACTGCCTGTACTGGTTTTCACAGGTTCACAATGCAGTTATCCTGATCATGAAGGTCCTGCTGCTGGAAACACGCAAACAAAGCACATGCTGCCAAAAATAAAATGTCAGACAATGTGTTCTTTAATGGTCATGTGATTAATCAATAATAGGACTGCAACTAGCAATTATTGTCATTATTAATAAGCTGTTGGTTTGTTTTAACTAATTTATTGCAGATGGACGCCTTGTTCTGTTTTGTCTGATGCCTTTTTTCACTTGCCATACTTTCACAGGGGCCCACCTTCACTACCATGCAGAAAGGAGAATGCGATCTATCACTGGTTTCCCATCCACAAACACTGCCATTTGTGTTTATTGAAATGCTCCAACAAGCCGGAGGTGAAGCCACTGCTAACTAAACCTGTCTTTATGCCTGTGCAACCACAACCAACAATTTTCAACCAGCCTGATTAAATAATAAAACAAGGAGGCAGTTAAATCGCCTCCGTTGTTTACATTAAAGCTGATATACAACAGTTTCAAATCATTTAAGTATTGGTTTTCGTGCCATTATTTATATCGCATGCTTCAGTTTGCAGGTGGGGGATTCACGTGTTGAAAATTACGCATTAAGCACATCCACAGTAACAAATATGTGCCTGCTGTGAACGAGACATGATTTATGAGTGTTTAATTTTAGCAGCTTGCAGGGATTTGCTTTTGGTTGGCGGTGGCTGTTGTTTTAGTTCACCTCGCAGCTCTGGTCCCAAAGCCCTGAGAACTCAGGCTCAGCCAGGCTTTCAGCAAGACTCTGGTCGTCCGCTTCCTGATGTATGGTGTCCACCGGGTCCTCAGCATCAGAGGATGATGAGCTGCTGGTGTCACTGCACTCTCGTAACTGCTGGACAAATGCACACACACACATTTGGTCATAATTGTTGAAAACGCACTCGCAGTCATTTCTCAAATGTAATCTGAGGTTTTGCGATCCACTCACAATTGTGGGTCTCTCCTCAGTAGCTGGTGGAGGGCTGCGATTCAGATAGTAGAGGAGCTTCTGTCTAGCCCTCCCCATAGATGGGAACCTGTCAGTAGCTGAGGGTTTAGGCAGCAGTGCCTGGTGCCTCTTTCTGCTCTTTACCAGCTGTTCCTCCTGAAGGATTTTTGCCACAATCTCCACTCTCTTTGACTTCTGCCTCTCTGCGAATTCCCTGAGAAGGGCAAATCAGCAACACTGCATTATACTGAAATGCGGTCATGTATTCCTCAGCACACAGCGAGAGAAAACACCCACACACTGCTGCATGGAGTGGGAGTAGAGGACATGCATGTGGGAGAGCAGAGGAGAGGAGAGGAGAAGAGAGGAGGAGAGGACGTACTCTTGTTTTCGTTTTTTCTCCTCTAGTTGTTTCTGTTGGTACATATGCTTGATACTGTTGATGCCGTGGGCCTGCAGGGATTCTCTCAGTTGTTTCTGCTGCTGCTCTTTCTTCTGGGCGTTTGCTTTGGCTCTTCTATGTTGGATCTGTAAGCTCTTCTAAAGAAATCACAACAGATTAATGAAGCTAAATCTGACAACATTGAGAGTTAATCAGCTGGATGAGGAGAGAGAGATTTCTCCTCTGAAATACACTGTTGCCCATAAAGTTGGAATAAAATATTCTTTTACTCCTCTCATGAAATGATTGTGACAATGTGATTTATTCTTGAGAGATAAAGTGTATATCTTCTCAAAACTTTATTGATCAATCTCTTCCAAACATATTACAGTGAAAATTAAAGCACAGTTAACCTTTGCAAACTGTATTCAGGCTTAAACAACATTGGGGGTATTGAATAGTAGTATTCAGGCATGCTCGTTAGGGTTCATGTCAGGGGAAATTCTCTCACTGCAGCTGCCGTATGTGCTCTTGCGTTGTCATCTTGCAGCCTGAGGTTGTTCCCACAGACCCTTCTTGCGTGTGGGAGGCAGTGGTTCTCCAGGAAGTCCTGGTACACGAAAGCGTTGACGTTTCCATCCAGTACCACCAATGGCGTTTTCCTCCACAATAAATACCGGCCCATACCATCACTGAGCCGCCACCTCCTTGAGTGGTTTCCTGGGTGCAGTCATCTTGAAGGTTCTCACCATGTAACTGAAGCAACCTTTGTCCTCCATCTATACGGTCAAGGATATAGCAGCTCTCATCCATAAAGACAACATGTTGCCAGTGCCCAAGCTGTAATCCTCTGTGTTTCCTATCCCAGCGAAGTTGAGCAACTCTGTGTTGAACAGTTAGGCGTGGACACTTGGTCACTCGTCTTGCTTGGTAACCATGCTGAAGCAATTCAATTTACAGTTTGGCGGGAAATGTTGATTCCATAGTGTCTTCTCCAGAAACGTCGCTCGCTGGCATTTTCCGATTTGTACGGCACAGATTAAGTAGTTGGTGGCTAGTCGTGGTTGTCCTGGAGATTTTCGTGGCCTCAAATGACCCTCCTCTTGATGACCTTTGAGGATTTTGCAGACTATACTCTGCGATATTCCAAGGAAATCAGCAATGTTAGCTTTTTTGTGTCCATCCTATCGGAGTGCAAGCTCACTCTGGTTTATTGCCAGTTGCGTCGGACAAGGCATAGCCTAGGGAACGTCTGTGTCAAATTTGGCTGGAAATTATACAGCCAATTCTGAAAATGTGGACTTACTGCATACAGACTTTAAGCAGGAAAAGGACAACACAGCCAATGCCTCGCCTTTTACAGTGCCAAACAATTGTTAAGCATGAATTTGTTTCACCTGGGTAACTGGGACTCAGTATGTAATCATTGCACTTGGTCAAAAGTGACTACTGATGTGTATAAATAGGAATAAAATGAGGAATGTGTCTGAAAACAAAATTATTCCAACTTTATGGGCAACAGTGTATACTGTTATGTGTTGAGTTGGATAAATAAGAACGAAGGGTGATGCTAATAGTATTGCAAGATCTCAGTGTTGAGCATATAAGTACTTTGAACAATCACATACACAGCACTGAGCTGAATTCACTAAATGCTAAAGTGAAATTTCTGTCCAATAAAGCAATTTGCAATGTACAGTTCACAAGGCCGCAGGCATTACTGCAGCTTCAGTGAGTCATGCCAATACTCTCAATGTTCTGTAGATGACACCGCCACATCTCCCATCAAAAACATTGGTATTAATACTGTAAAAACTGGGCCAGCAGCACCATGAGAGAAAAATAGGATAAATTATAAAATAAGACAAATTATAGCTATTCCTGCCCACAGATCTGCCTAACAAGTGCCCACACACTAGTTATTATGCCTTTAAGTATATGTTAAGACAACGGCAATAGGATATGCAGTGGTAACAGCACTACTGTTAGTGCCAACAAATACTGAATACCTCCATATTTATATTACTGCTACTCCATATTTATATACTACACAGTTACACGTTTGCATGTTTGTTATGTACTCTTAGTGTGCCTACGTTGCCATTTTTGTGCAAATCAAATGAGGGATAGTTGTTTTTTATGTAACGCATCTCTAAATATGGTTGGTACTTAAAATGTTCATTTATGCACTTAGGGATGATGTTATATTGCACTATAGATATAGTAGTTATAGAATGTGTAAATAATACATTGTGATACAGTGTGCACTGCATGCTACAGAGTATCTCATCACCTCCTCAACTCTAATGCTTCAGTATCGTTAAGGGAGGGTGCTGTTGCTTACTTGGGTGGCTGCTATGTTTGATTTCAGTGACTTGACAGCCTGCATCCTCTTTTCCAGTAACTCCTGGGTCTGCTGCTCCTTCTCAGCCTCTTTCTGATGCATCCTGAATGAAACACATGTTTTAAATGAGAATAAATCGGGCTTTAGCTACTTAGAAAAGAACTTAGATTAGTTCATTGATGGGTTTTCAGTATTTTAATTATTATTATTATTTTTTTTTTTTATATTTAGAAAATGTAAAACAAAGGACACTGATGTTAGTGGGGACCAGTCAGAGTCACATAACTGCACCCTAAAGTAGCAGACCAGAAGAAAGCTTCATGTGCAAGACAGTGTTTTATACTGTTAACATTGTAAGCGAAATACATCAAGACTAACTGCTCAGATCTGATCGTCAGTTCACTTTCAGCTCAGACTTTTCTGTATTAATTTGTGCTCTTTCAAGTATTTTGTCTGCTCTACCTGTAATATGTTTTTCCAGTATGTGTGAATGAGCAATGGGATGTGTCAATCTATGGCAAGTCCTCTGAGATACGTCGTATTCTTGCTGTAGTCTAAGCCCTGTTTATTGGCTTAACAGCTGATTACCTTTTAATGGTCTCTTTCAAGTGCTTGGCAGCGATCTTGCGGCTCGCCTGGCTCGCTTTAATTTTCCTCTGACATTCAGCCTCCTCCTTTATCAGCAGGGCTGCCTGTTTACTATCAAAACAAAACCACAGACGCTTAAACACACAGCATATTAGTCTTTGCATGGCTATTCATGATATGGTTCCCCAGACAGGCTTCTCATAAAAAGACTTTGAAACATTTAATTAAATAATTTCTCGAGACAAAAACACTTTCATAAGATAAGTGTGTTATTCATCAGTGCTGCGATTCTCCAGCTGCACACATTTCTTTAGAGCTTTCAGTTGCAACTTGTGGTCAACAGACGTTGGTGTTTTTGTTTGTTTCTAAGTGAAAGGGCTAACTTTCACACTCAGTAATTCACATACACTTATTTTAACATCACTCGATACAACACGTTAGGTGTATGCTGCTATCAGCATCAGTACCATGATATGTTGTTGTTGTTTTTGTAGGCGAGCTGGTGTATAGTGCATATTGTACATAAGTGCTGTAGTGCTGTTGCTTATGTTAGACTTTGTTGTAAAATTGTAGTCTTGATTTGAACATTTAATTAAATAATTCCTCAAGACAGAAACACTTTCACAGGTTGTTGCATTAAGAAATTAAAAATGTATAATCTTTTACAATTTGGTATTTGGTTTAAAATGTTAAAGATGTCTTCTGTTTACTTGTTTACATACAGAGATGAGTTTTTTCCAATTTTGTGTGCGTAACAGAGCAGCACGACACTAAAACCAAACAATGCAGTATGAATGGATAAGAAGCCTGTTTTCCCTACTCCCTGAGATGCTGCATCTTGAGCTGCAGGTTCTGGCAGGCTTTCCTCTCCTGCTGCAGCCTTGTCGCTGCCTTCTGGGCCTTCAGGACCTGGAAGAGCTGCTCCTCCTCCTGAACCTCCTGCCGGAGTGAGGAGAACCTGCCAAGTTCCACCTCCATCTCACGCAGCTCCAGTCTGAGGAATAGCAATGTAGAATCAGACGGATGTAGATGGAACATGAAGATAAAGATGCTGACGCGTGGTGTGTATTATCTTCAAGTACAGTCATTTACTGAAGCAGAGGTAAGAGGCTAGACCTCAGTGGGACTTCGAAGCAAAATGCTGATTTAATTTTGTTCTCCAGGTTTTATTTAAATCATAATATGGAACAGATCAGTAAACGTTCTAAGTGGTAAAGTGGTCTAAGATAAATTATATTTATGGGTGACTGCTGTAAAAGCCTCTGAAACAGCATTTAGACCTCTGAAGAACTTTCCTGTAGACAGACTGAAAGAATTCTGCTTTCAGGAGTTGAACTGAATTCTTATGGGTTTAACAAAACAAGCAAAACTACCCCAGACCACACTGGAGTCATTTTTATAAAATAAAATAAAAAAAGTTTCTCCTGCATATCAAACTCTTGGGATATTAGCATGCCATAATTGCTTGCTTGGCAGTAAAAGCCTTCCAGCAAAGACGATTGTTTACAGAATTTATTGCCGTGATGCATAACTAAAAAGAGCACCGTGTAAGAAAAAACACAAGGGGCTGCACTGGTGTGGGCGTGTTGTTGAGATGCAGAAATACAATCCAGGAAGTCCAGTTTGAGAAACAGATTCACAGGTCTGGGGGTTTATCAGTTGCCTAAACACTGCACAGCTGTTTGTGACGCCGTTAACTGGCAAATGCAACGCTTCGCTTCTAAAAGACGTCACATTGCGCTGTGGCCAGTTAACTTAACTTTTTGCAGGATGGCTGTCCTTTTCTTTTCTGAGCCCTCTGTGTTTCCTCCCCTGTGTCAGTCCCAGTGCAATAAATGTGGGGGCTGCATTTTTCACGCAATACTGATGCCTGTCAGAACAAGACCTTGCTGTCAAACCCTCTTCCTCTCTGACTCACTCTTGTTGCTTCAGCTCAGTGTTGATGCGGCCCTCCAGCTCCTCCTCACTCTGCAGCTTTTGACACAGATGCTTATGCCGGGCTCGCAAGCGAAACACTGCCACGCTGCAGAGGGAAATAAACAAAGAGTGGAATACACATGGGTTGGACAAAACATATATGAGTATAATATACAGACCAGTGAGCATCTGTTGCTTCTCAACTCGCCTGTTGTCTGCCGCTTTCTGACGCTCCATCTCGCTCTCCAAGTTATCCCTCTGCTCCACCAACCTCTCAATGTTCTGACGACAGAGTTCAAGCTCTTCTCTGATATGAGGTAACACAAGGTACAGGGAGAAGTTCAAGTGTTGATACAGAGATACATCCTGGATCAAAGCCAGTCAGACAGAACATATTCAGGGCTGTTAAAGTGCAATGTGTTGAGAGCTTCAGGCTAATAGATTTCCTTGTGGCCATTGCAACAAAAGGGAGGTAATTATGTCAGCTAACAAGGTAATCCATTGAAGAGACTGAAAAGCTGAAAGTGGACACACACACACACCTCAACAGCTTTAATTGTCCAATGTTCTTTTTGCTGTGAAATGGGGTGCAACGCAGCAATCTGTGGCTGGGGGAAAGACTTCTATAAAATCACAGCACATGATACAGTAAAAGCTGCAGATTGGTTAAAGGCCAGGTGCGCTGGGGTTCCATTAAACTCATGTTTGACCATCACGCAGCGCAGCTCCACTCTGACCTTTGATGTTTTGTGCTAAAAGAAAATGGCAGCCATTTTTGCTGCGGACTGCATCACAGTTCATCGGGTACTTAATGGCTTGCAGCGCAGACAAATAAAAAAGAGGGAGGAAAAGAGGGAAGAGGGGACATTATGGGAAATGTTCTCCCTTCGGCTGAAATGATTTCCTACAAATTGCTGAATGAATTGGTACAGAAATGATTGGCCCTGTGTCAAGAGGGCAAGAGGGGAAAGACCTGGTAAAGTGGAATATCACTGAAACTGAAAAGGTAGTGGAATAAAGTTTTTTTTTAACTAGTGCAATGATCTGTGACAAACAAATGCGAAGTTTTCCATTATGTGTACAACTGCTATCTAGATTAAGGAGCTACTGTGGCTCTAGAGGTGTGTTAGCTGCCAGATCCAGACCTGGCTTTCAGCACGCCATGCTCCTTCTGTCGGTGAAAGCAGTCCAGCTGGTCCAGGTTTCGTCTCAGCTTGAACATCCGTGCTGTCGCGGCATAACTCCTCTTCTTACCACGGTCGGCCGCAACCGAAGGGTCAACATTAACATCACTATCGTCCTCACTTTGGGCAGATGCACAATGACATTTAGGAGAGCTCCCATGTTTAATGCAACATCTGAATACTTATTATGTACATTCATAGCAAAAATACCACCATTATGCCTGGAGGTGTTTGTATTGAGGTAAAATAGATAATGAAGTAATTTGGGGGAAATCAGATGCGGACTAAGGACTAATACATTTGTGTTAAATTGTCTAAATATGAAATAGTTCACAGAAAAGTGAGAAACACCCACTCATACAACTCATCTAACCAGTCCAGATCAGGGGGAAGGGCTGGATCATCATCATCAAAGGTCGCCTGGCCTTGACAATCTTCTGAAATATATATATTTATACATGTGTATCACCATAAAGTGAGGATATCCCATTCTCTTAACACAACCAAGGTAAAAAAAAAAAGACAGTTATGTGTATATGTGTAATTTTTAAATTAAGAAGAAGAAGCCATCTTAGAGTATTAAGTAGAGACAGCTGTCAACAACAGGAGCTGTCACTCACCCTCACTGTCCTCATCAGTGCTTTGGTGGACATCCAGCTGTCCACACCTGTCCGACGCCACATCAGACGGACCCTCTCTATCTTCGACGTCCATCCTTATTTCTGAATAACACGGGCGTAAATGATCAAACAAACCTGTAAGTTAGTTGAGTTAAAGATGGCGTTTACCACTCGTGTCACTCGGCAGACATACCTTTGATTCATTAACGTAATTTCAGTGTTGGCGTTGGCGGTTTTTTCAATCTTAACAAACCGAAACGTCAGTGAACATACTTTGACGTGTGTAACATGGCGTTACACAGCCTAGCAGGTTAAGGTCACATTAAATATCCAGACTCCTGAATGTAATATGGCGTGCCGTTCTCTTTGATATTGTCCGGCTTGGAAAGCTAGAAAACTACAGCAAACAATGCTCAATAACTGTTGAATAGAGACTATGTCACATTTAAAGTTGAACATTAAGCCGTTACCTCGTTCAGCTAGGCTTTCCCTCCCTTGTCGAGGTGTCTTCTCAGAAGTACTTTTTGTTACTCCGCCATGTTTGCTAGTGTTTCCAAGGAGACGGGACGCAAGGGGCGTGGCCCTGACGCCCCTCGCGACATCTACCAACTGAATCTCCAACTGAAACCACCTGCTGGAGGTAATATAGTAACACTGACGTCGTAGTTTATGAGTAAATGGCATGCCGTTGAATTAAAGTAATTATCTTAATAATTATTATGAAGTAAGTACATTGATCTTTAGTGACTCTCTCTTTCCTTCACCAACACTGGTTTATTTCTTTAGACTGATAGGAGTCAAGCCACACTCAGCAGAAAACATCTCAGCTGGCTCAGAAAGAATGATAAATCTGTGAGTTATGCAAAATCTTTTGTCACGCATGCAAGATACCATATGGCTCTATCTGATTTACACTGGGGAGAGACATTAATTTGTAGTTGATCAGTATTGCATTGGCACAATGGGCTTTTCGCTGGAAAGATTCTCTTTCATTTGACATAATAAAGCTTTCCTTTACTTCATCATACAGCTGAAGAGGAATTCAGAGGAGGAGAAGTATGCGTCATACTGTATAACATACTGAAATCTTGTGATACAGGAATATTTCGTATCACCATGGGAGACCGAATGGATAAATAGTTTGAGTGTGTGATGTAGGATACAGGGCAGGTTTTGTTGGAGAGAGAAAGGCAGAGCAAAGTAACAGTGAGGGAAACAAAGACCGCGGATCACAAAAAGAATGGAGCAACAGGAGGAAAACAGGGTGAGCAGAGCGAGATGGTGAGAGAGAATACATGAGGGTGAGAGGAATAAAAAGAATCAAAAATGTTGTGCTTGAGAGACACAGTGAATACGATGCAGTGCTTTTCGGCGTGTTAGTGTATCTTCATATCAAAAGAATTTGCAGGGCAAATCCAAGTGGATGGTCCGGTGGGAGGGAGAGACAGTCGTTTGCATCCAGAGCCACTGACTCCAGGCCTGTCTCTGCTCCCCAGGGCGAGGCTGCAGAAACCAGGGCAGGTGCACTGCTGCAACTGTTCACCTAACTACTCTCCCTACAGCACACGAAAGAGGTTATGTTTAATGAGGGGAAGCTACAGGCCTATACATGTGGGCAAAATGGATTATAAAATGCTCGTTGTAACGTATGAATCCTCTGGGACTCAATTTAATTTGTGTAATATAATATTTAATCTTGCGGGGAATGAGACGTGTTTATAACTATACTTTGTTGTGTTGTATTTCTTTTCTAATCAGTTTCAACATTTGTCAAGGCTCCTCGTATCTGCCACCGTTTTTTACTGTTGGTAGACAAAATAATGCGAACGTCCGGAAGGACAAAAACGCGATCGTACTGTGGCGATCAACCCTTTGAAATGTGAGTTTTCAAAGTAGCAGAAGTCATCCGAACTCCAAAACAAAGAGAAGTATCAGAAAGTTTAAAATGATGTATGCATCTATACTTGGCATCTAGTTATTTGCATGTGATTACCTCATTTACACATACAGCAGATGTTTTTGTGGAACTAAACTCCACTGGTCGTATTGTACTATAGACGCTTTTAATTCTCCCCCAGTAGGCAATGGGTTTATTAGTGTTTGTGTTGTTCATTACAGATTTGATGCATCTGATGGTTTATATTCCATTAGCACATGCTCCCTGTGTGTGGTGATCAACAATAACATCATTTGCAGTACTGTTTTGCATAATGGGATTTTTGTAATACCTTCATATGCTGAAAATAGACATGAAGGGAGGAGGACAAGGGTGTGCAGTGCATGCCCCTGTATTCTTGAATATAACTGTAATGCCAGTAGTGGTCTTACTGCACTTGACTTTAATACTTTATTTAATTTTAACTTTAGGTCTTTGGTCCCTGATATGACAAAAGTGTTAGAATCTTGACATGACCCTGACATGAGAAACTTTTACAATCTTGTGCATTACAACAGAATTATGTATCAAATTATGTAACAGTCGGGACGTGGAAGTGTTAAGCTAGCAGCGAAACCTTGTCTTTTCACATTATTCTGCTGACCAAAAGCCAATGTCAACTTGGGCCAGACAGCCGCACCAAATCCCATTAAAAGCTGTTAATTTTACTAGAGCTCACCACCAATTGTCTCTATCAGAGAATACATACAATACTCAGTCTGACATGAGTTACCCTCCTGGTGTCATCCTGCTTTTTAAGCAGGAGAAGATCCCTGAAACCAGCTCAGGGACTTCTGAGTGCCCCTTCCCACTACTTGCCCCACTGAGCCCCCCACTATGCCAGCCACTGCTGTTTGGCTTTTTTTTTTTCCCCCCGGAGTGAAATGCAACTTTATCTGAGGCATTAATTACCTAATGGAGATGATTCAAATGTGTCAAACATTACATAATAAACTGAAGTCCTATGTTCGTGACATGCCTTCCTGCCGCCCCCCCCCCCCGCCTTCCTGTGGCCAGATTGAATCTGACGTTTAGAGGCCAAGCAAAGGAGGGATCGACAGATTAGTGACTCTCTCTCTCTCTCTCTCTCTCTCTCTCTCCATCTCTCTCTCTCTTTCTCTCTCTCCCCCTCTCTCTGTTGCTGGAGGACAGGCGGCGGCGGCAGCAGCGGTGGATCGGCTCGTTGTCGCGGTCGGACGGGGGAGTTTGGCTTCTCCACGGTGCGCTCTCTTCTTGTGCGCTCCTGGACGCGGAGGAATTTGGGGACTGATCATGGGGTCAACATCACCATCATCCTCAGCATCTTCAGCAGCAGCATCAGCACCGCACTTTACTTTCTTCTCGGCAGCGCCGGATCACGACGAGAGCGCACTAAAATAAAACTCCGTGGCTTCGGCGACGCTTTTCATTCCGGGAAACTTTTCTCCTTTTTGTTCCCCGCATCGATTATTTATCACAGCGCGTGTGGAATGGAGGTCTCAACTTTCCTGCTGTCGAGCCTCGCTTTGCTCTTCGTTGGAGGGGATATTTTCACCAGGTGAGATCATCCTTGCTTTTCACTTCACGCAGGTGTCTCATCACGGCGCCTGTTAATGCGAAGCGCTCCAACAATCCAGTAGATTTCATAAAAAAGTTGGCCGAACCTTAAACCTAAAGTCTGAACAATAAAGCCAAACGCACACTGAAGATAAGCATTGCATCACGAGCACAGTGTTATGATAAGCATACCTCTCCATGCCTGGTAAATCACGAGGCAATGAACATCAAAACTCACCATTCTTAAAAATAAGCATTAATTAACTCTAAATATCACCCCCCCCCCCGCCCTCTGTGACTTTACCTTATTAAAATGAATGCACAGGGCGCTTAAAGCCAAGTAAATTGAATTTATGTGGCTTTGCCCTCTACATCCTTACATAAAAACTACTCCTCTACACCTACAAGCCTAACGCTTTCTCCTCTGCTTTACCTCCGGGCACACGGACCTGATGACACTATTTGCATAATGCATATGCATAGAAAGAGATGATTGTTGTTGGTTTTTTTTTGTTGTTGTCGTTGTTTTCTTTTTTCTTTTTGGTTTTCTAGGGCGATGAACGCAAGGCGAGGTGTGTGGGTGCGTTTTTGTGTGCTAGATAATGTCACCCACCTCCAGGCCTGTTCGATAGGGGTCAAATATCAGATGGTGCGGTGATGCACACGGATTAGAGCAGGCCTCGCTACAGGACCAATGCAATCAATTTAAACGGAGCAGCCCCTGTGCTATATAGTAAAGGATGTAGATGTCCAGTTTGGAGAGTTTAAGAATAGATATGGACTTCACAGATGAGCAGCTGTCATCACAAGTATGCCACTGAATTGGGCTTAAAGCACCTCCTGTTTAGAGCATACTTTGCCAAAATTAGCCTTGAACAGACAATATTCAGCTGTGGACTGAAACTGAGGTGAGATTTGCATGTAGTGAAAAACTGATCCTCTTGAGCAAAGAAAATCTTAAACCCAGAGCCATTTAAAGTGATTCTACACGGTCGTCACATTGAATTTTAATCCATCCATGACCCCTGTTTGTCACTATTCTCTGGATTATAACTGACCCTCTTACTCAGATTTCTTGGCTACAAAGCAGTTTTGTCAGGTGGGTAAACCAGGCGCATCGAAACCACATGGTGAGTTTCACTTCTTTGAACTGTATATTTATGTTTTCAACCGAGGCCTGTGGTACATTCGTCTCTGTGGAAATGCCCCCGTGCTCTTGTCCATAAGCTTTTGCAAGCGTCCAATTGTGAGGATAACCAACAACGACGACTGAGCCCCAATTTCCCCAAAGCCCATATGCTGGCTCGTGCCTCCATTGAAAAGGGCAAAGGGTGAAGCTGCTTAAGCTTTTGGGTGAGATTTGGGCAAATCACTTCTATTGTCCATCTTGGCTGTTCACCAGTCGAGTTAGTATTAGCTATTGTAATTGGATTTTCCTGCCTCTAGTCACTGCTGTTATTATTATTTTGTTCTCAGCACAATGCAGAGTGTAGGCTTTTTCTTGCACCTTATTATGTGTCAGCTCTCTCTCTCTCTCTCTGTCTCTCTCTCACACACACACACACACAATCATGTACACACGCACACATTTGCTGTTTTGCCTTTGGTGGTTGAAAGTTGCAAACTGCTTCCTTTCCTCGCCCCCCCCCCAAACAGAATTACTCCGCTTCTCTTTTTAGCTCCTCGTTTATCCATTTCACAAAAGTTGCTTAGCTAAGTTATGCCTCGCCACCTTTGGTGTGGCGTCAGTTTCGCAGCTTTTCTTTCCAGCTCAAGTGTCACTTACCCTTCACTTCACCAAACACAGTGCATCTAATTGATAGTGTAATGTGTGCAACAGAGGCTGGGCTATGAGGCACTGAAGCCTGGACTTGTTTCCAAAGCAAGTAATCTTGTTGGTTATTTTAACCTGAGTGGAGAAGACTAAAGGTATTTTGTTGAATGATAAAATGATAAATGCACACAGAAGGTATTAAACAATAAGGCTGCTGATATTCTGTCACCAAGATCAAAACCCACAATGACTCTTTTAACCGTGCGCTGTGTAGCTTCGTTGTTGCCCCAGATCTGTTCCTACATACACAAACCTGATGCAGTCAGTGCTTAAATACCAAATAGTCAGCATAACCAAATGTGTATTAATCCACCACTGAAAATAGTCCCCATCATACGCACTAAATACTCTTGTTTGTTTTTGCTAAAATCTACAGTTCCCAGCCATGTTAGGGAGCGACTGAAGCTCTTTTTGAAATGAAACTATACACTGACCTGTTTTAAAAGGTTTACGTCTTCAGTAGGAAGTGATTTGTTTTGGGCTTGGAGACGTAGAAAGAGTAGGGAGATAGTATTGAGAGAGAAAGGCACAGGTGTAATGATATTAATGATTACTCTGTTTATTTAGGTGCAGTTGTTACAAATGTTAGCAGAAACCACCTGTGTCTTTCCTGCTACAACATGTCTGAATGGGAGTATCCTGCATATTTCTCCCTTACATTATTTATGACTTATATGCTGACAGCAAAACGCCTAAAACGCCCAAACAGACTGACATGTAGATAAATATTAAACAATGAGTTACCAGTGGTTTGTGGTAACTGTACGTGCAGCTGCAGCTATAGCATAACAATAGATAACGATAAACTACATACATACACAAAAACATATTCCTAACAATATGCTGGTTGTCCAGTGGGAAGCCTCTATTGTGAAGCAGTTGCATGAAGCGTCAGTCTGAAATATATTTACATGTTATTCAGCTCTGAGTGCAGCAGATAGCGAGGCCACTATCTGGTCGACGAAGGTAAGAAGAGATCATAGGATTAAATCGTGACCATGTCCTGCACGGCCAAGTTAAACATCATTTCACTGTGACAAAGGCACAGCTTTGACGATGACGTGGACCAACAGGATTTGACCTCTCTAAACAGGGCGTTAGTATAGCTGGTCAGGGTGGTTACCGTCAGCTAAGGGGAAGAGGAAAAAGAGATATTATGGATTGTGATCACAGGCAACTAGTAATATATATAAAAGTTACATCTAAAGCTAAATATGAGACAAAAGAAATGTGGATCAGTCATGATCAGAATGACGTCCAAAGCAACTTTGATGGGGCAAGCAAAACAACTGCAGTGAAATATTAAAAAACAGAGTAAACTGATTATTTCACCTATACTGTACAGCCACAACTCCCATGATACTGAGCTGTATGCCCACTATCAAAACCTTCAAACCCGTCAAACCCAGCAAGGCTGCGTTACCGGCTAAGTACACAGAGCAACCGCCCAAAAACCTGAAGGACCCAAGTAGTTTGTTGTACGTTCACTGATTGCAAACTTGTTTTTGAATATGTAACCAGGCCCATTTTGATAATATCATTATCTCAGGTGATGTTACGCTAACGTGGTGCATATTTCTAAATTAATTCATGTTTAATGAAATTATTACAGACTAACTGATGCAATAAGTAAGGCGGGGGTCATAGTTCATGACAGGAGTAGTGGTTTGGATCCTCTGCTGGAGCTCCTAAAATGAAACAGAAAATATACAGAATCGTTCATGTCTTCCATCAGATAATGATTCATCTTACAATATGTACACAAAAGCTGAGTAGTGCGTTTCAGCTTTTCAGAAAAAAAAAAATCGGGAACTGTGGGCTGCCGACAATTTGTTTTATGCGAACACATGAGATATGTCCAAACGTGGACATATTAAAGTTTAGCAAGATGTGATGCCGCAGGATTTAATCCCAACATTTCATGATCTTTCTGGCCTGTCACACTTGTCCTCAAACCTGCATCGAAGTGACACAGTGCTCCTAACTAATCTGTATGAGAGGCTGAGTCAGCGGATAAATCCCTCCCACTGTCCAGAGAGCACATTTCCCAATAACACAGTGATTTGATCATGTTCCTCTGGCTGCAGGAACTGGCTCTGAAGCCCCACTCTGCTCCGGCAGCAGGGTGAGGGTGAGGTGCTGCAGGGACACTTCAGTGCTTCCACTAAAAGCCTCCCACTCAGTTTAAGGTGACGCACCACGTGTAAACAGCAAAAGGTCTAATCTGCTGAATATGCTCACAAGCATGTGCATTCTAATTACCAAATACATATTAACTCATCTGTTTAGAAAATGTTAACATATTTATATTTTTAATATATATGAGGGATTACAGCAACTTTGGGCAGTAGTCCTTTTAAAATTGAACGCTTAGCCTTGATAGATATTAGAAATGCAGGTTTGACTGTTTAAAACACACTAAATCTATTAAAATGTCTATTAAAAAGTTTAGCCCAACAATAAACAAATGAAGTATTCAGTATTTCCCATCAGAATTAAAAAGGAAAGCAGCATATGTTGTCAAAAAATATTTATAGCACACTTATTTGCTCAGTTTTATCTTACGAAGGGGCAACTTGATGCTCATGCTGTACGTCCAGTGATGAAAACGACTCAAGGACAAATGTGACCTCATTAAATTTAGGAGAAGCCGAGGACTGTCACTGACCTGAACGTTAGCCCTGCAGCATTTTTCACACTGATAAGAAGAAACCTGCTTTACCCGCGCTCTTTTCCACAAGCGGGACACAAGCCATCCTGCACTGTTTGTGTCTCCAGCACAAAATTAACTGTGCTGTCACTGTATTTATCAGGACAGGATAGGTGCCTTGTGCTTGGAGAGACCATCCCATAACAAGAGGATCAAGGACAACCACACTGTAATGTATTCTTGCGTAAGACGCAGCTGCAGGGTGTCTTCTTTGGTGCTGACCTCTGACCTCCCTGCAGAAACAAGAGGGGGGGAAGAGATAATGATACAATTTTTAATCACATTACATTTGCTCTTCACGCTCAAGTGATGGTTTTCAAAGTAAAGATGGATTGAACGAGTTGAAAATAAAGATTCATGCCTATTCACAACAGTCACTCATAAGTCCTTCTTTTAGAGCCTGAATGAAATCATCCTCCAAGTCGGAAAGGAAAGAGAGACAGACTTTCAAAACAGAAAAGTCTTGTCCTTTGAGGGAAAGCTTTGGACGTCAATCAGCATTTATTCCAGAGTAGATTTGATCCATTGTGTGATGACAGGAGGATGTTCAGACATCTGCTGTCAAAACATGCATCGCAGAGCAGAGAACAAAGGAGTTTTAAACAACTCAATCAGGATCCTCACAATAGAAAGTTGCTGCCACTTTTTGAGAAACTGTTCCACCAAATAGATATCGTTGGCATTTTAAAAAACAAACTCTTCGATAAAGATGACTTGTTTGGAAAAATCGTACAGTATTTGGTTTGATTTTGACCAGAAATCGACTGAGGGAGACCACAGAGAAGTGTTTAATTCTACGTTTCAACTGTTATTATACATGCTATTAATTTGTCCAGGATATCCTGATTCCTAGCTCATATTCCAAATTGCTAGATCCTACATTTTCCATACTGCATCCAATAGCATCTTTTTAAAACCCTCTCTGCCTATTCAATGCCCTTAATAGATGTTTTACAGACGTATGCTGTAGGTTAGGGTAACTACTTTTCTTAATACTCAACCAAATACTTATCCAAAGTGTTACAGTTGCCTAAATATATGATGGGACTCATAATGCTCACACCAGCCATTTCACCACGACCTCTGAGAAGAACAAGATCTAGCGCTTTCTTGACTTGAAACAAATGTTGTCAGTTAACATACTCCATGCTACAATTATGTCATTTAAAACATGTTTAACAAAAGAAATGGGCAGCATATAAGTGGAAGCTGTGTTGCTGCGTTTCCTTTTCTCCTATAGCTAACTTTAAATCATTTATCCATTTTCTTTAGGTCTTCTCAACAACATTTCCCATTTTCCTTGTTGCTCATGTGACAATGAGAAGCATGTGGGGAAGATGGGAAATGAATAAATGATTAAACGTGCGCTGCATTAAATTAACTGTTTTTAAAATGTTCAGTGTTACAGTAGAAGTGCTGTTTTTTTTCCTTTTAGAAAATGAGATATAATTAAATGCTAGCAAGGGCTGGCGAGATGTAGCCTGTGGTGGAACGAGCTCCCCACTGAAGTGCTGAGACTGACTGAGATGAGCCACCGCAGGTCTCTCTGAATGATCTGGCAGAGGTGAATGTTAGAGCTGGGGTTTGACCATGGCTTGAAGCTAGGGAGGAGCTGTGCGAGTTTTGAACTGGATGTCAGCAGCAACAGAGAGTCAGTGGAAGAGGAAAACTTGGGGTCAAATACAAGGTGGGCAGTAGCATATTGGATTAGCAGTACAGGATCTCAAGGCAGATGCCAGGTCTTTGAGTGGAAGTCAGTAGAGAGCTCTCTTAATGCTAAGGAAAGGCTTCAGTGCTTCCTTTCGTATCTCCTTTAGCAGAGGGTAAACTGGACTTCATGATGCAGTCTCACCCACAATTCCCTGTGGCAGCCTTTGTTTTTTATTAAGTCCTCATGATTTCATCTTCACCCTCCTTGACCTCATGACCTTTTCCATCAGTGTCGAGGAAAAGTACAGAGGAACAGACATAAGAAACTTTTTTGGTGTCCCTCTGTGTGCTAAGATAAAAAAATAAGTAACTTAAAAATAAAAAGCCAGTAAAAAAAAAAAATTAAAATTCATTTTCAACTTGTTTCATCAATTGGCCGGAGTGAGTAGCATTCATTTAGGTAATCATTTCAACTTTTAACACATTACATAAAGATTTAGTTAAGCGTAACACTTCTGGGACTATGTATTTAAGTGTCTAATGTGTCAAACATTAGCAGAGTATAAATGTAGTCACTAAAAAGATGTTTCTGCTGAATGATAAACAATCTATTATTCATTACTGTCTATTATTTATTACTGTGAGTCATTCAGCAGCTGCCCTTTGATATGTACTGCTTATTTATCTTTTATTATGATTTATCCAAATGGATTTTGATGTTCCTGCACTGCTGCTCATCTCACATCGATGCCAATAAAACAAATTACACACAGTGAGTCACAGGCTGAGGATCATGGGACGGGCACTTTACTCGTGTTCAGGTAACTAGCAGTGTCAGTATATAAAACTAATTAGTCTTGTTAGTGTGAGCGGCACATTACGTTCACAAAAAGACGTCATAAATTTGAAAGCGGCTGCTGCTCTTTGTCTTGCCTCTCTC
Organism: Datnioides undecimradiatus; assembly: GCA_008933995.1. Classification (NCBI taxonomy): domain Eukaryota; kingdom Metazoa; phylum Chordata; class Actinopteri; order Lobotiformes; family Datnioididae; genus Datnioides; species Datnioides undecimradiatus. The sequence continues at coordinate 534,415 of WARS01000068.1, forward strand.
CATCTGTTTAATGTTAGCTCATAAACAGACGGGTGCAGATCCAGGCCTCGGGAGAGACGTTCGGTGAAAGTGAAATAGAGAAGGAAGAGGAGAGTGTGGAAAACACACACACACACACACACTCTCAACTGTTTGTCATGGATGGAGGGGTGAGAAAATGGAGAGGTGCAAATGTTTAGTGAATCTCCACAGAGAGCAAACGTTCAGCCCCGTTCGTGTCTTTTAACAGCACACTGTAATATGAGTTTCTCCTCGGAGAGCTGCGCGTGAGCAGCGTTGCTGTTTTGCTTTCTGTGGTCATAAAAATGCTAATCCAGTTTGGAAAAATCAAAGAAATAATCACTTTCTTAAACAACACCAATTTACAAAGTCAGAGCAAGTCTGATCTGCTCTTTTAAAAGCAATATTTAATTAAAGCAATAATCTGTGACATTTGGAATAAATGTCCGTTTTGCAAGCTCGTAGCAATCATTGATTCAAAAGAAATATGAGGACACAACATTTAGTCTGTCAATTAAAGCTTTCATGTTCTCTGCGTCTGCCGGGTCTTTTGGATTAAAAATCTTCTGGTGCACAGGAAGTGACCCGCTTCTGATGTGTTCAGAATAAACAGGAGAACAGCTGCGTGTGAGCCGCCGCAGCTAGCGACAGATAAATGCAAGGCTGCCTCGACTGAGAGTCAAAATTCATTAACAAGACATCCAAGGAAAAAGGCGTTGTATGACTCTGATAATAATGTGGTAGAAAGTTACTTTCCTGCAGTCTACACATACTGTTGTCAGTATAATAATTACTAACAGTTGTGGCAGGAGAGTCAGGGACTGTAATACTTTGGATTAAGAACAAAACAGAATCACAGTAAATCCATTAATCTGATCACCATAGATACTGTTTCCAGCCAGTGTCTTAATATTAATATCAAATTACAATATCGACACTATCACAGTAGGATTTGTCCCCAGCAGGCACGCACACCGTCTCGTCCCCCCTTGCTGTTTGACCTTGGCGTGTTAACGGATTTCTTGAAGGAAAAGCTCTTTATTTCCAGATTTAGAAACTGCCAATTAGTGGAGAAATCCAGTAGTCACATAGTGATTAATTAATTCACTCAGCGCTCCCATTTATTTCAGACATGACAGTGATTGCCAGACTAAAAATACATCTGCCACTACAAAATGGATTCACTGAGGGAATGTTAATGACATGGCAGAAATACGTTTTCCCCCCTTTTTTTCCTACTTGGACAGACAAGCCGATGTCCTTTGTTACCTATTGTTTTGCTGTGTAGGTCAGTTTTCCATGTAGCTGTGGGTGTAATGCTCTGCTCTCTAGGAAGTCGGCTTTCTTCAAAATGTCAGCCTCATTTCAAAGGTCACGGAGTGGCTGTTCATTGTCGGTCAATAATAACGCCTTCGATCAAGCCTCCGTATGGTTCATTTCCCTGTCAATGCCGCCACCAGCCTTTGTGACTTTGAATGTCAGTCAAACATCTAATTTATCCAGTTTATTTAGTGCGTGACAGTCAGCTGTTTCAACAGTCTTACCTCAAGCATTTGATCTGTACCACCCAAATGTTTTACGAATGAATCTGTGCCTGTACTGAATGACAGCATATTACTGCAAGCTTGTCTCTCGTGATCAGATGTAACTGACTTGACTCAAACCCAGATACATAAAGCCGCACACTGCACCTGTATATCTGCATCTGTTTACGGGCTTGCTGTTTCAGAATGCAAAACTGCCACCTGGTGGCATCTAAGCTGAGCTGCTCTTGTTAAAACCTATAACCAGGCAATGGGTGTCAGTGTGGGCTCTGGGCCCTCAAGCAGTCCCTGAGGGCTCCAGGGACCCTGAGGGGAGTCCTTTTATGCCAGTGAATAGTTTTAATTTCACTATTAATCCCCTCCTGAGAGGTTAGAGGAGCAGGAAGTGTAAGAGCTGCTTGAATCGAGGTATAACTATTCCAAACTAGAAAGAGCAATATAATAAGGTGCTAACTTGTTTCGCTTAAATGTCTTATGAAATGGGGATATGAAGTCTAACGAGATTCTATTTTCACTAAAATAAAAAGCTCTGGAGGCTTGTGGACTGAGGCACAGCATGACGCTCAGTCTGTGCCAAGTGACATCTGAAGCTACGCTGGTAGGTTTAGATCTGCTGTCAGCCTCCTCCTGGACTAATTCACACTGCGCAGACAGGACTGAAGGAAAATATGCCAACCAGGCTTTAACCAGTGTGGCCTTCATATGCTAATACGTGAAGAGATATTTGAAAGGAGGCAGCTGATGGCTGGTATTTTCTGCTAATATTCAGTGTCTTAGATATTTTAAGCCAAATATCCCAGCACATATCATGTTTTTAATGACATGCTGCTAATGACATGCAGGAGATAGTGTTAGATGTTAAAAAAATATAAAATAAACAGGTATGACCTTAGTGACAATAATTTCACAAAGCAGGTTAATTATGTGTAAATATTACAAAATTCCCAGTATGGGAACAATTTACAAAACTTTACAAATGTAGTTTTAAAAAAAATGTTGTACCATACACTGTAAAATCTATTTGTTTGGTCTCTAAAGGAATAAAATAATGTTCACAACTTTTAACTTTACATTGTTGTTCACAAATGATATTGGGTATTAACAATTATTCAATCAAAATTATCATTATGTTTTGTAACATGCGTTGAGCACATCTAATCTTGTAATTGAATACATTTTTAAAAAATATTTTCTAAGTAGAACTCATTTGGAGATGCATGTTTTATGAATAAAAAACAGATTTAAAGCTGCAGTAACCTAAAATTTTGTATTGGTTGTTTAGAGGACAATATATAATGTATATATAGAGGGTTAGACATATTGAGGAAGTTCCCCTTTAGGCTCTTTAAGCATATTGTTTTGGTTTACTGGTTAAATGTCACATGCATCATCAAGCTCTTTTCCATTAGCAGCTGTTTTTAGTGAAATGCTATGATCAGTGTGTACACTGACCAGCTGATGAACATAGTGCAGCATTTATCAGCTGAAGAGATATTTTTCTCAGGAGTTGGTGAGATAAAATTAAGGTAAAAGGAGAGTTAGCACTAGACTTCCATTTGACGGAGGCGAAGATAAAGACATGACATCAGTTAAATGCGAATGCTCTGACTGCTTGACATGTAAAAAGAGAACTGGTTACCAACATTTATTAGCATCAACAATTTTGTAAATGGTAACATGCCATTGTTGTGTTTGCTGCTGGTTCTTCTGCCCCCTAGTGGCCAAAAAAAAATCTAAAAAACACATTATGCAGCTTTAAAGGGGAGATAAGATCATGCAGGCACCAGAAATGTTTGCAAAATGTTTATTACAGAGATTTCTAATGCTTTTTTCTCCATCGTGAGTCAACCAACATCTAACATTCTTTTACTTTTAGAGGTTTGTTTCCATCTGTTTATGTTCCTGACTGTATCTGAGGTCCTGCCAGCTCTTCCTGTGGACACTGGGTGTGGCTGGACGACCGCTGAAGGCTGCTGTGTTTGCTGTTTGTCTCCTTTAGGGCCATGCTGAGTGACATTGGGGACTATGTAGGTACAGACATTGAAATATCCTGGTTACCTAATCTGGATGATTTAATGAAGGGCTATGCCAGAAATTTTCGCCCTGGGATAGGAGGTGAGTATGAGATCTACTGCTCGTGGCATTGGGTTGCATTTCACCCCCTCACATTTACAGCCATCCTTAGCATCACCCACCCAAAGTTACAGCAACATGGACGTTTACATTTCATTTTCCAGTCCCATTTTCCAGATAGATGTCTTTGTTTTTTCTTTTTTCTTTTTTGGTTGTGCGACAGTCAAACAAAGCTGTGTTCACCTGCCTGGTTTGACTCTTTAGAAAGGTGAATCACACCCAGCCAAAAAAAAAAAAAAAAAAACATTTAGGAGAAGTAGCTTTGCTAAGGGGATTATCGAGGACAATGCCCTTCAAAGACAAGAGGGAGAGGGGTGGTGCAAACAATGAGCACCGCCATGGAGACTTTGCTAAGAATGGCTGCAAGATGTGAAACATCCAATGACCACAGCGATAGATTTCTCAATCTCACAGCTTAACTCAGCTGAGCAAAGGTGAAAATGTGAAGCAGAAACACCGGCATCACCACACACACACATACACACACACATACACACACACAAACACACTCACACACACTCACACACATTCACACGCACACCGCGCCCTGTGCTCTACATGCCTACACCATCATAACACAGCATCATGTGGTGACTGCATTCCTATTTATGTGACATTATAATGACCAGTGAGGAATCACATCTGTTTTTTGAAGAAAATTCCCTTCATTCAACTCACATCCCACAGCTTTTCAGTACAGTGTCATGTTTGTGTCATCAAACTTCTGATAAATACACAAATAACAACAGGATTCACAAATATACGTTGCATCTTGACAACGAGATGACATTCACAAATATGACTTTGCGCTCACAATAAAAAAATGATTTGATGGCGGTGATACACAAATGCAAAAAACAGTTTTGTAATTAGTTAGGTAGAACAATTTGGAAAGTACAAACAATAATTTTTAATATTTATTCATTACTTTGGAGTCATGCAGAAGAAAATATAAGAAGAAGAAAATTATACTTATGGGTCTTTTTAACCCAAAACTGCTGTGGAACATATTAAAAATCCAAAATAAGGAACAGAATTTGATTTGTGTAAATGGAAAACCACGTCTGTGAACTCATTTCACAGACTCATTGTACTCATTTTGTGGATGCTTTTCTCCAAAGACCCTCTATAACTGTTAAGAGAGCTTAGCAGACTGCAAGTTAAGAAATCACTTGCAAATACACACAATAAAACCACTTTTGATCATGTGCTAGCATGACTTCTAGAGTGCAAAACATGTTCGTGAACATTATTTGCAAATGTAAATTTATTGCATTTGTGAGGCACTTAACACATTTGCGAATCTTGTTGTATTTGCATAATGTTCATGTCATTTATTGGAAGTTTTATGAAACAAAATGAACGCCACATTAAAACGGCAGCATTTTTATGGTCAGACTATTCAGTGAAAAACTTTCCGTTTCATCATTGGAAAATACATTTGTAAATATTGTATCCATTATGAATGCATTATTATTTATGCACCTCCACTGGAGGATATTATGTAAAACATGCTTGTCATTGCATCAGCTGACACCCTCTAAGCTTTCTCCTGCTGACCTTGGAGTACAATAAACATGCCATTTTAAATCACCTCACACTATACATCAAGTGTATGGCCAATAGACTATGATTTGCTCAAAATGGTGAGGGGAAGGTGTTGAATGGTGGGGAATGGTAATGTATGATTCCTTAATGTTCAGTATAAATAGCCTTTCTGTTATGCATCAGTGAGCTCCCCTGTAGTTTCTGCCCTCTAGCATCCGATCACAGAGGCACACTCCATGCTAATCATATGGCAAACTGTTGAGTGGAAATGTTACAGTGTGTGCGCGTGTGTGTGAATGCTGGCAGAAGCTCACTCTGTGCGAGTCTGTGAAAGCCCAGCGCTGTTTATGAATGCCCACAGTGTGATGTGCCACTTAGCATGGTTAAACTGGATAATGCTTAATCTCTATGCACTGTAGGAGTGTTTGAGACGTGGGAGGATGGTGGGTGGGAGGGAAACAGATGGGTGATGGAGCGAGGATGGGAGGGACTGATGGTTTCAGGAAGAGCAAAGAAGGTGTGTGGTGGTGTGTGTATGTGTGTGTGTGTGTGTGTGTGTGTGTGTGTGTGTGTGGGAGGGTAGGTGAACTGGGGAGGGGGCAGGTTTGCTTTCTTTTCTCACTTCTCACCCCACAGGTCCACCAGTGAACGTGGCTATGGCTATTGAAGTGGCCAGCATTGACCACATCTCTGAAGCCAACATGGTAAAGCAGACAGTTTCTCTTTCCTTCCACAGTGAGATTCTCTATCATCCCTCAACTTCACTATAGCAGCAAAGATCAAAGATTTGCTATTTGCATAATCCTGATTTATCCTACTTGAGGGTTTGAAAGTACTCAGTGTGAACATGTGTGACACATTGGCTGAGTTGTTAGATAATTTGATACTTTCATGGATTTTGTACGCTAAGAACCAAATCTAGTGGGAAGATTCACATTACGAATGTGGCCCTGTTTCTTTTCCAAACAAATAAATATTATCCTTGCTTCAACACCTCCAAATAAGAATTCCAAAAAAAGGCTTGCCCCCCCCCCCGCCCCAAAAGTTCAAAAGCATTGGATTAACATGTTTTTGTCACAAACAGGAGATCATTAGTTTTGATATAAATGTACAGAAGTGACACCAGAATTAGTATTTACAGTTGTGAAACATGTTTCTATGTTGATGTTAAATAACTGGATCAGCTTTAGGATTATTTCTGACAATATTTCCAAAAAATGTCAAGAACTCGGAGCTGTAGCAGTGGCACATTTCAGAGTGGTTCTCGCCTTTAATGAAACAAAACATTTGGATGTGTAACTGAAGTGCTGTAAGTGCTTTTCTTTACACTTTGCTGATGTTTAGTGTGATATAACGTGGACAAATATCAAAGTAAATTATCTATAAAAAGAAATAGATTATTGAGTAAAACTTTTTTATACATTTCAGTCATTCGGCTTTAAATGAGGTGTTATTTTTGTGTTAGACTTTTATCAAATCACATTAATCAAAGGCGTTTTTCAGCAAAGTAGAGCCACAAAAGACATAATTCAAATGTTATAACAATAGAACATTCCAAATACAAAGTAGGATGTCACTATTTCTGGTATTAAACGACACAAATTTGCACATTTTTTATTACAAAAATATTCCTGATGAAAAGTAAGCTTTAGCAAAAAGTAAGCACAGTTATACACAGAGTTAGATGTAGATGTTCGCTTTCTTGCAGTAAAGTTTGTTTCCCCAAGCTCATGACTCAGCCTTCATGTTTGTGCCTGTGTGTTGTTCCTGGCAGGAATACACTATGACCGTGTTCCTGCGGCAGAGCTGGCACGATGACCGCCTGTCCTACAATCACACCAACAAGACGCTGGGGTTGGACAGTCGATTTGTGGACAAGCTGTGGCTGCCCGACACTTTCATCGTCAACGCCAAATCTGCTTGGTTCCACGATGTCACTGTGGAGAACAAGTTGATCCGCCTGCAGCCCAACGGAGTCATTCTATACAGCAGTCGGTATATGAACAAACAGATTATTGTCTTCACTAGTCAGAGTAAGACAGTCTGAAAACCAGAGACTCTTTACAATCTTGATACTCTGATGTTGACCTTTTGCATCTACAGGAACACGTTCTTGCTAGTTTCAGATTTCTATGATTTACTTTTAAACCTTATTTTAAATTCAGAACCTAGAGTCATTTGAGAGCACAGACATCTCTTATGTGTTGTCTTTGGACATAAAACTCCCCTGTGTCCTTTGAGAGTGAACTGCCTTCTCCATGGTAACTTCGTAAGCTCAAAAAGTCTATAATGGTCTGATGTGATTATAGAGTAGAGGGGAGGTAGGGTGAATGAGGAGGGGTAAAGGTAAAGTGGATCATCATCACAAGAGCTAAAACTGGTGATAACATTTTAAACCCAACCATTCTACTGCAATACTATTTTCTTATCTGCTGCCGCTGTTGGCAGGAGGCAGTTGGAGGCCTGTCTGTGATGCCTTTCCACAATTACTACAAATGATTAAAAAGACTTGTAAAAAACAGATTTGGAAACGTTTAGACAACTGAAACTACATATGGTTTGAGATCTTAGTCTTATTTAAAAGAGACCTGCACTGACAGATGGAAGGAGGCAGGATGTGTACAGCAATACACTTTGCACCCAATCCTAACCTTACTTGCTCCTTTGAGTCAGTGCTCTCATTAGCATTGTTTCAAGATGCAACAGGCAACAGTTTTCTCTAAAGAGCTGTGAAACCCCTGCTGTTCCCTACCTGCCCAACACCAAATGACAACACAGAAGAACATTTAACAGATAAAGTGCCTGAAATTTGTCTTTTGGGTTGGTGGAGACAAAAGTAGAAATATCAGAAGCTTGAATGTAAGACTTATATTTGAATTCTAATATTTAGATGTATCGTAGCTTTATGTCAAGTCAAAATATATTGCCAAAAATGGATTAACAGATGTCAAAGGTTCTAAGGTCTACTGCATCTTCCATCTACGTCTATTAAAAGTACCTCCAGTCAAGGAACTCCTCTACACACCTCTCAGCTAACAATGGACAATGTTCAGGTAATTGGAAAGATGTCAGGTCTGAATAGATGGAGCCATGTGAGTGTAAACCAGGCTTTAATAAAACATGTTGGTCAGTTGAGTTTTTATTTATACATAGTGGCTTAGGGAAAAGTAAAATGGTGTACATTAAGATTTAATTAATTGTGCTGTTTTGTCCTTAGAATCACTTCGACAGTGGCATGTGATATGGACCTGACCAAGTATCCCATGGATGAACAGGAGTGCATGCTGGACCTTGAAAGCTGTAAGTTGGAATTCACATAACATCTTTTTCTTCACACAAAATCTTATTTCTCTGTCTCTCTGGATCAATTCATGCCAAAGTAGAGTGACATCTAGGAAACGCTATAAATTTCCTCCATGCCTTAGTTCTAGGATAAGATGCTACATACTGAGCAGATTGCTCATCTTCGTATATTAGAGTATTAAAACGTCTCTTGTTTCACTCTAGATGGTTACTCCTCAGAGGACATCGTGTATCACTGGTCAGAGAGCCAGCGTCACATCCACGGTCTGGACAAACTTGAGCTCTCCCAGTTCACCATCACAGACTATCGGTTTGTCACTGAGATGATGAACTTCAAATCTGGTGAGCATCCGTCTTGTTTTCCTCTGTTTTTCCCCAGTTGTCAAGGTTAGTGCCAGTGCAGCCAGTTTGAAAGCCTCTTGCATGTTTCTTGAGTGTTTTATGCATCATGCAGTATTTTGAGGTTTTGGACTTGGCTCGCCTCTTGTGTTGGAAAACCTTGCGGATTCTTTTTGAAGAAAGAGGTTTTTTTTTTTTAACTTCAGCCACATGGGGTTATATTCTATGCATTGAAGGAATGGATCAAGTCAGGCTTGCTGCTGAGCCAGGCAGGAGGTTGAGGAGATGATAGGAAATGCTGCTGGGAAAATGTAGCCTGCAATACTACTTTATGTCTTACATCTTGAGCCTTTTCCACCAGGGGCACAAGTGAGCAGACAGACTCTTCTCTGATATTGGTGTCTGTGAAGAACAATTAGATATTTTTCATAATTAGTTCCTTCAGCAGGCAATTAAGCACAGTGTCTGTTTTCCGTTTCCTAGCGGGACGATTTCCAAGGCTCAGTCTTCGCTTCCAGCTGAGACGTAATCGAGGTGTCTACATCATCCAGTCATACATGCCCTCCATATTACTGGTGGCCATGTCCTGGGTGTCCTTTTGGATCAGCCAGTCAGCAGTCCCTGCTCGCGTATCCTTAGGTTGGTATGAATTTGATGAGGTTTCCTTTAAATTTTTAAAAGGGGAACTTACATTAAAGTTGATGTTTATTAATTTGTATAAATGTTAAACCAAGGAAATGTTTTATTTTCTGGTTAGTTGTAGCTTACTGTGGCAGCTATAGAAATTTTACATTACAAATCTAAAGTCCTGAGTAGATGAATGAAATCATATGGAACCTTCTGCCACTTTGACCATTTAATAACCATACCACTGATGCAGCAACAAATGTAAAGGTTTAGCTTGGTAGTGGAATTAAAGGAAACACTAAGATGAAATTATTTAAACTGTACTTTTGTTTGTTATAGCAGGTTTTCTGGCAGTTAGACAATGAGATATTTTGGGTACAAAGTCAGTACTTTGTCCTAAAGGTGGACCAGGTGAAAAACTATGTCCTACATCTAGAAGGTACCTCCTATGAGGAGCATGATATCTTCAGTAAATTTACTGGAAACGTGCCTATTAGACATTAGATATTTAATGTGTGTAAGTGGAAAGTTGGGCTTGACATCTGGACAGATGTTGCAGAGATCTTTTACTCTGGAGCAAAGTGTCACCAAGACTGCTGGCATCAAATGGTTCACAGCCTGTTTGGTCTCTTCGCAAGTTTGCCGCCATGTTAGCAACTCTGTGAAACTGTAGCTTAGGCAGAGCAGTGGTTTTAGCCAATACCTATGTGCTAACGTACACACAGTGACAATGCTAACATGATGGTATTTTGTAGCTATAAACTGGGCTTTGACCAGCTTAGTTTAATATATTAGCATAATAACTACGTTGATAAGCACAAAATGAAACGACCCAAGGCTGTACTTTGTTTAGTCTTGAACCACAGAACTGGACAAATTTAGATTTTGACCTGACGATGTTAACCAAATGAAAAGTCAAGGAATTCGAGAATAACAAGGATTCGTCAGCAATGAACCAGTAATGTATTACTTGGCCTGTTGGCTGGGCCACCCATCCGTTCAAATTAATTGGAAATGCAGACTAACAGCCTGATCTGCCATCTATCTAGCCACTCTAAAAGACAACAAAACCCTAATTTGTAATTTATGCATGTATTCTCTTCTCAGGGATCACGACTGTTCTCACCATGACCACTCTGATGGTAAGCGCCCGCTCCTCCCTGCCTCGAGCATCAGCTATCAAGGCGTTAGACGTCTACTTCTGGATCTGTTATGTGTTTGTGTTTGCGGCACTCATTGAGTATGCCTTCGCTCACTACAACGCTGACTACCGACTTAAAGAGAAAGCCAAGGTGAAGGCCAACAAGCTCAGCTCTGAGGTGAGGAAATCATTCCCATCATGTACTCCCATCAGCATGTAACAATGCAGAGCTTCAGGGCAGGGGGGCTGTTGTGAGTAATGAGCATGCCTTTCAAACATAGACTTGGGCCGGGCTACAAACCCTGGTGTTGACAAGCATCCATCCCACTGACCTTCAGTGAGACAATGAATCTCTACAGAGCATTAAACTACAAGATTTCCCTTCTGGGAGTAATAGTGATGCTTATCATACTGTCTGTTGCCTTTAGTGGTGATATACATCTTACTGAGATATTCCTTCAGAACAGGATATACTGAATTGATGTTATTCTTTTTAAAGTTAACATGTAAATGACTGAAAAGATATCAAGCAAAAACTGGTCATAAGCTGACAACAGAAGAAAAATGAGGGCAAGGATGTGGAAACATGACTGAGCTGATTGAAACTGAGTCTTGCACTGTTGATTTGAGTAAAACTTCAGTGCCTGTAAAAACCTAACAATGTTACTGTTATGCAAGATATCATAAACCATAATTTTCTTTGATACTTGAGGACTGCTGTGTTACATGAGTAGCTCCTTGCAGTAAAACAAAGCAAGTACGTCTATGGTTACATAAAAGGAGCGTTAAGTACTAAGTGATCCAGTAACAGTGGACAAAATGGAAAAGGTGCTTCAACAGAAAGTGAGCAGCGTTTAAGTGTTATATGTTTTGGGATTTCTGATAATGTTCACATTGCAAAATATGCAGTTGTTGAGAAATTCTCAATCCCCTCATTTTGTCTTTTGAATTATAGAGTTTCCTATTTTTCCTGGATTCTACACAACCGGTTCACTTGGTGGCAAAGATGCTGCTTTTGCCTGATTTGTCAAACGTTTGATGCTGAATAAGTGCTGAATAACTGCATTGAGCCTGGTGAAGGACTTACATGTTCCTCTCTGTCTCCCTACAGTCCATTGTGAAGAATGGAAAACAGGCTATGGTTCTCTTTTCCCTGTCGGTCACCGGCATGAACCAGAGCGTGATGATTTCCAACCGCCACGGGCGGGCCCAGCGCTCCAGCAGTGAAATCCCTGGGGAGGGCGGCAGCGAGGAGGCCGAGCCAAGGAGGAGAAGGTCCAGACAGACGGAGGAGACCAAGGAGGAGAAGAAGTGCTGTTCCAAGTGCGTCTGCAAGCCCATTGATGCCGACACCATCGACATCTATGCCAGGGCTGTGTTCCCTTTCACTTTCGCTGTGGTAAACGTGATCTACTGGGTGGCGTACACCATGTGAGAAGGAGGCAGCAGGTCTGTGCGAATGGCTGCCATCCAGGACTGTATATAAGAAACTGCTGGAGCTGTGCCACTTCAATGCTGGCAGACTGGTGCAGCTGAAATATACTGCAGGCCTGAGTAAAAAATAAACTTCAGAGGAGATGAAGTGTTATGGCCTGTGAATATGGAAATATGGTAATTAATGGAAGTAGTTATGAGTTTAAAGAGTGTTAACAGGACTTCATGTACTTAAATACAAATACAAAAATGTATTTTATAAAGGCAAAAGGACTGTGTTGCCTGTTGGAGGTTCACATACACAGTGAATACAATTTATCATGTCATCCTGGTCTATGAACTTGACACAGGACACTAGCACATATCATCCTGCTTGAATATCTGCAGTACTGACCACAAGCTCATGTCTTGCAAACACAAATAAGCGCATAGTTAGCTTAACTAACTCAAAGCCACAATCTCGAGTGAACCGCCTGTTATCTCGAAAAAGCAACAGCGCCGCCCAAACCAGAGGATAACAAGATGAGGTGTACTACTATTCTGCATGGCTGATAACTCACTCACCCTCCTCCCCTGCCATTGCCAACCCCTCCTCTCTTCCTCTCTCTCCTTTGGTCTTACACCCATTTTTTTTCAATTCATTTTTTTTTCGTTTAGGACACCGTCTTGAGTGTCTTATCTCCCTCTGCCAGTTCTGCCTGTTTCCTAACCATTAAAAGACTTCTTACACTACCTGTGTGTGCCTCTCTCTTGGCCTGAAATGATCATGAACCTAAAATCCAAGCAGTTGTTGGGTGTGATTAAAAGTAAAAAAAAAGAAAAAAGAAAAAAGAAAAAAAGCTTTTTGGCAGAGGCAACTTTATCAATTTATGATCACATAAAATGCAAAAAATTAGGTGCAGTGGATATTATTTCAAAAAGAGGGCTCAAGAAAGGCTCTAATTTGAGGGATTATGAATAATTGACCTGCATGTCCAGCTGACAGAGGTCAAGAATTGTGCCCTATTAATAATTTCAGACTCCTGTCTGTCCTTTGTCTGAACTTGAAAATAGATTTCAGGAACATTAGTTCAACACTGCAGTTCTCAAGTAAAAGAATAGTTTTCTTATTAGGGTCAACATCACAACATTGCCTCTACGATAAGCACAACAATCTTAGATCTCACCACAATCTAATGTTAACACACTTTTAAATGAATACTGTTTAGGAAAAGAAGATATTGTACATTACATTTTAACAAGTCATCTATCTAACATTTGTCTGTTTTGCTACCTTTAGAATCTTTATCAATAATTTGCTGAAAAAAGGAGCTAGAGAAAACATAAAACAGATGATATGCAGAAGATTCATCCTCTGAGGACCATGAGTTTTGAACTCATGTTTATTTCCAGCTGTAAAATGTCCAGTTAAATAGATTTCAAGTCATCATAACCAACTTTAATATATCAACTTTTTTTTTTTTACTGTTAAATATCAATATTGTCATTAAGTTCAAAATTCCAGCACCATTCAGGATCTAATCCATATATCATTTACAAATAATTTATTTCCCTAACATCTCTGTATAGCAACTGTGGCAGGGTTGATGTAGGGTAAGATGGGGTTAGATTTTACAAAAATATGAATATTCAATGGGACACAATCATACCACAAGCATGCTGCATGCACATTCACCACCACAACATAGGCACCTTGATGTTGGTCTCCAAAATTTGCTTATGGATGGTCAAAGGCAGGCAGGGTCAAAACCCAGGAAATCAGTCCAGGGAAAGGTGAACAAATCCAAAAAGGGGAAGGCAGAAACACAATCCAAGAAACGGGCGAAACCCAAAACCAGAAATCCAAAAAACACAAGGAACACGAGGAAACACAAGGAAAAACCACAAAGAAATAGATAAGCACATCTAACATTCAAACAAAGGACCAACGAAGAACAAAGGAAGTGACACAACTTAAATAGACTAATGAACTAATCAAGACAGGAAACAAGTGCACAGAGATATACAAGGGGAAAAAACTTCAAAATAAAACAGGAAACCAATCAAAACAAGGAACTCAAATCAAGTCATGTCTCACTCTTTGCTAAAATGTTAGACAACCATTCAAACAACTGACAGACAATGGGTACAGACTGGCTGTGAAATGAATTTTCACCAGCTAAGAAAAATACACCAAACATGTGCTTGAAGTCCACTGTGAAGATGTGACAGCTCAGGCTTTCGCTGAACTCAAAACTTTCCAGAATTCAAGTTTTTTTCTCCCTCTACATCAATCTTTTTTCTTGTTTCTACACATATGTGATTATATTTTATATAATATCAAATCTAGTTAGGAACCCACAGAAAATCACACCTCACACTCTTTAGTCCCCCTCAGCTCTACGGAGCTTTATGCAGCTCATCACCCTCATTTCCAGACACAGCAGGCAGCTGTGTCCTGCAAACAAAGCTCAAATAAACTCTGTACACTAAACATTGTACACTACCTGCCGAGTGCCAAATGGCAGACACGTATAGTTAGAAATTAAATGGTGAACATTGTTGCATTTAGCAACACAAGAGCCAGACATTTTTGGTGGTGGAGAATAAAACAGAGTGAATATAGATCTTACACCCATCAGCTGCACAGAGAAACATATTTGTAATGCTGCTGTTGCTCCATGTCTGTTGGATACTGATACATTTGTGTGTTAACAGCTTATTTCTGCTGCACCCATGTGAAAAAAAATAGAAAAAATAGAATAAAAATCCAGTTAGGCAGGTTTAAGGCCTCAGTGGTTGTGCAGCAAAAATACCACTGGATATTTGACCAATTTTTAGAATTCACCCACTTATAAAATAATATAAAACATCTTGTCACTCATCCGTCTTGGTTAAACTTTAGTGGTTTGATGTTCCTGGACAGCATCAACCCACGCAGCATCCTCATTCTGATGCAATAGCAGTAACATACCCACACACTCCTGTAGTGATTGCTCAGGGGGCCATCAGCATCTCCACTCCCTCTTGTTGCTCCATGTTTTTGTGTGTGCAGAGGCTGGGGAGTGAGGCTGTTATCAGGGCAAGCAGTGCAGAGGCAGAGCAGGCATGGGTGGGAGCAGGGCAGGGCTGGGTGCTCTCTGAACAGGGAGTGCAGCAGCCCTGCTTCTCCCAAGGAGATAACTTTGTTCTGGGCCACGAGAGATGACATCATGACGGATGGCGATGAAGATGTAGGCGCAGGGGGCAGGAAGCGTTATCGCCTGCAATGGCACCAAGGTGACGGAGACACACATAAATACACTTGTGGAACGGGCTACAGGTCGCTGATACTCTACTCCAGTGGACGTGAACACTAGTCACTCCCCATTGAGCACACACACACACACACACACACACACACACACACACACACACACACACACACACAAATGCACACACACACACACACCTCTGACATGTCTGGGTCTAGGAGGTGGCTGTCATTTAAAAGTCAAAGCCTGACACATACAGGGCTGGTCACTGTGTGTGACAGTTCTGCTATTGTCATTTTGTACTGCGCAGCATCCGAGAACTTTTGGAAGATTCACTGAAGAAACTGATCTCAACCGTTCTCAGCGAGGAGCCACGCTTATGCAGTAGGTTTGTACTGCATGCAGCCGCACCATACATATTGCATGAACTGTGTTCAAGGCATATTAGTATTCACAATAACAGCTCACAACACTCTGACCGCTATTGACACAGAAGATAACAGTTATAGAGAAACCTGGGATGGATTCATGTTTAATTCAATTCAATGTCAAAAGCATAGAAACTTATTTGTGTCAGCATGTACAAGATGAAGCCTGAGGCTCTCAGTTCAAATGTTAGATATTTATGTACCTTTGTTGGTTAAAAATGGTTAAAAACATTAATTATTAGCTCTTTAATATATCAGTTAGACCCCTCCATTACACTGTTGTACTGATTTGCAACTGTAGGCCTGAAATTCTTAGAAAAACCTTTTGTTGATGAAGACCGACTGACTTTTTGCTGTCTTTGTATTTGAAAGCAACCATAGAAGAAGAAACCAGTGACCCTTTATTTATATAGACTTACTGAAATTGAATCGCAGTTCAATTAAAACCACGGTCCTCCTGAATGTTACACAGCATTTTCTGGTGGTCTAACTTGTGTTGCAGCCCTGTCTCAACATTTACAAGTTGATGTTGTAGAGATCTGTGTATTTCTTTATAGGGCATGGTTTATGACTGAGATCTTGACAGTGTTGTAGAAAGTAAAACGAACACAACCCTTTATTGATTTCTATTTAACATTTGTAACTGCAGAGATCCTTCATAGCCTGGAAACACAGATATTGTTCTTGTTAATGGTCTATATCTGATCTGTACCACATTAATAAATGATTTAATAAACTGCTATAAAGTCAACAGTTAACTCATATTAAGCGTGCCTAATAGGAAGTGGTAACAAAATGTAGTGGCAATGCATACAGGAAATATAGGGAATGAGAGACTTGCAACAAAAGTCCTTGTCCGAAATTAAATCAGGTTACACGGCGCACATCTTAACCAGCAGGCCTCTCTGGCACCACTTTCAAGCCATCAAGTCATCACAATAATCCACAGAGATCCCGGGATCAGATTTAAGCAAACTCATGAAAAGCCTCCTGGAGTTCTTATATTGACTCCAGAACAGTTTCTCTAACTCCTGCTTACTAATCACTGCTTGCTTTGAATTCCCCCAAAGCTCAGAGGCTTTTATCCTGCTGACTAATTGACGGCGAGAACCGCTTGCGCACTGAGATCATGCAATAGTTATTGATAATGAACGCTGAACAGGGGTTATGACTGTGTAACGATACAGGCAGCTACAAAAGTTTTTGCTAATTTTTCATGGCTGGTTTGGTTTTTGGCAGCCCGACACCCTGTGCGAGTTTATTTCTTGAAATTTATTGCAAAATGCAATCAAACTGAAGTGGCCTTTGGCTCTTGTCCATTCTTGACTCTGCAAAAGCCTTTACTGCTGGACATTAAGTTTGTTGCAGCGATACAATAGCAAAACTATATTACGTTCTAAACAACATAAAGCACTTTACTGTTGCAACTTTTGAGATTTGATTGTTAACAAAAGTTTGAAGTACCTATCACTTCTATGCCCTTTCGCTCTCTCTCTCTCTGCAATTTCATAATCAGTTTCATCTATAAAATTGTTGACTCACACCTTTATACTCACTGACAGCTTTTCTTTGGCCATTCCTTTGCATACTGTGGGAGCTTTTTGCCAAAATGCTGAATCAGCCTCAACTTTCAGCAACCTTGGAAAAATGATCTGTTGAAAACATGGCAGACAAATAGGATTTTCCCTCTCTGGCATTTAATACGACATGCTGTAAATCAGTTGACGTCAGTGGTTCAGTCCCTATAAAACATGCCCAAACAATCTAGTGATGGGGTTTAAACAGCAACTGACGCAAAGAGACAGATCCAGGGATGAACCAGGGATGAACCATGGATGTACTGGTTGATAAACTGTCCAAAACTCAGTTTCCATCATTTGCAGTAAGTTACTTATAAAATCTAATGATACATAATAAAGCTCTTATCAGTGCAGGTACTCTGTGGTGCATGATGTGTCGTCTCCTGAACGTCCTGCTGGCTTTGCTGAGTCGCTTCCTGTTTGCGGTCCATGGGGTGGTGACAGTGTGGCGCGTGGTGGCTGTTAAAGATGAGCCACTCTACTGGCTGCTGCTGACGGGCGTGGCTCTGCTGGGTGTGGAAATGGCCGTCACTCTGAAGTGCACCCGAAACGCTGAGTGGAAATGGTAACACTTTGGTCACTCACACAGAACACGAACATTTAACAAGATATTACAATCTACAGGTTATCAGTTTGACTATCAAGAGTAAGCTGACTTTGGGGAATGATATCAAACCTTCAATCCACATCTCACTGTTATTATTAAAATACTGATAGTACACTTGGGGGGACTATTAGTATTATTAGAAACAGGCTGCTCTATGCAATCACTTAGCCCACTATTTTGGAATTGAGTAATATAGTGCTGTGGCCAGTATATTAAGATTAGAGCTTCTCCTGTCCATATGTCTAAGCGTCTTTGACCAAACCACTACTTTTATCTGTTGAGATAGAAAATTCTGTATACTGTATGTCTTGATTACTTGCTTGATTTATTACTTGTAGATGGTAGTAGTAGAGCAGAAGCAGGACTAATTTGAACAAAACGTATCTCAGCTGCTGCTTTATATTGGTCACAGACATTTAGTACTTACTTTATTGTCTCCCCTTACACCAATTAGAAATAGAAGAATTGTTAGGATTTTCATCTTCTGACAGAGGATGTAATTATAATACAGGAGCATGATTATGATGAATACCTAAACAAGATGAAGCAAAGAATGAGCAGCCATGTTTTCAGCTTTATTTAACGTTGTCCGTCTTCATTCAGCAAGCAGGCATGCAATCGTTTGCAAATTACCGCAAAAGTACTGCTGGAGCTGATGTGATGTCATCAGTTTTGCAGGTGTTTAGCCAAGACTGTTGGTGGCACTAGAGGAAAAGTCAGAGGATTACAAAGGCTCAGGCTTTATCCTCGGGTGTCTGCAAAAGTTGATTCAAATAGTTGAGATATTTCAGTCAGTGCTTCTACACAGGCAATGATATCACAACATTAAGAACATAATACTCGACAAAACAACTGTACCGAAGCAGCAATCAAGTTGTAGTTTATCACTGCACTTCCATAGAGTTGTTGGTCAATATTGTTCCAGTACAGACTGAGATATTTTGGCTTCAAGTCCTTGGTATTAATCAAAATCTAAAAATGCTGGAGCCTCCATTTACCAGAATGCAACTTGGTTTGGTCCATGACTGTTGAGGCTCACATCTGTCATCAGATAACATCATCAGGGGTCAGTTTCCCTGGCTTTACAAGCCTCTTGCAGGGACACGAGACATCATATAACTGTTTTCATGAGCCAAATAATGCAGCAAAAGCTCCATATTGATGTGTTAAACAGCAACAATGAACTCATTAATTTAATAAGCGTGAAAGGGTTCCCTGTGCTTCAGCTACGAATGCGTGCCAATTTGTTGGCTAAATTAGCATGTACAAACCACTTGTTTACCCACTGCTTTTTTGCTCTTTTTAAAGAGGTGACGTGAGGATTGAGGTGTGGAAGCCAGACTTTGTAAATCTGTTTTGTGTGGGGAGTAAATAACATCTGAACTTGTAACCGTGTGAACACTTTACAACCCATCTGCCCAGGGCGGTGAGAGGCAGCTTGTGTAAGGCCTGTAATATTCTCTGCCACTAAATTCTCTGTTATCCTCTGCAGCTCTTTCTCTCTTTCACTGTCTATCAAAAACAAATCTATTCGTCTGCTGTGTTATTGCTCCGTCTTTTCTCTGAGCTGATGTTCTGAGCCTGCCATCACATCTCTGTCACAGTCTGTCCTCTCCAGTCATGGAGACACTGTCTGCTGCTGGCTCAAGTCATTTCTGACCAGCTTGTATTTTTTTCCCTCCTTTAACATTTGGATTGAGTAAATATAAACTGACATCGACCTTTTTTTTTTTTATGAGTCTCTGAAGGAAATGAGCATTTAGTGTCACACCTCATTCAACACCGAGCTGCATCTCATTCAAAAGCTGTAGTTCTCTGGCACATATGCAGCGAACAGCAAGCTTTCTTCAGGCCTCTCTTACTCACTCAGTCTTACTTTGAAGTTCTCTCCTCGTGGAGAAGGCTTTGCACTGTCAAGTGGGATTTGCATATATGATGAGAATAATTGCCTGTCTGAAATTCGATGCTTCTTTTGGGAAAAAGGGGACTCTTTCTTCTCTCACGAATGGCAAAAAAAAAAAAAAAAGCATGTCACTAAAAATAACCTACCCCCACCTTTCCACCCCCCACCCCCCTCTCTTTTGGTGGTCCTCTTTTAGGTTCTCCCCCATGGTTTTCCTCTACCTCAGTACTGTCATCCCATCCATTTGGTTTTTGGAGCTGAGCCTGCTGCAGTCCAAGCTGACTGTCAACAATTCCTCAGGCCCTGAGCTTCATTTGCTGGCTCACATCCCGATCACAGCGGTAGGCGTCCCACCACAAAACCGCCCTCCATGCCTCACCCTCCACGCAGCCACATTAAAGCAACACCTTGATATCAGATAAGATTTAAATCTAGCAAGGGGGTGGATAAACTATTAGTTGCAGGAAATGTGTAATAGACACATTGAGATGAAGTCCAGATAGGCTCCTGCTTGAAAAACTCTCAGATCTCTCCCGTTTTGGGGTGGTTTTAGTGCAGTTTCTTTCATGTAGGATTTGGGAGCTTTTTTGCCCCTTGGCTGTGCTCGAGGCTGGGTGGCAGCTTTTGAAAGTTGAAGACGTAGTGTTTCTGGAACGTTGTGGAATGTCAAGGGGTGCTGTCAGGATAAACTCGATGAACCCTGACACAATGAGGAGCTGACTCATCAGAAGTTATTGGAATTATGTCGAGAAGAGAGCGGAGACGCCTTGTTGTATGGATGATTGCCACCGGGTTTCATTGATTACACATTTAAGTTTTTAAATGTGTTTTTACACACCCATACATAATACAGTAAAACTGTATTTTCATGATATGATATGAATGATTGGTTTTTCATTGACATTCATCAAAGGAAACTGTCTGCTCAGTAACACAAGCTGGAAAGCTCATTGTTCACTTTTGATGTATTCAGACCGTGTTTCTCTCTTCACCCAGGGCATTGTGGAGTTGGACCCAGAGAACTGGGTGGCTGGCCTTGAGCAAACTATGCTCATAGTGTTGGTTCTTGGTCGCTGGCTTATGCCCAAGGGGGACATGTCTCGTGACCAGCTCTCCCAGCTCCTTATGGTCTATGTGGGACTGGGAGCTGACATCCTGGACATTTTCGACACCTTCAAGGAACCCGAGGTCAAAACCAACCGAGTGGTCGTCATCATCGGCTTGGCCCTCTTCTCCTGGGCACTCATGCAGTTTCCTCTGGTCCTAACCCAGACACAACCCCCAAAGGGTGAGCCTCAACAGAGCATGACTGGTATCTCCTGCTGCCCGTCAGCGTTTGCCTCCTGCTGCTCCAGTGAAGTTTGGAGCTTGCTGCTTACAGTGGGACTTCAGGACGGCCCGTTCCTGCTTTACCGGCTCTACCTCATGATCCAAGAGCAGGTGCTTAACCAGCTGATGATCTTCTTCACTTGCAAGAACATCCTTATCGTCCTTTTGGAGCTTTATCGAATTTTTGTGGTGCAGTGCGGGCAGCCGGTAGGGGAATCAAGGTGGGAGCGGTGTGCTGATTTGGTGTTCCAGTGTCAGACCAAGAAGAGTGGGCAGGAAAAGGAGGAGGAGGAGGAAGCAGATAGAGAGGAATGTGGTGAAGGGCAAAATGTTTGTATAGACACAGAAAGGGGCAGTGAGAGGGAGAAGGATCAGAGAGGTGTCCAGGTATAGAAAGGCTTAAAATGCCGTGAGGCATGACTTTTGCCCTCGGGGGGGCTTTCACACACCAAGAGAAAAGTCGACCCATCTGCCATCTCTTGCATCTCAGGCTCGCTCAGAGACAGTTTCGGCTCTCTGGAGGTTCAGTGACTAGAAATAGACCACAGCGGAAGAGAATAAGTCCCCACTGAAAAGATCAGAGATGAATTTATGCAACTCCCTTTGATAAAACCTTTCAGAAAATGGTGGTGTTTCAGTCAGAGGAGGTTTCTCTGCCAGAAAAAAGTCAGTCTGCTCAACAAGTTTAACATGAACTGTCAATCTCTTTAATAAACGATGGAACATAACAAGACAAGTGAAAGCCAGTCAGCATATGTTGTGCTCCAGTACAATACATTTGTTTTCTAATCAACGACGGAACGTGATGATATGATTTCATTATGCTTTGCATATGCATTTTTAATAAAATGATGGCGATGATGAGGGCTTTGACAGGGGACAATATTATATGAATTGAATTGATGTGGCAGTGTAAGATGGTGATAACGTGTCTCGCTTAATTAATAAACCATTTCTAATAAAGATGCTTCAGAAAAACAATGTGCAGGGTTTTTTTTTTTTTTTTTTTTTTTTTTACTTTGATCACCATGATCACCATGAGATGGCAGTGTTGCCAAGTCAACCAAAGCACCACATGAATACACAGTGTTTACTTGACTGGAACATGCTGTCTCACAGGTTTGTTTTTTGCCTATATAACTGGCATGCAACGCAGTAGCACAGGTGCAGTGTTGAACTTCAGCATTTGTTGGTTATTGTCATGAAAATCTCCACAGTGAGTCTCTGTCAGGTGTGGTGACACAGTGAGGAAGAAGTCAGGCGTGTGATAAATGAATTTAAAAGATGTAGTCACCTTCAGGCAGCAGCTATGTAATGGATGGTGTGATGTAGTCAATCTAGAGACACCTCATAAAGTATAATAAGTAGGAGGATAGTGAAGAGGTTTGCTTCATTTTTCAAAGTTCATTTTCCTCTTGAGCACAATCAGCCCATGGAAGCCTGTTTGAGAGCTCAGTGCATTTTTATTATGTCTGAAAAAGCACACTCGTGATTATGTGGGAGTTGTTCAAGTTCGACATGATTTGCTCTCACTTTCTCTCTTTTGAGAGATGGAAGGTGCTTTTGAGATATTCCTCCACAGCCCATAAAAGCGAGAGACTCTTTGAGAGCCTACAAGGACAGAGAAATGTTAGAGCTGAAGCTCGGGGTCTCGAGGTTTCGAGCCACTTCACGGTGGAGACAAACAGCCGCAGATCAACCTGCCACCGCCCCCAGCCCCAATCATTTGGTCCAGACAATACCTCTCCTGTCAAACGAGGTCTGGGATGTAGCCCTCCTGCATTTATGGATGACCCACTCACTCTGTGTCTCTTACACTGTGTTGGGCAGACTGGGAATGAAGAGCAGCAATGGCTGGCTGCGAGTGGCAATTCAATCAGAGGCCTTTCTCGCCCTGTGCTGTATCTGTGTCCATCAAATTGCCGCACTTGGCCTGGCCTGCAAGATGAAGATAGCGGCAGAGGCTCTGAACGAAGGGGGACTCTTTGTTTTCAATAAGCTCTCAAAGAAAAAGAGACAGAAACATTAAGAGCTTGAGAACAGAGAAAGAGAGCATTTGTGTGCTTTCCTCCCTCTGTTGTATGTGCTTGATTATAAAAATGCATAGAATATGAGCAAGATTTGCTAAATCGACGACTGTAGGCTACCTCAAGAGGATTTGCTGGAGAGCACCACTTTATTTTCTCTGTTTAATCTTTGTGGCGGCACTTTGGTGTAAATTATTGATGGTGCAGCCAACTTTTAAAAGAAAGAAGAGAAAAATTAATGGAGAGTCCCCATTGAGATGTTCATTCTTCCAGCAACATAATGCAGTCTATGCTCCTAGAGCGCTAGATAATGCCCAATTTACAAAGTCACTGCCAGGCAAATGACACCACGCAGAGCCAATACGAGGGCACAGCTTCTTCTGAGCACCTGAGTTTTGGGAGAATCCAATATTCGTGTGACAACGTGATGTGGGCAATACAATAGGGTGATGAAAGAGCCTGCTTGCTTGTGAAGAGAGTCCTTTTCCTCTTCAGATTAACTGCATGCTTTAACAAGATTGTGTGGGCATGTGGGAGGATGGGGATGTCAGCTGATCCACGGGCTGCCCTACATAGATAGAGAGAAAGGAGGAGAGCGTGGAAACTCAAAGCCTGCAACTCCAGTGCACATGGATCTACCCTCACAAGCCCTGCGATGAAATGTATCTCTTCACACGGAAAAGAGTGATGCTGCCTTCAGGTGCTACTTAAAAGCTCCTGCGTGTACATCTCTGATTAGATCAGCTCATTGAACCTTATATAAAGCAAAGTCTCTGCGTGTGATATAATTTCCCTCTAAATCTTTCAGACCTGTTTATACGATCATGTTGCTGCGGACAAAGTGGAATGACTGATCACTGACAACATATCATTTGCTTGGAGTGATGAGAGTGTTAGTCATACTGAAGGTACTCAGGCGCTTACATTTTTTAGTGACAGTGCGGTACTTGGACAGATTTTGTTTGATTGCTGCTCTCCCAAGCTTTAATAAAACTCTTGAGACTCATGCATCACACCCTGCCACAGATTTGGCAATGCAGATGCAACTTGTTGCACACTCAGAAAGGTGTTTTCTTCAAAAATAACTAGAAAATAGGGGCTGCTTCTGGCTTCTGCTGACCCAGCGTCCTAAACTCAAAGCATCCGGACACCAACCACGTTTGTTGTGTGTCGTTTATAGTGTGTTAATTTGGTTAAACACTCATTTATTTAGGACAAAAGGGTAACTTTTATGGCTTTTATTGATACTACTAAAACCACCACCACTACAACTACTACCACTACTAGTAGCACTTATATCATAGCAATGATAGGTACTTTATAATGAGGAAATAAAACCAGTCCAAGTAGATGAAATGAGTGGAGGTAACTATTAAGTCGATCAGACAGATCCACTTAATCACTATATCAACTGAATACATACAAAACAGGTAGGGTAAATTAGATTTGAAACTCATTTTAGTTTTTCCAAAATGTTTTTTTTCCATATTCCCAAACAAATTTACAGTTTCACAAAGCAGCACAAAAAGGTAACTAAATAGGTCATGTGATGACTAGCGATAAGCTATTTCCATGACATCTGAGGAAACTGTCTGCCAAGGAAGACCACAGGATATAGCTGAAATGTTGATAAGAATCTTGGGTCTGTTTTTGTTGTCATGCTGTTGTTTCCAAGGTCAAGAATAAATGTTTTCACTAAAATGAACAGTTGATCAAATTTGGGCTGATGACTCGGTTCGTTTGGGGCCGCTGAGGGTCTGGGTGCAGTGGCCAGTCCAGATCCAAATGGTGCAGACAACTTTGCAGAGGGAAGAGAAATGAGCATGTTATTGATGTTTTGATGTATTCAGCAATATGATGAATCTTATAACAACTGAAAATGAGCAGAGGGCCTGAGTCTTCCCCAAACATTTACTCACAAATCTTATTTTGATGAAAAATTAATGTCAATAACTGAACTGACTAAAAAATATGACAATGACAAATACCAAGTTACACTTAAAGCTTCACGTAGGCTGTCTTTAAAAGGCCATATATTGCTATATTTAGATATATTTTCCACTTTATTATGTTTTCATGTTCATGTTTTTTGATATTTCCAACAGAACGTGAATGCTGCAGAGGTACTAATGCAAAGACAGAGACAGGCAGGGAGAGGCAGAGCCAGTGAGAGAAATTCACTCAACCTGAGCAGGTGCATTTCCCATGACAGCGTGGAGCGTTTGCACCACATGCCACAATTTCCCTATTTTGTGTCAACTAATCAGGAAGTCCAAACACACCGAGGTGCGCCTCATCAGCCTCCAATCCAACAGATAAACCCGTCAACATGCCACTGAAATGCTACAGCAAGAGAGGAAGAGTGAAAACAAAGGCAAACTTCAAATGAACTCCACAACTTTCTGACAGGCGGCTGAGGATCCAGCTCACACCGCCTCATGTAACACTATGGATGGCAAAATAACAAGCTTTACTTCACTGCTTGTGGATCAGGGATGCGGCATGGCTGTCTTGTTCTCACATAGTATAAGCTTTTGAGAGAGAATCAATCGTGTGATATAGGGGTGCTATTAGGGCCTAATTTATGGCAAATCACAGCTCGCCTCTCAAATTGCTTCGTTACTCATAACACAACACAATACAATCATTCTTCCCTCTTCTCCTTCTGCCATGTGGTCTCCTCCTACACAGTGGCACCTGAAGCCTCTCAAACTAACTTTGCTTAATGAGGAACAGCACAGCTTCTCTAAGTATCTCTGAGCTCCAGATTCTATCTTTAAGAGTCCAGAGGTCCTGCAGAGAGAGGTCGTGCCCGTGCTTTCTGTTTATGTGATGTCCAAAGCAATTAAGGAGGCATTATTCACCAAAGGGAGCTGTTAGCCAACCACCTGTTTGACAGGACCGCGACACTTACCTACAAAATCACTCCAATCGCATCAAAGATCAGGTTGCACAAAGACAAGAACATCTCGCAAACTGGTAGACTGACCGAGAGAACTACATGTACTGTTAGAGCACTGAGTGTGCATCGATACTGTGTCACAAAGTAAGTGCAAAAAGTAGGGGTTAGGTCAGCACCTATTGGGTGAAGATAAGGGTGTTGGATCTAGACATTTTGCAAATGGATAGCGGTTCTCAGACTGGCTCAACAAACACTTCTCTGGGAAAAGAGCAGGAGTTGGTGCGGTAAATTGATCAAGTCTTCTCAACTAAAGGATAAAGGTTGTTTGTGTTCTTATCTGATGCTCCTTTCTGCAGGACAGTGCCTTTACCAATGGCAGTTTTATTGATATCACTGCCAGCCACCTCTATGGACAATGCTTGGCTGGATTTAGGCGTCTAACACTGCTTGTTAAATGCCAGGATCGTCAGCTGGGTGGTTGGTTGTCATGTGCTTTGTTGATCCAGTCAACTATCCATTTAAAGGTAAAGAATATAGTTTCGCGCTCAACCTTTAGCTCTATTTAAGAGATATAATGCATTAAGTATAAACTGAAATTCAGGGCATCACCTCATGAATTACTTTGCTCAGTTTAACTTTCAGCTAATTCCTGATCCAAAGACAGACCAAAGTTGGAAAAGACTATTAGCTCCTCAGGTGTCTGATAACTTGGGCTTGTTGTTTCTCAGCCTTATTTATATTCATTCCCCTTTTCTCCAGTGTTAATTGCTTCTGTAACCAATTTAATGCAGAATGCAAAAGTGAATGAAATATGAAATCCTTTTCTAAACAGAGCTCTCTGAATTCCTACCCACATGGCAGTTTTGGAGATAACTACTCTGACAGCTAGGAGTTTAGTCAGTCAATCTGAGGCCATAGAGGATGTATTGTTGAAATATTAATTGGCCGCCTTCTTTGCCATCTCCCAGTTTCTCTGAGCTGGGAGAGCTGCCACTTTACCCATTTTCCAATCTACAACATGGCCTCTGGTCATAGAGGCCAAGGCCACGTCGGGACAACAGTTCTAATGAGGAAATACAGTCGACCGTCTGACTGGACGACATAATTAGGACAGCTGAGTGCACTCGACGAACAAACACATTTTTGAATTTAGCTCAAGTGTTGTTTGAGCCATACGCCTCGTGATATCCCCACAGTCTGATGCTGATGTCCTAATTCTGTCCTCTACAAAAAGGGGCCTGGCTACTCCTGACTCATGTGCACTATATTTTACCAACACATCCCAGAAGTATTTGTTGGCAAAAGCCTGGTACCCTCATGTAAAATTCATTGTGTGTGCCAAATGCAAAGTGCATGCTATGAAGCAGTGGTTCTAAGTTGAGCAATGATTTAAAGCTACAGAGGTGAAGGGGGGAGCAATAGGCTACAGAAACTGGGAGTATGGCGGAGCCTATGGCGCTATGGCCTGTGGCTGAATCTGTGAAATTGCTCTGTGACTACAGTCTCACACCAAAATAACTGAAATGAAAAGTACAAGAATATATACTAACTTACTTCACTGACACTGCCGTCACTCTTCCCTATAGTTACAACTAATCTGTCAAAGAAAATCAGCTAGCATGCCACCCCACATTAAGCATTAAAAGCAGCTATATCAATTATTTTTTGAGTTAATAAGGGCTGGGAGGAACGTGAAAATACCTATTAATAGACTCTACAATAATGAGCACTTCAAAAATTCCAATTCTAGTCAGCAAGCAAAAGAAAAATGCTGATTTTTGAGATTTTAGTTCTGTTATTTGACCTACAGCCTGTGCAGCTGCCTTGGACTCACTGTTTTTCTGTCACTACTTTTCCACGTTTTCATGCATGAAAACATTCCAAAGATGACATGCCGAGTTCGAACAAAACATTTATTTTGATTCTCCAACGGCTTTCAAAAAATATTAAAAAATCCATAGATTTTACAGCAAGGAGGTGTTGCAGTTACACAATTTCAGTTTCAGTGCTTACATCAGGAGCCTCACTATCTTTTAAATGAAGCTAATGTTTCAAAATCAACAAGATCTACATGTCATTTGAAATTTAGTGACTGACAACCCGACCTATGAAAAGTAGTTTTCTTCGTCACTTCGATTCACTTGGTTTTCTTTGAAACAGTGTTGAGTGGCCATTAGAGGATCAGTGGTGAATGCTTCCGGACATAAAGAACACAGTGGAGTACGTACATACATATATATACATTACATAATTTGATTTGGATCCCCCTTTAGCTCCGACATAAAAATGTAGACACCTTGTGAAATAATACCAAAAAGGAGTTACATGGTGTGTCTCTAAAGGAGGTGAGGCTCTGACATGATCTGTTATGTGAACATGTAATGTGTCAAAAAGAGGGCTCAAGAGTGAGAAAATGCTTTCACTTCACTTTATGTGTGTCTTCATTGACCTGACAGGCTTAGCTGAGGAAAATGCCCCTGGCTTTAATGGCACCAATGGGCTACAATGTTGGATTTGTAGGCGCGTGTGTGTGTGGGTGTGTGTATAACCTAGCACGTCTTAAAGGAAAAAGAAAAAGAAAAACAGAGAAGGCAAATGAGTGCTGTACCCATTTGCAATTTGAGCTATCCTTTAATGGCACAAGTAGTCCCCAAGTGAGTCAGTGTAATCAATGGAAGCATCACAGTTGTGAGAGAGGAGAGCCTGTTCCTTTTAATGGCTGGACCAATGAGCTGTGTTACAGACATGCTGCAATACAGATAAGACATGCAAAGCTGTTCTTTCACCCGAAACCACTATTATGTCTTCCCCTTCCCCACATGAGCTCTATTCTCCTCAGCTCTTCTCATCCCTTCTCCACTTTTAGACCTTCACGCGAAAAATAGATTTTAAAATGGCTATTCTATGAAACATGTTTGTGACAACTGTAGCGCTTGGCCTGCAATATGCTGGCATTTGTGTGTGTGTGTGTGTGTGTGTGTAAGAGAGAGAGAATATCATGGCAACGGTCCATTGCCAACCACAGAGTGATGAGCAAGCCTTTCAAGGGGCATTTCATGAAGATTGAAGCACCAAATGGTTTTGTTGAACAGAAAGAAAATAGCCGTTGTCATTTTGGTCTCAAGAAAGCAATCGACTGTCAGAGAAGACGCAGGGGAGTAGAGTAGACTAGAGTAAACCTTTAATGTCCCCGAGGGGCAATTTGCTTTACAGAAGGCATTCCGACACAAATGCATACAATACATCATGCAAACGCAAAACACAAGATCCAAGGGCTCCGAGGGAGGGCTCTCTTACATGCACCTCTGGCTGCTTAAAGAAGTCTTGAATCCTTTTATCCATAAAGAAACATTTTACAAGTCAACAAAACACTCTTGCTGACTGACGTTATTCCACAGAATACTCTTGTATCCTCAGGATAAGAGCAGCAGCACCATATTCAACCATAACTCAGTTCATTTCTGTGCATTTATAGCTCTCAATGATTATCTACCATTGATTGCGTGGTAGATTGTGTGGTGTGCGGGTTCTTTCTCTTGGTTTGGTTTACATAATTACATTATGTAGGACATGGGCAGCCAGAAGCGCTTTTTCTCTTTGGAACACTTCAGAGAGTGAATGGAGCAGATCTATTTCAGGAAGTGGGTTAGTGGTGAGGGGAAGAGGCTTGATTCAGAGAATAAACACATATTTTACAAATTAGGATATTTGTTATTGCACCATGCAGCCCCTGGTGTCCCTCAGTCTGTAGATAGTGAGAAAACCATATCAGGCACATCTCAGCCGGGATAAGAGCATTACATTGGGCTCACTGTATGTTCACTGCTGTAATGTAAATGCCATGCATCATATTCAGGCTCATATGGAGGGAGGTTAGGAGCATACAGTGATGCAATCATCTGGTTAACAACTTGTTTCCTCTAATACTAGTTTCATCCTTTAGATTCAATTAAAAAGCAGCAGCAGCAGCAGCAGCAGCAGCATCAAGTAACACTGAGCAAGTTCTCATTTAAAACATGGTAAAGATGGACATTATTTGTGTAGCTCATTATAAGTGTAGCTGGCTAAGACGGCCATCTTTCTCAGGCCAGACCTGAAAGAACAAACACCTACCGGCACTTCTAATGCTTGATAATTAATATTCTGTATCCCTTCTGTTGAAATACAACATAAACATAAATGTAAAGCAATTAATGTCTATTTGCTAAAACTGCTAAAACTCAGACATCTAAAACATAAAAAGTGCTGCACACTATCAACCTTTTCCTCTATTAATCTTGTTCATATACAACTTACTTATAACAGTATATACATTTTGAAAAAAAAAATGATTGGATTCCATTTTATGTTGTAACATTATGTAACATTTACAGTTATATTTACAGCCATGTGCCTAGTGCCCTTCATTAAACTGTTTGTGGTTTAGGTTTAAAACACAAAAAGTCCAGTAACTTGAGGCACAACGTGTTTAGTAGCTTTTAAACCAAAACCACATCCCATCCTATCTTTAACCAAAGTGCTTTCATTGCGTAAAGTTAATCACAGATGGGAAACCTGTTCTCAGCGGTCAAAGTCCTGCCTTATGTATGTCCATCATGCCCACAGACCACCCCTGAATGACTTATGTGGTATATGAATTTAGAGCTTCTGTCATGTTAGTGTAATGATTGGATGCAAAACCAGAAAATGGAAAAGACAGGAGTAGTTCAAAGCTGTTCATTGAAAAAAAAGGTGGAAGGGTGGAGATGACGTCAAGCTCAAGTTGATGTTATGCTGGAGATGTGCAGACAGCGTAAGCAGAAGGGTTAACCACTGGTTGAAGCAGACAACAAGAGACTCAGAGAGACAGTACTGTAGACCTGAAGCACAGGTAAACACACAGGAAACACAAGGAAGTGCTGTCAAACATAACTCAGCTGTAGCGTTGCTACTACACTGGAGAGCTGAATGATCTGACAAAGACTGGTGAGAGGAGCTGAAGTCTAAAGACTGCTGGAGCTTGATGAGTGGATCAGCAGGTGTGCAGTGTCAGGAGCGAATGGAGAACCACACCCAGGTAGTCATACACGCACACAGAGCACAAACGGTGACAAATGACAAACACATGGAAAGGAACAACAGCAGGAACAGTGGGAAGGAGGCAGAGGCACAACCCAAACGGCTTCATAACTCAAAAAATGTTGTCTTGGAACATAATCCAGGCACTTATTATGTTTATTACTGCAGTTTAATTGCAAAACAATCCAGTTCTACATTAATATAATATATGCACACAGGGCTACAGCTGCACAGTCCCTTTTTGGAAAGGGTCACAAGTGGAAAAGACTGGAAACTACTGACTACAACTTTTAAATAAATGCAGTGTAATCAAAAGTACACTATTTCCTGCAGAATTATGGAGGAGGAAAAATATAAAGTAGCATAAAATTAAATTACTCAATTACTCAAGTAAAATACAGCTACCCAGTAATTGTAGTTTTAGCACTGAGTGCTATAAACTAAAAGGTTTGCAGTACAGGGAATTATTTTGGGTGATTGCTTGGTGAACAATTAAGCACATCCCAAACTCTTGCCAACACAGTGAGGTTTGCCCAGTTTGGTGCCACTGTTCCTGCACAGAGACTAAAAACCAAACCCCCTGTTTACTGACCGTATCCAACAACCTGTGCTATAGCAGCAGATGCTGTGCAAAAGTCCTGGATGGATGGGTACACTACTTTTCATGAAGAAATAGATCCGAATGCTCCTGAAGTCACAGTGAAATTTTCACTCATTTCTGTTTATGCCCCACTTAATAAAACAAAATACAGTCTATGCACCAGACAGATAACTAGTCATTATGCTAAGCTAGGTGCAGCTCTGGGTTAAAAGCACAAATCATATCTTCAGCTCCGTATCTTGAGAAAAAGATAATAAGCCTGCCCCTAAAAATGTAGTGATGACACTCAGTACAACTTCTTATATATTTAGGTTAAAAAAATACTGTAAAATTATGTTGAGAAGTCCTTGTGATGTAGAACTCAAATAATCTGTCTGCATTAATTCAGTCATAGCATTCTTAATGTGCCGCTCAAGTATTATTGGACTTGTCCTTGAAACCCACTTACTGAGAATTGATAAAGCGTATTCTTTTTTATGCCCCACTCAAAGAGGCTCCCATGCAATTGTACTGTGGGCTAAGACCTGATTTCCATTTCCATTGCATGATAACAGCCTTGCCTCACTCCTACCGAACGACAGACGAGGATAAAAGCAAAATCAAAGCCAGTCAAAAACAATTTGACAAGCTAATGGATTTGAGGGGCTTGTGTTCTACGCCCAGATTTCTTTAACATGACATCACGTGCGACGGTACACAAATCCCACCGTTAACCATTTGGGTTGCGGTGTAGTGTTTCTGCGCTCGTTAGCGCACTTAACTATCTGTTACCTAAATTACAATTGATAGACTCACTTTGATGTAGCAGTGAGCAGGTACATGCTAAAAAAACCCTTTGAAGGCAGGTTCCCCCGACATCTCCCCAGTGTGCTCGCCAGGAACGGAGAGCAGAAACACGGAGGAAGGGAGTGGCAGATACAGTACAGACTCAGTAATGTGGCTCGTCTCCCATCTATCCCTGCGCTCCATAAAAAAACCAAAACAACGAGGCCTCATATGTCACTGTCAATACCGGCCCTCATGAATCCAATATGTGCAGCAATGAGAGACTTTGTTCAAACAGATTATTTGGCATTGGATAACAAGCATACAGGCTCAGAGTGCATGTGTATACCAGTGTGTCACTGCTCTTCCATAAACCTGCATAGCACAATGCATTCAGGAAAATGTACAGGCTGCATGAACAAGAAGCAGAGGAGCAGGAAAACAGCGTCTATGCTTTACTTACAGAGTGAATTGTTGCCTTATAGGACATGCTGCGATATTTGCGCCACAGCTAAATGAAAGATAGCTTAATCCAGAACAGAAGCCTTTTTGCTGATCCTTTGTTTCTGAACAAATAATTGTATTCGCCTACCTAACGCCTCAGGGATAGAAGGAAGAAAGGGAGATGGAGAAAGAAAAAGAGTGTGTGTGGGGAGGGCATGACTATAATTGGGACGATAAAAGGATATGGCAAAATCAACAGCGGTGCTGGTTTTGTTTTGGTCAGACTTTGAGCCATTTGGAGACACATAAGGATAGACGGCAAAAGAAATGAGGAGGGATTAACACTAATAGGGTTTTTTTTCCTAATTGAATCATTAATTGAATCTCAGTCTAATCAGGACACTGACTGAACCTCAAGTTATATAATCTAAACTAAATTCATGTTTTGTGTGCAGTCTGCGTGTGTTGGGATAGAGATGCAGCATGTTGGCTCCATTCAAAATGAAACAGTGATCACGAGTTGAAGTGCTGACCCTCAGCTTTAAAGGGACTAATGAAGAGGGCTATCAGATGTGGGTGTAAACGCCCTCAAATTAAAGCTGAAAGTAAATACTTTGACCTCATTCACCTGGTGTGCTGGAGTACACAGCTAAGGCAAAGCTGTCACACTTAAACACTGCACTTTAGAAGTCCGTAATATGTAACAGGAACAGGAAAACCCTTAAAGCCTGCATTATCAGCCATGTGAGTGCACGCACTTAATGCACTTAAAGTATTCAGCCTAAAGCATGTACTGCATGCGCTTTCAGATCTGTTGCTGAAGTTTGCTTGATTATTATATGAACAATATTTCCATCACTGCGTTGCCACGATGACGCCCTCTGACCTGTGAGGTGTGTTTCGCACGTTCTGTTTTGCAGTGCAATAATTGCGTTGATGATGTTTTTCCCACCTACTTTGATTTGATGAGGCACTTTGAAATTATCTTCTTGTTGAAATGTGCTAAACAAACAAACTTGCCTCGCCTTTGATTTCTCACTTGCTCTCAGGTACTCTTCACTCAATGGAACCTGCACACCTGCTGATAATTGCCTGACCAGGTGCAACAGTTCCCTGTAGTTTTGTTTTCACTGTTTGCCAACTGCTGTTTGACTGAAACAAGAAGAGTTTTTTGCTATTGTTCTGGGGTTCCTCTATGAATAGGAAAACATTTACATTCAACAGGGAACCAGTGTCCAGCTGGTAACTACCTGCTGCCTGTCCCAGCCATATGTAGATCCAGGCTCACAGGAGACACTTCCTCTACCAGGGTGTGACACAAGTGTTGAGACTAAGTTTCATGGAAATGGGTTGCATAGCTTAGTCTTTTAAGTTTAGACCAAACATTAGAGCGTACACTTAAGTGTGCATGTACCCAAACAGCTGAGAGCATCATTTTTCATTGTATCTCCACGAGAGGCCAAATCTGGACTAAGTCATGGTTGGCGCTTTAATATCATTCATGAGAACTACACTTCACTAAACACGGTGAAACCTGAGAACGTTACTATATTGTTAAATGTAGCTGTGTCTGTCTGTTTGTGTGGTGCTTTGCAAGCTGCGCGCCAGATGTGATCATATTGGACCACATTTGGACGAGAGAGAGAGAGACGAGCTGCCAAGGATACGGGTTGTAACATCTCCGTCTTGACTGATAGTCACTGGGCTAGCAACTTGTCAATCACAGGTTAGCTGAGCCCTGAAGCTAATTCTGCTTTATTGTCAATTTTATTCTACACAGGGCCCAAAATGTACAAAATGAACATCAAGCTTTATATAAAGAGACTTGAAGGTAATTATTTCAAGTGAGACATGCTTGAGTTCATGACTGAGCGTGAACCCATTCACATTGTGTTTTTCACGTTGTCGCCACAGAGATATTTATTAAAGCCACTTAAGCAAAGGAGAAACATCACTATATAAATGACTTGTACAGACTTGTTCCATTAAAAACGTGTATAATGCAGCTATTGTTACTAGTGGGCTCAAGGTTTGACAAAGGAGTTACAATAGATTTTTTTTTTTTTACTTTTTAGAGAAATAAAATAAACCAAATACCACAAAACCAGCCTGTGTGAAGGTAGCGTAGAGAAAAAGACTGGCAGACTTCCAAAACTTTATACAGCGTAATCAGTCAGTCAAGGTGAGCTGAGTCTCCCTGACCACCAACACTGCCCCCAGGCTCCTGCAGGGAGAGGCCAAAGAGTCGTGTCTAGAAAGCGTATTCGCACCATCATGCGTAAAATCGCGTGTAACCACACCAACGTCAGTCTCATGTGGCGACCGTGGTGGAAGATGATGGCTGACAGCTCATCAAAATGTAGCTGCTTGAATTCAAAGCAGCCCAAAGTGTTCTATCTAACATCGACTTTTACAGCTTATGGATTTACTTTGTTGTGTTCTTTGTTTGCTACTCTAGCCTCCGTTCCATAAAGGTTACGGTTTGTTGTTGAGCCGTTGTAAAAGTGAGGTTGAGGGTTGGGTTATTGCTCCAGTATGCGTTGAAAAACGAGTTGATCCCCGCTTCCAGTCGAGTAATCTCTGAGTCATTGGGAATGAGTGAGCCAAAACCCACCAACAAATATATTACGGCCATTTTGTGTCACAGGACAGTAAAATTCATACTTATTGGCCCTTTAAAATGGACATCCCAATTAAACCACTAATGTGAAACTAGCAGAAGTGCAGTTTCAGTGTATGATGGACAGCAAATATTACCTCAGTGGCACGACAATTTAGAGGCAATAAGGATTTTCAGAGTCGGGTCAAATGACAGAGGAGGGTTTTTTTTTTGTTTTTTTTTGGTGGAGCGGGAGTACATCAAAGTTTGATGAGAGTTTTGTTTCCGATGCACTTCTCACAGCTCCCAGTCTCGTGTCGCTCCAGTGCACACGGTGGAGCTCCCTCACCAGATGATCTAGTGTAACGCTTAAAAGTCAGCCGACTGGTTTTATAACCACATTAATCATCGTTGCCCCCGTGCGCTTGGAGAGCAGCCTCAGCCACTTGTGGAAGGGAAGAGCTCAACCGGGCTTTTCATGAATTAGAACCGAGCGGGTCGGAGCCTAGTCAATAGCACGTCCCACCTCCCCACATGGTTTTCCTCCTCACCTTGCTGTAGAGGTTTCTCTCGCAGGTCTGACACAAGATTATCTTAACATTCCTCATGGCAAGTCTACACGGGATTTAGGTTATTATTGTACTTCGAATTAGTAGGTCGTTTGCACGCTTATCTGTGGCTGTTCAGTCAGTGTTTTTCATTACAGCCAGCATGTCTATCCCACGTCATGTTTCCTGGGGAAGGAGTAGAGCAGCAAAGGAAACCCAGAGAGATATCAGCGTCTCCATGTGACAGACGGCAAAGCAGAGAGGAGGCCGGTCTGGAGCAGTGTCCCATTCGGTTTCCGGCTTGACTTTGTTTTCATTGGTGTGGTCGTGTGGTTTATGCACTCCACCACCAGGCATACCTCTGTGATGTTGTGTCTGCAACACAGACAAGTTTTTATGCTCAGCTGATTTGGAACAGCATGTCAATCAGAATAGTACAGCTAATAAAGATAAATTCCATACTTCCATTGCATGTCTATGATTATTTTTCCTTTACTGAGGTTTGACTGGCGCTCTTTACGTCGCCTCGTTGTGCCATTTTCCTCTACTTTGGTTCATTGGCACCTTGTCGTGTCTTATCAGGTTATTTCCTGTGAGTCTTTCCTCCTCTGTCTTTGTGTTTTCCCTCTGTTTGTGATTGTCTGCCACACCCCTCATTGAGTTCACCTGCGTCTCGTTAACCTTCCCTCCCTTCTCTCTCCACGTGTGCTCGTCTCTTTATCGTTGTTCTTTGTATTTTTGCATCAAGCATCCAAGCCATATTCCTCCAGTCTTCTCAGGTTTTTAGGATTCAGGCTTTTATTTTTGTTTGGTATCTCAACTGCCTTTTTTTTTTTGTGTGGAAACCTGCACCTACCTCACCACTGGAGCAGTAAGATTTATTTTCTGTGTCTTTCTTGTGTTTTGTGTATTTGCACAACAGTAGGCTTGTAGGTAGATGTTTACATTAATTTCCACTTTGTCCAATTTTCTGGACAAACAAATTCCTCAAGATTTAGTTTAGTTAGATTTACATTTAAATTAGTTTGGTTAAATTTAGTTACTTGCACCATATCTGTCGAAAATGGTCAAATGGGTTGTTGTTTGAAGGCAATGACATACAACCTGTTTGATTGTTAAGGCTGGAGGACTTGTTGGCTTTTTGTGTGGCATGATGACATCAAAGTGAGTGGTTAATGGCAGCAAACGTCCGTGATGTATGTCACACATCATACATCCATTGTTTTCTTGAAGGCCACAGCAAACTACTTCTTTTATCTATATTGCATGTTCGTTGTGTGTCGTAATGCGACATGATATAACTGGTGCTTGTTGTGTTGTTGCCTGCCACAATATGTCGGACACCTGATTGAATTTAGTGAACGTTTGAGGGCCTGACTGAAACATCTCAAGCATTTTAAAAAGCACTCATTGGCCCAGAGGGACCTCGCCTTTGTGTGGGACATGTAGTAGCTATGGTTATTGCTATCCTTTTTCTACCATTCTCTCTCCCTATTCTCTTCTCATTTTATCTGCCTCTCTCAGTTTTGCAGCCCTCTCACCCTGAAAATAACCAGAGACACCCAAATCCCTGCCTGCAACAACTGTGAGTGCTTCTGTTTGTTGCTCCCACAATGCGTTAAGTGTGAAGTGAATCCCCCTGCCTGCCTCCAACAAGATTTCACCATAGACGGAGGCACTTATTGTACTCTGTGTGGAGTCAAAACCTCAACTGCCTGATTGGCACCTCATTTATTCAGCCTAATGGAAGGAGGTGGGCCCTTGGGTGAAGGGAACCATGCGGATGCGAGTGAGTGACAGGCCTGCTACATTGTTAGAGACAGTCCCCTGGCCTTGACTTTGTTGTACAGCAGATGCCTGCTCAAACAAGGTGGAATTAAAAAGAATCAGAAGTAACAGCTTCTTAGCTGGATGGAGTTGCTTTATATGAGGTGTCATGTTGCCCTTTTTTCATTGTCAGCACTAAGCTCTTTGAAAGTGGGTCAAAGAGTAGGTTAAATGAAACAAATCTGCTGGGAGTTGTTAAAGATGTGAGCTAAAATGTTTTAAAAGTGTGTAGCATTCATCCTAGCACCAACTGGCAGCAGAGGAAAGTTCTGAACTGTATCACTTTGAAGCAGCTCTAAGCAATATTTTATAATAGCAATGCATCTAATGACAATGTGAAAACAATGTGAAAAGGGTTGTGGGGATGAACTTAAGTCCAAATCATACACCAGTCAAAAACATGTTAGTTTAGATTTTACGTCACAACTATCTGGTGACACTTGATCACCTGCAGGTTCAGGCTGAGAACAATGCACATAGTTGGTGACTAACATCTGGTCATATGATCATTTTTAGAAGTTGGGATAATTTTGTCAACAAGAACTAGGATAAAAAAACTATTTGCCTGATGAAAACCAAACTAGATTTCTCATTTAAAAATGACAAAAATAGTTTTTCATGTTTTCCACCACATACAAATTAAACAGTCTTTTTTAATGAACTGCAAACATCAGCAGAGTCATATCCTGCAGCCCTGATTAACGAAACACTAAAACAGTTTCCTCTGCATTTTCCTCTGTGTTCAAAAGCTGAGGCGGACACTTGACCTGTTGCACCGCTGGTAATAAGAAGCATCTTGTTTTCTGTGTATTCTGTATTCAATGTCATCTCACTTTACCAGTTACTAATTGATCAATGAAAATATGCACTCTGTAATGTGCCTATAAAAACACAAGCTACACTGACATTATAAAGTGATGTACAGGTAACAATAGATCGCAGCAAGGCAGCTGCTCTGCTACGTACGAAACCCTGACCCAGAATCAGGTCTGCAAGTGATTTAGCACCAGGTTCTCCACAAACATGCGGTGCGAGATAGGAGAGGGGCGACCATCATCTGGCCGCACCCCAGCCCTGTCACGAACGGCTCTACTCACCGACCGAAGCCGGTTAGACCAGAGAGACAATGGATAACAATGAAAACAATACCCATGTTGTAATAAAACAGATTTTTGTGAACTCAGCAATGATAGAAGACATCATTCTTCCTTCACATTTAATTTTAAAATATTTCTGAATTTGGTAGTGTGAATTATTTCATTCTATAGTAGCAAACGAGTAATTTACACATGCCAAACATCAGTACCATCCTGCATAATAAAATACATAAAATTGTGTAGATAATGAATAAAGGAAAATAATTTACTCAAGCGACAGGTGAGTGCCATTAGGAAATATTAACGTGCTAACATGCTAAATTAAGGTGAAAAATACTGTAAACATCTGCTAACAGTCCGGATATTGTCAGCTTACTGAGGCATTTAGCAAAAACCACTACTGTGGACAAGGTTATGGCTCTAGACACCGAACTGAACCAGGCTATGAATTATATTAAAATGGCAAAAAAAAAAGTTTTCCCCAACCTTTGTGGTGCTGCTGTGGCAAAGCCGCCCGAATCGCTTTAAGTTTCCTCAGAACAATGCAGGACACACTTCTCGAAATTAAATTCTAACAAGTAATAGCAAAAAAAAGAAAGTGTGTTGTTCCAGTTTAATATCAGATGTTATGTAGCCGTCATTTACTGTAAAGTTAATTGATCCTGCGAGTAGCACAATCAGTACTGTTTTTATGTATCACAGTAAACTTGGGGGACTTACAGCAACATCACTCCATTCATCGCTCCTGTGGTGCTGGTACGCTGTATGTCCCAGAAATCACTTAGAGACTATAAAACCGTGATGTCTTTGTTTGTGTTTATCTGCTGAAAGAGTTTGAGATTCTGTTTGTACATTTTGGTTAATCCTGGTAATTCTATCAGGACAAGTGAAGCTCAGGATATTATTCAGTTGCTCAGCGGATATTTACCTTTGAGACTTCCTTTACAGAGATCACAGTTTCAATTCAAACTGAAATATATATACAATGAATGCATAGAGTATAATACCACCCCCTGCCTGTTTGTTTAGATTATCCTCAAACCATGCCGTGTTTGATTCGGTGTTCAGAGGGAACAAAATCATCACAGTGCAATTTGTTTCTTTTCTGAGAGGAAAAAAAACCTTTACTTTGAGTTTGTTATTACACAGAAACTTCGAGCCGTGGACAGAGAGAACTGTCTTCTACAACAAAGTTGAACTGCGACCAATTAGTGAGGGAAAGTTGCCATGAAGAGGCAAACACAGAGCTATCTGCTGTTGAGCGAAATGACTGCAACAAAACGCATCAACACACACGTACTGACATGGCTGCGTGTTTGCACACACACACACACACACACACACACAGAAAAACAAAGCTGTTAGCTCTTTCTGGTTGGAGCTGTGAAACAGAAGCTTTGGTTACCTTGCTCTTTGTCAGTGTTCGCAATTGTGAGCAGGAACGTTAAGTTCTGCTCTTGGAGCTGCTTTATTCTTAAAACCCCCTGCTGCCTCTGTATAAACGCAGTACACACACACATCAGACTGAGGTGCAAATGGCTGTCTGTTGCACTACTCAGCACCTACAGCTAGTTGACACTAATTTTGATCCAGAACTCTAAAAATACCCAGATTTCGCACTGTGAATTCTGAAACTGGTTTTGTATAAAATACAACTCACATTCCCCGGCCGTCACCGAATCAGTAATATTCACACACAGCTACTGAAGTGAACAATCATGAACCTTACTCACAATATAATATAGGTGTTAACATGCTGTCAATATGATTTGTAAAGCACAGCAAGTCAACTCCAGAGTTTATTCGTGCTTCTCTCTGTTGAGATAAGATGGACCTTTAGCTTATTGGTTTGTTTCTCCATCAGCTGAGCTAACATACGTTAAACATTACAGTTAATACAAATCAACACATTTAACACAAACTAATCATTACATCAGCAGTACACAGTATGTTTATGTGTACAGTATATATGGATAAAAACTGATGAATCCCAGCAACATCCCCCCAAATCCCCATCTACGTGGCATGTTACTGAAGTGACTTCCATGGTGTTTCTTTATTTGCTTTATAAACATTGATTTTTGCGTTGATTTAGGCAGTAACAGTAGTAAAGTATTCCATGGTTTCGTTGTTCTGTGTACTGCTGTGCGATTCAAGAAATTGGATTTTGCCTTGGGGACGAAGCAATTAAACAAAGTAGAAAAAAACCGTCTCGCAATGTTTGGATCTTCTTACATGACATACCAACTGAACAAAAATCAGCCCCGACACAAAAAACAACTTCAGCAAGCGCAATGAAATGTATCCAACAGTTCTCAGATCTGCTCTGCTGCAGGTGAGTTAATGCCACCACGCAAGTATGAATGTAAATGAACGCTTGTCTCTGGGGAAGAGAAAGAAAGGGAAAGCAAAGAAAAACAATATGCATGCTCACAGTATGCATGAACAGACAGATTTAGTGAAACTAAACAAAAGCCATCCTGAAAGTCTCACAAACAGAACAGATCACAACCTCCGCTTATTCAGTTGTTCTTCCTTTTAATTATTTTGTCTTCTTTAACTATCTGGGTCCTTTAATGTCCCGTAAACCAACATCGGCTCTTGTTGCCCTTGTATTTGTTCGTATGTCGATATTGTCTATACGTGTAGCCGCTAATTGGTGAATAAAGCAGGAAGGAAGATAAGCTGGATCTGTCACGTTACAATTCCTCTGTCTAAACAGGCCGCGCTGTTGAAGAGTTAAAAAGCCTTTCTGACAGTTCACACTTTATGTTAGAATTACCTCTCGCTTTCATCCACGTGTAATTTCAATTCTGTGGCTTCCTTGCTTGCGTGCGGCGCAAACACATGCACACACACACACACAATTTATGTATTTATTCATTTCCTCCACAGCTTGTTCAAAGCGATGTACACATCACCCTCTCTTGACGTGTGAAGCTCTGGTTTTTAATTATTCATTCGGCAAAATCTAAAGCAGATATATTCCAGCACTTTTCTGCTGACAACCTGGGCTTAAAACTGGAGTAAAACGGAGGACAATTTGAGTGAGCAAACAGCTCCTACGGGGTAGTAATATCATTTCGGCGGCCTGGTCTCTTCACTCATCATCATGATTTCGAGCTCACGTTGACATGGCGGCATAAATCACTTTCCTATAAACTCACTCTGAGCGACAGAACATCCCAAATGCAGCAGTCTTTTCACGGGTTTGAGGGTGATTGCGGTGTTTTACACAAGACATGGCAAAGATACACCTCCACAGCCCTCTGTACATTTTCATAACCATGTTACTGGCTTCATGTGAAACAGTCTGGTGTGCTGCATTGTAGCTGAATTTAGGAACTGAGGTCAAAGCCTCCCCAGGATGAATTGCATATAGACTGCTGTGCAGTAACACTTTAATGCCTCTTTGGTCACTAATGGTCCAGAGCCTCTTAGTTCACAGCAATTACTTTGTATTTGCCTGCAGTTCCTCAGCCTGGACTGATAATAAATGACACATTTTTAGCAACAGAGCTGCGAAAAAGTAAAGAGTGTGAGAGCTTCTGATGTTTTTGTATATTATGTGAGCGACACTGAGGCAAACTTAAGGAGAGTTGCCTGGAGCTTACAATGGAGACCCTTGTAAAATGAAATGCAGACAAACCAGCTGATTATTTCTAAGGGTCAGTTGACACTTGACTGAGCTTCTGGTCACAATCACACAACTGGGGCAGAGAAAAGAAGACTCATAGTCTCAAGTCCCACCAGTGGCCACTACATTATAATCTCCATTACACATTTATAATGAGAGTTTTGAACAGAA
Organism: Datnioides undecimradiatus; assembly: GCA_008933995.1. Classification (NCBI taxonomy): domain Eukaryota; kingdom Metazoa; phylum Chordata; class Actinopteri; order Lobotiformes; family Datnioididae; genus Datnioides; species Datnioides undecimradiatus. Next base: position 577,240 of record WARS01000068.1, read on the forward strand.
TATAGTCACAATTTTGACATCAATGCATCACCCTATTAATAATAATTAATAATAATTAATTATATTTGCTCTGGGTGTGGTGCTGGAAGAAGAATAATGGGTTCTTTAAAAGCTGCTTTAATTCATTCTTATGAGCCGCTGTAAGGTCGGAGAAACATGCTGTAACCACAACATTGACATATTATCGCCTTATAAATAAAGACGTGTTAGCAAACAGTTGCCTGTTTGCACATCGAGCAGACAGAGAGCAAGCAACACTGACATTCATTGGCAATCTGATAAATACAAGTGCAATATTTACTCTACTTTAACCTTTAAACTTTTGGTCTCCACCATCTGAGGACAACCCCAGAGTCAGGTATTAACTCTTTGCGGGTTTATCGCTATGGCAGAGACACTTTTCATATTCACTAATTTCATATTATTTGATTATTAGTAATGATTAGTATAAAAAAACATGTATTATGTTCTCAATCTGATGACCACCAGACAGTGATACTGTGCTCAGAGTAGGCATTTTGGACTAGAGGATAACTCATTGGGTTTCCAACAACAAAGGGTTTGTTGCCATGACTATCCTCAGATAGATATAGATATGAATGCAGTCTCTGGCACTACAAAGGAAAGTAATAGTGTCATTAAAAACCTTTGCATCTATTGGATAATCTAAATTTTAGGGAAATCCGACCATAATATTTCTAGACACCTCATTGTGGAGAGTCGATCAAATGGAACAGTCATCAAAATCAGACAAATCTTCCAGGACAATAAATATTCATATTACATTTCATATCAGTCCATCCAGATGTTGATACAGCTGCTTTGGAACACAATTTTGGTTGACAGACAAATAGTATACCAACTAACAGACAAACAGGGCACAGATATACAGAAATTCAACAGTAAAACTAGTGACTCTCCCCCTTTTTCCCCTTTCTCCCTTTTTGCTTAAGTGCTGCTAAAGAGCAACCTGCTGCAGGAACAAGACTTGTTGTTAGTGCAGCAACATTAGCGTTGTTGATGATGATGGTGATGATAATGATGATGGCAACAGCTCATTTCCCTGTGACGATTGTGATGGTGACAAAATGCACTTAGTCTAATCCAGTCAGCCTTTCTAGTCAGGAGTGCTGAACGTAAACCTGGTTTACTGACAGTAAAACTTGCACTTAGTGACAGTGGAAGACGACTTCATCATGTTAACTTCACTGTGAAACCATTTCTTTTCTTGCAGAACTACTGCAGCAGAGCAGAGCTTGGTACAAACCTGCAATCAACCTGTGATAGGTAATGTGAAGGTTGACACCGGAGGGTGAGGACGGCCTTGTATACCTTCGCCTTAGGACCCATAAACACTGTGTTTGCCCCCGGCCGCGCTGCATCTTGCATTTCCCCGCTTTAGGCACCTTGCATTTTTGGAAGAGCGCCTTGAGCGCCCCAAGTTGAAACAAATTCAGTTCATTGTTTTTGTTTTTCCATTCTCTGTTCACCAGCTGTATTAATGCAGAGATTGGCCTTCTGGGGGACAACCACAGCGGCTTGGAAACAAATAAGAGCTGTTTTGTAACCATTCTCCTATTTTATATAATACTTGTGTAGCCAAATCACTCCGACCCAGAACAATAAACAGCAGCTGGCCCTGTGACTGACAGCAGATCGTCTGCTATTCTGTAGTCGCCTGGCAACAGCGAAACAAAACCACAGCATGGAGCCGGGTATTGTAATGCGTAGGTTCCTTCCACAGATATAAAATAGTAATCTTTTTTATTTCTGTGTGCTTTTAACACTAAGGCAGTGCAGCTCATCATGTCTGGTTCAACCTTTTCGTTGCTACCCTATGTGGCCCGGTCTCCTAGCAGCTGATCTGTGCGCTTCTGCTCTGTTTACACTGCGACTGTCACAGGCAGAGGTGGCTACATCACGGACAATTAATTACAATGGAATTCACCAGACCCTTAGTGATTACTTTTAATGGTAATGAGGTTTAATCACTCTAATACCATCATTATTAAATTATGACAAGAGTCCTTATTAGTTAAACATGAATACATTACATGTTATTATTCATTTCATCTACTGTACAATACTCCATTGTTATTTGTTTTATTCATTAATGTGTTCTTAAGCCAGCTTAGAGCCATATCCCAGCATTAATTGGCTCATTTGAGTAGTCATTCAAATCAATGTTATTCTATCATCATGGTAGATTATAAATCACGTTATTAAAAGTGTTTGATGCCTAATCCATAAACCTCAGCATATATCTTATATGGCTTTGAAATGAGGTGCACTGGTAGTCAGTAAGCCTGCCACTATATGTAGAGTATAGGGTATATTATGATGGAAATCCACCAGTTCTGTGTAAATCAGTTAAATTAAACATGCTTAAGGGATAAACTTCAAGCCAATGTTTAAACAGTCTCTCGGTCTAATTATATTCACATGATGTTAAAATGTAGTTGAGTTAAACACATTTATTCAAGAGGTACCTGCTGGTATTACAGCGTGGGGATTATTGTGTCAAGAAAAACACAAGTAAAACTGACAGGCGCTGTTTTCTCCACAGCTTAGTGATATTTCCAATGCATGGTCTCTGTTTTGTTCTCAGCTGTTTATGCTTTTGTCTCATTGTAATAGATCTCTGCTCAAACAACTTCAGTCACTGTCGGTGAGTAAACTGTGGCTGAATGTGGTGGAGAAGACATTGCTAGCCCAGGACTGTCCTGAAACACGCGACCACGAGTGGTTTTGTCAGTTACAATGTTCTCCACAATTAAATTGGCTCTCATTCGGCCTCTAGTGGCCAATTAATTCAGCAAATACTTTAAACTCAAAGTTCCAAAAATTCAAAAAAATAGTTGTAGTACTAGAACATTTTTCTATATTAAAAGAGTACCCCAGTGATTTAACTGTTGCACAATCAAAGCAGTCACACACACAATGGACAGTGTTTTAAAAATGAAACACTGGTGAATGAAACCAGAAATATTGCCTTTTTACTGCCATACATTTGTTTTCCTTGTCTAAACCTGGTGCCCACGTAGATTTGGTTATTTTAGGCTAGTTGCAGCTAATGTAGCCTCAGGTCATGAGCTAGCTGATTTAACAGATAAAGATAAAGAGCGGGCTACAGGTGGTTTGGTAAACTTCTATCTACCTCCCCCCAAAACTCTTCCATATTTTTTTGCAGCACAAGGAACAGATGTGGAGAAATTATGGAACTACTGTGATTGCTCTGAGGATGAACAAAACAAAATGGTGCTGGGAGAAGTCAGCATTTCTCGAGCATATTGTGCCCTGGAGCAAATAAAATTGAACACCACAGAAGACTGTACATTGTATCCATTATTTTTTATGACTCAAACACATTTAGAAGTATGTACTGAGTCATCCAACAGTGAGAGGATTATGCTGTCCCTTGCTGCCATCGGCTGAGCAACGCTGAGCCCTGCAGCAATCAGTTCAGGATGCTTCAGCATCAGACTCCCCAAAACTGGAGACATCCTGGACTTCTCTCCTCTTGTCACGCAGTGTACCAGATGTGCCTGTGTCCTGACGATAAATCCTTCAAGGGTTTATAGTAGGTGTGTCACACCACCCTCAGCAGTCTTATCCAGTGTCAGAGACTTGCTGGAAAAATGACAGCACTGGTCATTTGGTCAAGCTCTTAAAATGATCCGGGTTTACATTTTGTGACAAGGACCTCTCGTGCCTGTGTAAATAGTGACTGTTGTCTGTCAGAAAAGGCAGGAAGTAGCACAGTATTGGAGGAACACAACAAAACCTCTTAAGGCCTGGTCACACCAGGAAGCAGCACAGGAAAATGAATCCTTGTGTCTCTGCACCATGTTCAGTTGTTGAGGACTAAAAACAGAGCTAGTTCTCCAGTCTCCAGTCTCACAAGCTGCAAAGTGGTTGGTTGATTACACTTTGCAGTGTATTTACCACCATATTACCATCATATTCTGTCTCATAACTGTCTGCAAACCAGCAGTTTGTACTCCGGCAGAGGACGGTTGAGTAAAAGTGGATGTTGCTACACACGCTAATGGGCTACGACATCGTCCTCTATTTTGGACTCTGCGGCTCTGCAGATCCCTCAAAGGTCAACATTGTCAAGACAGCTTGCTATCGGTCTATGGTGCAAATTCAGATTCCATTAGAACTAATTGATTTTGCCACACAGTTTAGGTGTTTTTAAACGCTGGTATGACCAGGCCTGTAGGGAGGAGGTCGGGGTGGATAGTTGCTGTGCAAAAGGTTCAGACTATGACAAAGGAGACTGGTTTTCCTATCTCCTAACAGCCAGTGTTGGTTTCTTTTAACCATGACAACGGTCTTTTTGATTTTTTCCTCTATCAAATGCTTTTAGTTACCTAAACTTCATCCGACCTCAGTCATGGAGTTGGCAGGAAACCTTTATTCCTACAGTATGGTCTCACTATGAAAGGATGTCTTCTCGACCAATCTGACCATTAAGAATGCTAACTATCACCTACTGTACATATGGCAGGCTATTATTAATTGTGTTAAGACAGATGAAGAGAACAACTCTGAAGCAATCGTTTTTAACATGCATTTTTGTCTCCTCTTTGGTACAAACTGTACTGTTAAATTAAATATAATGCTTTTCCCAACATGTCTCATACCTCTGCTATTATTAAACATCATTATTCTTGCTTTGATTATTTGAGTGTTTTCTTTGTGAGCTGCTGACAGCTACATTAATATGTGAACAGGCTGCACATGTTTACTTAAAAACTCCCAAACAAATTTGCCTTGTTAGAGTTGCTGAATTTTTAGTTTAAAACGAAAATTGCCTTGTTAGCGTGCTTTGGCAGCTCAGAGTCACCAGCATGCCTTTTACAGGAACATTTGATATTAGGGTTAAAAGAGGCACAAAAAAAGTTGTTAAAGACGTCACGACAAACATCAGATGGGCTTGGATATAAAAACAGATGGAAAGAGTTTGACCACAGATCAGAGACGGCAGAAAGTGAATTAGAATAAAAAAAGAGGAGAGCTCCTTAAGACTCTCAATACTTTTAAGTGTGGCAGAGCAGTCTGTGACTCTGAGCTCAAGGACACTCCCGGTGTCTTATAATTAGCTGCACTTTTAAATGCAAACCAATGACCAAAGTCACAGTTTCACAGTATTGGCTTGTTGTTTCATTTCAAGGGTTGATTTTTAGCCCAAAAAGCTCATTATTGCAACGAATCTTATTGGCTGCATCTCAAACCTTTGATGTTGCAGTATTATTATCATACCACTGCGATTAAACATGAGAAAGGTCATTCAACTGGATAGATTCCATAACTCCTGAAAGTGAAGTGAACTGATCAAACTGAAAACAGTTGCGGCCAACGACATTTCGGCTTGTCGCAGAGGAAAAAGCACAGGTCTCGCTAATCAGATTAACGATGGTGTCGCTCAACCCAAGTGTCCCAGTTACCCTGAAACCGAAGCAGCTAAATGAATTCAACTGTCATTCAATTTCTTATTTACACCAGTGCTTTTCCTACTTTGACACCTCAAAATATCTTCTGTGGGGGGAAAAAAAGCCTACATAGGAATCGTATATAAAAATATACAGATTTAGTCATGGCTAGTGTTGGATGGCAGTTCAGGCTGGGCAAACAACAACTCAGGCCAATGACACACTCACAGCTGATCACACTGTATCTGTGCTTTATTTACTTTGGCATTAATTTAGGTCAGTAAGATAAATTTAAGTCTTATTTCTTCACACAAAACAACACCCACAATTGTTAAAAAAGCACGAGATACAAGAACTGGTCAGCTGCATTTCCAGAATCAGTGCTACAGGAATACATATTCATATTTTTGTTGAAAGTAACTTGTTTTTTTCCCCCCTCTTTTTTGGTAGTCAATGTGTCTGACACAGAAGATACAGACCTTTATTTTCAAATGTTCCTTGTGTATACATCTCCTTACCTTCAAGGCATTGCTAATGTGTTGATGGTGTTTATTCGTTGTTTTTTTTTTATTTTAAATCAGCAGGGCAGATATTATGAGGTGTGTTTTTATTCTTTCAACAATAGACACATCCCTAATTGCTTGTGAACATTTTGCAGCATTTAGCAGCACTTTTCCTCCAGGGCTTCTCTCTTTATGATGTGCTCCCTCTCATCTCCATCTTTTGTGTTGTTCTCTCTTCTCTTCTCCACCTCTTTCCAATTTTTCCCTCTCCCCCGCTCGGTCACGAGCGCCACACACAAGGACTCAGTTTGAATATATAGCGAACATTGCACCAAATTAAAATTGCATGAAAAAAGAATTTTTCTATAGAAATTACATTAAATAGAAATCCAACACCCAGTGTGCCCATGATGGAGTGGGTACTGTCTGATTGGCCACTTCGTATGAACAGCCTTGCTTCGTGGGTCACATCATTTTGGGCTCAGACCTGACCTGTGTCCCTCCAGCATCAGCGACCTTTAGCTACACCCTCAGCACTAGTTACTGAACATAAATTAGAACAAACTCATCTCTGACAACGCTCAAATCATAATGATCTGCAATAACCTATGACTTTATTGTACGAAACAAAGGTGAAATCATTTTTCTGCTTTACGATGTTTGTGCATTGTTTGGTCACATTGAATGAGGAGAATAAGAGGATAAAACAAACTTGAGCGCAAACTATGAAAGCAACTGAGGCCGGTGCACTAAGGTTACCGACATGTAAATCAGTCATGTTGCAGTGTAATTAAAAGTCGCTGTAATTAAATGTCAAAAATTATACACCTACCATTTTTTCGGCTATGAAAGGCCAAAGCACATCAGTCTTGGCAGGTATATTGTTAATCCATTTCAATCAACTGACAAACATTTTGGGTTTCACTCTTTCAGGATAGAGTACCTTTCAACATTCAATAGGAAGATGGCCACCAAAGACATTTCACCGAAATATTGCAAAGTAGCGGTAAAATGAATGGCCGAGGACATTTCAGCCATTGTTTGATTTCTTAACAAGGCTGCTCTTAATGAGTCAGACGCGCTGGCTGGCTTTCATCAGCTGGCACAAGCGTCTTTAGACCGATCAATCTTGATCAATTGAGGACTGTAACGGACAAATTCATCTCAGGTAATGAAGACACTTAACAATGTTTTCCTGACGTTGAAGCGCCCCCAGAAGCGCGCCGAAAAATACTGCTTGTCTGGTAACTTATCTAATTGCCACAGGGCATCACCTCTGCGTTAGTTTTCCTTTATTAGTTTTCCGAGCCCAAACGAGGCTCATTAGCTGGCTCGCTCTAATTAGAGGACATATATCAGAACACTCTAGGGTTTCTCACGCTGCATGCTGGGAAAAATGAAATGCCATTAATCAATCTGGCCTCCTGTTTAATGTTCTGGACAGTGGAAACAAACGAAATGCTGATTGAGTCAGTGATGCAGAAATGAAGTTTGTTCGATGCACGGAAAATAAGCATCGGAACCAGCGAGGCATTGCCGGCGTGCCTTTGTGGGGAAAGTTCTCCAAGGTTTACTGGAGTCACACACACTCTAGTTTGTTTCATAAACACTGGTATAAATTAGATTTTTATACATTCGAGTTAATTAGCCAGCTGAGAGTAATTTCAATACTCTCAGATATTTACAATTTTACCCTAAAAACAAAAAAATGTATCAGGCAGTTAGGGGTGGCATACTTTTTATCTCTGTGTTTTAATTGCCCGAGGAGAGTTGGGAGATGTCTCAACTCATCTTATGTAGAGGGAGCACGAACACAGTTGGCTGCAGGTTCCTGGAGAGATTCCAGCTCAATAAAGGGAGCAGAAAGTCTTGGAGGACCATTGTGTGCTTTCAAATATATTATGACAGCTTCACATTTGGCTCAGCGCTGTATACTGAGCTCGACATGCCACTCTGTTTTCAAAATGACACTCCTTTAGTCTCACCCAGTGTTTGAGACATTCATGAATTTTAACAGCTTTCATGTCATTTTCTAAAGTGATTCTATTACCCGGGGGGGATATTTTGTGATTTTTGTCTGTAGCAATAAAACTTTTTTCCAATCCAGCTGACTAAAAAGGCTCCGAAAACACCTCATATGTTTTAATTATAAGCACAATTTCTTTGTAGATTTGTAAATTAATATTTTTCACTTTTAAATTATTCATTTTGATTTTTACACCAAGTGTTCACTTTGTGCAACCGCAGGGAGTGTCCGTCGCCATTCATCACCTGCTTGGGTCGCATTTTAAGAGCATTCAAGAGTCCTTTCTTCACGCTGCAATCCACACGACCACAAGCTAATCAACAACAGCAACAGTTTTACCATTTTCAGCAGCAGAAAATCGCCACTACTCATGTTAGGATCTTTGTTAACCAGATGAATCGATTCAGGAAAATAGGTTTTATTTTCTTTTTTCTGACTGGCTGGATACCACAGCTACAGCACAATCGGAAGAAGAAGAAGAAACGGAAGACTTGAGTTAAATTCAAACTCGGGAGGACTTGCACCACATCGATCTTAATGGGGTGAATAACATTCATGGAAGTATTTTACCATTATCTTTGGTCATCTTGAATTTATTTACAAGGTCATTTACAACAAGGTCCTGTTCCGGAGGCGCGGTAGGGTGAATGAGACGGCCGCGGTCATAGCTGTGGTCATTTACTCATCTACAGAACTGACTTGTACCGTATTTGTCACGTCCTGCCTCGCTCCAAGTGTGTTGTTTTTCTTGGTCATGTTATTCATGTTGCATTTCCTGTTGTGTTTTGTTATTTCGCCTCTTATCTCTTTGCAGATGACTTCACATCCTGACCTGTGCGCGTCCACCTGTGCGATAGTCTGTCCATCTCTTGGTTTCACCTGTGTCTCATTAGCTTTCCCTTGTCAGTGTATTTAGTCTGTGTGCTCCCCCGGGGTCACTGCCAGTTTGCCTTTGTACCTTGTTTAAAGCGTTCCAGACCTTTCTTTATGTTTAATTCCTCTGGGGTTTTTTGGATCGGTGTTTTGTGTTTTTCCTGGTTTTCCTTGCCTGTTTTAGAACTTTTAATTCTTGCCTGCTCTGAGTTGGATTTGTTGGCATGTTTGGACTGACCTCTCTGGTTTTGACCCTAGCCTGCCTCACTCTCCCAGGAACCTTTGTACCTTTGTAACCTTTTTCTGTGTTGATTACAATAATTACAGTGCACCAGCTTGGCCTGTTGAGTCTGCAGTTGAGTCCTACCATTTGTTTTACTGTTTCCCTGCACACATTGGATGTAAAAGTATTAGTGGTACAAACACAATATCAAGTTTCATATCAGTAAGGGTTATAATATTTTATAAAAATGTAAAAAACATTTTTTTTGACAAAAGTCTCATATCTCATCTTACCCTGAAAATCTCATACTGTTGCAACCTTATATGCTTATCTGTGATGAAGACTGATGCCTCACTGTCTCTCTCTGAGCGCTGCATCACTTTCTGTACTTGATGAGCCTGTAGATAACAAATCCCTTGAATATTCAAGGGAGTATGAACATGGCACGTGTCTTTGTTTGCTCTTTTGGCACGGAGTTAAGCCTCAGACACAGATGGACTCATGGTCCTCTTTTTGTTTTGATAGGTCAAAGAGAATTTACGCAAGTGTGCCTCAATAAAATATTGAAATAATCGATTAATAAGAGACTTATATATGTAGACACTCACAGTGTTGTGGGTTAATCTTAGTTTCATTTAGCTAATGTTAACTACATTTGCTCTCCCGTGTAATAACCATTCAAGTTAATGTTTGTACAACTGTTAAAAAAGCTTAAAATGAAATAGACTTTTGGAGTCTTAAATACGTGTGCTGCTTGTACAATGTTTTGTCACATAAATATAATTTTCGCTTTATCTCACAAATTAAACACATTGCACTTGACTGGAGGACTGTTTTTGCACTTGCGCTATTCACTCTCACTGAATTTACATGTTAATGATGTCATTCAAGCGACTCAAGAGCATGCCGCGGAATCAGGGGAAATTCAATGCTCCGGCACGTGTTAATACACAGCCCGTGTGACTGCAGTTTGACAAAAAATTATTAGAATTGAAATTCATCCTCTCACTGATATTCAACTTAAAAATCACACATTTTCAAAAAATCAGTTAAAAAAAGTCTCTGATAGTCACAAAATGTTGGCAGATCAACACAAATATCATATTCAAAGTAAAGTGCTTTTGCTCAGTTCAGTGGTTCTAACACTTCAGCATGGGATTGGATGCGATGAGTAAAAGGATGGTGTTGTAAGCTTTGAATGGCAGCTAAAAACACAATGTGCACCGAACAACAATCTGGGTTAGCAGGAAAAAGATCAAGACAAATACTGGTATTTTCTTTTGACAACAAACAAACCACCCATGAAGGACTAAAGGACATTTGCTGTGCTGCCAATAAATCCCCTCTGAATCCATTTCTATTTGATAAGCAAGGTAGACCGCAGGTTGCTCTTGTGATCCAACACTTTTCCGTCCACCAACACTGACAAGGCATGAGGAATCTGAGTTAGTTGTATGGTTAGCAATGGACGACTTTGAATGACAGCTCATGTACTATAAATCATGAGTGCGTATTCATATGTATGTAAACACGTACTTCCAACTGTCGTCCGTCCTCGACCTCATCTCTTTTCGTGGAATCACGGGAGCCCTCATGTCAGTGTCACTGGTCTCTGGAAGGAGCTGGGAGAGGGGAGAAAGCCCTCTAAGCCCTCTTGCAATGTCTAATGCACTGAAGCTATTGAACAGGCAAGAGGGGCTGTATTGACTTTGATCTGAATTGAGCGACTTTCATGGTCAATTTTACACAGGCCGCTAGTTCTGCGCATCAATTCACCCCGAGCCTTTTTGGCCGAGAGGAAATGAGATTCCTTCTTCACAAGGTCAACATACAGTTGACCTTGCATTGTGATTTTTGTAAAGACCGTCAATTGAAATACAGCCATTCTCACACTGTTGCCACGTATCCCACCTCTTTATTAAGTAATTCTAACATCTAGACTCATGACACTTTGTCAGATAAACACTGACTTTGAAGACTCACAGGAAGCAGGATTATGTGGCATGATATGTGCATACCTTTGTCAGCTGTTCCTTATGCAACGCAGCACTGATTTTCTTTAAAGGATAGGGCGTGCAGAAGAACTTTGACTTGAATTTGTGATGAAGGTAATGAAACCTTGCTTTGCTGCTCTTGGAGCTCACAGTGCTCATGCCGCTCATTCCTAAAACTCTCTTTTATCTTGGCTTTTTCTTGTCCCGTGGTGTAGATGCTGTGTGTGTTTAAATTATTTAGCTTTTCTTTTTAACTTTGCTCTGTTATATGAATTAAACCGGTTATTTGCTTGTGTTTCTGTATGTGAGGAAAATGAAGGAAATCATTCAGTCATTTTTTTCCAGAGCACAGCCAGTGGCTCACACTGTGTGGGGGTCTAGGTCAAGACAGTCTGTCTGATATCATACGGAATTAATATTAATATTGGTCTTATGCATGTAAAGTGATGCCAACACCTTTGCACAGTATTCGATTATTCAGCTACATGTGTCATAGTGCTTGTGTCAACATCAGGGAAAGTTTATAATAGGTTCTTGCTAATTCTAAATTCATCAAAAGTCTGTGTCACAGCCAGCTGGTTGCAAATAAGCTCGGGCAGCAGGCAGATTGCAGCGCTTGCGTGCGGAATAGCAAAAATTGATCCATGTTTTTAGCAGTGTCACTAAAAAATGAAAAATGTTTGAATCCGGCAAAATTATGGATTTAAACATTTGGAACGACCCAGGTAAACGATTTCTCATTTCATCCTGACTGCATGGGCATACCTTTGAAGATGAAATCCCTGCTGCAGGAAAAAAAAAAAAAAGTTTAAAAAAAAAAAAAAAAATAACCTTTTGATTTTTATTCCCCTTAAGGTCGACATCGGCAGTGTGGCTATGTGACCAAATGGTGCAGGAATGCTGAGCAGTGCTTGAGTTGGACTACCTCGAAGGGAGTGAAGGAAGCAGCTCAAACAGCTGCTCGACCAGCTAAACATGCTGCTGCCAACAGAACCAAGAAAAGATGAGGCGCAGTATTTACTCTGCATGGAAAAGTATAGCCTTGTCTATCAACTTATTAATAACGGAGCTATATTTTACTACAGATGTTGAGGCGTCTCTCGGCACTGTCATGGACAATAGTCTTTGTTTGTAGTTAATGTGCTAAAAGCATTTGTAATGGTTCAGTCATACTAACATCTAAAAAAAAGCCCATTTCTATTCAAAACTGTATGTCAACCATAATATTTTATCAACAGAAACCTTATTTATCTTGTCTTTTATTATATTTACGTAAGTGCAGATTTTAAAGCCTCCTTTTTAAATACGACCCAAACATCCTCTTGTAATTCTGTCATTTTCTCTGAAGACATTTTGGCCCTCAAAGAGAAAACTAAAAAGTACAAGAGCATGTCACACGCGCACACCCACACACATACACACACACAAGCCTCTGACTATATATGGTTCCAGTTAAAAAGGGGCTGTGTCATCTTGCAGCTTTTTCAGGAGCCATGTGATGGGGAATATCTCTCCCAGTGGTTCTCTTGCTAAAGAGCTTTGGCAACTGGGAGATGCAGCGGGGGTGAAGTGTAAGGATGAAATTAATTAAAAATGCAGGAGAACATCAGCAGACTCTTTTCTCAAAGCAGGCGCTCTCACGCTCTCTTCTGGTATGTGTCACATAAAGTGCATTTTCAAATGCATCGGCGCTGTACTCATTTGCCGTTACAAGCTGACCACGCTCGCTGTCGGCCATTCTGTCTGACGCTGCTGCGAGGACATGAAGTGCAGGAGCGGCTATAAAAACTCCAACACTGCCAGAGAAGTTTATGGTGGTCCTCTCGTGAGCTCTGGTGTGGATTACTCAGTGATCACCCACAGGGATGAAAAATTCAAAATGCCGAAGCTGAAACTGAGCTCTTTTCTAGTCGACTGTGAGCTTTTATCTATTTTCTCCTTAAACTTCTTAAAATGAGCTCTTGAGAAATAACCTCTGTATTGACTTGTGATCTTTCCCTTTTTTCTCACGCCAATGTTTTTTTTTTTTTTTTTGTCACTTCTAGCAAGACCCAAGAATGACCGTATTGACTTGCTGAAGAATCTGCACAGTGTCCAAAAAGATCAGTGGTCAGATTTTATCTTAGAGACACAATTAAACACCTCCTAAAATACATTTTCTAAATTCTAATCCTGTAATGTTGCTATGCCAATCAATCTCACAATCTCACTTTGTACCATAAAACCTTGAGATATTTTTAATGACTCACTGGGCGGGTGGCATGGTGGCTTTGTGGTTAGGCCTCAGGTTCGATTCCTGACCGGGTCCTTTCTGTGTTGAGTTTGCATGTTCTCTCCCTGTCTGCCTGGGTTCCCTCTGGGTACTCTGGCCTCCTCCCACCACCCAAAAACAGGCATGATCAGTGAACTGGGACCTCTAAATTGACTGTAGAAATGAATGTGAGTGTTTCTCTGTTTCTATGTGTCGGTCCAGCGACAGACTGGCGACCTGTCCTGCGTGTACCCAGCCTCCCGCTCAATGAACCCTGGGATATGCTCCAGCACCCCCGTGACCCACTGGGCACTCAGGGGCTAAACACTTGCATCATAACTGCACTTGACTTTGTTTTTATAGATGCTAAAGATGCTTTGACAGCTTTGACAAACTTGTTTAAAAAGCTGATATGGCTAATATTTCAGCAAATAACTCGTAATAACTGGTCTCCAGCACCTGAGAAACATACTTTCTGTATGAAATAGCCAACTTTGTTCACCGGCTACTTGCAAACTGTGTCTGTCTGTTGTTTGGGGTCTAGCATGTAGCATACATTAGCTTTACCAGGGTGTCTTTTTGCTGATAATAGTTGCCTGCTGCAGCTGGAAACAAGGGAATCACAGAGCAATGAGCATTTTAGAAGGACAGCATTCGTAACCATGGTAGCTGACATTATCAATCACTGTCACCTCACATGTGTTGATCAGTAATCATCAGAAATCCATAATTATACATGAAAGACAAAATCACATTAAGGGAAGCCAACCTACTGCTCATGTCGATGAACTCATAATAATTGCATAATGATACCTGATGCAGACAATGTGCATTTGAATGGATGTTCATTCTATCTTGCTTCTCACTGTGTAACACACAACTTTTCATTGTGAAATGTTTCATTTCAACCAAATAAACAATTCTTTGTCTGTACCTAAAATGTGCTAATTATGCACTGCACGGTCTCATTATGCAATGCATTTGTTCTGTTTTTTTTGTTAACTTTGTTGCACTGTTATGGCTGTCGTTCTATTTGGTGTCTGCTGGGATTACATTTGAAGCTGTCTGCGTGCCGTGTGTGTGTGTGCCTGCGCTCCTCTCTCCATCCAGGTTCCACCTCCTCCCTCTTTATGCTTGTGGATCACACCTGAATCCACTCTCCTATTAGAGCCCGGAGCTTAAAGACCAGAGGAGAGCTGCAGATTGTGCCAGTGGATTAGGTTTAGGTTAGGTGACTGCTTAGCTTGGGGAAAAAAAAAGCAAACTACACTTTGACTGTGAATCTTTGAACTGAACTAAAAGCAGTGATAAGAATCAGCCAGGTGATTTCCTCCTTTTTTGCAGAATTGGCTGATAATTATGGCATTTAATTAGTCTCAAATATAAAAATGTGGTATGTGAATGGGATATAGGCGCGCAGAGGTATCCATCCCACAGGCACGGGACAGTGACGAGCATGAGCTCAGCACTCCCTTTACACTTGCAACTGCTTAGCACTCACTTCCTCATTAAGTTGACTTTTGAGACTTTGGAGTTGGGAATAGACTGGACAGTGGCTAATGTCTCAACTCATTTGATTGGTTTGATCTCGAATCTTGTGCTGACTTTTATGACACCACTTCTTTCCAAGACACTATCCAAGAGATATACTGTCCAAAAGTGAAACTAAACCATTTTCATCGCCCGCTGGTGTCTGGCTGCAGTTTAGGTCAAAAACCTTTCGTGTGAGCAAATGGGGCAGTAGCCAAACTAAAAAAAAAACCAAAGTACACTTCACATACATTTTTTTTTTTTCCAAAGACAATTGTTCAGGCTGTCATTTTCAGTAGATCTCATCGTGCTGATGCGCGCTCAACTGTTCATTTTTCTGTCAAGTTTGGGTTTGAGTTATTTGATGCTATGAAAATCGAGTGTGACATCATGATTGAAAGCTCCCCGTGCTTGCAAGTGAGTCGGGTGGCTCCCTGGGACATAGATACTGTGTCATTACTGTGTGATGGCAGCACCTGCATCCAGGATTAAATCAGATCCCACGAATACAGTTTTATTCCTGATGGGTGAACTAAGTTCAGGAGCACTAAATCACTCCTATTGCGATGGTTCAAGAGGTCTTTGAAAACCTGCAAAATCTACAAGTTACGTCCTCTCTAAAACATCATCTCCAAAGAAACCTGGTGATTAAATGCACTAAAAAAACGGAATAAAGCAGTTTTCCACTTTTACATTTTTTTCCCCCACAATTGTCCAAGTGGGGCTGCAAGCTAAGCTGCTGCTACTATTTACTTAACTTGTTTCTCTGATAACTTAAGACACCCAATGACTGAAACGCTTAATCTGATTAAAATATATAGTTTAAAACAACCAAGATATTGAAATGTGGCTTAAAGCTGGATCACATTGAATCAATGACTTCTGGCAGACAGCCAATACAGTGATGCGTGTGCGAAGGGGCTATGATGACATTACTGACATTACAGATTTCCCTGGTTATGAAAATCTATAACATTTGGGATGCTGTAAGAACACAGCTGAAAATCATATATATAACATAAGTCTTATCATTTTTAGACATTTTAATGCAGAAATGTTAAATATTGTTATGTGCACCTAAAGGCTCTGTTGCACCAGTCGCCACACCTTAAAGTGATGTTATGATACATCGAGGAACACGTGTAGTAACGTAAGTTAACCCACTGCACGTCAGCAAAGACAAGATTTAAATGGGTCACGCTTTGAGGTTTGGTTAGATTTTAGCATGAAGCTGGGGTACATTCAACATTAAAAGGGAACATCATGCTACTTCTGCCTTTGCCTCTGAGATGAAAAAGTGAAAATCTGCACAGCCGGAGGTCGTCGATTGGAAAATGTAAACGCGGATGAATTTAGGCGGTAAATGACCTCCGATGTCGTTCTCTGATGCAAAGTGGTTGTTTTTCCTTAAATAGTTTGAGCATATTGACAGAATCTCTAAAACTGCCCATCCCATGCAGCCGTTATATTGTTAACAGCAAGAGCTATGAAGATTTGAACATTCCCTGAGATGGTGTGGGAAATGAAATCCTGGTGGTGAAATAATAGACAGAGCGGTGCTTTCCTTATCCTCTCTCTGAAGCTTTGAATTCAATCACTGCAAATTTGATTAACAACAAACCTCGTGTTGGCCCTGGGAGATTAAGTTTGGTTTAATATTTCATCAACTCTGTCAAAAGACGGTGAGGGCAGTATCGCCCATGGAGCCGGATCAATGAGCGATGTGTCACTCGCTGAGGATTAAGCTTGCAGTTTGGTCATGTGGTATTGTTTGCTGTGCTCTTTTTGTTGTCAATATCTAAAGAGCAGCGGCCTGATATTGTCCACACAAACATGCAAAGAAAAAAAAAAAAAAAAAAAAAAGTAAGAGCCTGGCTGTTACAGTGCTCTAAATCTAATCCTGATGGATTTTTTCCTTTTCTTGCGTATGTAAGCCTCACAGACCATAAAATCAGAGACTTCATTGCTAGGCAACTACTCTCTGCACAGAGATGGGGAGGGTGTTCTGTGTTTACTGTCAGAGATCTGCTGCTAGTGGGAGTGCAGCCTCTCCAAAAGAGAATAGATTAAAAATAGATAAAACAGATACCAGTCGTTTGCACAGACTTAAAACAATTCCAAGTAATTGTTGAATCCCGCAGGAACGTGTATGACTTGTTCATATTAGAGGTCTGTCCTGACTCTTATCGTTCAGTGCTCTCTTCAAACGCGGCATATTAAAGTCTCACGGCAAGAGACGCTCTCTGGATTACTGTGCTGTAAATTTACTGGACAGCGTATAGAGGGAGAGGGAGCTCTCTGGAGAATGGGAATGATGAGGTAATCATTCACCCTGATCTGAATTAATAAGGCCTCATTAGGCAGTCAGAGACTCACTGCAGCGCTGAAAAGAACCACAGTGTGGATTCACCCCATCATCTCCTCCGGTCAGATTTGGTCTCTGCAGCCCGCTCGTGCACACCGTGTTCGTTAGAGAACTCCACGTCTCGTCCATACTTTGTGCATTAGCCTGATCCGAGATGCATGGGGATTGCAGGAACAAGCTTGTGCTACATGCTCGTGCTTTGTCACAACACAGTATTTGAGAGAACAGGTTTTCTTTCAAGGGAGCTGAGGATATGAGATGATTGGATTCATTTTTTTAATGTTCAAAAGATTGTGATGGTGATTACATCACATATTTTAGACCAGTTCTCTGAAGGCTCTACCCTGTGAGTGGTGCTTTGTTTTGAGTCTGCCAATGCAAGCGGTGGTGTGTTCTGGGTCAGCGTGAGAGAGCCTGAAGCCCCCCGAATGCCCACAAAGCATCCTGTGACTCCTCTCATCCCCTTCAACTTCAGCAGCCCTTTTCTGAGGGTTCGCACCCCTGTGAAGTCAACTTGAATGTGCGGACAGCCCCATAGAAAATGGCTCAGGGAATTGATTAAATGGCCAAAGACTTCACCACAATCTAGATTTCATTACCCAGAATAAACACGTTGCATCAGGGCCTGAGCTTTTGTCTCCCTGCCAGTCAGTTTTGAAATTCAATAGATTGTAGTGGCAGATCTCTGAGGAGTGGCAGAGAGAATTGTTTCATGGAGTGGAAGCCTGTGGTTTTGGTTTTATTCCCAGGGAGTACTTGCCCGAGCAGACTGAAGGGCACTTTGGTTCAGAAAGCACCCCACCTTGCCTCAGTCTAAGTGGATGTGACAGGTAGCCATGAAATGAAAAAAAAAACAACAAAACAAAAAACAGAAAAGCAACAAAGACATGACAGTGAAAACACTGACATGAAAACCTCTGTCTGTCCTCGCTGTTCTCTCCGTCTCCACTGTACATGGGATTGCATTTGGGGCACAACCAACCAGAGAGACGAGTAATAGGAACAGTTCCAGTTTGATGCGTCTTGTTTACTTCCATTTACCTCAACCTTCAAATCAAATGGAAGTGAGGGAACAGCGCTCGGCATTAAGTCGTAGAGGTGAAATTAAATTCCATGACACATACATGAGGGAGACAGGAATCTGTTTCAACAGAGGTGTGACGAGGATTGCAGACAGAAACTTTGGGGTAAATTATTGACGACTGTCATTAACCTACTTCTGCTGTTTAGACAAAATTAGCTTCAACTAAGAATAAAGTAAGAAATTAGGGCCAGACACTTGGAGACGTGACAGAAATAAGTACAATGTGTTAAGATTACAACTTTACAATCGCTCCTTTGGCCCGTATACGGACAGATAATATGATCCCAGGCACCAATGCGATGCAACATCACAGGCTGCTTTTTTTTTTTTTTTTTTTTTTTTTTTTTTTTACGACATAAAACACTAATGTGCCGGAATGTGTACGTTTTTACTGGGGCAGATCGACTGCTGTGAAAGGAAGCCAGAAATTCCCAGAGGAGAGGTCATTTATAGGACAGAACCACACTGTCTGTCAGAGGTTGCATTGCTGAACGCAGACAGAGCAGATGTAAGGAGAGCCACTCAGAAGCCAAAAGTGAATCTCCTTAAGATCCAACGGTCACTCTGCAGGTGCAAAGATGTCAAGGGGGGAGAACTGCGAGGTAGAGTTCTAACCACGCAGAATCAATATAGACTACTGTAATCATGTTACTTTTCCTGCATTGGAGTGTTTCAATGGACGTAATCACATATTGATCCACAAGGTAGCATGTTGCTAACAGTCGTCACCCTTATAAACCTGCAGTATCTATTGATTGATTTTATATTGTGTTATATAGCCTTCAGGTCATGTGTAGAAATTCTGGAGAAAGCAATGAACCAACTAAGAGAAGAATACGCTCTATTACCGGAGAAGAAGTACGATTTCAGGATCCAGGAGAGTTGCGTGAAAACATTGTTTTCATAACCATGTTTGTCCGTTAACTGCGGTCTTAGCTTAGCTTAGTGCTAACGCTGAAAATGGAGAAAAATGTTAACCGGGCATGTCAAATTAAAAGACAATCTGCAATTAACAGTTTAATTAAATGTATTTGTATAACATCAATTCATAACAAATGCTACCTCACTTTTCACATGGAACAGGGTTTGGACTTTATTTTAATTACACACAGCACGTCTAAAGCTCACTAATTACCACATCACAAAACAGAAATCAAAGAATGTGAGTTTTTCAGTTTATGAGTTATATGGTGAGTTATTTCTTGACTGTGACCAGAAACGTCCTGGAGTTCCTGCTGCCTGGCAACTGCTCGGATCAAAGGAGCCTGGCTTATAATCACCACAAAAAAATGGTGAATTTCCAGTTTTGTAACAAGATATAACCTGTTATATGCACTTTAGAGGTGCTGGTAGGAGGTTTTTTTCACCTTTTGGACAGAGACAGGCTAACTGACCACCGCGGTGTCCAGTCTGTGCATTGCTAAACTAACTCTCCACCAGATAGTGAACACAATTTCTATTATTGTCAAGGTTTTGGTTCTAAAAAAGACGTGCGTATACCATGGATCACCTGCGCCAGACCCAAGCATTGTCACCTAAATACAGCTGGGTGACCCGTTAGTCAGGTGTTGGTCTACCATGTGCCCCAAGAACAGCTGCCGTGCTCCTTTTCATAGATTCTTGAGTAAGACGTCCCTCTTCTGGTAATTTGATGACGATATTCTGTAGCACTATACAATCCCCCACAGGTAATCAACTAGTTTGAGATCAGTGACTGAGTAGCATAGCACATTTTCACACCCATCAAACCATCTAAGGTGCCCCTGTGTCCTATATGGAAACCCTTGTTATGTTTCTGTTGTTATTTATTTAGAGTTTGTCTTTAATTTGCCAACAGTCTCCAGTTTTAAGCCAGTTAGCTTTAGTCGTCGCTGTCAGACACCTAGTTTGTATGAGGAACCTAATTTCTGCTCTGTTTCGCAGTTTCTTAGCTGGAAATGAGGTGGACTATAATCCTTCTGTCTAGTAGTTTACCTCTTTTGCACAGCAGACAAATGTGCGGCTTGAGTTGGACCCGTTCATAAGAGGCAGCTGTCGCGGGTTACTCTTTGGTGGAACTCTTGGCGGTGGAGCTCCCCTCACTGGTGACTGAGTGCACTGATGTCAGCCCAGGTGTGAGTCAGAGTATGTTTCTTTCTCGTTAAAAGCTCATTAAAACTCTTTGAAAGCCCCTGAAACCTGATAAACCCAAGAATTGCATTACAGAATTACACTGAGTAATTACCAAATAAAAGTTTAAGTTTCCCCCATCTCCCTCCGTATAAACACACTCCCACACCTGCACGCTCTCTGTTTCTGTCTTGTTTAGGCTAAATAACTTCACGTCAAACCAAGGTCAAATCCTGGAGGAAGGCTGCGACGGAGCACTGACACGTGTTTGATCTCGCATCTTGCGTCTTTCTGAATGGAGTGCTTTAAAAGACGCTTGACTCCGAAACACAAACGACACAAACCGGGAAAGTGAGCAGCACCTGGTCAGGTAAAGCTTGAGTCACCGGTAATGATGAGCATTTCTTTGGAAACCCACCCACAGAAGAGCTGTCCACGCTGCTCCTTAAATAACCACAGTTAAGTATGCATGTCGTTCCAGCAGCTTTGGAATACAGCATTAACACGGAAAGGTCACAGGGAGACGAGGCATGTGGATGTGCATCGATATAGAGCCATTAGTCAGGCCTCTCCTGAGAATTCTCACTTAAATATAAAGCCTCCTATGTGACAAGCGACCTCACCAGCATGAACTCCCCCTTCAAAGCTGATGTGTCTCTTGTGATACACGACGCCCACGGATCTCAGCAGAATGTGGGGAAGCAGCAGGCCCTATTGGTTCCTGCAATTTGCCCTAATGGTTTTACATACCTCATTCAGTGAAACAGTCACTTTGATTTACCTGAGTGGAGCAGGCAGCCAGGAGGACATTGAGATTCCAGCGGATGGGCGCCGTGTACAACAGCGATAAATAATCCAGAGGGTGTGTTTAACAGATAAATGGCTTTTTGCTTGAGTGCCGCCCCTCCTGCGTGGAATGTGTTGGGCCCGGAGGGGCTGCCGTCGTTCCGTCCTACTCTGTATACTGTTTATGCTCACCACCTGCAGCTTTAATGCTCAACTGCGTGTTTCCTTGTTCCACTCTTGAGACCGTTCAAGTACATCCTAAAAAAAGTCTGACCTACCGACACGACACACAGAGTTAATAAAAGTTGCTGCAGTGTACTTGCTGCTCTGAACTTGGAAAATCACTTCTCCCCAGGGTTGTCTTCTCAATTTCACATCAGGCATTAAATGACATCAGTTGAACTTTTATTTCCTTATTGATTGCAAGACAAGAAACCACCATTTCATGAATACAAAGAAAGATTGAAGTCCACTGAAGCTGCCTAGTTGATGATCAGAAATCACACGACCTCCTGGTAATTGCACGCTTTTTAAAATGATAAAACATTCATTCTTGTAGGAAATTGTCAGACTTCTTGTCACTTATCAAAGGCAATTTTCCCCACAATAAGCACAGGGCACTGTAAAACTGCTCCGATATGAGCTGAGTGATGTGTTTTGCATTTTCAGTTTAATCAATGAATAATTCAGTCTCTTGATTGATCACCTTGCTAAAGCTGCACCAGTCCATCCAGAGAAGCGTCCGACCATTACTGACTTTTTAGGGCTGATTGAACATCAATACCAGACAGTTTAAACAATATTATGACAAGGTTTATGACACTTGACATTAACAATACGTTCTGTTCTAACAGTACAGTACTATAGCCATGCTAGTAGCTCTGTGAGGGCTGGACTTCGACAATATGCTTTCAATGACAATGTTAACATGTAGATGTTTTAAAGGTATAATATCACAATGTTCAAGTTGTCTCCTAATGTTTGTTAGCCCTAAACACAGAAAACGGCCGAACTGATGGGAATGTCTTTAGGTTTGAGGGTATTTATCCAACACTAGTCCGGATACTTTGCTCAAAGTAGTGCTAGTGCTTGTAATGTGGGCTCTTGTCAGGACTCCTGTTCCTGAGTGCTCGCTCTGCCTCCCCCCACCAAACACACAGCCAGTAACTTACCTTGTCTTTCACCGGTTTTCTAACACAAAAACACACGCACATAAATACTTTCTGATGTTGAGACGCGTTTCCCTGGGCGTTGGATCACAGTTCGTTCTCACAGATTTAGTCCAGAAATGGTATCAGAGCTGCAACTCAGTTCAAATGTTTCTTTCATGTTCAGCCCTCATAGGTGTAAAACATCCTGCAGAATAACAGTGACGCAGAGCTTGAGCTCCTGCTGAGGAACCTGAGAAACCCTTTCTCCAGTTTACAATTAAAAGTTCAGCGTGCTTTGTGTTCAGTCTTCATAGATCTTTTTCAACTGAACGTGACGTGCAGTTTGTGTTAACCTGCATATTTTTGCTTCTTGTGTACTGTCAATGACTAAAGAGTGTAGGTACAGTGTGCACGTAGCTATTTTAAGCGCCGGCTCGGATCCAAAATGTTCCTTCCCAAACAAGTGCAGAGAGGAGGCCAAAATGTGCTGCTGCTCTCCTTCCATCTGAGGTGCAATATGTGGTTCGGTTCCACCGGACAGCTGCTGCGTAGATCCTTGCTCTTGTGTCACTAAATGGTCTACCATCACAGCCCTGCACTGAGCGGTGGACACCTCGTTTTAAGGCTTCACTCTTCGGAACTTCCCCCTTTCCCAGAGTCTCTGTATCTGCAAATGTGTACATACATTCAAAGCCAGTCTAAGTGAGTGAATGATATACAGTAAAATATATTTCATATCTACCTTAGTTTGTTCTGGTCGTCTTTGCTTTGTAAAACTGAAATAATGTAACTACAGCGGCTCCAAGGACAAAAGAATCTCATCAGGGAAAACACATGCAGGAAGGAAGGCTATCTGATAGACTGCAGTTATTCTATTTCTTTTTATAAAGGTATTTTATATGAATTTATAGTATGATCTATAAACATCTGTGCACTTTTTCAGCAAATGTTCCTCTGCAACAGGGATAAATGGTGCATCTGTTGGGGGCTTCAGCAGTGGAATAATATGCATTTAGTGCCCTCATGAGAATTTACAGCAGAAGGACGGCGTACATGGGATTAACTCACAACATCTTATAAGGGCAGCATACTCCAGATCCAATTTGCGCTTACATTCTGGGAGTGGGAGGTCAACATACAGAGCTGCATGTGAAATAACAACGGGCCTTATGCGAGAACATTTTCATATTCTTGTCCCGAGTCGCTTGTATGAGCAGCTGGATTCACCAAACCCTCTTTACGGCACAAGGACATCAGACAACTGCAACCTGCTCATGATGAAATAGGCGTGTTCTTAGATTTTATCATTAGTATAACCTTTGCTTTCAAATTGTTACATCATCAACAAAAATGTCACACGTGTACTGAAAGAACTTCACACAGCTGAGCTTTGCATCTTGCTGTCAGAAATCAGCACGTGAAAATACAAATCTGCAATTATAGAGAGAGAGAAAGAGTAATAAGGGTGGCACTGTGTTTGACGAGGAGTGCAAAGGACTGTCATAACCATGAAGTGACACCTGTCATAACTATGGAGTAATCCTAATGAATGTTTATGGTTTTTTTTTTTGATCAATTCAGCCAAATTCCCATTAAAAATGACATAAATAAACCAACTGACGACAGTGATAAACATTAACCAAGATTAAAATCAACCGCTGCACGCTCTAGATTTATTTACCTCTGGTATCTTCTAACAAAAACACCTCACATGTCTGATGACATGACATGACATGATTTCTGTCGCGTGTCATGTCAGTCTTATGGATGTCCCTTTAAAGTGGTAATGTATTCATTTGCAGTCTTTAATTCATTCTCTCTTACTTGATGTAAATTGCTATAGATTATGAGTTAAACATTTGTATGGCAGGTCACAAATTTTTAGTTTAAAAATCAGTGAATTTCTCTTATTAGGCTTTTAAGTACAGACATCTTCATGTGACTGGTTCTTGAGTGAGTTTCTGTAACATTTGAATTTCTTCTCAAAAATGAAAGATGTCAGCTGCTTCCCGTCTTTGTCCTAAGCTGGGCCAAACATGTCCGGGTCTGGAAATGAAACCACTGTTGCTGGGCCGATCTGCTTTTTCGAAATGCTCGCTCTCAAATATAGTCAGAAGACCTGCCTTCAAGTTACTAATTCAAGTTGCTGTTAATGGTGAAATGATGCTCAGTGAACCTGCACATTAAGTCTCCCTTGTCATTAATTAATATGCAGTGCAGATCAATCCAAACTACAGTCAGAGTTTAATGAGTGATTGTTGGTTGGCCTGTTGTAAAACAAATTTATTTTGGAATGGCCTCAACAGCCACTTATTGATGAGAGCTTGTTGTTTTCATACGGGAGTGCTTGACCTTGTTAAGTGCTCGGGGAGATGCGATGGGGAACGAGGGTAATTGTGTTTCACTCACTCAACTCATGCATTCACCCGTGCATTCATCATGCAGCCATCCACCTGTTCACATCACGGCTCGGCTGCGTTACAGCAGCACAGCGTGGCCTGAGCTTCAGACAGCCCCTGAGCAAGATACTAAATTCACAGTATGGACCTAAGAGAGGTAAATTGACCTCTGACGTCCCGGTGGAAGTCAGAGGTCAGTGGCAACAGGAGTCCATGGAAGTAAACCACGTTTAGCAGATACACTTGCTGCATTTGATTACTCATGTTTAGTACTTTTTTCTACTGTTCTCAGAGGGCTCCATTTATTTTGGCGAGCATCACTTCCTCCTTGTTTAGTCAGTTACGAGAAAGAAGAGGTCCTGCAGCACCGTTCCAACGAGCATTAACAGGAAAAGATGGAAACGGTGGCTGTGAGAGCGCCACAGGATAATTCTAGTGGGGATAATGGGTCCATTTTCTCAGTCGGACCAGCTATTTCAATAAAAATAAAGGTTGTACGGTGTGAAAACAACCGCCAAAAGTTCAATAAATCAACACAGGCCGGTCAATGTCAGCGATGCCGCTCCAGGTTGCACATTGCAAACATCACAAGATAAGGCCTGCGTGATGTCTAACTGCAGCCAGGGGTTTCTCATGTTTGATTGCTGTTCCATTTCATTTTCGCAGCAGTAAACAGCTGATAAGATGAACACAATTTCTCAAGTTTGCCCACCAATCTTTTGGAGAAATAACTAGGTTGGAACTATCTGGAACGGGAGAGAAAAACAATCACGCGATGAAGCCTTGCAACGAGGCCAAACACGTTGATGGAGAAGGCATGTTCCTCTCCAGAGCAGGTTTATTAATATGTAAAGCTCATGTAAATGCAGGATCTGTCACTTGTCACTTGAGGGGGAGCAAGAGCACCAGCAGAGTGGCTTTTTTGCATCTGCTGGAGTTCCTCTCGTTCCATCAGGGCTTTAGTTGGAGGAAGTGAGACAGACAGACTTTTTTTCTGTTATCAGCTGGCAGTGATATTATTTATTCCCCTCATTTAATTGCCACCCACCCACGCACTGTGAAAAGGATAAGACCCACGCGTTTGGAGCACAAATGGGTACGTACCAACTTAAAACCGAATTTCAACAATTTGCAATGATGAAATTGTGAAGACCCGTAATTAATTATACACCAAATTGTTTTCTGATGCGCATTAAGGTATTTTCCTTGTGGTAATGCAACAGATGAGCGCACTTAGTCTTCCACGAGAAGCCTCCAGCTGCAGATCAGGATGTAGTACGGCACCACTGGTATTGTTTTTTGTGGGGGGGAGGGGTCGGGGTTTGCCAGTTTTGTTACCCAAACAACAAATACTATTACGTAACGCTCAGCTGGAGAGATATCACAGAGTCCCTTGGTGTACAGTCACGTTTTCTCATTATGAGTGGAGGGCTGATTTGAGGCTGTCCCCCAACTCTAACTGAGGTGGAGCAATAAATTTAATGCCAAGAATTATATTACTATGAAAATATCCCTCATCACAATACGGAGCTGTAAAATGAAGCTCTGTCATTTGAAGCACTAATAGGAAAAAAGGTACGAGCAATTAATTCATACAGGGAGTCTGCTTCTGTAAGATTAATACTGTCACAGCATGGACACAAGGTTTATACAGTTATTGTTATGTAACCAACAAACGGCCATATGATAGCGGGAGGCAAGGTTACAGCATTTGTTAAAACTCATGTTATATAAATTATGTCATCAATTTTGAATTATTTACTTAACAAGTGACTAATGACCCACTGAAATAACTAGATTGCTTGTTACATTTCTCTTTATTACATACCCCTGGTCTGTCATAGATCCCTTCCAACCACTGGAAGGTTTCAACATCCAGATCTGCATTTCCTGTGCGGGATTTAAAGGCGGATTAAATTTAATTTTGACCTAAATTGGTCATGGTTTTGGAATTTTGATACCAATCTTTTATTTTCTTGACTTGTGACTTTTTGGTTATTTCCTGTTTTATTTTGAAAACCCTTTTCCCTTGCGTGTCAGTTTGTTTCCTGTGTTTAATTAGTTCATTCGTTTCACCTGCGTCTTGTTTGTCTGCGCTCCCCAGTCTGTTTAAGTTGTGTCACTTCCTGTGTTGATTGATTGTTAGTGAGTAGATGTGCCTTAGTCGTTCCTTGTGTTCCTCCTTGTGTTCCTTGTGAGTTTTTACCCTAATTGGATTTTTGCTCGTTCATGGACGTTGCTTTCTGCCTGCTCCTCTTGGATTTGTTCACTCTGTTTTATGGACTGATTACCTGGTTTTCGACCTTGTTTCCGTGTTTGTACATCTTCAACAGAAATTTCCCTGGTATTTAGAAAACAGTGATTTCTAGTTTTAGTCATATTTAACTCATTTTTACCTGTCACACTTTTGGTCAAAGACGTCTCAAAATAACATCACATTTCACTTTTTCTCTTTGAACTTATTCAAGTCGACTAATGCAGGTATCAGAAACTGTAATCAAAGTGACAGCATCAGGTGCTGAAGTGTGAGTGTGTGTTTGTGTGTCTGTATCAGAGTCTGTGAGAGAAGAGGGGGAATGTTGAGTAGCTTTTTTTTTTTTAAAGCTATCATTAACCTAATAAACACTGTTTCTGTTGCTCTGACCTTCAGCTCAACATGCCGTGATGAGACCGGTCTTGCTAAAGTAATTGGTAATATCTTGGAATTTGATCATGTTGCAAAGTTAGCCTGGCACTCGGGGAGCACAGACCTGTATGTACAAGCGCTTTGTTTCCTATCTGTCTGGATAAATTCATCAGAATTATTTCAGATTGTTGTTCATCATGTTTCATCATCTCAGCCGTGCATTCGTTACATTCACATACATTTTTTAAAACAACACACTCATGCTTATATGTATAAATACTCAGACTGAACCACCATCATCAACATGCCAGCTTGTTGTCAGACATGTTGTTAAACTGTATGTTAACAAAGTATGAATGACTTTCACAGTCACTATCTGCTCATGCTCCCAAACTTTTCCTAATAACTCTGCTGTAGGTTACTGCAGACAGCTCACATTTGTATGTGTCTATGAGTATAATTAGTTGCATGATAGATGTGTAATCCATGAAAAATTGATTTTATACTTGTGCCGATGTTACAACAATGAAACCTCTGTCCCTGAGAGCGTCATAATTACTGCTTTTTGAATGAAGTTTGAGCAAGTATGTGTTTAGTCTACCACAGAGGTTCACAGGAGGCACATACAACTGGCTGTTTTAGCGCTATTAACCAACCAACTACTGGATTTTAAGATGTATGCATTTATTCTGCCATCTTATTTTGAAAAATTTAAATTGAAAACAACAATATTTACAACCCGTATGAACATCTGACTGCTCCTTTTACCTGTTTTTAGTAAATACTGTGGCCAAAGAAGTTGGATTGCAACTGATGGAAACGATGACCAGAGGTGTGAGCACAGGAAAGAAAACAATCAGGTTTCACCACTAAGTCTCCAGTCAGGAGAAGGTTCATGAAATCGGCTTGATGCTTTGTGCAAAACAATAGTATTAGTAAGCGACCTCATCAGAGACCAGTCTGAACATAATTAATTACTGCGACCTATAAGCGAAGCTTTACTGATGAGAGCTGGGTTGAAATAATTGATTTTCTGATTCAAATCAATTTCATTTGAATTCTCTGCCAAAATCTGAGATTGATCTTTTGATATATGCTTTTCCCTGCTGATGCATGAAGCTTTAACCCCGTTCAAGGGCGCAGGATTCATTTCAGAAGAGCGGGGGCCAGAAATTATTGTCGCATTAATGAAGAGGTCATCGGCCTTTATCTGTCATTCTGTGAGCTAGCTGGATCTGATTATATGCTGCACACGTGAGCCTGAACAGCAGCGCACAGAGAAATGGAAGTTGTTCTTTATTGAGAAGTTTGAGGTGTGCAGCCTGTCGCCTGCGGCTCTCCGTCTAACAGCTCACTGTGACTGCTCCCTCTTGTTCCATTACTACCTGCAATATTTCAACCTGATCCGCCAACAAACCTGACCCCTGTCTCGTTTAATAGATGCCTTTTAAATGATCAATGCTAATCTCACATTGTATTTCTTTGACAGCTTCATAATAAAAGGCAACTCAGGTTTTGGCAGTTTAAATGTTTTAAATGTGAAGCTGCAGCAGTAAGAACTGTTTGGTTTTCATGAGCAGTAACATACACAGCAATACCCCATTTTTAATCCTGAAATGGTTTTGCTCTTACATTTTTAAAGTACATTGATATTTGCAATAATGCACGGGGCAAAAGGGTTTTTTGTACAAGTCACAGCAATAGTTGTTGAGGATA
This sequence comes from Datnioides undecimradiatus, assembly GCA_008933995.1. Classification (NCBI taxonomy): domain Eukaryota; kingdom Metazoa; phylum Chordata; class Actinopteri; order Lobotiformes; family Datnioididae; genus Datnioides; species Datnioides undecimradiatus. The sequence continues at coordinate 606,314 of WARS01000068.1, forward strand.
TTTTTCATATTCAAACAAAATTTGCATTGTAGCATGTTAACATCCCCAACAAATCTGTATTGAACTGAACCAGGACGTTGTGAATCAAAATTGCCACAATTCCTGAAATCAGTGGGTGGTTAATATTTAGTTGCTGTCCTTGTGTAAGTGCAAGCATTGGTCAGTAGCGTAATAGAGCTAACATAACAGTTTAGACTAATAAAGCTAAACCATATGTTTTTCGTTTCCTAGCAGATGATGGCAGATGAGCCTTGAGCCAACCAATACCCAACCGCCTACACAGAAACAACACGGCAAGGTTGAACTAAGACCACTGGACTTATCCCCAGGGGGGCGGACATTAATTAAAGCAAGTACTGGTGGAGCAGCGGCCTGATTTATGTTTTGTTTTCCTCATTTTCCTCATTTTGTTTCCTTCCTTCCACAGGCTGAGTCGAGCTGCCACATGCATTCACCCCAAGAGGTTTCAAATTTAAATACACCCCCAGTTTTCCGTGTCCACCGTGCACCATAATAAGTTTTTGTTGTTTTTACGGACGCATACTTGAACAAAAGAATTTCCAGCGTGAAATCAGAGTGATTAGCACAATCAGACCTTAACTGAAAAGCTTGGTGTGTTGAATTTTCGAATGCATCATTTTTATTATATTCAGAAACACTGATTACATGCCCTGGAGTAATATTTGAGAATAGACTTAAAACTTTACCATGAATCACTTAATGATTCGAAAGACTTCAAAGGTAAAATGAAAATCGGTCTCTGGAGGAGTCTTGATGCCATTAGAAGTTGCACAAAATCACGGCTGAATGGCTTCACTCCTTCATAATGTCAAAGTTTCATTCTTGCGAAGGGGTTTGCAGAGTCATTCGCTGATCTTAATGCCATAATGGTCACAGTGAGAAATGGATTGTTAAATAGGGATTATCAAGGTACTGTGATAAATCCTGGGCCACGATTCAGCTGGGAAACTTTCACCTCTATGTAACCTGCACCTAAGTGGGGAACATTGATTTGCTATAAAAAGGATCACATAGTCTCCCAGATACTTTTTTCCCGCTGACCAGACTGTAACATGTGTAAGAGACTCCTTTTTAGGGTTCACTGGACACATTCACCGATGTTTGACAGTCAGTACGTTCTCCTTTTCTAGAGGACAGAGAGTCTGAGTGTAGGTGCCTTTTATCCTTTTTGCTCCGCTTGTGGCTGGGTCTATGGAAGGAGATGTCAGTCTGTTGGTTGTTCAGTTTCTTTGTTCATCCAGGACTCTCATCCAGGCCAAGACGTCGTGATATCTTTTGGGCAAATTCTCGTAAATTTCAGTGTGGCTATTAATGGCCAGCATGGGATGATTCAGATGAACCCTTCATCTGCCATCAGCATCTGACTCAGTGTTTCCTTCAACCAACCATTTCCAGTGTATCTTGAAATACATATCCCTGATGATGAATCTAAATGTGGTGGTGATCACCTGACTCTCTTGCACCACATGTACATTATTGTCCCAAGAGTTTCATTTCCATCTTGGAAAGTCTGTGAAAAACAAAATAATTGTCTTTGAACTAGGTTCTCCAGAGGATTAATCAAAAGCCTCAGATGCACGTTGTATTTGCAACAAGCAGCATGCTAACACACTAAAATAAAATGGTAACGTTCTAAAATACTGAAACCTGCTTCATCAGCATCAGCGTATCACATTGTTGCCACGTGGCCATGCAGACGCTAGCTTAAAGAATGGCTGTAGACTCTTTTCAATCATACATGTACACACGATTGGCTGTGACTGGTGTCACATGACTGTGAGTATACAGCGTAATGGTTGCTGAACGAGCCCGGTGTGGACATTAAAGCTGCTGATGTGCTGTTTTTGCATGTTGGCAGCCACACACGGCAGCAAAAGCAAAGGTTTAAATCTTGGCGACCTCACTAATGAGACATCAAGAGAGTTTAGCTCTCTGTGCACTTCTCAGACCTTTAGTCTGTTCTTAATTGGCGATGAGGGTGGAAGTGGTGATCAGATTAACTCTAACCATGTCTGAAGACACTTTTCGATTTCACACTGAAATTACAGTTCATGGCTTCCTGAGAACCAAGAAAAATCCCCTCAAGTTACCATATCTGATACCAACATAATAATAATGAGGGAACATCCACAACACCTAAATTGGGAGAATGGGACCCTCTCAGTTTCATTTCACTTTTGCTGCAGCCTTCAGGGCCTCCACAATAAAATTGACATCGGTGGAAGGAATGAATTTCCAACACAAAAATGTGAAGTTATTTGTTTCAATATGCACAATGAAAATATAAAAAAGTTTTACATTCCCTACAAAAAGAGATCTCTGAATATTTTATAGCTCAAAAGCATTTTGAGCTCCGACATATAATTGGAAACCTAGACAATGCATACAGACAGTAAACATACAGACATTAGAGTTGTAAAAACCTCGGACTCCTGGGCATAAAGGGTAGCGTCTAAAACAGCTCTGTTCGCTTTAAAGACACCCCATATATTGTGCGCAATCACATTGAGTATTTAATTGTGTCTTAAATAATGCAGTTAAACTGCAGCCCGCTCTTGTGCCAACTACCATAACCCTCCGCTGTGGATAAAATGATTTGTTCAATTCTTTATGAGCGATGGGAGGGAAAGCGGAGACTACTGGAGACTATAGGCTTATGATAAATGAAATAAGCTGAATGCATTTCCATTTTGAGCAGACCGAGATTCAAACAGACGATTCAATAAAACTGACCCTCGGAGACTGGCCTCAGTGAAATTGGAGTCACCATTAATAGAGGTTAACGTTCTTGAAGCAATTATAAGGAAACACAATTGCGACGGTCATACCCGAGCATCATAATCCGATAAGGAGATGTGGAATATGCTGATATGATGGAATATACATTTTCAAGGTTATGAGAGAACATTAGGCGAAAGCCTGAGGAGAGAATGAAAGGAGACTATAACCAAGTGGACTTCAAAGAAATCACAGATAATCAAGGTGAGTCCCAGTGCAGGCAGCGACATGTAATTGCTTGTCATTAAAATACGCATTACAGCCACGGAATAAGCAAGCGCTGTTGATAACTGAACTCCATTTGTGTGGCCCTGTTTAATGGATTTTGTGGCACTGATAAAAACGTGTGTTGGTCATGAAGGATTAATTACCACCCACAGCTGAGAAGGCCATGTTAGAAAAAAAGGCTACCAAACAACTGTGTCTTTTGTTAGTGGGAGTGTTTATAGAGCTTTAAAGAGTCTCACTTTTAACAGCGGCTGCCCTTATCTAGAGATTGTCACTTCATTACTAGCTGTCCTGCACACAGAAGCAGAGAGGTTCCTCAAGGGTGCTTAAGTTATGGCACTGGTCTACACTGAGCAGCAGTAATTTAAAGAAACCTGACACTTCATATGCATCACCCTTGTGTTGTCTTTTCAAAAGATCTATCATATTATATAATGCTGGGAGTTTTCAGCTCGCTCTTTTGCAAAGGATGGCACCTGCCATCAGCCTGGATCATGGGAGTCATGGGAGACAAATCTGTCAAAATATACAAAATGTCAGCTTATCAAACTTCTCCTGCAACTTGATCCACACCTCTGCTGTTGACTTGTATGTTTGAGACTGTCCTCCCAGGAATAACAACCAAATCACAAAGTGCCCCAAAATGACATATGCTCACCTTCAAGTGACACAGCGGAGAGATGGGACAAGTAAATCCAGGACTTTAAAACAGCTCATTTCACATTTCCAGATTTCCTGCAGTATTCATTTTTAACCCAAACCAAATATCTTCCAGTTCGTCCTAATGGGTTTGGCTGGGGTCAGGAGTTTTGCAAGTTCTTTCACACTAAACCGAGGGAAACATTTATTAATGGACCTGGCCCTGTGCATGTGGAGCATTGCCATATGGAAAGGGAGCGGACATTCACAAAACTGTTGTCACAAAGTTGAAACACAGTAAAATATAATTTTGAGATGAGACACTGAGACCAGTTGGTAATAAAGAGCCAAGCTCCCAACGTAGAAGTACACAAAAGTACATGCACTAACTTTTGGCAATATAAGAATAACTGTAAGGCTTTGCCAACAGTGGCATACTTGAATGATTAACAGATTAACAGCACAGAGGTGGATTGTGCTACATGAGTGGTTTCTAGGGACATGTTGTAATTGTTGGTCCATTGTAATCCAGTGTAACTGATGTGAATCCAAACTGACTACAGCTGCCATCCCTCATGAGGGTGTAAGCTAGAAACTTTTCACAGCCACCTTTTAAGGATACTTTAATACGTGTGCTTATTTGATTAACTCTGAAAGTCTCTCTTTCCAGCAGAGTGAAAAAAGCATTAAATGCTATACAAAGTATGTTATGTTAAAATAAGATGTTATACATGACTTCAGTGTTGCGGTTATCCAGACCAGTGAATAGAGTGAATAAAGGTGATTGCCATCTACTTAAGATTTCTTGTTTATGAAAAGGTTTTAGTTCTTGAATTAAATTGTGAATAGTGATATTAGTGCTCATGCATTTTCTCACTGGTATTATTTAAACTAAATTACCCTAATTATATATTAAATATTTGCAGGAGGAACCTCTGGCAAGTCCAAGGACCCCTCTTTGAGAACCACTCCCACAATAACCCCTGCTACAATAATCTATTTTTGCTGAAAGCGTATGATGCCAGCGTGGTTTATTTTTCTCCAACTTACACGCAGCTGAATTGGATCGTGATGTATGGTACATTATGTACACTGAGTCGGGCAAAGACAGGCGCCAGAGCTGTTGAAAAACAAGGACACCGCAGCACAGAGGGCGAATTCCTCCACAGTTGGCTGTTCCGTGGCTCAGGGCATCAGGCAAACATCTGTTGAATGTATTAAGATCGCAAACTGAGCCAATTACCAGAGAGAAACACAGCCCCTGGTCAGTCTGTCCTCAGCCCATTTCTGGTCAGCTGTTGATGGCTGCGGCTTGCTTCCATCTTCCTCCCTCTTGCAGGCGTGATTGGCTGAGTCTGGTCCAAGGACGGGGATGTGGAGAGCTACAGCGGCAATAAAAAGCCAACCTGACTGACTCATGTTGTTTATAAAGGAATCCATGCTGGAGTGGGTGTGAGGAGGTGGACCTCTTTGTTTATGTGTGTATGTATGTGTGTGTGTGTGTGTATTGTGTTTAATCTCTGGCAGCTATTTAACATCAATATATTCATATTCAGATATGTGCTTCCAACCACTGGGTTCTTTTAAGGCTCTTCTCTCTCTATTGGTGGCTTGATCTGGAAGGAGAAGGCAATTATTTTTGATTGGACACAGATAAAAGGCTTTGCTAAATGGGTGTGTGCCAGGTCTGTTCTGCACTGTGTGGTGGTTCAGTGGCATCAATACCGGATTACAATTATGGCAGGACTTAAGGTGACAGACCAGTTATTTAGATGATGAATACGTAAATATCAGAAATAAGTGTGACAAGGTTGGATCAGGCCACTGAATACTGGTAAAAATGGCAAATTCGAATGACATTGCAAAAACATTGCAATTAAACCACTGTCACGTTTGAGGACCTGAATGGAAGGTGTCTCAGCCTTTCATGCTGAGCTGCGATGGTTGCTAATTGCTTGTTCTGCCTCCTCACAGCTCCACATAGGCTCCACTTATTTGCTATTTTGATACCTATTGGAGCTTTACAATCTAAATTTAGGCAATGTTAAACAATACAAAAAACATATTGGTAAGATATAACTAAAATATCTTATAGCCTTTTTTTAAGGTGTTGTTCCTATAAAGTAGTATTATCTTCACTGTATTAGAAGACATAATAGTGGCACACTGTCCACCCTAAAATCTAAGGCAAAATGTCTGTTCATGGCTAGATTGCCATGACCTTTGCTGTGCATATTCACGGTCTGCACAGGATGACTCAGAATCAATTAGCTAATTTTTGGTAATGTGCAACTTTCAGGTCATAATTCCCTGACACTTTGGACCATGAATAGCTCTGTTGAAAAGTAGAAAATGGGTTTATGTTGATTCTGTTCTGGCTGCTCGTGGATTATGCTTACTATTTCTGGCTATATCTGAGCCACAAATGTGTGAAATATCAATAGATGTAACAGATTTTCAGGATTTTACAAGGTACATTCCTGCTGCCAAGAGGAGGAACCACGTCGTCTTGGACATACTGTGCCCTAAGCTCTCAGTTCCAAGTCAAAGAGTCAAGTTGTAGATAGAAAATCTCATAACAGAAGGAAACATACTGAGAGTGATAAACCAGACCTGCATTCTGCCAGGGACCTTTGTCATGTAATTGTCATCTTTCAGCTGTCTGCTATTTTTGTCTGGTGAAATTCATAAACCAGCTTTTGTTCAATGTTACCTGAGCAGGGCCTTACAAATTATGACTTTGTCCTTCAAAATCAAAGGCAGATGTACCAGAGCGTTATTATACTGCACAAAAATGGTTGGTGCAGTGTTTACCCCTGAGACTGCTGTTTGTATCCTGTTTCATACCAACAATCATAAATGATTTGTTTTAAGTCTGACTACAATCTTTCCCTGACCTTAAAGTCACACAACCAAAATTACTAGTTTTTAATAATAATAATAATTGGCTATTCAGAGCATTTTTACACTTTTGTTTTGTCAGAGATTTGGTTGTGTTGATTTAGTAATGGCAAAGCAGCGGAGAAAGAAGAGGAAGAAAAGTAATGCGAGGCGTAATGTCAGATGTCAAATGAGGGTAGCTTATGAATGGGCATATAGCTTGTGGACTTAGCTAACATTACATAGATGGCTTAACTAAAGTCAACATTGCTTTTAGCGATGTGAAGCTGACATAGAGGCAATGCTCTGTATCACAGTCAGAAACCCAAAACGATTTGAATTTAGTCTGGAGGGCTTGTTTGAAATAACCGTTTTAGATTTTTAGTGACCAAATATAATAATCACAAGTCATTAAAATGAGAATCTTTGTCCTTTTCAGCCTACCGGGGCTGCTGTTAGGATTTGTATGTTGCATCCTGATAGGAAAGTTAAACAGCATCAATATTTAAAACCTCAATCCCACTGTGAAAACAACACATACAAAATAAACTCGAGTAAAAACCCATGAAGGATTACTCTGGTGTTACACTACATCTCACTACACCCAGTGCCATTTAAAGGTGTCAAAAACTATGCAGGACTGTAAATGTAACCTACATTTGGCCACCTGGACTGGGTGTTTGATTAGCGGCTTGGTGTTTTCTCCTCTACTTAGTGCTGTGATGTGCGGCAGCAGTGATTCGCTTTAAACTAGCCCAGCAGACCTCCAGGTGGCTTCCCTTGGTGCCTTGCTCTATTTCAGTCTCCACAGGCTACTCCATTATTCTGACAGCAAAAATCTATGCTAACGCCATCATGGGATACATCGCCTCACTTTCTGTTTCTAATACGTCAACATTGTCTCAATTTTATGCTCCAAAAAATTCAAGAAGTAAAACACGCACAAAAAAATAAATTAATGAATAAAATAAAACATCAAACATGAGCTTCACTTTCCAACTACTGGAAACATGAAAGATGTGCTTGTAGCCATTTGAAATACATGACCTAGTGCATGATGCTTTTGTGGCTGGACTGTGGCTTTTTTCCTACATGAGAGCTTCACGGGGCTACATTTTAAATTCCAAGAACATCAGCAAAGGTCTGAGCTTGAGGAGCTTTGAAAGCCAGGGATGTCAGTGTCTGGTGGTGAAATAAAATTTAATATATACACCGGTGTGGAAAAAGTTATTCATATATTTTTATTTTGTCCATTAAAATGGCTGCTTCCACATAGATTAAATCAGAAAAATACATTTTCGGATAGTTTTGCCCAAAGGTGAATCATCAAATGACTAAAACGTCTTTTTAGTATATGTCCCCGTAGTGTTACATGGCATGGAACAGTTCTGTGATAATCATTCCTCCAATACCTTTTGCACTTTGTTTCAATGTCCACAAAAGTGTAAGTGAACCTGGATCAATATTGAACCAAAACAGTGCAAGTGAACCTTCACTAAGACCCTCCCTACAGTTGCCACTGGCCAATCCCGTTTAAGCTACTGTATCTAGAAGAAGTGTATATGAAACCTGCAAGCCCAACAACAAATATCCTCAAATGTTATGGCCATGGGTCTGGCTTGCCATTCCCCCTCTACCCCCTTTGGTGTGTGTGTATGTGTGTGTACTAATTTCTGGGTGTGTTTGAGGTGTATTTCGGCAGTCCTGATTGGATCCCTCCTCCCCTGTGCTGCCTGAGTCTGGACTGGTGCAATGGAAGCAAGTTCGGCCTGACCAACCAGAAGGAAGCAGATGTAATCACTATAGCCACTATAAAGGACTGTTTCACCTGCCAGTAGGGAGAGAGGGCTGCTGTGAATGTGTCTCTGGGCTGTACCCATTTGGGAGACGTGTATGATACTTGAAAGAGACACTCGACACTGCTGGAACTGGGCCAGGTTCCAGACTAACCCACTGATTGCATCTTGCATGGCTAGGTAGGATTGCTGTTACCAGACACACTAGGTTTAGGGGTGCTGTTCCTGTGTATTTTTAATACTGTTATATTGAGTTAGCAAAGAAAGTGAGGTTTTGTTTTCTCCTTTTCTTTTGGTTAGTAGTTAGCCCTAGGTTTAGATGGCATTCTTTGGATTTGATCTTTTGTTGTGTTGAATAGCACCCACGGCCCTTTTCTTTGCAGTTTGACCGCACCTTTTTCTGTTAGTTGCGAGAACAAGTTGTTTCTTATTTTATTAAAACAACTTTCATACTAAATTTAAACATCAACGTTTTCACTTTTCTGAGGCTAAAAATGCAAGAGGAGAGATGTCCAGCATTGATAAACAGTGTCGAGGACCTCAGTTACAGCTGAATCTATTTAATATATATAAAAAACCTAACTTTTTCATTTAATGTAAGACGCTAACTAGTGTTAGTGAGCAATGGAACAGGTGAGCTATTCCTCCAAATGTTAATGTTATCTACATTTACAATTATCTATTATTTTGTGATTGCAACTCTCCAACTCTGTGTCTCTGATATTTCAAAACTGTTTTATCCCAAATTTGCCTTCAGCATATCTGATATTGTTGAAGATGCCATCTTGACATGCTGAGTGTGTAAGCTTGTCAGGCATAGCAACAGTAACCACGAGGGATGACTTGGTGAGGGGTTAATTAGGCTCTAACCATTTTAGTAATCATTTTTTCTGTGGGCCCTTTTCACTCTACTCTCCAGTTAGATAACACAGGTTTTAACTAATTTGTCTGTCCATAATGTGATCATCTGATATTCTGTGATCCAGTTTCAATGGTGCTAACCCTCGACTAACCTTCTGTTTCTGTTTTTCAAGTGTGATGAGTAGCTTTGCTTAAGCAACACAGCTGTTATTTCCAGCTTGTGCACTTGATGAAACAATGAACAATGAAACTAGAATTTAGGTCCGCACAAATTTTTAGGCTGAGCTTCTGATTCCTTTTATCAATGACTCAAGAATAATTCCTATGTTCTTATTATCTCAGAGGTATCTTTATCTCTTTCTTTACCTTTCAATTGTCAGTCTAGTTGAATCCTTGTAAAGTGTTTTGGATTGGGTTTTTATTGCAAACCCCCTAAACTAAATGGCACATTTGTAAAGCAGACTCTCTACAACCCGAAGACATGAAAGACAAAAAATTCCAAATTTTTGAAGTGCGGTGTTCATAATTTACTTCTGCTCAAGAAAGAATTCGAAATAAACTCCTGAGCAGGAGAGTTTCTCCACTGATCTTCCAAAGGGCTAATTTCATATTCTCTGAGATGACAGTTTTCTGTCAAACAAATGTTCACACTGATTCAGTACAGTAGGTCAAGCATCTCCCATAATCCAGTGAGAATAAGATGACATGCACTTGTTCAATGTTCAATTCAACCCATGGGCAGCAAAGAGCAACATAGGGCCTTTAACTCTTGTATTCATGTTAATAGAAGATGGCCATCTTTAGACATCTCAGTACTAAAAGAAACAGATGAATCAAGGCAACCTCTCTTCCCTCATTCAGCAGTTAGACATGCTATTGTACACAAAAGTTGAGCATGTCATAAAACATTTATGCTTGCAGTGACAGGCTGCCCCGTCTAGCCTATTACCTGCACATGTAATGGGACACACCGGACTGTGACCGCCCATCTGGGTGAGCAGCAATCTTCCCCCTGCCTCGTGGAGCCTCTGCTGGAATCCACTGACATTTCTTTGTTTATGCTGGGCCGACGGCACTATCAAACTGCACACAACTTTCATGGGGGTGTCTGTCAACCATATCAAACTCAATTATTCCCAGCGAAGTCAGATACTTATGCCTCCACCAAAAAAGTAATTTCACACCAATTAAAAGCTGCAACAACAGAATCTGCAATCCGGTATTGCAGACCCTTTCAATCCCGCCTGCAGCTTTGACAGCGTGATACAATGAGGTCAATCGCAAGCCGAGCATGATGATCATAATGGCTGTGTCTGTTTTTTGACAGGATAAAGTGAAAAAAACAGGAAAGAATGTTATTAAGAATATCCACACTACATGACAGCGGGGTGTCTATAGGGAAAAACCGTGCAGGCGGGGAGGTTCAAGAGAATCGAGAGCATTGCTTTAAGTGAGAAGAGAAATAAACACACAGCATCTGTTGAAGGCTATCGTGAGATAATTAAAACCCGCACAATACCTGTCTCTGCCCCATTGGGTTTTATAGCGAATGTTAAACTGCCAGATTATATTTAATGGAAATTGGGTTGTCACTGCGGACTGAAGGGGTGAGGAAAAAATTAGCGCGGGTTAGCGGATCACCTCATTGTCGTTTTGTCGTCGCTAAAAAACGTCATTAAAAAAACACGGATGTGCATAGAAAGGAGGGTTAGCGCCATCTGCATCCATCATGGACTCGAACATCTATGTCACCGAACCCGTTGGGCTCCAAAAATCCTTTTATTATGTTGTGCCAGCGGGATGCGTCCTCTTATCAAATCTCTCATCCCATTGGACCTGTTATGGGGGATTTTCTCTGTGGGAATCTTATTATTGACGGTTTTCTCATTTGAATAATTTTGCAATAACAAGAAAATGAATTTCCTGTGTCCCTCGCCTGGTAGCATTCGTGCAGCTAAAAAGTGTATCAGTGTTTTAATAGCTTGCCTGTGGTTGTTGTTGCATCACTTTGAACACAGTCCGGGAAAGTATTTGAATGTTGTCTGCTTGAAGATAATCTTCAGCTAATAAGGGTATTTGTATTCCTCTGTCACAATGGTTTTATTTACTCATTATTAAATGCATAGTTTTAAACATGTGCCCCTTTCAATGGTGTAAACCTTGAGCTGTCTGATGAGTTGTTTGATGGGATTTAAGGCAGAAAGAACGGTGAGAACTCTGCCTCCAGCACATAACAAACATCTGTTGGCTTGCAGTAAAACACACAGCACCAGGTTTAATCTAAATCCTGGAAAATACATGCAGATCCATATACATAGAAAATCAGCGGTGCCAGAGTTAAGTAGATCCATTGTAAGTAATTTGAAGCTATTCAATACAAAAAATGTTGCTAAAGTAAAAGTACAAAAGTATGATAAGCAACTAGCATCAACAGTACTATCATACTACTTATGTAAGAAGACTCACATTAGTCAGATTATTACATTCTCAAGGCATTAACATGTAATCAACATTGAGCATAGGACAGGTAATTTGAATTCTTATTATGAAATGTTGCATAAATGTGGACGTATATAAGTCTGCAGTAGCCGTACTAACCATAGTACCACGTGGTAACCATGGACAGTATCACATGACCCCAGCTTTGGTCGACTCTCATCAGTCCACAGGATTAACAGCTGCATTATAAAATATTTTGCTCCTCGTGGAAGCAGCTTCCATTTGTTCCCTTTGGATTTCTTGGACAGTTTTTGGTGAATTTAGCAAACACCACTCCTGATTTTGTTTACAACTGTGGTGACTCAGTGTTTTGAATGAACTAAAACTCTGAATGGTTGTGGCCTTTCCTCCAGAGCAACAGAGGCTCGTTGCTATTGCAATATTTAGAGCTGTTTACCATGCCCACATGCCAGATTTCTCAGAAATGAAGTTAAAATATTGAGTTGAGTTTTTCAATTAGTCATTTCCTGTTGTAATACTGTCTCTCCTTGTCTCGTTTCAGTTCACTTTACTTCCTGCCTGTGTTCTTTGTCACCTGTGTTTAATTTGCCCTGATTGAATTCACCTGTGTGTTGTTTACCTTCCCTGCCTAATCTATGTAGTTGGTGTGTTTTAACTTTTGTCAGAGTCAAGTCATACTGATGTTTCTACCTATGTTCCTGCCCTACTCCCTCGCTTGAACCTCACTTTTCTGTTGGATTTCTTTGCTGGACTTCACCTTATTTGGAATTATTCCATTTGGGACTTTTTACTTGGACTTAATTTGCTTTTGGTAGGTATTTTATGTTTCGCTGCATTCGTTTGTGCCCACCACCAGTTATGTTCTTTCAGGTTCCCTTTTTCGTAATCCTGCTTTGTTGTGTCTACATATAGGACACACAATTATTGTAGAAAAACAAGCAGAAACTACAGCTGCCATTGTTGTACAGTCATGATACACAGAGAATGAAGTAAAAGTACCAAGATGAACTTTTAACTTTCTCTCCCTCAAAGAGATTAGCAGAGCTGTTTTTTTTTTTTTTAAATAAACATCATCTTCAACTTTTGCAAACTGATGCATAACATGAAATACAACCCAGATGCAATCACCAATTACTGTTCTAGCAAAACTCCTGTCTCAAGTGTTTGCCTCTCCGTTATACTGTGTCAACTGATCTTGGTAGTTGAGATTATTTGAACAGAAAACACAATTCCCTAATTAACAAGACAGCGATGTGGGCTTCAGAGTGCTGGTGCTGTCTTTGTTTGATCACTCTTGTTCTCTTAGGAGCAGGTAGCACTACTACAACAAGTACACTTTTTGTGGATTTGTATTGGCTAATTAGATTTTATTCATCCCCCCCAAACACAGGGAAGTCGTTAGCACAACGTACAGAGTGTCCTCTCTCTCCTGTGTAATTTCTCCCAGACATTCCATTACTGATTCCTATTTTTTGTGATAACAAAAGAGAAATCATCTAAACAAGCAGAGAGCGGGCCACAAACTTGACAAAAGTAATTTCAGGGCCTGTCAACACGCCGACTTGCCCGAGACATCGCTGCAAACCACACTGGGTATCAAGTCAGCAGAAAATGAGGGATAAGACTCAGAGGTATATTATTACGACCTTCTGTTTGGTCTGTTTTCAGCGCTCGGCTGGCAGGGGAAACAGAGTGTACACAGAGATTTGTTGTCTGAGTGTTTACGTGGACTATTGACAAAGCAGCGGATGAAGAAGGTGTCCATTAAAAACACTTTGGGCCCTGCTTGTGCCGTTGTTGAAATAGTCAAATAGGTTATCTCTCTGATGTAGAAAGAGGACAAAATCAATGTGGACAGAACAGGCGACGCCAGTAAAGCCGGGGAAGTATTGCTGTGCGAGCTGTATGATATGTAGCGAGGGGAGGATAGAGATGTGTTTTCCACCAGACAGTGAAAACGTCTTGCATTTAAGTGTAGATAAACTGATGTTTCGAGAGTTTGCGGCTCCCGTTTTGCGATGGACAAAACTGGATAGGCAAGTGGGACCTAGCTTTTTGATTGAATGTTTGTGGGTGTGTCATCAGAAACATGGCGGGTTCCAGTGATTCAGAGTTGAAAATGGTTCGGGTGTTCGCCACCATAACAAAGTTTTAAGTGGCATCTGAGGAAACACTTAGCATTAAAAGCTGTTGCTAGCTAGCTCACGAATGAATCTTAGCTCTGTGCTACTAAAAGCTGAGGTCTGACTGGGTGGATGTCAAGATTCCATTCATGAGAGCTGGTGGGGAACAACTGTAGCATTGGAGTAAGTGGAAACTAAAAGCATGAAGTCAAAAGTATCATAAGCAGGTTGACATAGTTTGTGTTTTACTCTCGCTGCCAGACAGTAGCTAAAGTTCTTCACTGTAGCTTTGCGCTCATCAAGCCTGATGTAGAGGCTACTTGAATGACTGGGTTCCATGTATTTGACAGTATTTGTCATCTCTCCGTTTAGAAGAAGTTAATACTCTAGCAGTGCAGGGTTACAGAAAATTGAATGGTGCTGTTTGAAATGTTAGTGAGACTTGAAAGAGTTTCTTTTTTTAAAAAAAGAAACACTAGGTGACTCACTGAATCAATCTTCTTATGTCATCAATGTGCCCTGTGCCAAAACTCCAGTGTTGCCAACACGTTCTTTCACATTTGGCCCGGTTGTTACTTGAGCACCTGGTCAGCTGGTGGATTAGCAACAGCAAACCCTTCCCAATTCTAACTTTATCCTGTCCAACTAAATGCTTACGCTACATTTAAACAGGATATAGGATTTAACCGAATTCCAATACACTAAAACTTCAACGGGTGAGATGCTATTTTTGTCCTTTTTTGACTTAAAAACAAAGAAATTAGTCTGCCAGGTTTTGTTGTACATTATCCAAAAATGTTTGCAGTTTGCAGGCTGACATCAGTATGTGCTGCCTCAACTAAACTTTATCACTTAATTTCAATAATAAACATGAAAATACTTGATGGGTGCTTTTTGTTTTTTGTTTTCTGTAGTACCAGCGAATAACAGATTAACAAGACCAGGGTGATTGCTTTATGCACACAGGTAAAAGTAGCTTGTGGAGTTTTTAATAAGCAGGTCTACATTTTGTGTTTTGGAGATGTGCACAAGCTGACAAAGGCGTGATACACAGTCCTGACAAAAGTTTCACGCTTTTTCAATGATCAACAGTCAGCTGCAACAATGTGCAAAGAAATCCAGTGATTCACCAGTGAAAGGCAGAGATGACTGCTGACAAGAAACCATGGATACAAACAAAAGATTTAAAATGCTTTTAAATTGGAAATAATTTGATTTTAGACAGGCAGTGCATTCAACACATTCTTAGGCCTCAACAGTTTGTTTCTGAGAGAACATATACTTGTAAACATAAACATAACACAACTCATAAAAAATAAGCCTTGCTGCTTTAGCTGAAATAACAACATACCATAAACTGATTGAAGCACTCTGATGATTTTGACATTTTTAAAGCCCGTACATATCACCATAAACAATTAGAATTGGCGTCTGAGAACCATAGAGAGTATAAGAAACAACCTTTTTAACTTGAAACAATTTATCTTGCCAGACATGAGGGTATGTGTTTGTGCAGAATCAGAGTGGTTCAGACAAACAAGTGACCTATGAATGACCACTGGCAATGTGGGGCGAGGTTTAGGTGTGATGGTGATGGCAGCGAGAGGGTCTCACACATTCAGAATACGCCACACTTCTCACTTTGCTTTGTATTGTTTTGTTTTCTTACAAAAACATCTTTAACAAGGTTTAATTTGTAAGTGATGGGATCCATGGGGGCATCCATGAGGGCACCATTACACCACTGGTTCCAACTTTGTCTGCAGCTGAACGACCCAAGGCTAGTGAAGATGCAGATGTATCTTCCGTGAACATTCAGGTAAAACATCCAACGAGAGCTGACAAACTGTATCAGGTAAGCTGGTAAACATTTTAAATGATTCACTTTACTTTTTGTGGGCAGCGCGTTTACTGCCTTGAGGATTTGAAGACTCAACCTCCTGTTGTCTACAGATGAGTGAGCGTGATGGGTGGGTTGGGGATGTGTAAAGCTGTGTGTGTGTCTCTTATTTTTCTAAGCTTGTTTCAAACTGAGGGTCTTCCATATCTTAGTTAGGAAAATCTGACTGTCAGCAAAAGTGGTTGACAAGGGGAAGGACTTGTTGATGTGGTACAATATGTTGTGGTCAATGTGACAAGTGGCCTGTTGACTTGATGAAAGGATGTTTCTCTCACTCTCTGTCGATGAACATTAATGCTAGTAATCTAAGAAATGGACTTGTGTCTGTCAGACACTCTACAGAGATGCCCTAATCAGTTCACCCTCATGGGTCTATGTAAATTTCCATTAGGCTTTTTAGAGGTATTTTACACAGTGGTTTTGTTTAGCTTTCATTCCATTTCAGCCCATTTAATGGGTGTTGATATTACAAGCCTAGATTGCAGAAGGAATTACCTCCACACTCGTGAATATTTCAGCAGGGTTTTGGAGAGGTTTTGGAGCTATCTTACCCTAGATCTGACTGTTCTCCTCAGCCAAACCCGCTGAAAAGATTATACACAACATCACTTGCTCTGGATGAAAGATGACAGAAGTATAACTGGGAGAGGAACTGTTGCAATTTTTCTGTCAGCCCGAAATATCAACAATGTATAGCAAAATGTCTGAAAGCTTTCTGTATTCACTTTACTAAATGCATAATTGGCTTCATTGTGGCAACACAAAACAAGCTAAAGATACTTCAGAGGTTTGGAGAATGGCACACTGACGAAAATCTGACATCATTCCAGTCTTTTGTTGTAAACACATACCAGCAATCTGTATGACGTGAAGTGCATGGTAGAAGTGCATTTAGGGTGCATCCAACTCAATGGCACCCTGTTACGCATCCACCTGCCGCTCTGACTTTCTGCCACTGTAATTGATTATGCATGATTTCATATAAAATGTCAAAATTGGGTGATTGGCTGCATTAAATGAGTTTCCCCTGTGGTGGAAGAAAGTCTCCCAAACAAACGAAACGCTGAGCTCACAAGTTACATGAGTTACATGAATCATAAAGACTTTTATATTAGGTGTCTGGTTTGAACTTGAGACAAACTATAGCTTTGATTTTTCTTTACTTCATTTTACCATCACCAGGTTGACTCTAATACCTGCATATCCATTGACCTTCCCTTTAACCTTAGCTGTACTTTGTGTTTAGTGCTATTTAGCAACTGCTGACAGGCTAAACTATGATGGTTAGCACGATTAACATTGAACTTGCTGAACATAAGAATATTAGCATTGTCTTAGTGAACATGTTGCCATGTTAGAATTAGCTTACATATTAAGTTGCAAGCCACTAGCTTACTGTTAGAAATAAATTTGACACAGGGCTGGTTGTTGTGACTCAAAGACAAATATAACCTTTACTGGACAAGTTATTTTCTATCAGACCTAATAGAGATAGCTGCAAGAAGAAATTAACTGTTAAAGCCCTGTTGGTCGAGCAAAACACTATAATCTCTGACAAGTGACTGAAAACATTTGGTGACTAAATTTAGCAAGGCTTTAAGGCTGCATTTTCCTTTGCAACCCCCAAAGCTTAGAGGCCCAGATGATATAAAGTTGATCACCATTGGTAATTAGCCCAGAAGCAAAATGAAATGTCACTTCCTATACAATTATGCTACTGCATAGTGTGTCCAAGAATAGCATGATTCATGCTGGTGACCTAAGAAAACAGCACTAGTTATTTCATTTTATTTATTTATTTTTTTGCTAATGACCACAATCTTAGCTCCAAGGATTGACAGTGCTCACTAGGCAACAGCAGCTGAACATATTTGGCTGTATATTGTGTAGACCACAACATAAACTTTTCATGTGGATAGTGTTTGTCATCTTGACATCTCATTAGTAGTCAAATTTTGGGGCTTTGACTTTGAAAATTGATATATTGAACCATGCAGCTTCACCTAATCCTGACAGCCTTAACCATCCGTGTAATATTGGGACTCAATTGTCATTACAGGTTTTGTCATTGAGGTTTTCATTGTAGAACATCAAAATTTACCAAGCCAAAAGTGCCAAGACATTCCATTAAAAACTCACTTCATCTTCATTTATCTGAAGATGAATGAACTCTTATCAAGTGAATAATATAGGTTCCAGATTGGACAATGTATTTGTGTTACAATAACGTCCTGTTGCACGGCTAAGAATTGACATTTGTTGCTGCCACTGGCAGTGTAGGGCACACCATCAAGCCCTTTTGCAAAACCTCTTGTCAAAAGCCATTATAATTTTCTCCACTTCTGACTACAAAGTTATGTGAGTTTTTGAAATTTCTAAGAAAACTCTTCAAAAGAAAATATACTTGTTAATAATCAAGGTTTGTTCAAGGCTTGACTTTGTTACATTTCTGAAAAAAGCAAACTGCACTCTGAAATCTGAGTTGAATTTATTTAGCCAGGCTTTTTAGGACTTCTGCATATCAGCTGGTATTATTGTTCTTTTTTAAATTGCTATTATAAAACTTTTACCTAACACTGACATTAGCATTCCTTTTTTTTGGATTAAAAACAAATCTGTTTTTATTTTGACATTCTCACAGAAGTTTACGTATTGCTTGACCACTCTTACCTTCACTCTGCAGAAGAATCCCCTGATTCTTCTTGACATCATCCACATCAACAGGACCACTTGAAGCTGCAGCTCTGTCATTTAAGGAAATGGAGGTTGCAGCTCTATCAGATGAGCCAGCGGTAGCTAAAGCCCAGTCTTCATATGTGATACCAGCAATTGGCACACAATCAGTAACTGTGAGGTCATTATTTGAAGTAGACGCAGCAGCAGGTTCTTCTTCAGAGGAAGCAGTAATGTCTCTGACTATATCATGAAAGTCAGTGGCTGCTGGAGATCCTGTTGAAATTTCAAAGCTAAAAATGTCACCTTCTGAAAGTCCATCACTTGAATTCTCAGGGAGTCAATCTTGAAACCTGAGACCAAGAGTGGATAATCCATTCTCTAAGTCGATAGGGGCTGAAATTTCATCAAAATGAAGACATGGCTTTCTTGGCTCCATGCTGCTCATCAGCGGAACATAAAATGTATGAATTTCCAACATAAGAGTCATTCTAGCCTTGCTCTATATCATCTTCGTCAATGAAAGTTGGAATGTAAAGGTCTCTAGGATTCGCTGATGCCTGACTCAGTATCAGCTTTTTCAATGAAACTTGCTCTATATAAATGTCATTACTGAACTGGAATAGAAAAATCTCATTGTTTGGTGGCTTTGTACCTTTGTCAACACTGAAGGTCTTGATGTCTTCATCCTCATCATTGGAACTCTCAGTATCTGAATCAATATTACTAAGGCTCTCCAAGCATGCATCTTCACCACTTAGTTAATGAGAACTAATCACAGAGATGGCTCTATCTTCAAGTCAGTTTTGAGTGCTTTATGGTCTGACTCTTCAATCTATAACTGGTACCTGAGATTCCTTCATTTAAGCCAGAAGCCTGGTCATCTCTGAGCTCCATATCAGTCTTATAGTTGGTGACAGAATTACTTGATTCATCTAAATGATCCAGCAGTCATGAGCTTAGGGGTCTTATTTGCATATGTGCCATTGTGTTGAAAGTAAAATGAAATGAAAATGTTTTAGTAGTGCCCTGGGTATGACTCTCCTTCTAGGCCCAAATACAGATGTAAACTCAATTTCAAGAAGGCTAAAAATGACATCCTATCTTCATCTTGAAGAACACTCCAAGCACTTCATATCGCTGGCCAAGTAGAAACCCCTGCAGAAACTTGAGGGTTGACACCTCTGCCTAACTGTAGACCTCTGACCTCTCCACTCCAGACTGCTGGAGTCTTCCTCTCTGCTGAAATACTGCAAGGTGTTTATTTCAGCACACAGCACATGGTCCTCTGGCTGATCCAGGAGGTGAACCTTAGTTTTCAGGCCACGATACGCAACTACAGCAACGCCTTGATGCATTCGGCTCCCCACGTATCAAGTGCTTTAGGCAAGGAGAGGTGTAAGATCACCTCTAGAGCCCTGCATGCACAAATCTACAAGTTGAAGGCCAGGCAAGAGGGGTTGTGGAGCATGAAATTAGCGGTTCATCTTACTATATTTCTTTTTTAAATCTTGGTTTAGAGCCCTGATTTCTTTAAACATTATATGACGAGATATTGACTATTTTTATGGATTTTTAATGTTACAATCTTGGCAATGAAGCCCTGTCAAAACTGCTTATAGGTCCCAGGGAGAAAACCAGCTGCCTTCCGTCGGTAGACATGTTTGTCTGTGTCTACCTGTCTTCATGGTCAGGCTGTGCTCACTGTGTCTTTATACTGTCAATGTTCTCTTCAGCTTTTTTACTGTGTTCAAAGATTTGTGGCTAGTGTGATATTATAAGACCCAACTCTCTGCCCTGCAGTGCTTCTTCAGTGCCTTTAATAAAATGGTGCCAAATAAAAAAAAATAAAAAAATTATAGCCCTTTTAAAAAAGTACCATTACAAAGTGCTTAACAAATATGGACAAGTAAAAAAGAGCACAACAAGAATAATAATCAGCTGAATTGAAATAGAAAAAAGTAACACATAAGAAAATAGCTGAACAATTAAGAAATCAAATGGTGAAAATAATCACTATTCCTAAATATGTGTCTTTTTTTGTTCTATGGGGATGATTTCTTCCTGTTTTGGGCCTAACTTTATCAAGATAACTTCATTGGTTGTATTTTCATCAAACAAAGTAGAAGTTTAATAGAGCAGTCTCAAAATATCCAGGCTTTGCAAATATCCTACTAAATCATCAGCATACAATAAAGTTTGGACAGTGTGGAACATTTTACATTTTCTGTCAGACAGCTGTGGACTGAAACTTACTCTTTGACCACTATAAAAACGGACTAACATTTGTTGACAGTACACTTGATTGCATGAATACATTACACTGAGGAAATACTCCCCCTACTTTTCCACTTTTCAGTGTTTAAAGAACACCTTACTTCTGCATAAAATCAAATGCTTATTGGTAAATTCACAAAACAAGCAATTAGTTTTTTTTTCCATTTGTGTACGTATTTATCAATTAAGGTGTCATGTCTGGCAAGTGTTCGGAATATTTTTCTCTCTGAGAAAGTCTGTAATGTGTGCGTTCAGAAGGCTGCAGAACAGTTTCCCAGGTTGCCGTTTAAGCAAAGTGTTGTCTGTCTTGAGTGCAATGTTCTGTCCATTCTTTTTAAAGTTACGATTGAAATTGAAAATTGATTGCATTGTTCGGGGCTCTATCAAGTGACAACTATAGTTCTCATTCTTGCAGTTAATTAGGCCCATATTAGAGCTTTGTAGGATGATTTTTTTTTAGTTGGGACCAAAAGTAAATAAAAGTAAGTTGTAGAAATTAAGCTAAACTGAGCCATATCTGATTGATAGAGATAAATATCTGGAGGTTCTATTAGTTTATTCTGTGGATGGAAACTGAAAGCTTAGTTGAAGCATCATCAGGTTGTCACTGTGTGGAAATATCTGACCACCAGAAACCTGCTATCACAGAGCGACTGAACATATTCTTTGCTAAGCTCTATACCACACTTGTTTATAGACTGCTGCCAATGTGCAGAGAGCATAACTAATTCCACCCAAGACCAATGTTACTCTTACTCTGATAACATGCGAGATTGATTATTGAACCAAGCTCATGCCACATAGCTCACTCTACTGTGAATCATACATTTCCAGCTGATGGCTTTAACCTCTGTGTCGATGGGGAAGGGAGAAAATGAGATAGAGTTAAATAGAAACATGGATTGAAGGCTGGATGAGGTGAGTGATTACTCTACAGTATATGGATGAGACCTGAGTTAAAATGTGCAGCGAGAGTGAAAGTGGGGTTTCCCTCTTACTCTTAGACGAGGTTTGAATCTCGCGACACGTGATAAATCTAATGACCTCTTGTCATAATGAAATATGTGGTGTCACCACCACAACCTCCACTGCCATGATTTGTGGCACCACAAGGTCATGGCCGTGATATATCTGTCAGCCATCTTGACTCGCTCACTGCCAACAGGTTCTTCTCAACATCGTTCAGAGGTTGAACTGAAAAGCAGCTGTAAGACGGATAGGGTGATAAACTTGATGTTCCCTGTCTTCGTGGTTAAAAAGAAAGTAATCCACCTCCAATATAGCTGACAGTTGTTCTCCAAAATGTATTGAGAATAGACAAACTACGGCACCCTCCCTCTGGCGAGCAAAATCTGATAAACCCATTGGATGTTGATAGTTCATGGTTTTAATTTGATGGGATCTTTCAATAAAAAGTCAAGGGAACACCAAAAATCCCCTAGGGCCCACAATCACATTTCATGTCCATCTTGACAGTAGTTTGTTGAGATTCTTTTCTTTTGCCCAGTGCTGGACAAGCCATCTTTAAAGAGTGATTAAATTTCACAACAACCTGGATTTAATTTTGTTGTGCTTTTGGCCACCATTCTTCTTGGTAATAGTGCACTCAAGAGATAAAAGTTAGCTGCAGAGCTTTTTGCAACTTATTGTGTTACAAAGCGTTTTAATCAATCCCTATTTTGTTTGTATTGCACAGCTGCAAGACCAGATTGGCTAAACTTGTTCAGTGTTTTAAACATACATCACAGTTTAGAGGTTTAGCTGGTTTATCTTTGACCTAATGCTATTCCTTTGACCCCTGGCCTTGTGTCTTTTTCTGACATTCCTGTGACAAATGGTATTTTACTTTAGTGACAATGCTATCATAACTGATGGTAAAATTAGGACCAAAACTTAAAAGAATAAATACAACCAACTAGAAAAAAAAAAAAACAGAATCATATTTTAAAGCCTCTGTGTCAGCAGGGCACACACAAGTGATCTTCAGGTACCAGAATGCTTCTACAAAACTCCTTGTTAGATGGTTGAACAGCACTACGAAACACCTCCTCCTAAACCAGTCATTCAATCCCACTTCACACCGTGATTGGTCATCTGTGTGGACGTGAGAAAGAACCAGAGTCTGAAACCCTCTTCCATGCTTTCTTCTTTCATTATTTACACATCTATTTCTGTCCCTTTACTGTGAAAAACCCAGCACAATGTCATCCACCTGATGCAGTGAAATCAGATTTCTCAATTCTATGTTCAGTTCATAACGAAGGCAATATAGCATATCCAATTAAAGCCAAACATTGAGCACATGTGCGTCAGCGTGCCCCAGTGAAACTAAATCAACTAACATCGGTAAAAAGCAGCTGGTAACTGCAGTCCGGTATCATCCCTATTGAGCCCGATGGCTGGCTTCCTTAAAAATCCTGGCCATTACTTAAAAGGTTGGCACTGGCAGAGTGTTCTTTTAATATGCTTTTGATCCTGTGCCCCTCAAGAAAGTCTTTACAATTCGAAAAGTGGGCAAATGGTGATGTCTGTCCTCTTCTTAATGAGCGCACCCCAGACATTATTCTCTTATGAATATTGCTCTCAGGCTGCCTGACCTGTGCAAAATAACGCTGTGGTACTCAGTCATAGAGTGATGGTAATGAGCGAATTTAATCACAGCTTTCGGCCTTTCACAACACACGTGATGTAAATTTTAAAATGAGCAGTTGCCGTAGCCTTGGAGGAGGCACGAGGACTTAAAGTGGAGTACCACAAAACTGAAATAAACAGAAATTATACTCTGATGGCCCCTGGATGCCCAATCAGTATTTGTAAGTACGTCTCCAGCAACGCCCCCAGAGCCAAAATGTATAGAGACAAATCTGAGATGTCATGCTAATGTGCTGTCTGGTGCTGCTCCACAAACATACAGATTTACATATTAAAAAGCTGGGAGATGGAACTTTTTTGGTTTTAGTTTATGCAAATGCAAGCCCACGTTCTTGGAGGGTTAACGTATCCCAGTCAGTCTAGTCTATGGATAATATGCAGGCTACAGTTTCTCTTTGGATAATCTTCCTAGGTCGATCAGCAGCATACCAACTTAATATACCACATCGCTATATAACCCACTCAATCATTTATTATACCATTGAGCAGCAGACTGAGATTTTCACACGCTTACCAATCATTATCATTTTTCATCATCAATGACAGCTGTAGCACTGTGTGAAAGACTGCGGTGTGGGATTGTTAGCAGAAATGTGTAACATCTAAATATGTAAATGCCATGGCAATACTTTGTTGCATTATAGAAATATTTGAGTCGTCACTCTGAATTTGGATGTTCAGGTAAAATACTGAAAGGCATAGGTAGGTTTGTATAACACTCCCAACAAACCGTTTGCTGTAAATATCACTGTTCACAGAGCAATGTATTATACTGGATGTTACTGTTCTTACTATTCCTATGTATGCACACATTTTTACTGTGCAGTAGTTATATCACTTAGAAACATTACATCACTTCCAGATAAAGTGGTTTAGATAATCTGGCTCCGCTGTCGTTAATAGTCAGTGAAGACAATGTTATCGTAATGATGTCAAAGTTTACTGTACTCATTTATGTTGGCCGATTAGTTAATCATAACGACCAAGGCTGACAAATGTAAAATCAGGATTTAGCAGATGTTCATGCTAACAGTCAGTAGAACTGTAACAGCAGCATGTTTTGAAAGACAAGTTCATTTTGTAGCAGCAATTAACATAGAAATACAGTCTCACACTCTAGTTTTTCATTCACTTAAGAAAAATCGAGGGACCTTATCTCATAATTACAACATCTTTATGGAAGTTACAGATCTGATAATTATGAAATCGGTAGCTAATCAATGTAATTGCAAGATTAGGATCATGTAATCATGCGTTCTTTTAATAATTATCTTTTCTCATTGATTTCACAACATTTTTATGAGATAAGTCAAAATTACTTGATACAGAAGTCATAATCATGAGATAAAGTCTGTAATTTGATCTTGGATGAATTTATGAAATTCAGTGTGTTTCTGTTCTACATGCACGATGAGCAAACACTAAAAATTCCATACAGCTTAAAGTCAACGCATTGACGCACAGAGTTATAAACAAGCAACTGTGGTGCTTTTTTGTTAATTGGGCCTTAAATCAAAGGCCTTACAGTGAATAAAGCCACATATCTCGAGGGTGGATAAGTAAAATGATTCAACATCCCACAATAAATAGACACCATAAAAGTGGCAGAAAACCACAAGGCCCTAGCCAATTTGAATGATGGGAGTAACATGAGAACAGGGGCTCTTGAAGCAAGCCGTGACAGTTCACACTTATTTTGCTTCACAGTGTTGTATTTCAAGATCATTTCCACCTCGCTCCCTTTAGCTCATCAGCACATTTGCATATCCTATTGCAAAAGTTTGGCAGGCACTGACAGCCTTCTAATTCTGCTGTGAAACATCTCTGTCTGAAACAAATGTGTGTTTTCTCCATGCTGATTCCTGGCAAAATGCACAGTAAGTGGGAGACTGACTCTTATATCACCAAATAACACTGCAATTGACTCATATGCAGAATGATCAATACCAGTCAAGCATACTGGAGATTAAAACAAAACGACAATGTATTGAATACAGCGTCTTGTCGAAACCAAGTGGTGTGCAGGTGGTCAATAGATGAGCTTGCCCTCATTAAGAGAGCAGATTAGAATAAAGAGGCTGGATTTTCAGCGCCGACACACAAAAAAGATGACCCAATAAATTCAGTACAATTATTAAGAGGTGTAATTAGTAATATTTAACCGGCTCCTTGCACAAAATGGACACACAGTAATTTATAAATGGGTGCTCCTGGAAGTGCTGCTGATAAAGTATTTCTGATTATCTTGACCACATCTAAGATTTAGAACTTTCTAAACAGGCAGTGCTGGCTTGGGTCGACCTGGCTTGGCTCTGTGTTTTTCCTGGAAATGGTCCACACTCTCTGCCCCATTGAACGATCCATTGTTTGCTATGCACCTGTGTTTGTGTCTCCAAAGATATGAGTGGAAAATCATTTAAAGCTTTGACAAATGGGGGGAGCTTCAGACTTTTGTGGTGTGGACTAAGTCAGATAGCATATTAACTAAACCAGGTGGCGTTGAAGCTAATGTCAGTCACAGAAGCTAATTAGCTGTAGTTTGCTGTTGACGTTGCAAACACCAGCTTGTCACAGATTTAGGATTACAAAGATTTTACAAACATCGAGTGACACATAGCTCTCGCACAGCAATTAATTACAGAGATGAAGCTTTTTATGCTTATTTCAACTAGAACTCCGACTCCTAGCTCAGACATTGCGGCAGCTTCTCATGGCCACTTTTTACCTGGTTTCAGTTTTGGTGAGTTTAAGCAAAGCATTTCATGGACCCTGAGGGTTATTCAAGTTTACAGACTTGAATTAAATTGACTAATTATATGCAGGAGGCAGTAACATTAAAGTGAACCAATGCTTACCATCATAATTCCCTGTAAGTGTGCCATGTGTGCATGTATAGAAACAATGGAAAAAAATCTTTTTGTGGTGCATATTATTATTTGAATATTGTTGCAACTGCTCTGGTGAACTGCGTGGACTTGCACAGGATGCTTCTATCTGCTGTGTTGACTAATTATGTAAATTGAATTTTTAGTTCATCAGAAGTTCAGGGAGAGTTGGCAGGGGAGGATGAGATAATTTGAGAAATCATTCATTTTATCAGCCATTTGCATTTCATTTAAGGTCTCCAACATGACCCATTCACTTCCCAGTCACGGGGATAAAACATGATTCATTCATGATTCCAGGATACATTCCCCTGCTGTCTCGTATCCATTAATCTTCTCATTTGTTTGATTTTTGTTTGTCATTTGCTGAGTTAAAGACGTTTTAAGAAGAGAAACTCATCCATCCTCAACTACATCCACGATGAATAGAAAATATATTTATTTATTGCTCTGTGAACATAGAATGTGCATGCAGTGAATATGTTTCACTTTTCACATTTTTAAACAAATCCATACATTTTATGAATATGAAGCCGCTTTACCTCCAACTTTAAAAATTGTCAACAGGGCAAAGTTTTGTTTAGCATATATTTGTCTTACATATGGCGTATTATAATCGAGGGAGTGATGGCTCTTTGACCATAATTATGATTAACTGCTCCAAAGAGTAAGTGTCATTTACAACAGGTGACACGTTTATTGTTGCTTTGTTTCAGGGTCCACAGATTCACAATTCATTCATAAAGTACATGTCCGTGCCATATCAGCTGACTCTAAATATAGGTTCAATCCAGCCGTGTAATTTAAACAAATGGTACAAGGCGCCATCAATTGAGCATCATGGGGGCTTGAAAAGTCATGTATTTACTCTAATATTTCACTTTCCTCCTGCACTCAATCAACCCTCTCCCAGCTCTGTGGGAGAAAGAGTGAGTGAGGAAATTGAAGGCAAAGGCTGTTGTATGTAAGAATCCCCACACCACACTTCCTGATTTATTTTGTTTGCTCTCCCTTGACTCTTTTCCCTCACTTACCTCTCCGTTCTCGCTCACTCATTCTCCCTCTCTCAATGTCTTCCTCGCTCTCCCTTCACAATTATCTCTTATAGCCTGTGAGGTGATTAATGGGTTTCATTTGATGTCCTCTCCTACCCTTCGCCGAGCACCAACAAATAAAACCAGGGCCCAACACACAAATTGTCCCTCAGAAGAGCTGTAAAACTGGGGGAAATACGGGGGCTGCAAAGACAATGAAGCAGAGAGATCTGG
This sequence comes from Datnioides undecimradiatus, assembly GCA_008933995.1. Lineage (NCBI taxonomy): Eukaryota > Metazoa > Chordata > Actinopteri > Lobotiformes > Datnioididae > Datnioides > Datnioides undecimradiatus. The sequence goes on from WARS01000068.1 coordinate 633,755, forward strand.
CCTTTGGAAAGAAAAACATTCGCAGAGGAACGGCCTGGAACAATTTCCTCTGTAGCCTTCTTCCCCAGAGAAATCCCCCTACTGCTAATCTACAGTTATTGCTACTGCCGAAGGCAGTCTCCAAATTAAAGAGGGGAGGGGGATAAAAAACACTTAGACCTTATCGTCTTTCCACTACTCTACTTGTTATAAACACTTCTTTTTCTGTGTTTCAGAGAGGCCGTGCATGTGGCGTTATTTGGCTCGTCATTGGCTTTAGATTTCTGAATGAGAAGAGGCTCTCGATTGGATTGACTTCGATTTGATTGATTTCAAGACAGAGAAGGCTCAAGGTTGAATTTTGCCAGTAGTTGCTGTCGGAGCATTTCAAAGCTTGGATTTGGGTACAACACTTCCCACTATCACTGCTAATTATGAAGGATATAAAAACTGATATGAGGGCAAAAGGTAGTTCTGAATTTTAAATGTCCGCTGGACTCACTGGACTTTTGAATTTGTCCCTTGCAGTGTGTAATAATGTATACTGTGACGTGTCTGAGGTCTGCAAGAGCACTGGGCCTTGAGGGGGCTGAATGTGTTATAAGGACTGCACACCTCTGTTGTTGCCAGGGATATAACAGAAATCTTGACCATGTAATCCATCTCAGAGTATTCTTTGAACAGTTCTGAATGAAAATCAGCGCTCTGAAATGTGCCTCGATGCACATGAAACATTAAAAATAATTAATCTATAAAATAAATAGGATATATTAGTGTTACAAAAAAATGAAGTCACGGTCAACTTACTTTTACTGGAGGCTTTTTAAAAAATTCTCTATCTTGATTTGATGGAGCCCAAACACCCTCAACCCCAGTCTCTCTCTCTCTCTCTCTCCCTCACACACACACGCACACACACCACTGCCTGTTTTCCCATGACCAGAATTCAATACTTCTTGTACATCACCTAATAACATCTGAGTTAACACCATCTGCTGATGAATACTAAGACATTCCGTGAAAGGCTCTATGAAAAGCTCTATTAAAGCTAGAAAATGGATCTTGGGGTAAGATTTTTAGCCATGCTAGTAGCATCCACTCTGGATGAATCGTAATCACTTCTTTGAACTTTCCAAAGTACAGACACAGGAGTAAAACTTTAATTCATCTAAATTTTGGATTGATACTAAAGGCTTCTCCACTGTTACAGCTATAGTCTTAAGTTCTAATTTACAAATGTTAGCATGATAATAACATTAACTAAGATGATGAGCAAACTACACGTCTGTATATTTGGTTTATTGGTTTTAATTTATCGTCTGCATATTACCATAGTCACCTTTTAAAATGTTAGCATTAGCATTCAAATAAAGGTTTAGCCTCTCAGAGCTGCAAGACTCTTTGTGTGGTTTTGTCTATCAAAGAGCAATGTTATTTTTGTCATATTACTTTAGGTATGAATTATGTGTGATCTTCTTAATGAAATGCAACAGGGGGAAATCTGCATCTGCAGTGGATTCTGCATAAAATTTTCAGAAAGTCTGCAGGAGGTCACTTACAGACTTTATGATTTGATGATTTAGACCTTTGACACTCTGGACTTCACAAATATGCCCCTCCCAACTCCACAAATCTGCAGGTGTGGGACAAGTCTGTCATTTAATGGTGGCCACTGCCACCGAGACTGACTGTGATCTAATTCATAAACCTACCAAGAAACATATTTCTTGAAGCTCAAAAGTAAAAATGATTCTTGTCATGACCTTCAGATATGTGTTCTACTTCGTGACAAGCATAAATACAGTCTGTGTGGCTTACATTCAAAACGCTTCAGTGCTTTTTTTTTTAAGTTTTTAGTCACAGTAAAATAGTTTTTACTAGCAGCTTTTCTCCAACATACCCAACATCATTCCAGAGTTTTGAAGTGGAAATACATGATCACTTTCTAATGTAATATATATAACTTTCAAGCATCCGATCACAACCCTAAGCAATTCTTTCCCTGTGCATTGTTAGACGGGGTGGGCCTTTCCTTCTTGCTCCAGGCCATTTTCAGCAGTCTTATCCATGAGGCATGGGGGGAAATGCCAGCCAATGACATTCAGCTCGGTAAAGGGTACATCAGTCCATCTGCTTTGCAGTTCGCAGCTGTCTGACCACTTACCAAACCCTGTCTGGGCATCATTACCGTATGTTCGCCGTCCTTCCGACAAGTGGACCCTATGTGAGACAAATACAAAGAGAGCCCTGAGGTCATCCAGGAGTGGAAATACCATAGAGGAAAAGGACAAAACGAATGTTACTATGTGCCCCATTCACTGCCACTGCGTTACTGTGATGATGTAAGTGTCCTAGCATGCCATAACATCATCTGTACATACTGTACACGCAGCATGACATTTAAGTCATAACCAAAGGCTTTTCACAATTCCATTATTTCTTCCCCCCATACAACAATCAAATGCCATTATCATGCAAACAGGACTCAAGCAGAGTCACGCAGCCTCCTTAAACTTTGCAGATATTCAGTTGCCAATTAGCAAATGGTAAGTGATAACCCACACACCCTGCCACAGTATTCAGCAGAAGTGGATCTCCAATCAGCAAAGTGCCAGAGTAGACCACAGTGTTTTACATTAGCTCGGAAACTAAAGCAATGTGTAGGTAAGGGGAGATATAAATCATTCAAATCACCTGTCTTGAAAGCCTGAAGGAATTTATTGCCAAGTGTGGAATGGGAAGGTGGCAGCAGGGGTGTCTGAGTGAGCTTTACAAGCCTCTCAATAAACATATGAATAATTTTGAGAGAGTCGTTAGGAGCGGCCCGCTCTCTTGATCTTAAATCGATGCATTGAGGATAAATTAAATGCCACAGAGAGGGAAAGGAGCAAGCGGGGAAAGAAGGAACTGAACTGAGGCAATATTACAAGGTGATTAAAACAGTGTCTCTGTGAATTGCTATGCTGGGAGGCTGGCACACAATGAGGAGCCGGGGTGTAAAATAAAAAGGCAGGAGGCTATCTTTTAGCCCTGATTTGTTGAGGAAGCTCTTTTTTCAGAATGTGCAGATTTCAGCTTTTACATTGTGGCATTTGTAAAGCGTCTGGTAAAAAATGTTCAACATGCTGTTGGACTCATGCGTCAGCACAATCGTGACTCTAACTGGTTCCTTTGAACATAATTCCCTAACACTTTTTAAGTGTTTATCCAAATTTTTCAGCCATTTGACAAGTACCACACATAGCTTAATGATGAGTGATGTGAGTATTAACGCTAAACGGTGCATAAAAACTGAGCATATATTGCTTCTACTCATGCATACTGTATATACTGAGGCTAATATTACACAACCATAACAAGTTACTAAGTGCTGTCATTGTTCTGTCGGGATTCTGATGCTCCATACTGGGAGGAAGTACATTTGGCTCCTGCTTTACACTGGATTAAACTAATCTGATTTGAGCCTATGATGAATCTTATTGGATTTGTGACCCTCTTTTCACTAGCAACGGCATAACCTGCAGAAGCAGGGGAGTATTGAAGAGGAAAATAGGTGTGGAGATGAGGGGCAAGACGAGATCAAACAAATAACACAACCTTAAATGCCCCCCTCCCCGAAATCCAGAATGACTGAATGTGCGCTAAATCTGCATTTACCCATGAGACAGAACGAGGGCATTAGGACAGAAAAAGCAAATTATTATGTTCATACAGCAAAATCCTTTGAATTGCAGATGAAAGCAAGTAAAACCTATTAACTGCCTCATAATACGCTGGTGGCACACAAACGCTTATCAAGACACACTATTATTCAGCCTCTGGCAGACAATAGCAGTGGTATGTTATGGCCGGATATGTTACAATGATGATTGCTGCTTTTGCTTTAAGGGTCCTGTTCTTTTCCAAATGTCATATTTGCGTAGCCTGAGAATAGAAAAGAAAAGTTCATAGCCAGAGTGTCTTTAATCCATTGGCTGACATTTTTTTTATTGCTCAGCAGCAAAGTGATTTACACCATCCCAGTAGTGCAGCCTGAGGAGTAATACCATCAATTTGCCCTAATTCAGTTTCAGTGACAAGCCTCTCGCACTGGGTAAACCCATTCTCTCTGATCACCTCAGTGTTTGAGTGGCCACCAGTTAAGAGTGTAGGTTTGTAGCACACAGCCTACTGTCCCTAAGTGGCATCATGACAGCAATTTTTGAAGTCACATTACTGTCAAAACACACACCATACCAACAACAAGCAGGTAAACTGGCTGTATTTCTTCTGGAAAATTCCTGTGCCAAGTTCTTGTCAACTTTTACGGAGGAGCGATAGAAAGCATCCTGACTGGAAACGTGACAAACTGGCATGGCTTGCGCACGACCCAGCAAAGGTCTCTGCAGTGTGTGATAAGCATAACTGGTACCATTTACAGAACATCAGTGCTATCAGTGAAGTAGGGTGACTGCAGGGAAACACAAGTTGTTCACCCTGCTGCTGTCTGGCGAGAAGGTGACGCTCCGATGTCCCTGCAAGAGAATCAAGAAGGAGTTCTCGTGCTCTCAATCACATCAGTATGTTTGGTCTGGCAAGCAGTACAGAAGTATCCACTCCAATTGCACCAGACTACACCAGTTTCCAAGGTCAACTTTAAATCTCACACAACCATACCTGCTTGTTGTTGGAACTACTCATTTTGGCAGTAATTTGATTTTAGTTTTTTGGACCTATCAGAAGGCCAATTCTTGGCGAGTCAGTGAACCAGTGACTAGTCTGAGCTGTGGCTGGCTCAGAGGTAGAGCCAGTAGTCTTGGTGGCTGGTGGTTCAATCTCCAGCTCCTCTGGACTGCATGCTGAAGTGCCTTTGGGCAAGACACTGAACCACAAATTGCTCCTGATGGCTGTCCCAGTGGTGCATGAATGAATAAACGAGTGATTTAGTTTCTCTCCTTACTGCAGCTGTCATATATGAATGGGAGTGAATGGGTGAATGCTGACATGCAGTGTAAAGAGCTTTGAGTGGTCAGACATTTAGAGAAGTGCTTTATAACTACATTTCATTTAAAATTTACCATACACAATAAGAGAATATAAGCAAAGGTGAAACTGAACCATCTAAGTTGTTAGAAAAGAGTGACCAGTAATGGTTACAGATATAGGATGACATACAGTTATAACGTGACTACTCGTCAGCTGATGAGGCCCAAGTACATTTACATTTTTATATTGTTCCCAGCGCAGTTTTAAAATGCCATTTCTAAGATATGCAACTGCTCCCTTCAATGGCTTCTTAAAGCTGTAGTATCTGCAAATGTAGTTAAAGCCAGTCTTTCCTTGGCTTTCTTCCGAGAATGCCAACCACTGGTGCCTTGGTCTGTCCACTCTTGCTCCCTCCCTCTCTCTCCATAGATATCTCATCCCACTTAATACCAAAGCCAACCATGTGTGATATTGGCTGTGCTGGCTTTCCAATGGCCACGATCCACCCACTGCACTCAAGCAGTATTTTGCTTCACCAATAGTCAGGAAACCGTGGTTATTCTGGCTCAAATTTTCTTACAAGAGAACTGCATTTTTCTAGGTGACAGGGGTACAAAAGTGACTTGAAATAAATCAAATTACCCCCGTGGTCATGCTGGCCATCATGCTCTGTTTCTCAAGATAGAGGTGAAGAGCTTGTCTTCCTGACCCTTACTCTGCCTCACCAAGTTCTCTAGAGAAAAATCGAGATGTCTGTGAATCCGGGTATACTTTATTAAAGAGGAAAGATGTGTCTTTCAAATATGTCATTTAGTTTGCAAGGGGAAATGAGAAGTTTAAGCTCAAGTTCCCTATAAAGGTGGACTTGATATGCTCAGAAGTGTTTCATATTCCTCCAGATAACACAACAGGATCAGTCAAATAAAAGACTCCTCTGTCAGGACTGAATTACCTCTGAGCATCCAAACTGTGGCTTGAAGCTTCAGAGCAGATATTGCTCTTCCCCTCAAGCTTTTATCCACCGTCTCTGTACGGGAGTGTTGCCATTTGTTCCAACAACTTTTTTCCTGGCGTAGACTTGAGGAAAAATGTGCTGCACATATGTGACCTGGGAAAATGGAACAAGCTATTTCTCTGCACCTTCATCAGCTCTATCGACCAATCAATTAGAACATTCTTTCCTCTGCGGCATAGTTTCTGCTTTAAGTTATGCCCCGTGTATGCCTCTTTACTGTCAGTGTTATGCTTGTTTCCATAGCAATGACTCCCATGCTCCCTCACTCTGTACTTCCAGGTAGGCACTGCTGGGGTGACAATGCTTCACTGAAGAATTTCTCATCATTACAGCTCCTCTGCTAGACTAAAGAGAGATATTCTAGCAGTACGTCAATTGTCCTTGAGTGTGATCCAATAAATTTTCATTGATATCTCGTTGGAAGGCTCAGGCATTAACATTCACCATACCACAGCGGCTTTATACTTACATCTCTGTGTGTTCGGCTGAATAAAAAAGGGTCGAAGTAGAGGAAACAGAGTGGGATGTTTTTTTACTCCGCACATAATAAATATCAAGGAAGGGGTGAGAAATTCAGCTCATTATGTTTCTATACATAGTAATGCTTTTTTAAGGATTGTTTCACAAATGCTAACACTATGCTTAACTAGTGGATCTGTTGGCATCCTCTGAGCTTGGAGAACACACTGTTTAGCCAAAATGTTGCCCCCACCACTAACAAATTGAACATTTCTTCAAGGTCAGCTCCCTGCATTTCACATCACTGCACCCCCCCCGCCCCCCCCGCTCCCACTGGCTCTGCTGACGTCGCTCAAATTCAAACTGATTTATCTGGCTGCCTTTGTATGATTCCACAAAATGACAAAGTCTAAGAGGCAGAATAGAGCTGGAGCTGCAACATAAAACAGCCTCTAGAGCCAAGCATTACAACAATAAGCTCTTGATGGGGTTCATGTGATGAAGGGTGATTTCTTTTGGCAATGTGCCTCATTTTTTTGGACAATTATTTTCATTTATGCATGGAAATTGCTTGCAGCCAGAATGCACAGGGATAAGGGTCTTGCAGCTAGTCAATTAGCAAATCGAGCTTGATTTAATGTTCCCTCCACCATCTAATCATGTAAAACACTCAAGCACTGTGGTGATTTATCACGTGCCAATCTTTCCCACTTCCAGCGAGGACCGCACAGTGTGTGAAATGGATCAAGTCACTTTGTCTTTTCTTTTCTTCGCTTATTCCAGGCATATGTCTGTGGCCATCCATAGATGCCAAATTAAGGAAACAGTCTGCTCTCTTTGGAAAACATGTGCCAGTGGCTCACACATGAAAAACCCTTCATTGTATTCTCAGTCTCAACTTTTCCCTCTCCCTGATTTTGTCTTTTTTTTTTGCACTCATTAAAATTAGCTTGATTCCTCCTTGCTAAAAAAAAAAAAAATCTTGCTTGCAGCATCAGTGTTGCAGCTCGAGGGTGTCAGTCTGCACCTTTCAGGTTGACGTATGAAAAATGTGTGTGACTTTATTACAGCTGTGTGGAAAGCAGATGAGAGAGTTGAAAGTTGTATATCAAGTAGATACTAGTTGTTACAGGCAGACAGAGCAGACAAATAGGTACATTTTGTAAGTGTTTCCTCTTCCACCCCCTTTTCCTTCAGCATTCATCTTCAAGCTGTCTGTTGAGACATAAACTGCCAGCTCTCTTTCAGACATCTCTTGCACTCTTGTGCAGCACAATAAAAATACATCTCGTTTTCCTTTCTGCACCAAATACTACATGTAAACTAAGGTGAATTTGAGTTGAAACTTTTCTGAAAAAATTGTTACTTGTCTTTGAATTGAGAGGCTATGACATCCCTGAAAATAGTTGAGTGGCTCTGGCCAACGGCCCAGTGTGCTGACAGAGAGTCTTTGTCTCTTTTGTCTCTTTTTCTGTGTGTGGGCTTGTATTTAATAAGAGACAGAGTAAGTGCATGTCCAGCTTGATGCTGAAATCTTGCTGGGGGAATGTCAGATATCACAGCTCTGGATGGCAAAAGATGAGTGGAGGTGTCTCATCCACACACTTCATACTGTATTCTCCTCGCTGACAGACCCTGTAAGCAAAATATCATCAGGAATAATGACAAGTGAATCATCATTATTCCTAACCAAGACCATTGAGAGAGTTTTGTAATGTATACATATGTATGTATTTATGCATGTATGTATGTGTATATGTATGTATTTAAATGTTTGAATTGAAATTTAGAAGAAAGTAGCCTAAAGTAGACACATGTTGATGTTGGTATTGTGTTATGAATAATGCACACTGGTGCACCACAGACATCTGTAAATTATTTATTATAAAATCAGTATTTCATCTATAAGTTGAATGATATAAAAACACGGGATCATTGAATCATTTCCATTGAAGTCATGTGTGCCAAGAGCACATACATTATTCTATATGAGCCCAGAAACGCTGACGCTCATTGAAGCAACGTTTTTTCAGTGTAGTGACTATTTGTCATTGAGATTAATGTGGCGCTATCTTGGAACGTCGCATACAGTTCTCTTAATATATCCGTCCTTTTGTAAGCCCCTTTCTGTCCGCAAGCCCACATTTGTAACAACGATCTTCTGTTACAAACCAGAGGTAGTGAAAAGATTTTGCAGCTGTTTTCAAAAGGTGAGCAGTACTCCCCATGTGGGCCTGAGTTAGCCAGTCTTAATACCCAGAAAACTAGCAAAAACAAGTATATTATTAACCAAGATATATGAGACAATTGCTTTGCTGTTTCAGAGTCATGCACTGTTGTGTGTAGGGGTTTTGAGACAGTAGCCTTATGTTTTATTTAGCCCTTCTGGGGCCACCGGGTGGTTACATCAATGAATTGTATTTTACTTTATTAAAAAAAACACAACCTCCTCACATTTATAATTAGCTGCTTTTCATGACACCTGCATCCTCTGCTTGTACCCACTCCTCAGCCTCCCCTTCTTCAGTGTTTTACTGCATTTTCTTTCCAGATCCTGCTGTACCACACCTGTCCACTGCAGATTCACCTGACTGCTCTTGCCATCAGCAGACTCCCTGCACAGCTGTTCCTTATTTGCTTGTTAGCTCCTTAGCAGATCTAGACACAGTATCCCACATGCACTGGCCTGATTGTGTATGTTATGTAACTATTCCTGTTTATCACGTCGGACCTGCTGCCTACGCATCACCCTGCACCTTTTCTGCACTATTGACTCAACATTATAACCCATATAAAGCCAGCGAGTAAAGTTCATTTTAGCTGAGTCTGCTTTTGATCCAAACATTGTCCAGGCTGCAGTAACTAACACAGCTATAGCTGATTGTTTTACTATTTACATAAAATAAAAAATAGCCAAAAGACAACACACTGTCAATATTTCAACACACTGTCTACTTAATTCTCCTGAAAGCCCTGCTGTATTATATTTAAATCAGTCAGCAGTGTGACTCTGCACACTGTGACCCAGAGTCATGGTGCACAACCACTATAATCAAAATGAGTCATTAAATATAGAAGGATGGATTGCTGAAATTATGTCTGAAATACTCTGCTGCAGCTACATTAAAGTTCACTGGACTAGTTTGTGAATTCAAATATTTTATTTCAATTTTATGGACATAATTGATGTTCTTATGAAATATAGAGAGGGTGCACCTATTTTAACCACCTTTATAGCGGAGTTGTGTTAGCAGAACAATTATATGTTTATATGTTTTTATTTTGAGGGCAAAGGTGTTGATTCGACCAACTGAATTCAGTGGTGTGATTGTACTGTATTGTAGGGTATATAATATTTGCCCTCATTGGCATATACTTCATTCAGTGCTTTACAGATTCTCTTATCCATGTCACCTGGTTTCATGTTGGCAGTGTCGGCTTGACTGGGATCACAACTACAGAAGCTTTAAATGCCTAGATGAAAGCAGATCAAACAAGAAATAATGTGAAATACAATATCCATTTTCACACATGTATAATTTTTTTTTTTTTTTTTTTTTACATTTCTACATGTGATTTGTTTTAGTTTAGATGTTTTAAATCTTCCATACAGCACACTGGTTAGTGCTACTGTAACTGCTGTGTTGAGAAGACGGGGGCAGTTGTAGTTTGTTTTCATGTAGTTAACCGGGAGGGAGCTGCCTCTTGAATTGTACTCTGACAGAACTGTAGAAGTAAATGAAAATATATGAATGAATTGGAGCCAAGAGGCTTTGCTAGGAGAGAGTATTAGAAGAAGAATATACCATATAACATGAAGGAGACTCCCTGACTAGGATGTCAGTGAGCTCTATTTAGTCTCTCTTACAGAGCAGAGTGTGTGGGCAGGAGATGATGCAGGTAATGCTTGCTGTCATTCGATGTACAGTAAAGGTTGAATTCCTGTCTACATGTTTAAGCAGTTGAAAGCTGCTTTCATATTAAATATTCTCATGTGCCAATTAGTTGTTTTATAGTATCAGACAACTCATTGCATGAAAAAGCAGAGTGGACAGATCCCTTGAGCTGCAGCTCTCCACGTTGTAGGTCTAACCCTCCCCCCCTTAAAACCACAAAGATGAAGACCGACAGGACAGTATGCTTGCTTCTATAAATACCTCAACTATTCACCTGAAGTAGCAGCCAAATGTTAAAGATTTAACATGCCAACATGCCAAATTACAATTTTATTTCAATTCTTTGGTTCTTGACATGACTTTGCTGTACAAATTTCATTTGTTGAAGAGAAAAAGAGAAATGCGATCCCTAGAAATTCAGACTGTTCATCCCAGCCGCCACTGAAATGTTCATCCAAATGATGTTGCCATAGTAACACATCAGCTTTCTCAGTCTCATGCTCCACATTTTTTGGCGCATGAGATGTAGTGATTATGTCATATTTCCATGACATGCTGTATGGTTGCCATGGTAAATGACTGTATCTAAGGTGTAGAAGTGGGCATATATTACCAGTCTGTCAGTCTAAGTTAAGGACTCTTATCTGAACATCCCTCGTGTAAACTATAGCTGCAGTGCTGCATATCCTCTCCCTTAAACACTGAAGATTTGTAACTCGACACAAATCAATAAGTGGCCATTATTCAGTGGGACAACCTCCTACAAAATAATACAGCGAATCAAATTAAATGGAAATCTGGAACGGTCATCTGTTACATTTGCACCAACTTTTAGTCTTGATGTATTTGTTTTAATCAGCACTTTGGAGGAATCACATTATGAAAGTCAGCCTCCATAACAACACACAATATACCTAAAACTGCTTTTAGGCTCACCTGTTACCAGAGTAGCTATACATAATACACTTTTCCACAGAATACATTCAGCTGCAAAAGCTATGCATTTAGTGTTGGGTGTTACTGTTTGTGTCTGGCTGGTTATTCGTTGAATTTGAACTACCACCTACAAAAGGGTCCTGCTCAGCACACCGGGCAAAAGGAAACTGTGCTGTTAAGGTGAAATGTTCTGTATTTGATCAAAAGATATCTCTAACTCCATAATGTAACCTTGACTTAATGAATCTTTTAATTTAAATAAAAGCAGCTCTACCTGAGTAGCATATTTGTCTTTCAACCTCTTTCTGTGATTTTAAAAGATTTTGTGATGTTCATAGTTGCTGGCAGAAATGCACAGGCTCCCACGATGGTAACTATTTTTCCTTGCGTTATTATTTGGCTTCAGGGGGACATGTCTGCCAGCCAATTCTGATAGGCACTTTACCCAGTAGTGAAAACAAGTTTCCACTATGAAGTGAAGACTAACAAATGGTCATATTGCAGGTTTTGCAAAATACTTTATCTGAGCTTGTGATTTCGGGTTGGAACTCCCACTAGCAATGCTTTTGAAAGCTGGAAACCTGAGAATAAATTCTGAGTCAGTGCTTCGTAACTTTTGGCGAGGGATCCATCATGGGGTGTGGCTGTGTTGATGTGTTTTCCAAGAGGATGTGTGAAATATGCAGCATATGGTAACTACATATATATTTTTTTAATTTTCTGTCTTGTTTTTTCTTGAAAACTGCCCAGTACTGTCCAGTCGGCTGATAATCAAATCTCAATCAAAGAAACATGAAAGACATTCTTTGGATGATTCATTCTGCTTACACTATGTGGCAGCAGTGGTGGCCCCAGAAAGTTTTCAAAAGGTCTTCACAGGGGTGTCCAGATGGGATGACTGAAAAGTTTTGGGGAGGCATACTGAAACCAAAGCTAGAGCTGCATGTGAGGAATTTTATTATGCTGTCGAAAACTATGGCAAGAGTTATGAGAGTGCAGGAACTGCTTACAGATATACCTCATTTTTATTTTACAGTAAATGTTTGATTATCTGCTGCCTCTCTCGCCCTCTGTGTGTGTGTGTGTGTGTTTGTCGTAGGTGTGCCTAATTGTCTGAGTGTGGTGTGTGTGAGTGAGGTGTGCTCGAGTCGAAGCAGACCAACACCAGCTGCACCAACAATTACCAAGACTTCTACAAATGTCCGTAAGATCATAGTCACTGCAACAGTCAAACAATGCTTGGCTGTGCGTGATGCATTTTTTCATTCTTCTGAGCTCCCAAGCCCAAGTTTTGGATCCAGCTTTAGCCGCAAGGTCCCGGGCTCCTAGCTTAAGACCAGTTACCCAGCCTCAGTCCCAGCTTTAGTCCAGGTTCTTGGGTACAGAGTTCCCCAGCTTAAGTTTTAGTCCCACGTTTTGGGTTCCAAGCTTTAGCCTGAGTTTTAGCGCAGAGTTCCTGGTTCCCAGCTCCTTAGGCCAATCTTCTCCAGGGCTAGGGTTAGTCTCCTCTATTACCATCTGTACTTGGGTTCACCCATTCCATTACCTGTGCTGTAACTGTAGCTTCTGCCATAGTGTGATAGATCTGAGCAGTTTTACAAGTCAGAAGTCAATGATCCACTAATCGGTTAATATTTTAGTGCAGCTACTTTAATATTTACTATCAGCTGCATTTTATTGATATATTTTAACTAATTCTTCTTTCCATATTTATCTACCACTGAATTTTTACATATAAATTAGAAAATAAAGTTGAAATGATTAAGGCTTTATTGCTCTGAGGACACAGTTCAATATTAACAATACAGACTAACAAGACCATGATGTGTAACAACATAACATTCCTCCTTTATTTAAAGCATGAGCACCGTACTAAGAGCACTGGACTAAACCATGTATTAATGGCTGGTTAAATGGGTCTTTGCATATACAAACAGTGTAGATAGCTCCTGTGTAATCAAGCACAGAGGAAACTGAGAAGCTGCCAAAACACTGGATTAAGTGATTTTTATAATGGAAGCATATGGACGGACCCATTACAGTGCTATCACTTGACAAGAATTAACTCAATTACAATAAAATTTTATATACTGAGTATGCTCAATTAACCCATGGATGTGAGTAGACTTAGCCTAGTATGAAATTTGAAAGCCCCCCAGCTTATTCACATTCTTTTTTGGTTTAAAAAACTCAGAATAGCTGTTAAAATGTACCCAGAGGCAACTAATTACAGTTTATTGTGTTGAAAGTACAAGAAGTGCAACTTTTATTTTTAATATTCACTTAAAATTGATATCTTCTTCCAACATTCACTTATTTTGGTCACATCAATGTAACATAGCCACTTGGTTTAAACCTGGATTAAATTACAGTTTAAACAACATTACACAGTACAATGGTGCTACAGCAGCTCTATGACCAGAGATAAGACAAATGAGCACTGCTGTGTGAGTGTAATTACATTTTAAACATTTAGACATCTTCTAATGTAGCTGCTCAATTATGGAGCCATTTGGTAAAGTTCCAATAACATTGTCCAGATGCTCTGTGTGTTTAATGTATGTCTAAGCAAAGTGGTCAACACTGTCTCCATTTAGGATGTTGTATTTATTTCTTGTCTGCAAGAGGCACCGTCTGCTCTAGTGCTCCCTGCACTTCCTCTTTCATAGTGATGTTGACCTGGCAATATTAGATTTCATTTTAAAATAGTAATAAGATCAATCACTATGTATGTAATTAAATTTGCATGTATTAACATTACTGTTGACAAGGCTCTCTTGTTGTCAGTAACTGTAAGCAGCAGAGCTAACAGCAGCAGGAAAGGTTTGTCTCCCACTGCTGTTCTATAATTGTAAAAGACATCGCCGATCCCTCTCTTAAACTTGATCACTGATCAAAAGTGTTATATTAACAATGGATTAAAACCACAGTGTAATGTGATAGACATTTCTCCAAGTGAAAAATCCAAAGATTGTCACCTGGCTGAAAATCCTTCGTCTAACCCCTTTTCGCGTATTGATATTCAGTCCCCTTAACGCTGCTGTCATCAATCTCGTCTCCAGCTGCAGCATGCTCCTGATAAACCAACTTGTCCAGCATCCAGTACAAATAGAGGACATTAACAAGTAGTTGTTGGACATAGGGAGCATTTTGAAGCCAAACTGCCAGCATTTTCTTAAAAAAAATAAAGCAAGGGGGAAATTATGTGACTTTGAAGCTTCCACTGTGTGTGGAGACTGCTTAAGCTTAACTGTTTTAAAGTCTCTGCTTTAAGAGACTTTAAAACAGTTAAGCCCTAATGAATACAGTTTGACCGCTAGGCTGAAATAAGCACACAAATATCCATTTATAAATTAAATATATAATCAAATTGATGTATTTGCTTAACATTTTACCAAACTGACAACATATTAACATAGATGACGATTAAAAAAAACGTCACAATGACAATGTGAGTTGCTTCATAGTAACTGATTAGGTGGCTGTTGTGTTTGTTACATTTTGCACTATATATAATACTTAAAAGTAATATTAAAGTATGTTATATGTACTTGATGACCCATGTGATCCCAGTACAGAGTTTTGGACTTAGATTTCAGATGAGATTAAAGTCTCAGGCAGCTGCTGCATGCTTCTCCAGCCGTATCCTGAGGTAAGCGAGGGCTTTCAAATGAAATATGGGAGAGATAATTTGACAACCTCTGCACTGAAAATAACAGACTGATCTGTGAGAACCATGTGAAGTCACTATATTCTGTCTGTAACCCCAGCAAGACCACAGCAATAAACTCCCTCTGCAGCATCCAATTCACCCTGCACACTCAAACTGTCCCCACAACTGCTGTTCAGAATGACTCAATCCAGCTTAGCAGATACACAGCAATACTCAAATCCCTCCTTGCTTTTAATTCGCACTCTCGTGGCGGGGTGTTAATGGCTTACACAACAGATGTTTAGTATGCTGCGTTTAGGTCCATGTGAGCTGAAGCCACCCGCAGTCTCAGACATGCATGACAACCTGTGACTCTGTCTCTGAGGCAAAATAAGCCTGTTCACACTGTATCGCACTTACGTTTCTTGCATGGAGCAACGGAAATACGCACGTGCGAGTACGAGTACATACGTACACAAACACGCAGCACAGGAAGACAACATGCAAAACAGTGAGTGTGGGAGAGAGAGTGTGAATACAGGGGGAAAGATGGAGAAAGTGACAGAGAGAGAGAGAGACCGATGACAGCTTCCATCTGCTGGGGAGCGACTGATGGGCTCCTCAGACAGAGGAATCCACTTGGATCAGTATGGATGCATGTGTATATATACACAGTAATGCAGTAATGAGGGTATTTGACAGAAGTGTGCTTTATGACAACAATTAGTAGGGGAGGAAAGTTGCCTCATCATGTACAGAGCAGTGAAATTATATAAACAGCTGCAATTCATCAGACAGGGAGGAAAAACGACTGCGTTCAATACTACAGTGCTCGCTGATCACTGCAATCCAGACGAGTGTGAGCAAAAGCCCGACGGTGCTACAGAACCACACCTGAGGCAAAGGGAGGCTAATTTTTGCAGGTTCAAGATGAGAAAGCCTAGAGTGCACATTGAGAACTCGTGCACAAAACAAGTCCGAATACAGCAAGTACAAACAATTCAGCCCAGTCATATATAGATATTTATTTTCAGGAAAGGCTAGAGCAGTCGCAAAGGCTAAAACAGGTGTGATGTGTTCACTGGTTTGACATGCTGACCTCGAGGTGTGCAAGAAAGGCCGCCACGTTCTGTATTTTTCTCACGCAAGACTTGATCTTGTCATGGGTAATATTTTCACCTATCTCGCCGTGCGGTCACATCAGCACATTGATTCTAATGTAATGGGATTTTGCCTACCGCTGACATCTTGTAGTACAGGTGTGCAAAAAGCCTCCAGGATGACAGTTTAATGCTGCATTCATGTCATATGGGAGAGATGGTAGACATAAACCCCCCATGAGAAAGGGCCTTTCACTTCAGCATTCAGCAGGTAAATATTATGAGAAAACACAGTTAACCTCAGCTTAGTTAACTTTCAGCTTATCACTACTGTGAAGCTCAGGGTGATGTGACCAGTCCTGACTGCAAAGATCTCCTGAATTCTGACTCACTACACCTTTATAAATATGTATTAAACATATACAACCACACATCATATATACTGTATATAGTATTCCCCTTTTATGCATTGTGCAAAAATGAAATGTCAACCCTTGGCAGGACTTTACTTTTTGGATAATTAAAGTCAAAATCTGTACAAAGTGAAGATGTTTTGAAGCATCTTCAAGCAAAATCTGCAAACATTATAAATATATTTTGAGTCAAACTGGTGGCATGGCCACAACTGAGACACTGAAACTGAGACATCTGATGGATTACTGTGAAACTTGGTCTAAATATTCATTGTCCCCAAGAGATGAATGTTAATGACTTTGAGAATGGCCCGACTTATCCTCTGGTGGCAATGTGAGTCTGATATTTTTGTTTTTGAGTGAATAGTTGTTAGTACGCTCCATTCACTGACAAACCAGGAAAAAACGGGAAGGAACAAAATGGATCGTTTGTTATAAATAAGGTTCACACATTCACGCTCCCCTCATCTAGCGCCATCAGGTTGAATTTTTTTGTTTCTGCTTGTTCTGCCGTCATAATGATCATATCCTTGTTGCATCTTTAGTGACTTCTACTGGCTGGACAGGGCACTTGTGCCATGTGATCCTACTGGTCATCTGAACCTCTGCATGTTGTACCGTGACTTTTGTGAATAGCTTTAGGTGGTGTAAAATATCTAGTATTTAATGTTAATGTGGTGACTAATGTCCCTCTTATCTTAATCAAAACATTTAGCTCCTTTATTACACAGAATGGTATCAGTCCTTTTCATTACATTGTCACTTTTTACTCTCAAAACAATTAGAAAATTGAGATTATAACACAGTAACATATTTTAACACTTCCTTTAATAAAAGCAAGGCAATAATCAACTGAATCTGTTAGCCAAAGTGTGACATTCATTTGTGTAATGCCACAATAGACAAGGCTTATGTTGTGTGAATGAGCACCTTAAATCACCAGGCCCGCTGCTAGTCCATCCATAAATCCCAAACAAGCAACCGGGCAAACTAACTCTATGCTGTGACAGATTAAAGCACCTATGAGCAGTGTTTTGAAAATATTTGTCTCTGGCACCCCCAGTGGTTGCATTGTGTACACTGCACCCCTGGAGATAACTGTGCTGAAAGCACCACACAGACGACCCTTATTTTACATGGACATTGCCACTTTTGCAGAAAACACAACCGTACACCATCAGCAGAATTTAATACATCATTTCATTATTTAAAAAAAAAATCAACTCAGTGGCTTTAATTTATTTATTTATTTTTTTTAGTAAATTTGATTATTTATTCTGCACATTTCCAGTTCATTCTTCAACAGCAGCTAACCAGTAGACATACTGAGCTGTCTTCACTTACATTTTTAGGTGTGGGGGAGCCATTTTTACTCTGCAAGTGTTAGCATATGCTTAATTCCAAATTTCAGTTTTCAGTTTTACAGAGGAGTTCAGATAATTCCCAAATTGTTATGGTTGCCTTAGATGCCAAAAACTAAAGGTTGCATCTTTTATTATGACACTCTTAAACTATGTCCTGTTCCTGATTACCAGCTGACATAATGCTGTCTGTCTAATTTATTTCCAGCTATCTCTGTGCAAAATCATCACCCCACTCAAAATGCTTCAGTACGACACTGCTCTGCAACTCTGTACTGTGCTGGACAGTGCTGCCCCTTGTCAGACCCAATCTGACACTCATGAGTGTGCACCCATATGACGTGAGGCACTCCAGCACATGACATATTTGGCTTTAAAATGACGTCACGGCCGCGTGGGGCTCAGCAGGCAGGTCGTTCGTCAGTCTGAACGAAGAGGAGCAGCAGGAGACGGTCCAGCCTCCTCTCCTCTCTGAAGACAGGCTCTCATTCCCCCTCTCTCCAACTCCTCTGAAACAACTCTCAACCTCCAGGATTCTCCTCCGTCGCACCCCCTTTTCCTTTTTTCAGTTGCACCTAATTTTTTTTTTTTACTTTGTCTAACCCCTCCGCACCCCGCAGCACCTCCAGAGATGTAAGCAGATAATGAGGACCCCCTGCCAGCGGTGACTTGTCTCCTCCGTGCTCCAGAGAACCGAACATCCTCATCTCCCACCCCTCAATTTTTTTGGACCTTCATCTGCCTTTCAACAATGTAGGGAGAAGGTGCGCTGTCATATCAGCGACGAGGATGCCAACTACATGCCTTGTTTTTGCTCTCCGCAGCTTACATCTTTGTCTTTCCATCGGGGGGGAATGAAAGATTTGCGTGAAGGCAAAGTTTGAGGGTACCTCTTTTGGTTTCCCGCTCACCTGTCCGCCTGCACGCGTGCACCCCTTTCCTCTTAACTGATAACGCGGAAGATCATCGCCTAAAGAACATTTGACGAGCAACTTAAAAGAGACCTGACAGTTGTTGTGGTATATTTTAGTGGGATTTGGCAGCGCTATCGGAGGAATTTGATGTGCGCAACGTTGAAGGATATGGCTTAAATGATGGTTGCGTTACTGACAGCTGGAGTAAGGTCCGTCACTTGAGTGTTTTATCAGCTATTGTCGACTTTGGTGGAAACCCATCTAAATGGGAGGATACCTGGAGGACTGAGTCGGATTCGGCAGTCGAGAAAAATGTGGATAAAACGGAGTGTTGCGCGCAGGTAAGACACGAACAATTTAATTTCAGGTTACAGTAACCACATTGTATTCGACCAATGCGTGTGAGGCAGATATAGTTTAATGTTTTTCCAAATATGACGACGTTGCTCGACAACATGTCTGTTTTTTAATCTACGCCACTGCAAGTTATGAGAGTGCTGGAATTGATGACTGGATTATATGTATCAATAGATCTGTAAAAAAAAAAACCCAAAACCAAACAGGTTCTCTCGTACCAAAGTTCATCAGATACACCGACTATATTCCGTTGTAGCCAGTGTTGACACTGAGCAATGTTAAGGCGGAGGCTTTATGTGGATGTGTTTTGTGATGTTTTAAAGGGAGAATTTGATCGAAAACTTCACGTCCTGTACGCTGGGGGTCGCCAACAGTACGGCGCAGGCAACACACATACACTCACAAGACACGCGCGCGCTCAAAACAAACGTGTACGGACGCACGCGCATGCACAGCCTCAAGGTTAGGTCTGTCAGCTCCTCCACACTTGTGAGAACAAACACTTGCACGCGCTCTTGTACAAAGACGCAGTTGATACGGTTTTTAGATGGTTAAAATTGAATTAAATAGAAAGATATATTAAACTAAATTAAATTATACATGCATCAATTTATTTTTTGTGGACTTATGATTAAAATGGATGTTGTGCTGTGGCTTTTTCTATAAGTCTATTTATTCCCCCCCCCCAGAATGGAAGGTGTGGGTGTATATTGAGCAGTGCTTATCCAAGATAGAGGGTGGTTTGGCTGTAGACAGCCTGGATGGAGAGGTAAGCTTTACCTCATCCCTCACAACAACATAAAGTCTTACTTTGTTCGATGACTACAAAATATTCCACTGTAATATGACACACACACAAATAGACACTTTCGTGACTTTATGGTAAAACAATCTCTAAACTGAAGCAGTATGGAGACCAGTCAACTGACTTAGTTAGGAAGTCTGCAAACAAAAGGTAAAACTGAGCTCATTCCTTTGCCGTAAAATAGGCTTAGAGGTAATGACACGCTGTGAAATGAGACCAAACCTGCCAGCGGTGAGATTCTCTTGCCACCTGCTGGATCTCATTCCCACCGGTAGCTCTAATTCCTGCCCATTTGCAGCCATTCATTTATTATGCATGACACACACTGTACATCTTAGGGCCGACCTCGCAGGGTAATGGCAATACATGCCGTAAGACAGAGCAGTTGTATAAGATGATGAAATGAAATGCATGTAGGTCTCATATCTCTTGATGGATCGGTCAGAGGCACAGTGAAACCAATTTCCATCTTCAGGAATTTCCTTGTCACTTGCTGACATGATGTGAAATGCCAAAATGCTATCTGGGAAGAACAGCAACTTCTGTTGGGCTGAAGCCGCTTGTTATTTGTAGTATCTACTGTTCCATATTGCTTACTATCACAGCATACAGCATGAATTGATTGTTACTGTCATTTATTATCAGACAGTCATGGAAATGTTTGGTATCTTGTGCGGGATAAAACCCTGCTCTCCACTACAGGCAGTGTTTAACATTCGCAGCTTTTTTGGAATAACAACAAGCAGAAATGGGCAGTGAGCATGTGCAGAAAAAGCCTCTGTACCTGTTGGAACAGACAAAGAACAGACCACCTACAGACACTTGATACGTGGGCGTAAATGCAGCAGCAATCATTAGAAGAAGAAGAAAAGAATGGATGGATGGATAGATACCAAAATAAAACCAAGCATTTTGAAGATGATCCCTGCAGTTACATTTTATGTAATCTGGCTAATTAAAACACCCTGTAGCCTACAGCTGTGTAATAATTCAGCATCATCGTATATATAGACTTTAATGTAACTGTATGATGACGGTTGTATGATCATATCCTGTTTTATTTAACAAAGTTGTGCCGCTTATTCAAACTCATTTGAATATTCAGTGGTTAGTCTGTAAAGGTCAAAAGATGGTATAAATGCCCATCATAACCCTCCACAGTGCCAATTGTTGTCTCCAGCTTGATTCTTTTGTCCACCAAACCCCGAGATATTCAATTACTCAATCAATAGTTATGGATATCTTTCATTTGACAGAGATTCATTGATTAATTATTTAGTCTGAATGTGTGTCAGAAATACTTACTGTAGCAAGCAAGAAAAACCCCAAAACTAAAACAAAATTGTCCTTTCCTGGTTTCTCAGGCTTCATATGTGTTTCAAAGAAAATTGATTTAGTTTGTATTCAAGATGGGACCTGTCTGTAATAGTGCAGAACTGCAACAAGCTCAAGCCAGAGTGTCTCTCTCTTGAGAGTTAACCAGCAGGGCTTCATCTCTCTGAGGCTTGGCATCTCCGGGCTCAATCTTTCATGGACGTCACACACACACACACAGTCTTCGGTTCCCCACGGTGAGCTCTTATACCGCTGAGGCACTGGGGATGCTATCAGGCCTCTGCACTCTGCAGCTGCGAAACATTACTGGCAGAGACACCAGTTGCCTTTCAGGAGGGCTTCGTTTTGTCGGTTTCTACTTGTTAAGTACAGGTGACTGTTCCTACACGTGTCTTGCCTTTTCTGGCCTGGATAAACAGTGATAAATCATGAAAAGGACTCAGAACAGTAAAAAAAAATACAGGTGGGATTTGAAGAATCTGAGATGCCAGAGCTCAGAAATAGTTTTCCCATATTGATAATGCTGGTAATCACGTGCTTTGTGTTTAGTGTCTAATCTCCTCTCTTTTTCATCTGAGTAATAGTCTAGTTCTAATTAATATCGCTGGCTTAATGAAGCAGTGTTCCTAATATATTACACTCTACTTGGAGGTGTTTTCTCTTAGGGTGTTTATGAGCAGTCAGCGTCCTCACAGCTAGCTCCACTGAAAACTCCAGGGCTAAACATGGCATTACCATGTTAGGGGCCATCTGATATTCAGATATTCCTGTGATTTAGGTGCCATCTTAATAGCCTCTATGAGGGTTATTAACTGGGCCTCTCTGGAGCGTGATTAACCTAATTTGCAGTGAAATAGGCTGTGTTGCTTCTCTGAGATTCTATCCTCTGGAGATTTGTGTGTGTGTGTGTGTGTATCTGTGTATGTGCACGTGCATGTTGTAAACACCCTGTGCTCAACAGTCTGTTAAATCCAGAAGGACCAGAACAGGTTGTCCCTGTGAAAGAGCATACAAGACAAAACTGACATGGATGCTGGTTCATCTGACCAGAGACGACCAAGAGAGCACGACAAGAAGCAAGAATGTTGCTGTTAAAGACGAGGGTGACCTGTACTGTGTATGACTCGTCATTGACAGGCAACATTGCTGCATAACTGCCACTGTAACACATCAGGCATCAACTGTTCAGCTGTGATTTATAGTGGGAAAATAAGATAATGCCCGGTTGGTCAATTTTTAAGCATTAAATCATAAATATAATGTATTTTTGTACTTAAACCCTGTGAAACACTATGTATTCCACAATGGACAGTGAATATCTCGAGTGCTCACCATACCAACCGGATTTTTTTCAGAACTGAGTGACAATGTAAAGACCTGGTCCAACTGCAGTGATGGTCATTTGAGAATAGAAAGGAAGTTAAATTGTGGCAATGGGATTAGCTCCAAAATGTTTTCCCTAAAACTTTTTTGACCTGCTGGTGTGCACTGGAAAAAAAAAAGAAACAAATCCTGGCACACCAGAGCCACATATTGATGTGGTCAGTCAGATGGTGCAGCAGGTGGACGACAGTGTGTTTGTTTGTAGCCCCAAATAGAATGACCGAACAACAATTTTAATGCAAAGTTCTCACAACTGAAGCCGATCTCATTTTTCCCCACTTCTGTCCCTCTCCCTTGTTATACATTGTTTTACTCCTGTCCTCCGTAGCCAAGCAAAAATATTAATATAATTAATTCTCTGTCTGCTCACCAACCTTTGCTCTATTTATGTGGTGCTCTGCTCATGTTGCATCACATACGCTTGCACTTTGCAATAATTTAAAGAGACTCTGATCGTGATTACGCTCACATCATGTCAGAGTTTCCCAGGCAACGACACAGAGGTAGACTCACATTTAGCACAGCGCTGCATAGCCCCACACAAATGCAAATCACTGATTTCAGAATTAACTGATAATTTGGCCTTATTTTTATTTATTTTTTGTTATTTTGGCCTGGTGGCTAACTCCCACCATGCCTGCCAGGCGTGTACAACTATGGCGGAAACAACACTGCTGTATTTTGCTCAGTTTTCTTTAAACTCTCATGTTTTTTTGAGCTATGTCTCTCTGCCTCCCTTGCTAAACTAAGATCCCCGCATTCAGAACCGATAAATATCAAGTCCAAGTTGCCTCCATATTGCCAGAAGTCCTCAGCCTGATTGGGTTTAATGACCAGTTTGTTCAGTTTGGGCTACATGAGAAAGTGTGTGTTTCTATTGCACTGAAGTACATCCATCCCACAGTGTGAAGGAACTAACAGCACAGAGCTCATACTTGATTCATGTAGCGAGCTTTTGCTGGATCAATACTGCCTCTACAAAGGATCAGATTTATCCGTCATGGCCCTTCCCACTAACTGGCTGTCTCCAGGCACAGGGGGCGTCTCTCAGCGGGCCACTTCCCACTATAATACTTCATAAATGAACACAAGAAAGTCCCATCACCCTCTTTACGTAATTCCCAGCTACTCAGTGGTAATTGATGTGGATTGAGGCTTAGGCTGAAATAAAAAGTTTGACAGGGAGGGGCTGAGTTGATTGGAGCATTGTCTTATTTGTCTCATCCTTTTTCACCCTATTCCCATGCTCTTTACAGCCTGGCTTATCTTTCTGAGCATGTGGGTCATGTACACTGTAGTGGAGGACATTGTGCAGTGGGAGTAATTAATGGGATGATGCAACACCCTTGACCATTGCATCTTAGACCCCTTCAAAGCCACACACACAGATACACACTCCACCCACCGTGCTCCACCCATTTCGTTTTTTGTTTGTTTTCCTTCATGAATTATGTTCTAACCTCAGCAATGCAACAATGTTTCTGAAACCCCAACCGTAGT
The DNA here is from genome assembly GCA_008933995.1 of Datnioides undecimradiatus. Taxonomy (NCBI): domain Eukaryota; kingdom Metazoa; phylum Chordata; class Actinopteri; order Lobotiformes; family Datnioididae; genus Datnioides; species Datnioides undecimradiatus. The sequence continues at coordinate 657,825 of WARS01000068.1, forward strand.
AGCAGCTGCTGCAGCTCAGCCTTACAGGCATGGATGAAGTCTGTGTGTTTGTGTGTGTGTGTGTGTGTGTGTGTGTGTGTGTGTGTATCTCACTACCAAAACATGTGGAAGATTTCATAGAAAATTTGCCTCCCAGAGGCCTGCTGCACAGAAGCAATCCATAAATCTCTGGAACTCTTTGGAGAGCCAACTGTGGTATTTATCTCCCTAATACAGGATATCTGCCGAGGAGAGCTTAACTCGTACACCTCAGAGCCTGCATTTTTCAAAGCTACAGAACCACATCCTCGCTGATATTCTAAAAAACACAACCAACCTGTAGAGATAATTCCAAACAGTGCATTTTGATTAATGATGAAAAGATGTAGTGAGGTGAAATTCATTACAGAAGTCCGGTGAAACAGAGGCTCTGTCATAAAACAGGCACATTCATTTGCTGAAAGACTGTTTATCTACAAAGATGATTCTCAGTGTCCCATCACCTCTGGACAGGTTACTTGTTTGTTTGTTTTTTTGTTTTTTTTTACATGTTTACAGTATGCTGGATAATAGCTAATGTCGTAATAAACATTAGATGATATGTTGCTTTTACATATAACTCAGTTCTAATTGTTTATATGAGCAAACCTAACGCAGTAGACTTGAGTGGCATGTCTGTTTTCTTCATGTTTTGCCGTTGATCATTGGGAGAAGAAAGCAGGGGTTTGAACACCTGTCCACTCTCAAAGCTTATCACACTCAGTTTATATCAATGGCATGTTGCTTAGTTGGAGCGGGATCTAGGAGGATTTAGTCACCATAATCAACAAATTAGAAACATAACATAGTGGGAATAAGCAATTTGGTTCATGTGTATCTTGGCAATAGTGCTTGCCACCACAGCCATTTGTGTGTGTGTGTGTGTGTATGTGTATACATGCTGGGTTATATTTGCCCTGTCGCTTAGTCTGAGAGCTTGAGCACACAGCCCTCTTCAATTCCAACAAAGGCATGATTGCATATTCAACAGGCTGCAAATAGAGACTCAGAGGTATCACAGCACCTCCTTTTAGTGAACAGAGGTTGAACCCCCTCAGCTGTACAGCATGAAACACACTGTACTGCATCTCCACAACTGCAGTGTAAGTACAGCCAACCATCTATCATCAGTTTTTGCTTTAGTAGCTGGTGTGCATGTGAGTGTGTATGATCAGAAAATATTTAACACTTAAATGTTGGTCTGTTTTTTTGAGTGACACAGTTAGGTATTTGTTCCTGATCCTAAACATGCTACATTTGAATGTCTTTAACCTTGAATTAATTCAGACTGAGTCTTTATATAAGTTATGTTTTAGCCTCGTAAAAAGCAAAGTGCCTTTGTAATAACCTCTTTAACTGTGTTGTACCAGGCATATAATATATCTTAATATATTAAGAGCAATTATTACATTACATTCAGTGAAAACATCCCCTCCATAGTAAATAGCACACATTTTCCATACCATACTTTATACTGAAAGCCTTTCATCTCTGAACCATTTCATTTACCCCAGAAACAAAAACAGTGATAACTGAGGGCATTGTTTAGAGTATTGAGTATTATAAGTTAAATGTATGAAGTACTAATTGAAAATTAAGACTAGCTGTATTCATTTTTGTTATTACACCCTCCATAAAAAGCCAAAACAAACAAACAGCATATTTTTGCCACTTCTTTCCGAACAACACATCAGTGAGCCACAGCATTGCTTTTGAATGACATTTTCCTCATTATAATAAACATGGGCATTGCAAACTTTCTTGAGTAAATCCTTCATACAGCATCTTGTTGCCTTCGCTAGTCTTCCAAATGTGTATTGATACGCACCTGAAAATTGTCTCCAACAAATGCGCCATTTTATACAGTTGAAGTAACGACTAATAGAAAGCATTTCAAAAAGTAAATGCTGACTAATGCTGCTTGGAGGAATTTAGACATTACGATACGTATATGTAAACGGTTGTCAATGTCACATCTGGTTTTGAACGATATGCCCACAAAACACGTGGATCAAAAAAATCCCTTTCAGTTTTCAGACATCAGGACTTTAACCCACAGAATCTGCCATCCCCCTGATCTTCCCTCAGAGATAAAAAGGCTGTTGGAGCTTCATCCCTGAAAAGTGCTCTGCACAATGGGAGAAGAGCGGGTGGAAAAAAAGTGCCAGGCAAAGGAAAAAATGAGCAGAACTGGATTAAAATAACAATAGAGCATTTTGCTAATGGTTCATTTTGAGCTGCTGCCACAATATGATACTGTCTGTGTGAGAATTATGGTGGATAAGAAACATGCTGATGTCTCCAGAGGAGTCCTAATGCTTTGCATGCCGTACTGTGTGAGAATGTTATTTGAAAGCGAAAGTATGCTGACTGTCATTCTTTCTCTCAAACACATTACCTTATTAACACATATTAAGGCCTGCAGACAGTTTTGATGAATTAGGCTTTGGCTTTTCTTTAGTGAAAAATTTACCTTGCAGTCTGACAGAATTTGAAGCACTACTTCAACAATGTGTGAAAGTTTGCCTTTGGTGTCATAACAGTTTCTATTGTGTCCAGGACTGTGGGCTGGGTGCCAGTTAAAATGAGTTTTAAATGGAATAATGGAACAAGCCATGTAGCCTCATAATTCATAAATATCCAATATGCAGCACCATTCATCAAGGATGCAGTGAATTCCTTTCAGCATTTTGTATACCTTCTGACATTTTCAATTTGCTTTATCATTAACAGTTTATTGAGTTTATTGGACTGGAAAGGCAGCCCTGCCATATTTTTCATATGAATAACACATTTCTCGGAGAAGTTCAGCCTTTGCAATGGCCGTATATTTTCCTAAATGACAGTTGGGTGTTTCTTTCAAACTGTACGCTTGATTGCACTCCCTTGCGTGGATTTTATTTCCTTGTTCAAGTGGTGATGATTCCAGTCAATTTAGGTGTTATCTCTCAAGAGACACTTAGATTACATTGTACTGCAGCTCCGATCTTCCTGTCAGGTTTCAATTATCATTGATGTATTAGAGGCTGGAAGGGCAATGAGGCGAGATCAGGACGACTTCATGCGATACTATAGCATCAGTAAATACTGTGGTCCACTAGTAATAACAATAACATGAATGTGTAAGTGCTGGTGACCTGTGATCTGTGCGCTTTCTTTAGTGTATGTAACATATAACAGTAGAATGCAGTGGAGAGATAATATGATGTTAGTTTTATTTCATACAAAGATAAACTTGACATGACAAACGCTGAAGGGCAGTTCCTTAGGGGCCTGTCGACATGACCTCATATCAATTATAATGTCAAGCTTTTACCTCTTAATTAGTGTTTTCTCTCTGTGACAAGGTACAAACTATTGTAAATATGCTGAAATAGTAAAATTTGCAAATTTTTTCTAATGAAGGAGAGCACATCTTATCCTTGATATTTGCGGATGATTAAATGCTTCACATGTAGGTTATTGGTAGATGATCGAATGAATTTACCAGTGCTCCTTAACGCCTCACACTTCTGTTCTATTTCTAGTGGCATTTTGCTGCTCTGAACCCATTTAATTTTGCGCTACTCATACTTACTCATGTACAGCAGCTAATTATCCGCTGTACATTTTAACAAACTATTTCGGCTCTAGCTCGCTCTCTTTCTTTGGCAACTTTCTCCGCATTACCACAGGTGGTTTATACGTTTTATAAGATAAGGTTTTCAATATTGTTTTTACACTACTGTTGATGTCTACTGCGATGACGCTGGGGAATGTGAGTTTGTTTATTTGTTGTGTCCCATGTAGTTTTACATGAAGAAATGCACAACTTTCTCCTAAGGGCGCTGCAGCCAACTCACAACTGGGCATGTCAAACTGGCCGAGTGGGTAATTCATTTAAGAAGGGGCATTTTGGCCGCACTTCGGGGCATCGAAGACACTGGCTGTTTGGCAATGCTCTTGTTGTGGAGGCTTTACGGTGGTTGCACTCACAGCATCCATGCCACCAGCTTTGCCTTGAGTGGTCTGTCGTTAGTTGGACAGGACAGAGGCTCATCACTGAACACAAAGTATTTTCTTTACGAGACAGTTCGTAAACACACTCATTGAGGAAGGGGTTTACAAAATTAACAGACATGAGCAAAGTTAAGTTAGTGAGCGGTTTTTAAATGTCAGCTGTGATATGCTGTTTTCTTTATACTGGGCTCTATATGATATAAGTCTGACTATAGCCCTCTCTCGCAGATCTAGGGTATTGGGTTTGAAAAGAAAATATCATGTTGTCTGAACCCGGCATTATTGGAGAAAAAGGCTTTGGCATGCATCAACTCTATTATTTTATATGTAGTAGGTGGTGGGTTTGACCTACTGGTAGTGCGCGATGAAATGTCAAATGTATGACTAATGTTGGCAGGATTTCTCCTATAGAAACCCTTATGCCTGTACCAAATATCATGACAATACATCAAGTATTTGTCCAGACACTTCACTCCGAACCAAAGCGGTGGACCAATCAGGCGCTAGTTTGGCTGAAAAAATTGCTTGATGAAATATCGGAAATACAACTTTAAATGCAGCGGTAAACAGCGGTAACAGCTGGTTTAAAAAAAAGTCATCTAAGTCCCGATTTTATGCTATAAATAATCTGCACAAGCATCCAAGTTTCATTCTTTGAATAATGCAGTGCTTTCTTGTCTCCAGCCAGGGTTTCATTAGTTTGTTGTCTGTTGTTCTCACTGTGTGTAGACAACAATGTAAAAGGAGGAGGAACACCTGAGAGACAGGTACATTAAGGGGAGCAGAATGGTCAGGGAGTGTGTGTGAGTAAGTGGGTTTCTGGAGCTAGTTGAATTGAAGCTCCTACATAACTCCCTCCCTCACTCCCCTGGAGAGTTTTGCACTGTGCAAGCATCGCGCAACATAAGAGCTTCGCTTTTGCTCTATAATCTAAATGTCCCAAAAGTCCACAGCACAACTGTCTGCTTTACCCCACACATACACACAGAAGTCAAAGCAGCAGTGCAACATTTAAAAAGTAATATATGAATAAATTCAGTCTGTGAAAAGGAAGGAAGGAGGAAATTTATTGTTTTGCATTAAATGGCCTCCAGTGTATTTCTAAACAATAAAAAACTTGACACATTGTGCAGTATAAACAAGTACACATTAAAACAATAATATACTGTAAATTGGCTTGACATTATATTGCTTTTTTTTCCCCTCTGAGTGTAAATTTCTTATTTTATAAGCGCACGCTAGTTTGCATTGTATTTATTAGATCATTGTAAAATTGTGTTACTGATTCCTGACTAATTCCATCAATCTCTTGCTCTCTGTCTTTATAGGTTTGTTGTAATCACTGAAATATTTGCTCTACTGCCACAATGTTTACTTTCTGTTGCTGCACCATCAGTAAATATGAGATTGTTGTCCATCTCAGTCTGTTATTTAAAGGCTGAAACTTTTTCATCAATCTCAGTCAATGGCACTACCAATTTATTACACTTAGAGTCAGTGACCATGCCCCAAAACAGTTTGTTATTCAGTGACAGCGCATGACAACACACGGTCCTAAAAAGCAGACTTCATGGAAGTCGAGTAAACAATTGAATCATAAAGATATTCCAAAGCATCCTTTTTCAACCATGGGAAAACTGACTTGTCTGTCACGCCGTGTTGTTTACAGGTCACCCATGACAGCAGCTGCCTCCGGTAACAATGTTGTTATGTAAGCTCCAATTTCTATAGCATTGGATGAATTCCTCTTTAAAAAACTAAAGCTATCCCCTCAAAAAGAAAACCTAGCATACTGTGCACATTGCTGTTGCACTCACGGTGGTTATCACTGTAAATCACTGTGAAGTTGTAAAAGAAGAATTGTTTTCCAGTGAAAGAGACATTTTATCTGGGTGAAACTGCTCTAAAACAGTTTTTTGGCACTTAAGCTGTTTGCAGGTGTGCAGGGTGCTGTTGGAAGTAGCAAGGAGTGAACACACCAGCAGTGACAAGCTCTGTCCATGTCAGTCCTTCCGATTCCTGCTCAGTGACTTTGTCAGTGGCTCTTTGAAAGCTTTTACTAAAACAAATAGTTTTAAAGAGAAACCAGTCTTGGTAAGAATGTGCATGCAACCTTTTCTCTGTGTGGCTATTTGCTGAGGAAATGCAAACCCTCTCACTCATTCTGTGGGGGAAGCCTGATGTACAGAATATAAATGTAAAAGTAATACAAGTAAAACAAAATGGCCTCTACTGGTTTTACTGAGCAGTTTCCTGACTGGATGCTTTGTTTTGTCTGTTTGTATGTAAACCATTGTGTCAGTTTAACTCTTATGAATCACAAAAACATGTCCACATTGGGTACGTTGATGTCTAATACCTTTTCCTTGTCCTGCTCTTCCTGTTCTCTTCTCTTTTTACAAGAGAGCAGTAGTTAAGTTCAGTTGTTTAGCGCTTCCCTACTTGAGGCTGTCTAAGCTTTACAGTACATCTCTGCTGACCCCCTCTTGAAAACAGTGATTATTCTGGGTCAGACTCTCTTAAAGCTACACGCTGGAATTAATGGAACTGGGAAGGGCAGAGAAGGACTGTTATCATGCCCTCATTTTCTCAATACGCTGCAGTTGATGCAAAAAAAAAAAAAATGCTAATCCCAGAGGGGTCAGAGTCATTTCCATAAAATTTGAATGTATGTTTCCTATAAGAAAGCAAGGCAATAACCAATATATTAAAGGTTTTTCCAGTAAGTGAGAGAGGCGATATTATTTACTGTGTGTCAGTGTTGTGGTTCATGTTTCTTTTTAGAGGTCAGTTTAGTCTTTGGGGAGATTAAGCAGCATTTTCAGCTCCCTAAGGCTTCATGCACTTGTGATTTTACTGTGATGCTAATATGGCTTGAACCCTCTTCTATTATTGAAAGCTTAGGTCTGTTATCATAGTGTGACAGCGCATGATGTCACTTATGTACTGTACATTCATCAGTCTCAGCTGACCAAGCAGTGATCTGTGGAGCGGAAGATGGATGTGTTTCCTCGACAGTGGAGAGGTACACTTCCTGTAGACATGGAGAGTTCACTTAGACATGGATATTAGTTTCTGGGCTCAGCACAAAATCATGTCAGGTAAAGCTTTCTGAGCTGCTGATTCATCAAAACAACAGCACCACGCTATTGTCATAGCCTCATGGAGTGTTTTGTGAATTGGGTGAGTTGGGCTCATCTACAATATTATAGTGATAAGCACAAGCATAAATATACAATTTAGTAGAATCTTATTGTGTTGAACTTAATGTTTGTCATTTACATTTTTTGTCCAGAAGCAATCAAAACTAATTTAAACGTCATGACCTTTCTTTAGCTCGTCAGTGTTAAAAAAGTAGATGTCATTCAAGATTACATTTGTTTTAACTCAGATCACTGAACCCCCCCCACCCCCAAACATTTTATAAGTGGTTTTCAACACGTAGGGAGACTCAATAGGACACAGCAGTGTAGGGAACTGTGGCTGTCCCAAAGGTTAAGTCGAGACCTCAGCCCTCAATTACGTGAGATTTTGCACACATTTTGAATCCAGCAATTAATTATTGATTATTAGTAGTCATAAAAGGAAAATCATCATCCAGTTCGCTCTCTCTCACCCACATGCGCACACACATACTCAGATACACGCACACATACTCGAGGGGCCATTGTTGTAATTTGATGAAGCAGTCAAATGCAGCTCGCTTTGCCAGTGGGGTCCAATCTGCACTCCTGTGTGTGCTGCCCTCACAGTGAGTCATCTGAAAGGAGAAGTGTCCTTGTTCTATGGCCTGGATGTTATCAGAGAGTTTTACCCCCCAGAGGGGTAAGACTGCCACACAGCTCCTTCCCTGTTCTCTCCTTTTCTTTCTCCATCTCTGTCGCTCTCTTAGGGTAATGCAAATGCATACTCCATATCCCCCTCATCTCTATTTTAAGAGTCTTCTCCCCAGTGTGAACGGGCTGTGCTCCGGGCTGGCAGAATCAGGGAAGGTGAAATGAATGGAAACACATTGTATGCGCTCTCACCAGCACCCTACTGTCTTTACTGTATTCTTAATCCATAATCCTTTAAAGTTGTTCAATCTAGCAGCATAGCTACTGGAGCTTCCAATAGTATGCCTCATGATTTTAAAGAAAGACATTACCAACCCCACACCCCTGGAGGCTTTTGAGGAGAGCCATGACTGTGTCATGTTTTCTGTCTAAAAATAACATCTAATGCAATGATCCACACAGGCTCTGAATGCCTGAATAGATTTTTCCAACCGGAAACACATCTGATTGTGCAGACACTCTCACCCTAAAGAAAAGATGTACATCATATTCTTACAATGTCCCCTCCCACCATCGAGTATGAACAGCATATGGTTTCACCATAAAAAGCTTCTTAATACAAACAAAATGTTCATGCAGTTGTAATTTGTAGCAGTATGATCATCATAACAGTCAGGATCTTCCACAGGTTATCCTCACCCAGATGTCTGCTCTTCTGTCATAGGAAACAGGATACCATTGCATGTGAACATGTCACTGTTTTCTAATTTTCATTATGTTTCTAAAATTAAAAATGAAAAAAGTACAGCTGTTAGCAAGAGAACATGAACTTTTTTTAATTGATATATTAAATAGGAAAAGGAAACCCACATGTAAACCCAAATAAAAGCTAAGACTATGAACGGTATAATCATAGCAGTGGAGTGTCTACATGCTGGAAATGCTGAGCAGGGTAATCGTTATTGTGCTGAAACCAGCAGTAGAATGTGTTTTGCTCAGTTCAAGTGTTTGGTTAAGCCTAGAGGCTTCAGCATTTGAAAGTGGTTACGATACAGCAGATCAACACAAAAGCATGAATCACAGGTGAAGAAGTTCCTTTATAGTTTGTTCTTGAAAGGGTTTTTCTTGAAACGTTGTCGACAGGATACCTCCCCAAAATATTGACATGACCACTGGCAACCTACTGACATGTGCATGCTTGTGTTTGATAAAGTGTGTCTGACCTAACTACATGAAGTGAATACTACAGTACAACTGCAGTATCACAATAGTACATACACAATTGCTGAGCTACCTCACACTAACTTTTTATCACAGGTTCTGGTTTCATGAGTAGATTTTCAGACTAATCAGCTCATTAATGTATATGTTCATCCTTAATCTTAGAGATCAAGCAAAAAAAAAAAAACGTAACAGTCATATAGCATAATTTTGTCTTCTTATTATTAGAATTCCAGAAAGTTGTTGTTGGTTATGAGTCTACTCAACACCAGCCAAAGGAAATGTCAAAAAGAAAAAGTCAAGTCAGAGAAAACAAGTTTGTTTTCGAGATGCAGTCCTCCTGTATATGCTCACAAAGTCTCATTTTAACCTCTTGCTGTGTCTGTTTGGACCCACCAGAGAAAACCACCCACTGCAGCTCAAAACTTCATGAACTATAGCTGGTGAACCTTCTCCCCAGTGGTTCTTATTTATTTATTTTTTTCCAAGTGCTGTTTTTAGAAGTGTGTGGGAGAGACATGGATACCATAGTTCAGTGTGTAAATGCTCTATCAATTGCTAGTGTTACCCTGAATAAAAACACTGGTTATATTTTTTTTGTACTCTGGAATTGTTAACACAGGAAAAACCCCACTGAGAGGTTAAAAAAAAAGAAAACAACCGATTCAGTCTAAAATCCTGCCTGGCAGTTAGCGTCCACCATTGCACCCAGCTGTTCATCAGAGGTGGAGTCACCTTCAACAAGGCACCTTTCGGCAGCTGTGTTGGCTAGAAAATAACGTGCACTCAGTGGCAGGGTTGTTGAGACCATGCTGATAAAATTTCTGTTGATGGCAACCTGGGGATGCAGGGCGAGGGGACTGAGGATGCCATGCCTTTTTCACCTCCCTCAGGTGGGAAGCCCATCTGCTGAGGCCTCACTTCTGCAAACTCCCAAGAAGTTCTAATTAAGACCTACTTCGCACAAGTGATCACAGTGTGACGATGACACAAGAAGTGGGCCAGAGATACAGTGCTGGAGACAATAATTAGGTGCAATATCCGATTAGCTGCAGAGATAATAGTTTTGTTTTACTGGGTCTGACATGACGTAAAGGATGAGTTCAAAGAGTCAGATAATCCTTCATTAGCCCCTTGTACTCTCATGATGATAATTTATATACACTATAAGGAAGGAATAAGGCTCTAAATGCAGTCTTTTTAATAGTCCCTATGTGTAGTGCTACTTTAATGCATTCTTAACTATTTTGCCACTTTTTGTTAAGCTTGACTTCCTATGATTACTAAAACATCCAGGCTCTGTAAAGCATTTTAAAAAGGCTTCAGAAGAGCCTTTAAAGTTGGCCTCATTCACAGAGACTATATCCTGCCCTTTGTTTCTTTGCTTATCTGTGCCCCACTGGCACATGGTTTGCAGAATTGCTGTGCATAATAGCCTACACAGCACTCAACTGCTTTGATCTTTTCTGGGGGAAGAGCAGATTCATCAGGCACTGGGCATTGCTCGCCTTTTTCAAGATGCTTGACATGTTGCAAGCCTCGAGTATGTGATGAGTTTCCCCTTCTTAGAGATAAAACGGTGCCTGTAAGTGGCTAAAAACTGTTCACATGCCTGATTAGATTATACAGTGCATTTACATATTGCTGATTTGATTTGTCGAAACTACTGCAAATCAGTGTTGTACCATAGTTTCTCCAACAGATTTTGACAAAACAGATTACGTTTTTTCTGGAATATTTTATGGAAAATATTTGACAAAATAATCCAATCTTATTGGAGAAAAAGAATATAACTACACTGATATTTACTTTTTTTAAATGTCAAACATTGTCATTTACCAAAACAAGCTAATACTTTGGACTCAGGTACATTTTATAGACCAAAGGATGAATTGAGAAGATGGTCAGCAGATTAATCTAAAATAATAATAATTGTCAGATCTGGAGCCCTAAATTTAATTCACATCATCACAGCATCAGTCAGTGGTACCAGCAGTGCACACCTATTGTAACCAAATTGACATTCATTTTGTCAGTTTGTGTACATTCATGGTCAAATGTCCAGGCAATATGGGAAATGAAACAGTAATGCCTCTACATGTCTGACTCTGCTTTAATTAGCATTTAGCTCATATTAAGGTTAATTAGCTTTTTAACATATCACTGGCTTCATACATGAACATGATATGAGTCATACATTAGAGTTAACACATAGAGAACATAGCAGTATCAGTACTCAGTGATATACACAAAACAGTGTTTACTGTGAACCATGAGTAATATGATGAATAAGACCTGGGTCATCATGGGATTCTCATAGCAGCTGGGTCGTAACTCTTGACCCTACCTGATTTTTATACCCTGCACCAGTTTGTGCTAACAAATCTAACATTCACATAAAGAACGCCATCCCGCCTGCTCGCTCCAGACAGCCTGTTGCTGTCTCTGACTTAATTTCAAATCAATTTCACCATCTCCGCCATATGAAGAAGTTAAGCTGTCCATATGGAGACAGAGGAAAAGGGAAAGGTAATTGATTCATCCAAAGGGGCTGTAGTCATTGTGCTGCAGAGAAGAAGAACCACCAAACGCTGCTTTGGCTAAATTCACCGCTCACCAAAGAGTGAAAAACAATAGGCTGGAAAGCCAGTGATCATTAAACAGTGCAAACCACAGTAGAGCACTTCACTTGTCAACAATCTGACATGAGGGATGTAGACAACATCCTCTTATGCAAAGCAACCTGTATCTTCAAGGCACGACAGTCTGTATGAATGGCCTTTTTTATTAACCGCTCTCACCCTTTGCTCAAGCATTTGATTCAGGATTATGCTGTGAATCTTTTGCACAGACTTCAAAGGCTACTCTTCATTCATTCTGGTCTTTTGATGGCATTATGTTGGTTATGTGAGGTTTCCAGTTTCAAGGGCAGGTAAATGGTATTAAGCACTGTGTGCAATGGATTACTCAGTCTAATGTTTTCCCTGTTTGCACAGCAGTGCCGCGTGGGTTTTGAAGAGGAAAGTGACAGGAACTCATAAAAATGTCCACTTCGGTTCCAGCATCAGCGAAACAGACAGTATGTGCTGTAGCTCTGCTGGCAAAGCTTCAGTTTTAGTCTATAAACCTTATTTTCAAAGTTTCTTCATGTGCAAGTCTGCACTTCTTAGACAGCTTTTTTGGCCATAGGCATGTTGTAAACATATTTGCAGAATGTTATTTATTCATGACTAACTCTTAAACACAATTTAGCTGTATAAATCAGAGCTTGAGTCATATGTCAATGATATTTTAATCAAATGGGAAACCCTAATTACGTGCTGCTGACTGGGGTTCTCGAGCATGAAGATCATGTGTTTAATTTGGAGTGCCTGTCAGGGCTTAATCCTAACCCCTGACAGTGGCATTCGTAGGAAGCTGCAGAATAAGTTGCAAGTAGATTTACTGAATATAGTACAGCTTAAACTGGCGCCGAGGAGAGAGAGAGAGGAGTCAGGCTTGGTGAACCCTCCTCCAGCACTTTTTCATTTTTGGACTGAGAAGCATAATCCAAATATATTGCTCTGAAATATCACATCTTACATATACTGTTACATCACTGACTTTCTGTTGAAATTCTACATCGCTTGAGTTTGATGAAGGACAGCAGAGGTTGGGATCTCACACACACATGCGCACACGCCAAAATGTTCTTCTCAGCTCCTGCTTTCTGTTATAATTGAACATGTGGCAGGCATCATGGTTGGGCAGATCAATAGGTGCGAGAAACAATGAGAGCAAACATGACATATACAGAAAAGACCGTGTTTGTGTCTGTGTGTATTTTGATGGTGTCCAGGATTGTGTGTACGTGCGATGCACAGAGATTCTGTCTTGCCTGGCACGTCTGTGAGCTGAAGCCCAGGCTGCACGCTTTCATCTGCCGTCTGTCAAGTCCTGGTTAAAATCATCATTCTAGCAAGTCTTAAGCTGACCTTCAAATCTGAGTCCTCCAGGCCAACAGACACGCTAATTAACGGTTCACTCCATAACTTCACAAAGTAATTTCATTCTCTGTATGTCTGGCTCCAGAATAGACTCAGCATACTGAGATCCAGGACTTGAAACTGCCGGAATAATACATTTAAAGTAGCTTACAGTCAACTTTAACCTCCTCCAGTCTCTTAATAAACATGTGCATAGGAATGTGCCCCCCTCCATAACACACCAGTTTTTCGATTTCTTCAGCTAAATGTGTTTTTTACATGAAAGTCCCCCAGCCTGTGTGCGCCACAGTGTACAATCACAATGCTTTGTGGTGATCAAAATGTGAGGGACAGTGTGAGCTCAGAATTAGGCATGTCACAATCTCCACTAACGGGATTTCCTGCCATATTGTTGAGGCTTAACTATATACTGAAGTTAGTAATGACGGAACGATGGAGCATGTGCTCATAAAATAGGACACCAGACACACATTCCCACCAGAAAGCAATCTGGTATGTTGACGCTGTGAACACTGCACTTTATCTGCCATCTGTGCAGTACGCTTCCAAATGATATTTTCATTATGTGGGATGTCGAAGAATATTAGAGGCTCGTTCTTGAATAATGAAACTACAAGTCTTAGAAAATATTATTTCCAGTCCATTTTATCTGTAGCATGTGCCGTTCCTGCTGGAACTACATCAGTTGTATTGGTGATTCTAATTGTAATCCATGTACTTTAACAGTACTTTACAAGTAGACAGTTCAAGTGAAAATATCTATTGATATCTATCAACTATTGTAACTGCTTTATTTAAAAAATATTTTTAAAAAGCCAACAATGAAAAACTTTTGGTTTCTCATTATTACGTGTCTGTTCATTTAAAGAGCACCAGGAAAAAACCACTATGTGTCCACTACATGCTTCAGTCTAAACTTTGCCTCAGTCTCTAATTAAATACTATTTCTTCATACATAAATTCCACAATAAGTAAAGTCAATACTTAATGCATTGTTTATTCTTCACATTGATAATCCTCCTATGAAGATAGGAATGATGGAGTAAATCTGCTGGACATTAATTCAGGGGGACACGGCTTAATGAAGAATTCAAATGTTGAGGTTTCTTTCTGCCCTTCTTTGCTGTACCTTGTTTTATTTTTGTTTGGATGTCAGCTAATTAGTGACTAAATGTAGCAATAGAAAGCATGGAGTCTGAGATGGATAAAGCTTGTGTAAAATCATTATTATTGAAATAGCTAATAAGTAAATTCTTTATGAAAAATAATTTAGTTTTGCCTAAATGTGTGTAAATTTATATGTCGCCGAAAGACACTTTGTTGAAATTGAATTATTGACGGAATCATTTTAACTACAATTAGACCATCTGGTTGATGTTATATTAATTGTTTACCTTCAATGTCTGTTAATTAATGAGTGTTTGAGGTGATTAATTAACAAAATAGTTAAACACAAAGCAAATCTTTCACAATTAGTATGCACGCTACAGCAGCCCTAAGAAAATTAAAATATAAATGCAGATAAAAAGAATTAGTGGGGAAGCTCGGTAAACAGAGAACAGTTTGAACAGAGTGATTGATCAGGCTTTATAAAACTGATGACTTGTATCATAATGACCAAACCAGATGTCATGTTCACAGCAGAGCTAGCAGATTAAGTGGATTTGTTCAAAGCCGTGCACTACTGAGCATGCTCCATGCTGGCCAGCAGTTTTAACATTGTTGGGCTAATTTCTTAATGTTTCGATGGTAGTCTAGTTGAGAGAGTTGATTCTGATTTTGATGCTAAAGATTATGTTGGTGCAGCCCTAAAAACTACTGTAATTGACAATTCATATCACTGCTTATTGTTGAAGAAAACCATGAAAATGTATCTTTGTCACATACGCTTGAAGGTTCCTCTTTGATGTGTCCATGATGTCACTACATAGAGTGCTATACCTAGTGTAATCTGTCATAATGTTTCTTACTTATTATGAGCAAAGCATCTACACTTTTGTTGATACGTACACTTGAACAACCAGCTCAACTAGCTGTCATCAAAGGAGTCTATTGACCATTAGTATGAGATTTTCTCTCTTGTGACTTTTGTTAAACCTGCCCTGAGGCTGCTTTTCGAGGCTGCTATGAACTCTTTCTCATTGGCGATGGCGATGTTTGAGCTGGCTGAGTTGAAGTCAAAGTGCATTTTACAGCCTTTTGTTTCCTTCCAGCTCCAAACTATATCATTTATAATGTGTAATTCCACTTTCCTTATCAGATGTCGCTAATTTGGCCTAGATGGTTCAAATTGAGTCACTGGGAGTATGTTGATCTGGGGACATGCCAGGATCTCAGTCTGAGGTCAGGGCCAAAACACTTATAAGACAAATTATGGTATATATTTTCAACTGTCAATAATACACTGACCTTGTCACTGCTCTTTCATGACCATATCAGTCACCAGTTATGGCTCAATTAAAATGCCATTGTGGATTATTTATCAGGTAGTGGTTTGCTGGTGTCTCGGAGCTTGAATTAAAGGAAAGGTGAATGAGAAAAACATAGTCTATCTCATTCACTGAACATCCCTTGAATCTATAAGTTCCTTGTTTTTATACTTTTATGCTGGAGTTCACGTAGTTAGTGACATGTAACACTGTTAATTTTTTTAAATGAATGAGAACTAACACACAGTTTGCTCAGTTTAATTCTAATGCAGTTCACAAAACCTCATCTGAAACGATGTTGTAGAGCTTGAATCAGCCAGCTTGCTGATGTGACAAGCTAACTTTAGATTCAGATATCTACATTTTACAAACTCTGCAAACTGCCTTACAGTTATTTTTGACAAACATCAGATCCAAATTTGATGGGGGATGGGGTGTGCGAGATAGATTGAATTTCTCATCAATATTGACACCCCAATAATAGTGTTGACCAAAAAAATATGTTTCATCTATAGCGTAGCAGTTGCAATTCATCAAATCACACAATGTGATCTTACTCTGGCTTTAGTTCAATTTGTTCAATTTGCTTAACTCGCGGCAGGACAATTGTTAGAGACATGTAAAAACATAACTTGGTGATTATGGGTTGACGGACATCTTTGTGTTGCCTCCGATAGTCGATGAACCCATTCACACTTTTCCATCCATCATCACCTCTGTGATGCTTCCAAAATGAGTCCTCTGTGTGGGCTTAAATTGGACAAGGACAGCAGAGATGAAAGATAGCCCATAATGAGGTTTCTCCCTTAGGAATCAATGTGTAGCTTTGTCCCAGGGGCCACTGAAGGTTGTCTTTAAAATCACTCTACTGTGGGGTCCAAGCCTGAACACCCAGCCTATCTATCACCTTGCCATGGTGTTGACGAACTGAAGGCATATGCAGTAACAAAGGACGGTTTGGGAGACACATTGGTGTTGAATAAATTAATGCTATAGCTGTGTGGGTGAAGATTTCTGTGATGTACTTGTCATGCTGTGTCTTCTGCGGTGCTACCTCCCTGATCATTGTGCTGCATAATCAAATTGCCCTTTGGGAATCAGATGACTTTGTGTCTAGTGGAGATAATGCAGAATATGATGATCAGCTAAACCAGGCCTGACCTTGTGTGTTGGTGTAATCATCCCTGGATTGATATGAATCTTCGACATCAAGGATAAGTCCTTACTGCTTCTGACAGCTGAGAGCAAAGAGTGCAAATCCATAAGCGTTCACATGTTTCACAACATTTGCTTTGTGTCTGACCATTATACTGTAACAAGAGGAACACTGAAGCTAATTATTATCATAGCTTAATTGAGTAGTAGTCTAAGAAGTTGTGGAGTAGGACTTTGCCAAGAGTGCAAATGTATGATGAATACAGATGTGGAACTTTACAATGGATCACTAATCTAGTGGTGCTAGACAGGCGGAACCTGATTTGTATGATCTGAACATACAGTGAACTGTGTCTGAATCTAAAACATTTTCTCTCATTTATTTTCTCTCCTCTCTGCAGTCCGTCTGCTTTGCGGCCAGGCAGCTGTGTGGGGCATCGGGTGTGGATCCTGCTGGCCATGACCCACCTCACTCTGGACTTCTCCGTGTGCAGCCCCCTCAGTCAGGGTCTGGGTATCAAACTCATGCCTAAATCGGTGCCTCGCTCACGACCTCGCTGGCAGCCACTCTGGGACATGCCCAACAAGCTTCACTGGAGAACAGTGAGCCCACTGGCCCGCCGACTCCTGAACCCTATCCCTCCATCTCAAGACAACAGGGCAGGGGTAGGACCAAAGGTCAAGGGTCAAAAGCATCGGAAGCCAGCGCATAAAGGACAAGCAGCATGTAAGGAGTGTCGGTTGAGATACTCTCAGATGGAGACAGGTGATCCCTTGCCTGTAATAGCTGAAGCTCCAGCAGCTTTATCCAGTGGGAGCAGAGGAGACACAGTGAGGTTGTTACTTAGAGCCAGGAGGCAGCTCAAATGGGACAGCTATGACAAGTCTCAGGAGGGCCGGACTACCACAGTGGCCGGATTTATCGACTGGGGACCCACAGGGACAGATAGCATAGATGACGATGGCAAACCAGAGCCCAACATAACGCTGTCCACCAGGGTCTCAACTACCACAGTGGCCACAACCACTAGCACTACAACCAGGCTCTCCCAAAGGACGTTCACTGTGGTGACCACACCAGAGCCCAAGAGGCTAAGCACCACCAAGGCCACTGTCAGCATCGGGGAGACTGTCAAACCACCAAAGCCATATGGGGACACACCAGGTAAGTAATAAACAAGGAGATAATCATTCAGTGTGAAGTTCATAGTTATGAGTAAGCTAAGGAAATCATTCGTTCGGGGACTCTTTGCAGACAAATTGAGGCGAGCAGTGTCCAACCCTGTGCTTTAGGCTTCTGCAGGTTGTCAACAGACCAGTTTAAAAGATGGATCTGGCACCATTATGTGCTGTGCAGGTAGCAGTCAGCTAACTGTTATCCCATGTCAACAGGGACAAGGATGCACAAGAAATTGGTGCAAACGTTGTGTAAACTGCAAAGAATATATAAAAGAAATACAAACAATAATTGGATATTTTACCCATTTTCTCCACTGGTCTTGCAAAACAAACTCTTTTCTCTGTTTCACTGTAAGGCATCACCAATGATCCAGAATAACGATCTACTTTTCATTAATATCATATTACAGCTGGGGAAAAGAGCACCTGTTTTGCAGTGAATGTCCTTGACCATACTGTGGCTCTTAAGCCTGAAACTGTCCATGGGAATATGTGATTTTTATGGATGCTCCCTCTGTGCTGCAGACACACAGACCTCACAGCCAGGCATATTAGATTTACCATTTCATTAAGTCCATGAGGAACACAGCATTTCAAATGGGCCATACAGGTAGCCATAAAACATAAGTCATGTTTAACAACTTATGAACAAGCACTATGCTAATTGAAGATTTCCCCTTTGGTCCATGAATATAAATGTCATAAAATTAGGCAGTAAGGGTGATCAGAAGTCCTTGGCCACCTCCCGCTCAATTACAGTGAAAATGTCTTAAAACAGGGGAATGTAGAAATGTACCTTATGTAGATCGGAAGTAGCCTCCACAAATTATCTGTTTTAGCTCAATTATAATGTCAAGACAAATTCACAAGACAGTTCATTTGTGCTGTAACAGGATCTAAGTGCATTCAGCCATTTCACTCCAAACAGTCGAGGTGTGCTGTTTGGAAGAATGCGGTGAATGAATACTAGTGAGGCAACTTAGCAACTACCTAGCTGCACCTCTATGATAAGCTTTGTGCTTGGTGTTCCTACATGCATGAACTTTAACTTGGAACTGTAACAATATCCTGTATATCATTTTGTTTCAATAGCATTCAGTAGTGTTATGTGTTATTCTGCAATTCTAGTATTCAGGTAATAAGCAGAAACAACACCAGGTCTTGAACTGGGACCAAATGCAAACCTGGACTTCACAGCTGATGTTATTGTAGCCCCTCGGCAGTGTTCATAATAAAAAGACAAACACTCAGCTCTCCTGCTGACTGTAAAGGCGGGTTTTAATGTCCGTGGTCTAAATCTGTGTTGTACTATGGTGACTGAAGTGAGTGGTGAAAGCATAGTGAGTGTGAAATTAAATGGTGGCATGTGATTGTCTTGTCAGAGTAGTTGTGATCTCTTCATTTCCTCCTGATTGGGAGGTGAGTGAGAGACCACCTGTGATTCAAAATGATGGCTTGATATTGTATCCTGGAGGAAATCCGTCGCCACCGTTAACGGAAAGCTGATGAGAAAATGAAAAAAGGTCGGATTTTTCCGACTGGCTGCACATTATTGTATCAATAAGCAGACGGTGTCTCTTCAGAGCACATGAATAGAATCACATTTCAAAGAAAAGCCTGGGTGCTTAACTGCTGTAGAAAACTTTCCTTTTGCCTTCACAACACATTAACCCGTGTCTGCTTCATATTGGCCCCAAGGCAAGATGTAATTACCACACCGACAGCACAGCATTGGATTGCTGATGAAATTAAACTATTAACGAAGGAGGAGCGCTTCACTTTGTCTCTGTCTTTTACTCTTATCTTTCCTGCTTTGTCTTTGAGGGTGTTTATAGATACATTCTATTCAGACATAGTCTGATTAATGCAAAGCTAGACAGGAAAAACGCCAAGTAATTATCTTAATCAAAGAAAAGTGATAATGAGAGTTCACGTAACAGTTTAACTCACCTATACTTTGTTCCTCAAGGGGGGAATATAAGGAAGGTAGAATCTCAAGCATGAAGAAAGAGGACACGTACAAAGCACATATAACAAAACTCATATTGAGATTTATGATCTCTCTACAAGCAGATGTGAATATCAGAAAAATGTAAGAAGCTACTTTCCTTGTACTCACCAAAGTAATTTCCATTTACATGGCTGCATTTTCATTTAGGTTTTTGGGATTTTAGTCTGTCACAGATGTTTCATAGATGCTTTTACACATTCTGTAACTTTTTTGACATCAAAAAGCTGCTTGATAAACGTGTAATGTTATTTTTGAACCACTATATCCTCTGGATATCATAGCAGCATGTTAGTGCATCCTTTTTACAAACATTACTTAGGTTTTCGTGGTTACGTCAGTTGACATCGTCATCCAAATGATACAGTAAATTCACAACATAGACCAGCTGCCTCTGTCATCAGTCAGTAAGGCTGCTGCATTACAGCATGACATGTCGCAGCTTTAAACAAAGGGCCGCTTTGGCACTGCTGAAAGAAGTTTTCTGGTTCAGGCTCAAACTGATTTACACAGAGGCGTGTCAACTTCCATTTAAGGCTAATTTTGAGAGTAGGAGTTTGGCTGCTGCACATGCACACTATGTCATGATAATTGAGACGTATTACACTGAAAAATGCATAACCAGTTCAAAGACTGTGTATGCATTATGCATGTTTGCTCTCATGCATGCACAGACTTTTAGTCTTGAATCTGCAGTATCTTGTTGGCAATATACGTGGCTCTCCTTCCATCATTGTCTCTTGTTGTCCTCCAGGCTTTCACTCCCTGTGCCAAATTAACTGTGACTCTTGTCTCAGGTGAATGGTACAGGATCTACTTATTTTCATGGCAGTGCTGACACGTACCAATTTGAGTGCTCAAATACAGGGTGCAAAACATGCAGCACCATGAATCCCAGGTGTTGTGTGCCCATTATGAAAGGAAAACCGTCTAAATCATGCTCCTTAAATATCGTTGTAACCGTCAATTACTCCCAGTATACGGTAAGCTGTGTTCCTCTGTCTTTCTCATCCAGCATCTCAAACAGAAGCACATCAGCTCAGAGCAAACCTCAGGGAGAGGAGAACTCAGCCACCCTGACATCACAGCTAATTGCAATCAAAAAGCAACGATGTGGAAATGACAGGTGGCTCATATCATGTCTGTATTATGTATTTAACTATGACCAACAGTTACTATTTTTAGACACCACTGACATCCTTTGTTGAAATAATTTTTATTTAATTTCAAAAATAATAGCAGTCAGTTACAGATATCTTACAATTTTGATCTTAGTAATTGGAAACAAACTACTAGCTACATGAACTCAACATGACCTGTTTCCTTTTTCAAGTCAATTAGAACATGCGCTTTTAGAGTCAAATGCTCCACATTTCACAGAAATGCAGCTCTCGGTAAGATTACAGTACGTGCAAATCGGCTGCATGGACTAAGTCACGATGACTCATGAATACTGTAGGCAACCAGCACAAACGCAAGCCATTAGTGTACTTTGTCTCAGCCACGTAAGGCATGTGTGTATCATGACCGTAATCATCTCACGCTGTGTGTGGGGGTGTGTGTGCACATCACTGTCAAACATGGATGCAAGTGCTTGTTTGTGGAAGGAGGTAGAGAGAAGGGGGAGGGAATGACTCCAACATGCCTCTCTCACACACAGACACACTGTACACAGTGAGCTGCAGTCTGAATCTTCCAGTTTCTAGCTCGACTGTGTTCCAGTGTAATCATTAATACATCAAAAGATGATGTGAAGATAGAAGGGAAACTCAGAGCGGCAAGCTTCACAGCACACTGGAGAAGTTGTCAAAGTTTCCTGCCTCCTTAAATGAAATGTCTCCTCACATTAAGTCCGATAAACACACACACTGCGGACCAACAGGCGAAGTGTGATCATTCCTTAGTAAATTACCCACGAAAAGGAATTTCACCACAGCCATTCACTCCAGTTCAGTTGTACACATTTCATTAAAAGTATCAACATGTATGTGATACCTGCTAGGGCCAGTCTGGCATATAAAATACGTGTGTTACACTTTTTTTTGGTACTTGTGGTCAAACTATTTCTGTTTACAGTCCAGAAAAAAAACTGCTTTCTCTCTGGTTTAATGATGACAGATAAGCTTTATCTAAAAAGAAAATGTGACTTGACTGTCAAGTATTACACTGGCTGTTTTGTTTGTATCAGTGAGGTCAATCAGTGGGTTTTGGGGAAAAAGGGAATTATACAACAAATCTACAGAATCTGCTATTTTTGCACGTTTAATTTTCTGCTCTAGCAATAACACGTTATGTTTTACACACACACAGAAAAACACTAAATGGCCTGAGGATCTTCAGAGATCCAAACACTGTCTATTTAAACGAATGTGTGGAGTGTCTGTCAGCGTGCATAAATGAGCCATGGTCCCCGTATCTACATGCCTGGATGACTTCTGTGCCTCTTTCATTCGGCTTTCTCTTCTGTGACATTTTGCCAGCCTGCTCGGTTTGGTCGGAAACCGGCTACGTTAATGACACAGAGAAAGTACACGACAGCTCGCCACAGCTTGTCTGTGTTGCACTTTTTGACTGCGGGCTATGTGTCTTTACTCCCACTCACTGTTGGCATCGACGGTGCAGGACAACAAAAGGGACAACTCTTTCTCTAAGTGTGGAAAATACAACAAGTTCACACCCTTTCCCAGGATAAAGAAGACATTGTTGCTTAGAATCTGTTTAATGGCCATCTAGCAAAGACCCCTTGCTTGCTTTCTGCCTCATTTGACTAGTTGGAGTTTGTTCTGTTAGCGCTGTTTTCATGCACAGTTGTCAGCTGTCAGCACATGGGTCTCAATTGAAGTTTAATGCCTTGCAGCTTTCCTGTAGGTGGCTGTAATTCTGTAATCAGGCACTGCCACTGTTAAAATAACACAGCAGTCATAGTAGTAAGTAGCCACAGACTATCCATTGTTGGTGGTTAATAACTTAAACGTAATGTGTGATTTCCTGTGTTGGGGCGATGTGCCACCATTGCATTATCTCACTCAGTTTAGATAGGAGTCATTCGAATGGTGCAGCTCTCAGCGGATGGCTCCTGTTGATCCTGCCCCCACAGTGCTCTGGCCATCACACAGGAGGTGGGAGGGGAAGGAGGGGGTGGGAGGGTTATAGCTGTGGTGCCTCCAGATGCTCGCTGATTGTTCCCGGTGATTGTGCTGCTAGTAACGGCGACCCCCCTCTACTCTACGCAGATGGAGCTGTCAGCTCCATTACAGCTATGAGATGATTAAAACTGCAGTCGGTAAAGCCGCCACTGATAACTTTGGTCTTGTTAGACGGTCTGAGAGTCACAAGGTTAAATGTTACAGGTTTGTGTGGAGTAAGCAAAAGGCACCATGTGTTCCTGAAAGATATGGTAGAGCCTGACAGACCGGTCCAGGGGCTTCCTGAATCCGAATGTCTAGTGGCTGCTTGAAATAAAATATGACTTCCAGCGTGTAGGAGCCAGAAGCTATTTAAAATAAATAGATCCATCTGGCAACAATTCGCAATTCACATTTTTAAGTTTGTGAAGGGAGTGGAGGGTTAAATGAATGGAGTAAATAAGCAAGTCTGTAGAGCAAAGTGAGCACATGTAAAATGTATGTTAAGTGTCTCGCAAATCTATTTTTAAAGAAGCGAGCTCAGTGAACATTGTAATGCAGCATTTTGACCTGTGGTAGACCTGTAGAGGCGTACAATACAGCCTCTTCAGCAGTGAGAGACACACATAGAGACACAGAGAAACCACTTTTCCCATCGGTTACCATGGCAATCCAATAAATTTGCCATTACTCTCTGTATTGACTCTCAATAAAGTGGGTAAAAATGAATCTCCTTTTCTCGAGCGTTAAATCTGGACTTAAACGCTGATGCCTGGTGACAGGCGTGCAGAGTCAAACCCCCTTTCCCTGATTTACAGAAAACTCAGCCAAGAGGAGATGAAGGGGCCAGACTGAGCAG
This sequence comes from Datnioides undecimradiatus, assembly GCA_008933995.1. Taxonomy (NCBI): domain Eukaryota; kingdom Metazoa; phylum Chordata; class Actinopteri; order Lobotiformes; family Datnioididae; genus Datnioides; species Datnioides undecimradiatus. The sequence goes on from WARS01000068.1 coordinate 681,580, forward strand.
ATGCTGTTTCACTTTCTGTTTCTCTGCTGCTCAGCTCTTTCTTCGTGGCTTGACACATCTGCCTAAAGGAAGAGAAGTGCAGATGTTGACTGAGACACTCTTTGGGATACAGGAGATTGTTCTGTCAATCACAAAGATAAGGGCAAGATTTTCATATGCCCCCTTTTTTTCAAACTCATTGGAGAGTATTTATTTTAGTTTTTGTGAGATTTTCAGTTTTGTTGAAAATGTCACTGTGTGAGTATATAGAAGAATTGGACACATCATATTTGCTAACAAATACCTGCTGTCACCAACATGGCAGGACACAGATTTCAGGATGGTTGATGGAAGCTGCTTTAGTGGCAATGCCATTTTACACCCACCTGAAAATTGCAGTCATTTCCATTTGTCTGTTGTTAACAGGATGAGCTACTGTGTGTTCCTCACAGTTCCTATTACAGGTTGGCACACAAGACAAGTGTTACCCGCCTGTAAGGGATGCCATCGCTGAAGCAATATACTTTGATGACCCCCTTTTTCGGGGCCTTTCCAGCATTCGCCATCCAGCCTGACTGAATTATGCAGCGCTGCCTTTGACATTGAGAAAAAAGGCACGTTGAATAATTGTTTCTGATCTTTCCCTTTTCTGACTTTCCCCTCCTCTGTCTCCATCCCACTCTTGCCTCTGCCTCCCTCAGCATCCTCTTTCTCAATAAGTGTTTTAGATTGCTTGGTGACTCAGTGGAAATCAGCCTAGATTGACACTTTGACACTGACATTAATTGCCAATTCCTAACTATCAGCAGGCCGCCTTTGAGGGAAGTCTTCCTCCAGCCCTGTCCTCTTCAGGTGCCTGGTTGTTGGAGAGATGATCTTGGAGGGGTCATGCAGAGTATTAGCGAGTATTGAATATGCCAGTGCAAATGTGCTTTGTGGTGTGTGGGTGTGAGGCGGCTCAACCTTTGTAAGCTGCAACTCCGTTTTACAAATGAGGGGCCTTTCCCACATTTTTCAGGAGCTTTTAAGCCAACAATGCGTGGGTGTAGGCACCATTAGCCCTGAATGGCTCTTTGCTATGGATGCCTGATAGGACTTACCGCTACACCCAGGCAGTCCACTACACACACGCTCACACACACACACACACACACACACACAACTAAAGACTGACAATAACTCATACATACATGCCTAGCAATTAAGTAGTCATTCTTTTTTTCTCCTCTCATTTGTCTATCATTGCCTTGTTATAGCGTTATTACTCAGAGGACAAACTGCCTGCAGTTTAAATGTTGTCACATAGTTCAGCATGTAAATCACAGATCAACAAATCAGGAAGTCAGCAAGGTCAAAAACTGTCACATAGGCAGCTACATGCAATGGCAGAATTGCTTTTGGTCATTTTAACATTATGGACTAATTTGTTGTTATAACACGGGACACATGCCCACGATTATATTATTTTGATCGTCTTCTTGGTCATTTTATTTCAGGATAAAGTCTGTCATTGATTTAAATATGACTGATATTGTTTTATTAGTTTTGTCTATTTATCAAGATAGGATAGGAAATAACATTAACATATTATGTTACACACTTGTACTTTTTCTACGATGACAAGTCAAAAGGTCTGCACTGTTGAAATGCCTGCTAACATATTCTTTATCACTGATCACATAAAAAAATGGAACATCACATATTTGGTGAACAGCAAATATTTGGTGTAAATAAAAGCTCAAGCTGTAGCTGACCTTTCACATAGCAGCAGAAACCGCAACTATCAAGAGTTACTAACTAGACTCAGGCATGTGGTTCTCCCTTTCAAATGACATTTTAGGATTACCGGTAAAGCAGCTACCAATACTTTTTTTGTTGTTGTTGTTTTCAGTTTAATTTTTATGCTTCCACATGACCTTAACTTAAGAGCTTCGTTCAGGAGATTTGGAACCACTCAGCAAATGATTGCGCCAACAACCAAAGAGTAGTTTGAACCAGGTTTAAAGAGAAATACTGTAATACAGCGCTAATTACTACTTCACACGTCAAGAAATGTGCTGAGTTGAAGGTATGATCACATTTCTGACTAGAGGGGTAATTCACTGCTTAACACTGAACTTAATGCAGCATGAATATATGTTTTTGCCACTTGGTGCCAGCAGAACATGTTGTAAACATTTACATTTAATCACCTCATAAAGTTGTTATGGCAAACACGTTGGCGAAATGATGTCTCTTTAATAGGGAAGCCATGACGGACTGACTAGCAATAAAAATCGACCAATATTCATATTATGTGTTTATCATCTGGGAATTCTGAAAATGCATGAAAATAGTTGCAGGTTGGGAAAACTAAACAATCAACATCAGCCAATTTTCAACGGGGTTTAAAATATGTTGGTGGTGTGGAACTGTTTTAAAATATCACTAAGATTTCTAGACACATGTTGCATTTATGCATCATTTCATAATTGTCATACCTGGCAAGTCACATAAGTATTGATACTGACCAATGGAAAAGTATTTCAAATGTTTTGTGTCAGAAAAGGCAGGCATGCGATACATTTTATCACAAATAGCTGCTTTTTATTTATTATACACATGTATTTAATTTTATTTAGTGTGTTTTTGCACTGGCAGCACTTGGTTAAGTTTAGAGCAATACTGTGGTTTGTTAATCAATACAGAAGAGGTCAGCAGTGACTTTAGACATAAAACCAATATGGAGATATATCCCTAATTAGCCAAAGTGTTACAAGACAAGAGTCTGGACTCGAACTCTGGATTCTGTCGTAGTCCTACACCTGCAGTGTTTTATTCTCTCAAAGAAATATTTTCTCTGAACATAACCTAAAATATATGCAGCACAGAACAGGTTTATGGTGAAGACCTTGTCTCACAGACAGTAATTTGGCGATTTGGCTCACAGGCGATCAGTGGAAAAAAACAATAATGGGGCATTTTACGCATCCATCAGACTGCCAGGCCAATATTATTGCTCCTTTTCGCTCTGTTTTAGAGGCCAGCATCCCCAGAGGGAAACAACTGTCCCTTTGGCTGCTAAATGCTCTACACTGTTCACCAGTTGCTAACTTTACCTGCCATTTGCTGCACTAAAACATGCATATAGATATGCATATATATATATATATGTGTGTAAAGCTGAGGGGGACTGCAGACTGATCATAAGTCTCTGGATTTGTCACTATGAGTAGCACCTCTCACCGTAAAGTCATTTGATCCATCGTTACATTCTGGTGTGTTGATTTTCTTATAAAACTGGTATTTGACATTAGCACTGCCCTGTAAGCCCAGCTGTAGTTTAATCTGTGGTCTTGCCCTTTACCTTTACCATTTAGATATTTTAAAGTGAGGCAAGTGTTGGATTACTTATGATTAATAACTTTAATGCATTCAGTCTGAAAATACTGAGACGACACTAGAATGGTAATGGTAGTTGCAATGGTAGAAACCATATCGAAGAGTTTTCAAAGGTGCTAGAAACCAGGCATTACCTGCTTCACACATTTATTGACCACACACTGCGTTTTTGGTTCTAAACTGCCGATCTTTTATTAAAATTAGGCAGCACGGAGAGATTTCATTTAACCACCAAGCTTTTATTTGATGTCTTCATCAAGCTGTCATGGCCACGTAGGCCCAAAATCTCATTTATTTCTTGCTGGGAGCACTGATGGGGGCTCAAATCCTGCTGCCACAGAGGTCACAAGCTAGCTGTCCCTACCTCTCTGTATCCCTTTCTGTCTCTTCCCTTTTTCCTCTCTCGCTCTTTTCACTCTATCTATCACCCTCTCTTTGTTTGGCAGTGATTTGACCAAACAAAACCTAACCGGGTAGCTCTAAAGCAAGGTGACTGCCAAAGGTGATTTTTCAACCTGACTGCCAGGACACAATGAGTTTCAGATAGCCAGGCCAAATTTCCCTCCCTCTAACTGGCAGTTCTGGATGAAAATAGAACTGGCCTCTGCACTCACATTTGTCACCCATGTCATTATCTGCACTATTATCCCTGCACCCTTAAATGCACTACCCTAAAAATGAGGTTATAATGGACTTAATGTTGGTGTTTGTGTTGCTGGACCTCACGTTCTTGGGCTCATTTGTTTCATTAAAGAGCTGTGCTAGGAAAGGATGTGTATTTTTGGCTCCAAAAGGCAGCCTCAAGTAACTCTTAATGAGCTATTTGGACTTAATACCCTGAAAACATGTAGCATAGCACCAGTAAACTATACACAGCATGCTCATGTTTATCAGCTGAGCCAATTGGATTCCTCTACTATAAAATCACAGACTGGCTGCTTAACATGCATGTGTTGTGTTATTGACATCACATTCACTAGCTGACGGATGCATGCACTTTATGACAGTTTGTGTTTTACTTGTAATTTTCAACACAATGATGTAATTTAATCACTTGTAGTTTTCCAGGACAAATTAGCAAAGTTAAGCTTTTGATTTGAAATCCTCGTGACTGGGGAAAGTGTCTCCTTTCACTCCTCTCACTCAATATAAAATCACACTACCCTCAGTAGAGACCTCAGCTATTGATCAAGGTCAGGGGCAGGCTGTATTATGCCTGAACTTGGACAGATGTTAATTTATAACTGAACACTTTCAACTTAACACCCTTGACGTCAGCCAGAGATGGGCAGAGCAGGAGAGGAGGGAGGATAGAGACGGGATATGAGGGAAATGCAAATTACTCACTAGATAAGTTAAAGTGCCTTTGCTGGGGCAAGGGACTCTGATTGCACTGGGAAGGTAAGGCTTCCCCGAGCCAGCCTGAGATATCATTAATCCAAGGTTGACCTGGTCTGCCTTTTGCACGGGCCTGCCTTTTGCACAGCCCTGCCCACAGAAGTTTATTATCCAAGAGGAGGCTGTCCAGGCAGCAGACAGTCAGAGGAGAGGCCGTGTGCTTTTCCAAAATGACCGAGCAGCACTTCCTTTTGAGCCTTCCGAAGACAAATTGGCTTGGATCAGCAGCTCGGCAGCTGGCTGATGGAGAGGTGAGATGTGTAAGACCCACGTGGGCATTTTCATCATGACGGCTTTTCTTTTTAGTTTTTTTTTGTTCCCCCCTCCTGCAGCACGTCACCTGCTGCAGTGTGTCATTGTGTCCTAGTCGCTCTCATGCTCTATCACTCACCCACACACACACACAGCACACTAACTATACAGTGCGGTTGAATAGGCTCACACTAATCCCCACTTTAGACATGTATTTTGTTTGTGGATTACTGTCCTCTGGCAAAAGTGAGAGATCAGCACACACAGGAGTCTTTAGAGTTTAAATAAGAACAATGTTTTGTGCTTAAGTCATATATACAAAAAGAGGATACAGAGAGCCTCACATTCACATCTGCCAACTGGCTAAGATGCAAGCAAAATGCATTAATTTTAAGAAAAGTCCTAATTTTGCAGCTTTGCGTTGTCCAAAAGCGAGACTGTAAGCCAGAAACCCGAAGATGTCGCAAAGGTGTGTGGGATTATTATAATGGGGTTTTTATTGCTCGGGTTTGTCTTGTGATTATACCAAGGTCGGTGGTTTTAGAATCCTTGAACCAAACAACATTAGTGAAATTCACCATTTATTGAAATAGACTCTGTACAGGTTATCATTTTCTCAACCGGTGTCCCTGCTGTCCTTTTGATAGCACTGTAATTGAGTTTTAATTTGTCCAGTAATGATTTTCTATAATGGGGGCAGACAAGTGCAAGTAGATCTTAAACAGCCCAGTACATCATGAAAAGTAACAGTTGGTTTGTATTAGCTCGAAGAGAAGAAAGCTTCTGACCCCTGGTGAAGTCCTGGCTGGAGTTTCCTGTTCCCTACTTAACAAAGTCACATTTTATCCATGGCTCAGGCGCTTAGCATGGAGCACGGCATTACCACAGAAATACCGAACTCAATACTGATATCAGTTAGTCTTGTTTGTGTCTGAAACTCCTTTTAAGCACTACTCAGTATTTTTTGGTTTATTTAGCAATAAGAGGTTTCTTGTAGTGATAGATTTACCACCCGCAGCAGTTCCCCTCAGCTCTACAGAGCATTTTAGCCTCCCAACTGAGAGCCCAAGGTTTTTTCTGAGAGAGGCAATGCAATGACATTTCACTATTTTTCAGGTGCTAATACTTGCCGGGTACTTCTTTAAATAGCTGAATAAAACAAATCCAGCTTAAAATGTTGTGAAAACTGCGAGAGTGTTGACGCTATCAAACCTTCATTATAAAAACAGGTATAAGGAAAATGTTTAAGAATCACATCAAGTTTGATTCACATAAAAATATTATGCTTTGCGTGCATGTTGCCCATGTCTAATTGCAGCGTGTTGAGCAGCTGTTCATTCCAAAAGATACTTTTTGTTTTATATTAAAGGTATTAGAAATGCCTTGTCTTATATGTGTCTTCTAAAAACTCAGAATATTATGAATACTCTGGATGTACTGGTCTTTTAAACCAGCTTCAAGGCTTGTGTATGTGTGTATCCTCATTCCTCTAGCCTGCATTAACATGCTCTTTTTCAGAGTGATCAGACTGTGTATCAGGATCAGATATTTTATTTGATCTCCCATATCAACTCATTTGCTCTTCCTTAATGTTTAAATAAAAGCCTCAGGGCAAAATCTACAGAGATACATTTACAAGAAGTAACTCTATGAAGCCAATGGGGAAGGCCTTACTTTAGGAGTTCAAACTTTACACAGTCAAACAATAACTAAACTTGAAAGGAGTTTATTTTTTTGTTGTAATGAAATAGAAATAATAAGTTGTATTAGTTCCTTGAGAAATGTTGGACTTGGTTATCAATTACAGTCGCCTGTACTATAATAGAATAATTCATATGGCTCTTCAATTATGAATAGCAGTGGATGACAGTGTCATCAATACTTACTGAAGGGCAAAATTGCTCTGGGATGTCATCTTCTACTTTTAAGTGAGCTGCCCTCAGTACTTTGAAGAGTGCAGTGGCTTTGTACAATGCAGAAAACAAGAGAAAAGTGAAGTGCGCGACTCTGCCGTGAACATCGGGAGCGAAAACAGTTCCTCTCCAAACGATTGTAATTCTCTGCTTTCTTCTTGTTTGTTTCCGTTGCTTTGCAGGTTTGGCAGTTCACCAGATAATCACAATCACTGTGTCTCTCATTATGGTTATCGCAGCCTTGATCACAACACTCGTCCTTAAAAACTGGTAGGAAAGATTCCTTTACTTTCTTTTCTTTACTCACACCCAAATGAACTGTTGAACCACACACTTCGTCAGAAATCAAAGTTGACGACCAAAGGTACAAGGTATGATTTTATGTTTGTTTCTTGTCTTTGGTGCGTGTTTTTGTAGCTGTGCGCAGTCTGGAAATGGCCGCCACAATAGCCATCAGCGCAAGATCCACCAGCAGGAAGAAAGCTGCCAAAACCTGACAGACTTCACCCCAGCCCGGGTGCCGAGCAAGGTGGACATATTCACTGCCTACAATGACAGCCTGCAGTGCTCACATGAGTGCGTTCGGACTGCCGTGCCCATCTACACCGATGAAATGATCCAGCAGACGCCTGTCTACAAGACGGCTTACAACGGAAACAGGTACGCCAGCCCAGGATTGTTTATAGAACAAAAGGTGGATGCACACCGTAACATTTCTTCAGTCAGCCAGCAGAAACCCACAGTCTCTTCTCCAAAGTGATCTCTCTGTCCACTGTAGTTATTATCGCTAATGTTCTAATGGCCTGAATATTATAAAACCCCACGCTGAATGGCAGAGCTAGATCAATTCAAATTGGGTTAAGAAATCAATGTCAATTTCTTAATAATCATACTTTTATGAGGGGATTAATGTTCTGATAACTACCACATGGAACCGCAAAGCACTGAAATAATGACAAATGCAAAAGAGCACATTGAAATAGCAATCATGCTGAGGACTTTTTCTTCCTCAAGTGCTTGGATTCCTCCCCCTCTTCTCCGTGTGTGTGCTGTTACTCTGAACCACAATCAGCTCCCGTCAGAGCGAATCAGCACTCAGATTGGTTGCCTTTAACGCTGTTGTCCGTTGCCTCACTCCTCGTCCATCTGGCTGACACCTGGCTGAGCGGTGCGCCTCGGCACGCTCAAGCTGCACACCAAAAAATCTCCATCTACCACTGATTTTTGCTGTTGTGTAATGAGTCAATTTCTAAATGTAGGGCAATGGGATGTGAAGCCTTTGCAGTGCAGTTTTCTATCTAACCGATCTTTCTGACTGCGTTTCAAATGGTAAACAGGTATATATACTGTATATTTACATATACTTTGAAAACTGAACTTCAATACCCAGAAGTCATGTTATGTGATATCACTGCAACCCATCCTTGTTTACCAGCTCGGCTAATCTGTGCTTCTTTATACAAAAAAGAGGCAAAAGATGTAACATTGGTGAGTCACCGGTGCGTTTGCATTTCACTCTGAGTTGAAATCGTTCCTCTCTGCGGGCGAAGACGGGTCTCTGTTTGTGATATAAACTGACAAGGCAGGTGTGTTTGACACAGAAGTCTGGCCCGTTGTGCTATTATACCATAAACTATCATTTATATGTGGTGTGACAAAAAGGTCGGCAGAACTTTGACGGTGTTTACTGTCCGAGTGCATAACAGCAACAGTCTTGTAAGCTGCAAGGCCTGCAAAGATGGTCACACTTAGTCTGTGTGCCCAGACCCTGTAACAGATTCATTATGCTGGCAGCCAGGGCAGGATCATTCATCTGGTGTAAATAGTACAAAGTGTTTGGATATATTCATTTAACATTGTGATAGGACAAAGGCATCTTCACTGGTGGAATCTGTCATGTTTAACAACAACACTGCTGATTAATCTATGATCAGTATGCGATTATCTCTGTCTCTCTGTTTGTGTTTGTCTATGATCAATGGTACAATGTTGACAGTGTTACTAAAGGCTAACTAGGGAGATTATTACTGTAGGCCTATGAGCAAGTATGAAGTCAACTGAAAAAGGTGTTCTTCCTCAGTCAACATAGTACTGAGTGCTTACATATTGATATTATAGCCAAGCAGAAACATCATATCCACCACTGTGGGTCCACTTAGTCTTACCTCTTGCACTTTGTCCTGCAGGCCCTCCCCCACTGAAAGACAACTGATTCCCGTGGCCTTTGTGTCAGAGAAATGGTTCGAGATCTCGTGTTGACGAGCTGAAGGCCTTGTTCACTACCTGTGGGTGGAAGAGACTTCCTGAATTCACGCTCTGGTGGGTACTGTGCCACTATGTCCGCTTGCAAATCATCATCTGAGCCTTATCCACCTCGATCCCCGTGGTGATGCTGCCCCACTTTGGGAATAGAAGGGAACTTGGCATATGTTTGTTATTTGTGACATGATTATGCTCCTTTGCGTCTTGCGCAGAGTGATGAAAAAGGGTTGAGAAGTCCAGTTCGGTGTAGCATCGGAGGTCGTAGTAGTTAAGATAAAAGACTAATTATGTAGCTATCAGCATACATAAGCTATATGCTCACAATTAATGATTCCGCTCTTCATATCTGAAAGGTTTTCATTAATATTTATGTTGTCGCTCTCATTCTTACACCAATAGCATATTGTTTTAAACATTTCTAGGAGTGAAGAGGCACTTTCACTTGACTTGTGACATATTTTTATGCATGGCTAATATATGCCAGAATGGCCTGCATTTGAAATTCAAAGCGTGAAAGTTAAACACATGCTCTGGCCCCACAGTGTTGCTGGAAGCCCGGGGGGAGGTGTAACGTCTGCTATTGACCCAGATTTTTAAAAGGAATAGATTGCCTGCAGGTAGCATAGTGAGAGGACAGCGCCTCGCCGTTGTCTGGACACACATTAGTCTCAGTCAGCTCAGCTCTACACAGCGTACTCCCATCGCTGCAGTCTTAAAAGACATAAGATCCCTTATTATTGTGCTGCAAATTTAATGTATTTCCTCGGCTTCAGTGTATGTTACAGCAGGCTGTAACGGCACAGATTCTTTTATACGAGCACTGTCTTTTCATCTGGTATAAGAAAGGCACTGGGTAGCACGTTTTCCAGGGCATGGCTAGAAACCAGTCTCCCCCCTAACATTTGCGGAAAGTAGGCAGATTGTGCGAATCTTATCTGTGTTACAGCGATTGTCAGATTTCTTTTTGGCGGGCTCATAATGAGGGGTAATTGTGCTTTTGTTCTCCGCATCTCCACAGGATCCAGTTGGAAACAAGAAACACACAAAACAGCTTCTTTTGTAAAATAGTGTGATCACTCTTTGGACACTGGTGAAGATATTTATTTTTCTAGAGATGACAAGCAGAGCAGCCACAACGCTGCCCCTCCATATTTCCAGGAACGTACAGTCATTTAGATATAGATTATATATAGGTATATTTACAGGATGTGTGGGACAAGACTGTGGACGTCAAGGATGTCTCAAGAAAAACACTTGACATTTGAAAAAGGAACCCACGGAGCTGCTGTGGGTGGAAGATGAACTGTATTTCTGAACAATGTGCCAATAATGCCACTATGTGCCACAACTTGGATAGAAAGAAGTTTCAACAACAACTGATGGACTAAACAAAGAGCGCTATATTAACCCTGTATCGACTCCAACTACATTGTTTTTTTTTTTGTTTTTTGTTTTTTTTAAAGAAATGTGAAAGGTAAAAAAAAATGCTACAATGTATTTGAATATGTTTTGAAATAGTTTTAAGAAATGTGTTACAAAAGAGTCTAAAAGATATTTATATGAACCACTACTCTATTAGCTGGGGAGGAGAGAAGATGGGAAAAAAGGAACGGTATATGCTTTATTGAACAGTTGATTTTAAAACATTGTTTCTATAGGTCCCATTTTAAAAACAAAATAGTTATTATTATATTTTTTTACACAGAAGTATCTGCCACAGCCCTAACAGTGGAGGTCCGAAACACTCGCGTTTCAACGCTGTTTAATTAAATACTCCCACCTGAGCTGAGATTATAACAATGAAAACAATCTGAATACAGCAGGTGCACGTCAATCCAACACCCCTCCAGTTGCTTGTCATGTAAAGATTTGTACCTGAGCTAATGAAAACAAAAGGTTTCTGTGGTGCAGGATCGCTGCTGCAACAAGACCCACAGCAGAAAGTTCACATCTACATTGAGTAAGGACAGCCACAACAGACTGCACGGAGCTGGACAGGACATTCATACTGCCTCAGGTCTGTCTAGCTCTCTTGCACACTTTATGTTTGTCTCAGTCTCAGCAGCAGTTTGGGGTACACTTCTGATGATCGGTTATGATTTGGATCTGAGCTGCAACGCTTAAGGGGTTGATTCAATTTGAGCTTCAAATTCAAATAATTCCTGCGATAATGTGAAAAACAAATCCCTCAATGAAAAGTAAATGAAGATTCCCGTCCAAGTCTGAGATCGGTGCACGTGCGATAGATATTTCTTCGAATCCCAAAGGTCTCTGTTATAGTCAGAAATTCAAAACGACAACAAACCAATCAGTGGAAGATGGAACCTGAAATTATCCTAAAAGGATGACGCTGTGAGATGGTTGCTGCAGAGTGGCGTCCCTCGGGATCCAAATGACCTGCATCACGAGTTTAAAACACAAGATGAATTAAGGGAGGGATTCCCTCAGAATTTCAGCTATCACAGCCAGAAAGTTGGCAGTTGTGCACAAAGAGATTGTTTTAATTTGTGCCGAAGGAAGCGGAGCGGAAATGTGATACAGACTTATGAGAAAGAAGGGTTTAATTTTGTTCTTTCTAAAACCTAAAACACTCCATCAGTGTATTGTTGAAGTAAGGGGATTATGGCGAACCAATCAGCCGCTGACAAATTGGTTTAAACTATCTCTTCAGTCAAGGTGAGGGAACTCCATGGTCAGGAAGGACAGTAAAGCTCTCCTGACAGCTTTCTAGCACCAATAATTTTATTATCAACCTCAAGCTCTGAAAGACAGATTACCTTTGTGCTACAAAGCTTTTGAGGAAAAGCTTTTTATGAATCTACCTTTTATTGTGCTGTGGGTTTATACAAAGCACAAATACAATTCTGTAATTGTAAACGTTTCTGGCTGCGGACAGCAATATGTACAGATGGAAAAGGTGGGTTTAATTGTGCTTCGACGGTGGCTCGCCAGTAATTCGCTTAGGCGCTGTTTAGGCTTGTACTCAGTTCCTCTAAAGATTGAAGAAAACAGGTTGTCCCAGTGAGATCAGTATCTGTAAATGTGAGCCATTCAGGAGGTGCCAAGACGGCCTGGGATGAACACTGTGGTGCAAAACTCCTGCTTTTGCCCATTCACAACAACAAACCACTCTCATGAATGACCCATACCAATTCAGCCTCACGTGTGTGTCAGGCTGCGGAGTTGCTTCTTTGACATAACATATATTTTTTTGAATGAAGAGTGTTATCTTAATAGTCAGAGGGTTATGAAACTTACTGTATATTATACACGTGTAAATGTATTTTCTATATATTTGCTTCTATTTGTGTACAGGTGTGTTCTATTTTTCAAGACCTCTCCAGTTTTTGGGAAGGTTTCAGCTAGGTCGGGGATAGTGTCTTTGTTTACATGTGTAACTACGATATTTCTTTTAAAACACAAAACTAACCTTGTGCCAAGCTTCCTACCTGCACTTTCAAGCAGTACTTGTATTATATCTTTAGCTAACCAGTATAATACTTCAGTAGACGCTGCAATAGTTCAGAGACTGGAGGGGGATGAAAGTGACTGAGAGCTGAGTGGTTCGAACAAGTGTCGTGCTCACATCCTGGGTTCTGCTGAAACCAACAACTCTGTTCTTTCACATCATTTCTACATGAAATCTGATATGGAGTGTTTTCATCACATTGAAAAAAAAAACAAAAAAACACACGGTGTAAATCCAACAGTAGCTGCCAAGAAACCAACTAAACTTGATCGAGACCGGTTTGCATTCATTCGTCATAATTTCTCATTTTGTATTGGTATATACATATTGCTACAGCCACCCTACAAAGAGTGCGATTTGCCGCATACTTTATTGTAACTGCTAGCATTTAGAGGCATATGAAACAATCAGGGAATGACGTCTAAAGAAAGATGTGAGACGCTGCGTTAGCTAGTTTTTTGATGTTACTGCTAAATTTACAAAGTTGAAAAAGCTGCAACATGAGAGTTACACACAATGTTTTTTATTTGTTTATTTTATACTCATAAAGTCTCTAAAGGATAAATCTGTTTATTTCAACTTTCAGCCTTATCTTTCTAGATAGCTGACTGAAATGTATCTTAACTGCTGGATTGAACATTTACTGGAGAAACATACAGTGTCCACTGAATGAATCCTAATGATTTTGGTGACTATGTGCTAAAATTTCAATGGTGGACATCAACCATTATATCTGCTAAACATTAGCATGTTAGCATCATCAGTGTAAGTATGCTAATGTTAATATTTAGCTCAAAGCACAGCTGTGCCAAAGTGCAGCCTCACAAAGCTGCTCGTATGCCTTTCAACTCTTAATTCCACCTTACCATCAGTTAAGGCGACACAGTACTGGCCGGGGAAGTGTCAGAGGCCTGGACACACTTTCTAGTTTAAGTCTGGAAGCTGTGGCGGTGATTATACAGTTTGGCTCTATTTCCTCTTCCAGATAGGTTTGTGCTCTGTTTGCGGACTGAGACTTCAGTTGTGCTAAACCTGATTTATCCTTTAAGCGAGCAAAGCAAATATTGTTTGCTTTACTGGTGCAAAATGAATCGGTTCCCTCGTACACGCTCTACTTTTAGAGATTTGCGTTGACCATGTTCGTTCTTTGAATTGTTGCAAACGGTTTTATCAAGACAAGCTACTTGCAGCTGCCACTCGTCTTGATTACTGCTGTGACCCTAAAATGTGACCCTACTGATTTTTCTTTCAATCTGATCATGATTGTGTGGGACTGATCTGTCATTTTTTGATCATTTTTTTGTCATTTTGAATTTATTTGTGTTTCATACTGCAGGGACAATGATTCTAAGGGTTTTCCATCATTTAGCATTGAAAAGCTTGTTTGCATTGTTAGCATTCCGTATTAAAGTCACGCTACCAACTAAAAGCAACTTGCTCAGTAATATTCCTAAAGGACATTTAGACGTGGACAAATGGAACTTGCAGCATACATATTTTAAACAGGCACAAATATATAGAGACATGGGCATACATCACCGTTCCTACTCTTTGCTCTGTCTGAAATCAAACTGATATGTAAGGAAGTGCCTTACTGCTTTCTTGCCTTTTCAGTTTATATTTCAGGGCAGCTGATGAGTGTGGTGTATTATAGCTAAGAGGGAGGAAAATGATTCCACTTCGCTGGTCAGATCTGATTCAGGAAACATTACCTGAGAGCAGCGCGGGCAAAGTCGGGGGAACATCTGAGGGAGGGGGTCTTGTAGGAAAGTCTTGAACAGACACCAAAGACTTGACATGCCTTTCTCACATCGAATGAATATTGTGTGGCCCCTGCGTCTCCTCGGCAACCCATGAAACCTAAGCTCCCCTTACTACAAACAAGCTATCAATCAGCAAGGGTGTCCCTGTCAAGATGAACGATGTCTCGCACGCTCATTTGCAGGGATTGTGATTCCTGTTTGCACGTCAGACACAGAGTGGAACTTATTGACGTATGCGTTGTTTGAATTGGAGGTTGACTGAACATCCCCAAGGCCAAGGTTTTTTGCCCCCATATCATGAGAAGCACGAGAGGCGAGAAATCAATGTATTGGCTCTGTTTAATCAGGGCCTTTCGGTGCCTGATTAGTGTAGGAACTAGTTTCAAATCTGGAATTGACGGTAATGTGGTGGTGATTATGAAGTCAACAGGTGGTCGCAAAAGGAAAACATTGGACAAGTATAAGTTCAGCTCTGAGGAAAGGTGAAGTTTATGTTTGCAGACTGATATATATCTTACTGAATCCATCAGAAAACTGTAGCTCCTCACTCAGCTTCTCCTCATCGTTTCACAAAAACACGTACTGTGCGCTTACTGTATCTAAAGTGGAGGGCTCAGACTCTCCTCTCGGGTCATGTTTTTACTTTTCTATGTACAAGAGCTAAGGCACTGTCATTGTCAGTGCTTATCAATACAGTCAAAGACTTGAAACAAGAAAAACAAACAAAAACCACTTAGTTTGCAACATGTCAATTCTCCCATAATCCCTCTGCCAGGTAGAGACTTGCCGCCTGACCCAAATCTGCCGTTGCGTTTGATTTGCATTGAGGACATCAGACGCTGTACAATGCCGTCAGAGTAAAGGGTGGGCCTTGAATGAGCAACACGGCATGGAAATTTGGGAGAACAGGAAAATACACATCCCTGCTTGCTTCTTCCCTGAGAGTTGGATGAAAATCAGAGTGGACATGGGTGTCAAAAAAACATAAAAATAAATATCATACATACACTTTCAATTTCTAGTGATGGGGAAGTTGTATATGGTATTTTTTTTGTTTTGGGAGGGTGGGAGGGGCTTTTTACATGTGGGCACACAGTGGTTTGTTCATCGAAGCTGATTTACAATCACACTCCATACCTACCATGAAGGAACCTGACTCGAGTTGTGTTGTCGCCATAAAAATGAAGAGTTTGTACTTTGTGACTCTTAAAATTTTTATATTTGTGTTTAATATATCAATGAAGTACCTCTGTTAACTTTTGTATAAGACTATAGTATATACAAACACACACACACACACACACAAAACACTCCTCCACAAAAGGGACTCCAGTCTGTCTCTGTGACGGCTAAATGTTGTATAACTTTTATTTTGTGTCTTATGAACCACATCTCTTCCTTTTGTAGTTATTGGTAAACGTTTCGATTTCCAGGTGACTTTGATTTGGTTACTCTTGTACTACTAAGCTCTGTATTTGCAAGCACTGTAAATGCGATTCTCATTGGATTCGTCCTCTGTACATTTAGTACTCTGATGTTGCTATTAATAAAATGTAAAACAACATGGGATCGTGCTATAGGGAGTTTCTTGGAATGAGTCCGGGGGGGGGGGGGGGGTAAACAGCACAAAATAAAAGATTTGAATATGAATTCAAGCCGGGTTCTGTATGTGTTTGTCAAAATCTAATGACATGCTAATTTTAAAGTTGCTCTGCTTAGTTAGGATTCTAATCAATAAATAATTATCTTGCTAAATTTGATGCATTAGCATTATTACTGCCAACAAATGAGACCAGCACAGAGGGGGCATCGTCACCCACAGGCATTTACACTGTGTGACTCTGGATCAAGGGCCTGCTCCTCCAAAACACCAAGAAAGGGGAAAGTCAGTAAGAGAGAACTTTTGCATTTATCTTTTTAATATAAAGAAGACACAGAATAAATGAAACTTCATCTAATAATAATAATAATAATGTTATCTCACAATATCAAACAGTTGTTTAAGTGTCCTTTGATGCAAAAGAAGAAAACAAAGCGAGAGTGTTACTTTAAACAGACCTAATATTACAGACAACCGTTTATTACGGCGTTATCAGATGATAGAGTTGGTAAGAAAATTAAACTGTCGAGATAAAACAGTCTAAATATATATGGGCCTCTCACAATCTTATGATTATCTAAATAAAACTTTGCTAATTACACTATGTCATGTTGACGAGAAAACACTGTCTCAAGATAAAGGTGTGATCTCCAGATAAATGAGAAAATATGCAGCCGCGATGGCCCTCTCATCCGGAACAGAAATGCACTTAATATTAAACGTCTCAGTCTCAGTCATGGCGACATTCTGTGTGCACAGTGTTAAAGGGTGAAATCCAATTATAACATGTTTTCCTTTTGACAGTTTAAGGCTTCATTCCAAAAGAAGTATCACTACACGTACCCTCAGTTAACTGTTGTGAACAAGTCCTGATTCCCACTGGCACAGTTAGCCTTCAGTGAATACACTTTAAACGCAAGGATCATTCTGTTGCTTCTCCTGTACTGGCACTGTCCTCCAAGTATAAGGTTATGATGTTTTTGCACGTTTACAATTTTGTGAGTATGGATGTAAACAGATGATTGTGCAAGCGTGCCTTAGAAAACATCATAATAGGATAATAATCTTGTCATATATATCATATCAGGAGTATAAGCTGCTGTGAGTTTGCCTAAGTTCTGCATTAGTTCTACGTGTGTTATCACTATTGTTGAAATTGTCCTTGACAGCATTTGTGATTGGCTATTCAAAATGTGGGATTATCTCTTCATGGGTCTAAATGTGATCCGCTGAGAGTCTGTATGGGGTCAGTGACACTGGCACATTTGTTGATGTTTAAAAAGAAATTAGCGCAAAACATCTGACAATATAATATCACGCTATGTTACTGTCAGTATTATCGTAGTCATTATGATCTCGTTGTTGGCTTTAATGCACTTTTGTTTTAATGAGTGATGAAAATAAGTCTGGCACCGTGGTCCGTCAGGATAAAAAGCTCTGAAATGAGCAGTGACATATTTGTAGGGAGAGCCATACGTGCTGCAATAGCTATTTTTCTACCTGATTAAGGTGTGAAATGTCTTCTCAGCAGGCTTTTCTTCCTATCCAGAGCAGTCAGCCATTAATAATAGCATTGATTAAAGCTTTGTGAGCACAGCCCCTGTTTGTTTAGTATTCGTTTCAGAGTGGTTTTGCAGGCTGGGTGGAGAATCCTGTTTAACATTCACCCCAAAGTTACAACCCGAATCCACCAGCTCGTGTGAAAAAGCGACAGACACAAACACCTAGCGGCAACTGTTATATTTCTTTAATGCTGAGGTTCATTAGTCTTATTTCTCTTATTTGTGATACCTTCTTAGCTAAGCTTCACAGCTCGATTCCGTGGCTTTTCCACCCGCGCTGCCATGACTTTTGTAATTGAGAGTGCAATCTATGTGAAATGTGTCACGAATATTCAGGTCCTAGTCATCCACCGCCATTCTTCCGGTTAAAGCGCGATCAATGTCCAAATGTAATGTGTCTCATGTTCTTGTTATACCTTTTCTCTGGTTGTATATGATCTTCTCATGTGTCATATTAGCTCATAGGTGTTTCAGGATAGTGTGAAGAGGAAGAAACTCCAGGGGTCAGATGATCTGACAACAAGCCGAACCAGCAAAAATAAGAAGAATTATCATTTAATGTTGTGTTGTATGGCTCACATCATTGTCATAATTGATAACAGTGCAAATGGGGTTGCGGCAAATACTGTACCAGGGGTCAGAGTTACCAAGAACTCAGTTTAGTTTTTGCCCTTTCAGCTAGAGTTTTATGTGAAAAGATGATTTAAAAGAGATGAAGTGATTTTCCAGTTGACTGCTTCAGTGCTTTGAGGGATTCATATTTAATATCAAGTCAATAATTCTTGTTCTGTATGAATGATGGAGTTTCACTTTGTTGTACTTGTTTTGACATGGAATTAGGACATCTTTTGACTTTAATTTAACTACATGTCTGTAACTTTGAAATGCTGGAGCACAGACATGGGTTACTCTATTTCCCCTGGTTTTATCAAAATGAGAAATCAGTGTCTGACATAGGGGCTCCTAACACTTTGCACACACACAGACTCACATGCAGCCGATTCCATCGATGAGACAATAAATGTTAATTTCCCCAAGCAGCCAGTTAGTGTTTTTCCAGTTAGCAACCTATCTTCAGATCAGAGGCATCTCTCATTCTCATGTGCCTTCGCTCTCTATCTCTTGGTTGTCGTATTCTGTCTGTCTCGCCCTCGCTGTCTCTCCCGCGCTATCTGGCTGTTTTTGGGATCACCTGGAGATACAGTTCTCCTCTCCTATTTGACGAATCGGCATGGGCAGAATGAGTCCTCCACTGTGCTCCCTAAAGCCAGGCTCTGTCCTCAGGGAGGCCTGGCAGGCCGCATTAGCATGAGGCCAGTTGGATCGGTCCGCAGTGACTGTGACAGGCCTGGGGCCCCCCTTGCTCCTCATACATTAAGTAGAATTATGCAGCTCTGCCTGCACAGACGGGCCCGATCAATGGGGTGGACGGCACATGCCAACAGCTGCCAGGGAGATACTTTAGCATGGTGAGATTAATCCTTGCTGCAAACCTGCACCTGTCAAAGACTCTGCCACCACCAAGCCAAGACAGCACAGTCAAAGTTGATTAGCTCCTTGGTTGTCTGGTTTGGAGTGGAGGGACTAGTCTACTTCTGACTGGCAGATGAGACAGATGAGGACTGAGAAGACTACCAAACTTCTACTCAAGGTCCTGTTTCTTTTGGGAAATTGTACAGCCACAGTGTAGGTGATTGGTAGTCTCTGTCTAGGTCAAGGTACTGTTAGCGTTAGTGCTTCTCCAAATTAAGATCACAGATTTCTGCTGCCTCCAGAATAAAAAAGAGTGCTCCTCCTTCCTCTGTTTGTGCTGGATAACACTAGAAAACTTAGAAAACCAGTTGGTTTGGGCTACGAATAAGAATGTCTCGATTCACTCATCACCCATGTTACACACCTTAATCTGGTTGCAGCTGATCAGTCCTGTTTAACAGTTCACCAACTTGATTTACAAAGACAGCTCAGACAGCTTAGTAAGTCATAGCTACAGGTGACGTCACACCTGTGGTCATACCTTCACCCGAGTGCCACAGAGCCAGATGATGGAATTCGCAATCCTGTGAGGTTTATTCCATTTCCTGTTGTGAATGTCGCCCCGTAAACGCAGCATCATTGGGGGTCCCAAAGTGTCTCGGCCCGGTAAGGTCTCAGAATACATACAATCCAGGTCCAAGAATTGGGTTAGCAGCAGGGACACTCCACTCTCCGGTAAGAAGTGAAAAGACAGGCAGTTTGTGTCTCGCAGCTGTGTGCTCTTGCTATACAGAATAATTCCTCGCCAGTCTGGTTTACAGTTGTAGACATGGTGTGCGCCATGGTCTCTTTAGATGCTTGATCGCATCCCTGCACAGAACAAATAAGGGCTAGACATTGCCAATCCACCTCAGTTGGTAAATTCACAGGTGTGGGATCCATTGGATAACACCTCTTCCATGTTTTTGCAACATCCTCCTGTAAGAAGTCACACAAACAGGCAAATGGTGTCTCATCGGCTGATACTACTGACTGTAGCTGTGGACTGTTAACGAAGATTGTGAACTTGGTCAGGTCATCAGCGCTCTCATTCTCATCCCATCAAAGAGCTTTCGGTATTGAGAACTATGGTAGATGAACAGATGCTCTCACTGACTAAGGTTTGCCTGTCAGCAAGTCATACAATCACTTGCAGATGGAATTATAAAAACCAAGGTCTTAAAGCTCCAGCACCAGTTTAGGTGGTACAATGGTTTTAAATACAAAGGTGTTGTCAATAAAGAAAATTCTGGCCTGGACATTTGTTCCTTCAAGGTATTTCAACACATTATGTGGAGCCACCGATACAACATATCTCAGAGATCTATAGGCCTCAAGATTAAGGTTGGCTGGAATGTGTAGAGTCATATGATAAAAGTCATTCAATACAAGTCACTGTGTTCTACCTCAAGTCAATGCTTTCTTGATATTTTAACTGATGCTGTGAAAATGACAGTGTAACTTTTAAAGTCTGACAAAAAAACATATTCTGAGCAGTGTTACATTTGTCTTCTTGCGGTTTCTGCAAGAAGACATCATAGTCTCCGCTTCCATCTTTTTCCAAAATCTCTGATTAGGACTTAATCCTCCAACTGAGACCAAAAAGATATTTTATAGCCCTGATAATGAGCTCGAAAAGGACAAGGAGCGCAAGACTATTACACCGCACTTATGGTCAAATGCCACGCTGTAAAAACACACTCATCCTCAGCCCCTCCAATAAAACATTGTTAGGTCTGCAAATGGCAAAACATTTTCAGGGGACAGACTAACTTAATGTCTGTCACTTAGAGAATGTGAGACGCCAAAGGGTGACAGAGAGAGAGAGACAGAGAGAGAGAGACAGAGAGTGAGCCTTGCACAGATTTGAGCGTTAAGACTTGCACCGTTCCTTCAACAAACTTGAAACCAGAGGCGGCCCCAGGAAAGCGTAAAACTGACAATTTAATTCCTCTCGCAAGAAGAAGAAACACTGCAAAACAGGTTAAAACCCAGAGCCTGGAGTCGCCAGAGGTGATTTGTGGTGATGTCATCCAGCTAAAATAGCTCCTCATTAGCACCTCTGAAGCAGGTCGTATGATTAATCGTCACCAAAGATTTACAATCCAATTAGAGAGTGTCTGGGTGTGGAACAAATGACTCACCTTTGAGGGAAACACATCAATGAAAAGACCCAAATGGACTTTTTTGTGCAGTTTTTGTGCCCCGGGGCTGATTGATGCCCAAGTGGATGGGCGATGTCTCTGGGGATGTTTGTCAGATCCAGAGGCCATCACTCACTATGCTGGGTGGCCTGTCATCCAGACATGGCTAGTCAGTAGATTCACAGTTTATTCCTGACATCAAACACTCCATTGAAGTGACTTTACATTACATTCTGTCGTAGACCCGCAACAAAAAAAAAATTGGGTCTTAGTTAGAGCACGTTTGTGAGCGTGCGTGCACGCACGTGCGCGCGAATGCATTTCTCTGGGAATGACTAATTTAGCAGCGAGTGCTTCTCCGCTCTCCAGCCTAGCCTGAAGTTTTAATCCCCACATTTGCATGGCTAAACATAGATCAGCCTCCACACATCCACTCTGGATATCGACTCGAGGAATATAAATGCTTGTTTTGACTGCACGTTGAAAATGTTGATTAAACATGCATGAGCTCGCTCCTTCTCCATCTCCGCAGCCTTTTAAACGCTACCTGTATGTGATACAATGAGATGCTATATACACAAGTTCCCAACTGAAGTAAAACAACTTCAATTTTTTTTTTTTTTTTTTTTTTTTTTTGCTCATCCTGTTTGGGCCAAGCCACTCTGTGTTCCAAAGAGTGATTCAATTCCTTGCAAATGGGCTTCTCCAAGAGCTTCTTTGCTGAGTTTAAGGAGAGGGCTCACAGATGCGGAACGGATGCAATAACCGCCGACTCGCTGGCTGATAGAATAGCTTTATCACACACTACTTGCACAGTTGAGCTGTGGTATTCTATCTTGCTGGTATTTTCACACACACAGAAATGGAACAAACACAGCACACACACAAAGAAGCGCTAAATAAAGGTGGTGATGCACATGACAATGGAAATGCTGTTAGTTTTGCAGTAACCATCTTATATATAGTCAAAATACATTGATTTCCATTTAATTAAGTAGAAATAAACGGGTTTATGGGTCCAATAGTGAATTGGTGAATTTATTTTTATTTATTTTTTTGTCACGGAAGGAAAATATCTAATGAACATACAGGGTTTAAAAAAAAAAAATTAGAAGAATCTGATCAGGGTGTTTCAGAGTAAGAAACTGCAGCATGTAAACACCTCATCTAGTTGTCTGATCCCTCTCCAGCATTTGTGCAGGCGACTCCTTATCTCAAGTTACATGGTAGTAAATAAGTTAAACAAACAAACCATGAAAAAAACCATGATGATAAATGATGTAATTATAATTAACAAGCTATTTTCAAGCTGATCTCAATTTTGGGTAATCACAAGGAGAAGCTAAATCCAGCTGAGAGGCAAATTGGACAAAGTTCCGAAAGACAGAAACCAAACAGGTCTCATCTTTGGCTGTAATTGTAACTCACAGAAATGAATAGTTTACAATTTTAGTTACAAAGATAAACATGGGCACTGATATACATGAAAACAAATAGCCATAGCGTCAAAGCTCTGAGGCCTTGGGCTGCGGTGGTGTCTGATCGCGTCGTATTGCTCGTTGATACTGTTATTTTGTCCACCCCCCTTAGTTTTCACGCTGATGTACATATAATCATAAAGTGGAGCCATTTAATGTTGTGAAGGGTCATTTTCATTTAGACGTGTCTTATCCCACCATTAGGACTTCTCCCAAATGCCACTAAAAGCTAAAACTAAGAGTTTCCTCTTAAGGGCTTTTCAGTTAGCTGCTGAGAGCAGCTTTTAGTAAGGAACAGAGAGAACTCCTAATCTATCAGAAGGGAAGGAGTCCACCGTGTCACAATGGATGATGCCATGTTTCTGAGTGAACTCACTCACTATGTGATGGTTGATTTAGACACTATGTCACACGACTCTTGAGAAACAGATATAGAACTAAGATACTAATACCAAGATACTAAGATATAGAGGTGATCTGAACAAGGCATCTGGTAGTCTACCTGTCAGGTAATGTTCACTGGCCTTATAAAGGCTACATCTCGTTAATGCTTAACACTGTCTATATTAACCTTGTTTTGACTGACTTCAAACCATCAGTAATGGTACTGGCTCAACGTACAGACATTCAACCAGCCATACACATTTCCATAAATGGGCCTGGAGCACCTGACGTGAAATAAACTTGCAGCAAAAGGACGCATTAAGATTTGATTTTCAAAAGGCTAAAAATGTCATCAGTGTTGAGCTGCCAATAGCAGACACTCATTTCCACTGAAATGAAAAACGTCATCGTACCCGCTGTTTTCACATAATATCATACAAAAACAGCTAAAGCTTTATTTTCTATACAGAGGAAGAGCTGCAGCTTGACTCAACATTGCACTGACTGCTTGATCGTCCCTGACACACCCCCTACCGCTCCTGTTGTCCCACCGCAGTCGGGTTTAGTCACGTTCATCGTGAGTCACCAAAATACCAAAAGAGCACACGCAAAGAAGAGAAAGTGAGATTTTGTCAGGGTGCACTTGATAAGAATGCCACATTTTTTTCTCACTTCACAGGCGCAAAGCCCCAGTGTGCATCATCCGTACCACAGAAATAGAGGCTTTTATACTCAGATGTGTACCGGCACCATGCTGTTCTTACACAAAATCCAGATGTGATAATGATGAAATGGTTTAACTTCTTTAGTCATCAAGACAGAAAATCTGAAATCCCAACTGCAAATCCCTGCAAGCTGCAAGGTTCACTACACCAGATAACAGGGACAAGTAATATGGAAACGTATTAATATTAATATATGTGATTGAACTTTTGAATTGAAATTTCACTGTCTGTTGGCCCTGAATATCCACAACAAATTTCTAGTAGGTCATAATAAATAATTATAAATAAAGATCCAAAGTATTAATAAAAAGCTCAATGGACACCAAGTTTATTCAATTTATCCTGAGCTCTACATAAATGCATTTACCTGATTTTATATCAATCCAATCACTATATATATTTCATTTTAGACAAATAATATTAACCTGCTGGTCGGGCCACATGATAAGTTACAGTCACAAACAGAGAGGATGTGTCCTCTGGAGACCTCAAATATATGGACCAAATTTTCCGCTGCTGGGACTTCACTTTGATCTGAGGTAGTTGACCAAAAATTCAGTCCAGTCACTGTTGATGAAAGGGAGAAGGGAGAGGTTATGTAAAAGTACCAAGATCCATATTGCCAAAAACATCCAGTCAGCAAGCGTTAAATTCTGTAATGTGCCAAACTTACATCTGGCTCTCATTTACTTTTGTGTATAGTTGTATCCATGGGTACATCCATGCCTGTCCCTCATTAGTCTCGCTCAGAAAGTAGAGACATAGTCATTAAGATTTGAATCCTTAATACTAAACATATTTGAAATGGTCACAGTGGACTTAATGAGACAACAAGCCAAATGTACTTACATGGTTTTGATTATGTAACTCTCCGGTTAGTGACTTTGACTGACATCTCCATAGCAACAGCATCTTAACATTATTCAGCAGACTGATGTCTTTATATGTATGGTACATTTGAGGAGATCATTGATAGAAAAAGATTGAAATGGTAACGATGCTAAGAAGACCACTGCTGATGCTGCTTGGTTCATCATAGTGGTCTACACACAGAGGTTTATAAATGCCAGTTGAATTATGCAATCAGCTGTTATCAAGTTCTGTTGCTCAGGGCAACGGCCAATATGGCTGTCAGAAGGTGTGTTGTGTCACCTGAGTAAACAGAGGTTGCTCTTTAGTCATAATACAGATTATAATTCTTAGTCCAGACACTACAATGATAAGACAGTGCAACACAAAGTTTGCACTTTCCTTTAGCACATCGAAGTAGGTGTGAACATGTTGTGATAAATCAGTAGTTCTCTGTACTCTGCTTTCTTTCGTTTCTTTATCAATCCAGAGGTCTTCTTAGCAGCTCGCAGCAACTCATGGGAACACAGAAAAGTCACCTCCTGGGTATTGATTTTCCTCCCTCTGAATGTTAAATGTTTATTAAAAGAGTTCAGCAGCGGCAGGAGAGGCGGGGTGCCCCGAGGCAATATCCTCTACACTCACTGAGTCTGCTCCCCCACCCTCTCCCCCACTAGCACCACCAAACCATTCTCTCCCTTTGAGCGAACACAGATTGACTTCAGGACAGCCCTGATCCGCCTTTTCCCATCTATCTCTGGGGCATGGCCCGCTTTTCCTCATTGCCCTGATGTCCCTCTCCTCTCGTCCACACAGAACTTTGATTACCTTCTCTCAGCCCAGTGGCTCTGAATGGCCGGACGGGAAGGTCAGCAGTCCAACTAACAATACGGGGAGTGGGAAAGAATGGGGCCGACTGAGAGAGCTCCTGCTAGATTCACTGCCCGCCATCTGCGACTTGTTTTTCTTTAAGCTGATGGTAGATGACTTCTTTCTCTTTGGCTGAGTTCTCTTTCAACCAGGCGGGAGGAGATCAAAGAAGCAGAAGTGACAGTGAGAGTGAAACTCATTTTCGGATTTGACTTAGAAGAGTTTATGCCGGAGTGTATCTCCTTTATACGTGCTTCTTTTTAATTTTGTCTATCATGACTTAAGCAGAGAGGTTAGGGCAGCTGATCAAATGTGTTACCTGTGTTCTTTAAGTTAATCTACAAACTGAAAATACATCTTTAAGCGCCCATCGATGCACAAACAAGTGTTTCTTTACAGAGCCGTAAATGCGCCCTGGAGGGATCGGCTTTTGAAAATCAACAAAACTTAATCCCTACCTAACAAACTCTATAAGTCGTTTATTTTTTTAAAAGTACACAGTTGACCCCAGTTTCAACTTGAGGGGGTTAAATGAGATCAAAGCTGGTTCTGATGCTAATATTTCAGAGGGAGCGAGGAAGAGAAAATGCTCTTTGCTATGAGCCGGTTTTGTTCATTGTAACGTTTGCTCCTGATGAGAAACACAGCCATCGGGGGATGATAGAATTAAGCAAACTTGAACTTATGCGTGTTGATGCAAGCGATCCTTAACATTGCATGTGTGGTGTTTTTCAGACTATGGGAGGAATTAAGTGCAAGATTGGGAGGCCGAAGTTGTGTCAGGATGCGAATGCGGCTGAAAGAATCTTCTGTAAAATAAAGCATTACAGCTCAATTTAGACGGGTCTTTATGATCAATAATGCTGATGTTTTTATACAGATTTACAAGCACGAGCATAACTCGAGACACAGTTTTCTCCATCAGTTTACTGCATGTCTCTGAGTGGAACTATTTCACCATGTATCATGTTTCATTATGAAATTAATTTGCTCCGTCTGACATATTCCCATCCAGATGCTAATTGCCTGCAGGCAACAGATGAGGTGGCACACTGTGATTATAATCACAGATAAGTTGGAGATTTTCATATTTTGCAGACAGCATCCCGCCGTCTTGACCTTTCAGCTGTTTTCATGGGACTGCCCTGTTTATGATCAATACAGCAGCTGCCCTGCTGAGGATTGGGCCATGTGCTCTGAATCCATTTTCCCCCTTTTCACAGCCTCATAGTTCTCATCATCACAGTGAGCCTGAGCCTCACGGTCAGGTTTCGGTGTGTGTTAGAAAGCTCTGGGTTTTTGGAATTAATCCATCGGAGCATCGCCTCTAATCAATTTCCATTGTTTACTGTTCATATTAGAGCAATGTCTGATCCGAGGCAGGGTGTGCTCCTGTCTGGTTCCACCCAGTGACGTAGCTACGCCACGATTTCACAATCTCATTACTGCGGTCAAGAATGTCACAGTGAAGAACAATGATATTCATCCTCTGCCTGGAAAACTATTAATATGGAAATACAGTGAAATTACTTCACAGCATGTTTTGTGTTGAATTTTGTCAAAGCGAACACACAATAACAGTGAGCCAGCTCTTTGTTTGTGGTTTCACACTTCCATTCATATTTTTATGCATGGTTTGTTTTCTGTAGGGTAACACTTCACTTAAGTGTACTCGGTCAACCTAAAGAACAGCATATTCTGTTTGGGTATTCCCAATTAGGCCTTACTCAACAAATGTCCCAGTGCAGACATGTGGGATACGCCAATAGCAGTCAAGGTTTCGAAGCATTCTTTGGACATGTATATTAGACATGTTTATCCAAAGCTAGGGTTAAATAAGCAGGCAGTAAAGAAAAATCCACATTCCCTGACAGAAGGAGAAACACCCCTACCTTTGAATATAATGCAAGAACCAGTATCTTAAAATAAGATTTTGAGCCACTGCTTTTTAAAAAGTGGCATTTTATACAGTTTTATAACTCGAAAACCCAGAGACAAATCTCTACAAGCTACAAGAGAGAGGTTTTTAAGTTTGTAGTTACGAGGACATAAACCGGTGGGGGTGTTCGAGGCGATGATAAAGTATGAGAGGCTTTAATGCCACACACTCACTGAGTAGTAAAGAAGAATGAATACTTTTAATTGATGCAGTGAGTCCAGCTTAGGGAAGAGCATTTCGTCTTGACTTTGCGGTGTCTCCAACAGAGGAAGCTTTCTGTAAAAAAATAAGGAAGAATCAGCAGCCAGTCAGTGAGCTGTGTTTGACTGAGCGGCTCATTCTTATAATGGTGACATTAAAAAGCATCAACACATACAGAACCATTCCAAGTAACCCGAAATGGTGAGAGCTCCATTGTCCGCACATTCGGAAAGTTTGAACTTTCAAAGTCATTTCAGCAGGTTTCATCAGTGGCAGCTGGTGAGAACATTAATTGCCAATCAGTTGATCCTCGCAGTTTGCAGGGGTTAAGTCCATCTCATCTACTTAATGTCATCCACTGTCTCTCCCTCCTCACATTGATCGAATGTTGTTTAATTACCAGCCAACTGTAGAGACTCAATGAACTATTAAATAACTTAATGATTTGGCACTTTCCCCCCAATAGCTCGGATCCAGTGAAGCGGCGCCCTGCACATATTATACAAATGACTACCGGCGGAGGCGTATCAGCCCCGTGCTCCTGTACTCACACCAAACACATTGTAATTTACTTGCTATGAACCGCAGAGGCCGTGTACGCACCTCAGAGATCATAAACACTACAGAGAAAATTGTTATCCTAGATTTGCTGTTTAAAGGGCTTTAAAACACATACAAGACATTTATTTCTTCGACGTTGACTCCATCCCCTGAGCTTGTAATACTCTGAGCCTTTTAAATTCACCTGCATTGCACTGCCACCACCCACCCCCGCCCTGACTCCCCTTCCCCCCAGAGGTGCTGTATCACCAAATTGAACAGGAATGTTGCAAGGCTTTATGGATTGGTGAGATGACTGCCGTTGAGCCCACTGTGACCCGCTGTGTCAACACTTACAGCAGGACTCGCGGCTTCTGTTTCAAGCCGCTGCTACCTGCTTTTTCTAACAGCTTAAGTGGAAAACTGAACGTTGTGGATTATTAAAGGCGGCTAAAAGGCAGCTGTAGTAAGTTGGTGCCACAGGAGAGATGTCAACCTGATCCACATGGTGGCCGAAGGCTGCTTTCATCTTACTAAGGATTCTTTTTAGTGCTTATCAGCCTGGAACCTGCAGAGCTGACACTGTATACAGTACACGAGCTATGCTGCCTGCCTGCATCAACACTAACAGTCACTCATTGTAAATGCATGAACGTCGTACCATAAATCATTCAAACATCTCTCTGATCTTACTCTGGATTGAAAGGGAATGCATAATGTACACACTTACTAAAGGACCATACTAGTAGTTTTCCATATTTCAGCTCATTAGGTACAAATTGTGCATAATAACATCACTGCTGACCGCTTCCACAAACATATCATCTTGTCACTTTCCAAAAATATAAAGTTGCGTGAAGTTGTTTATTTGTTTTCAGTTTGTCACTTTTGACACAGTGAGTTCATTTAGATGATTGTATAATGCATATGCAATTAGAACCAGCAGCCAAATAACATGAAGGCTGTGAGCGGCTGTTTCCATTGTCTCTATGCTAAGCTAAGATAGGTTTTAGCATTTTTGTGTTTGTGTATGTGTTTGGTCTCATGTGTACTTGTGACCCTGTCTTTCCCCCTGTTTTGCCTTGTGAGCTGCTGTTAGAGTACGCCTGACGCCTGACACGCGGCGCGTGTGGTGGGACGAGAGAGAGCGAGCGGCAGTGCGGAAGAAGTTAGCGAACGTCACGGCGGAGTGAGCGTGTGCGTGAGACTGTTTAGCGCTAGCAGCGAGCTGCCTTGTAGCTGTATGTGTAAAAGTGGAGTTTGCAGCTGTTGCTCAACAAAGCTGCACCATCTCGAGGCAAAACGGAACCCCGCTGTGCTCTTGCTTCACGACTGTTAAGTAAGTAAAGGGGGCTAACCCCGAAGTTAGCAGCAACTTCGACCTGACCGTGGTCTGGCGGCGGGCTGCAGGTGAGTTGTTCCAAGGATGTGATTGGTTCCAGCTTCAAAGCCTCCAAATACCCCAAATAAATATAAAAGTGATTGCAAAAGATTTATTCCCAGTGGTTCTTGGAAGTCAGAAGGAAAGGAGACTCATTTTCATGTTAAGTCAAGTTTTCTGTCAGTCAGGTCATAACAGGCCTATTTTACAGCATTTTGGGAGGTTATATTCTATAAACATGTTTCTATGGATAGCATATGGAATCAGTTATATAATGCATAGAGGCTAACCCTAATGTCTTGATCCATCCATGAATATGCTGCACTTGAGCATGTGTGGGGTTAAAGCCATGTTGCCCTGTTGTTAGCAACTCTGCCTTTTGACTTAGACGAGTTCAAACGTTAAACACGACTAAGGTGTCTTTCTGCTGTTCCCTCTTTCTGGTCTGCCTCTCTCGCTCTCCCTCCGATTCATCACCCTACATAGTGCTGTCTTTACAGTAACTCACTGATTTTGCTGCTTTGGCTTTTTGGTACATCCGCGTAATGAGAAACAAAGGACAGAGCATCATTTTTTTAGCAGGTAACTGGCAACAGGGCATAAAAAATGCATGTAGCCACAGGTTACAAATCCCGGTTTAAAACAGTTGTCGTCGCTTGCCTGCGTGTCCAAAGGTAATAGGTCCCAGTCTTTTGGAAGCTATCCAAATGTGTTTGTCCTGTCTGTCCGAAAGTCCACAAAGACAGAGAAGGTGAGTCATCCATCCTCAGCCCTTTCCTTGATGCTGTAGCACAGTCTGACCATCCATCCCTTCTCTCTGCACCGCAGAAAAGCTATCCATTCATCCTCACTATGCCTCAGCATGACCATCCATCCATCTTCAGCAGGTTGCAACAAAACATTAGCATCAATGCACCATACATCTTCAACGTAGGATACAGAGCAGCATTAAGGGGTTTTGAGTTTGTTTAGAAGAATTATTATTTCACTTATTCACTTTTCTTTTCCAGAAAAAATAAATATGATTAAGAATAATAATAAAATTGCTCTTTGAATTCCTGAAAAGCTGAGAAAATCTGTGTCAATAGTAAGTAAAATGGTAAATAGTAAAATAGTAAAAGTAAAATATCTCTGCCAACTATCAGGCAACTTTTAGAGGCCTAAGTGGCTGAGATGGATGACTGTCTGAAGTTTGGAGAACCTGATGGAACTCACAACCAAGCCAGTGTTTCTTGATGCTCCAACCTTGTGCCATCGAAGGAGATTTGAAATGTCAGGATCTAGTTTAATTTGTCACCTTTGAGCCTAACCGTGTGTAATCCAAATCTACAGTCCAGTTGAATGCTGTGTTTTAGATGTTCCGACCTATGTACATGTATGTACTACGTATTATGTCCAAGGCTTATGGAGCAGTACAGTCCAGACCTGCTCCTTCATCGTGCATTTCCAAGTGTATGTATAAATGTGTTTCTCTAGTATTTACATGCTTATATGTATCGCCGCCCATCCTCCTTTTACTCTGCCAAGCTGCAGCTGTGTTGTCTCACCCTCAGCTCTTTAATAACACTTTGCATCTGCAGGGCAACAAAGAGTAGAGCAGACATAGTTATTACGCACTCACAGAATATTAGGAGTTTTGTGTAAGGGTGATACTTCCAAAAACTAAGAGAAAGATCATTAAATATATTACCCTGAATGTGGGATTCCCATTATAAACTGCTTATTGTTTAGCAGTAAGTCTTAAACCAATATTGATAAATACTCCATAGTTCCAATAATATGTGACCAGCCTCTGATATTACTCTTCCACACCATGGGAGTTGATGGACAATGCTCTGATTCACAACTTTCTACTAAAATACAGGTAGTAGAAGACAGCAGCCACTTTAACTATTTAAATTGAATGATAAACACTGAATGTATGTAAAAATGAAGGGATGGGCATTGAGAGTTTAATGCTGTTTTATATCTAGTCTGACATTTACAGAGTGTGATGAAAAACACCGTTGTTTGAACGTAGCCCTGATTCAGGACTATGAACAGACAGCGATCACAGAATTGGAAGATAAGTCGCTCAAGGGCTCATAAAATTCATTGCAGGACATTGTTGAAAATAACTCACTAGCTGATAACATAAAAGGATGATGCATAAATGAGGCCACTGATTTAATCATGACCATGTCTGCATTATATTGACAGCCAACAGCAACAGCACTGAGTGCACTACAGCTGAGCTGCTCTACAGACTGGGACAGAGGAAATAATCCTGTGTTAACTTTGATTTTGGGGGGGTTTGTATGGATTTGATAGGAGGAGACTGTTCTCTGTCAGAGTAAATTAAGTTCCTTGTTAGTTTACACCTGCCTGAAGGTGTTTTTAGCCATGCTAGCAGCAGCTCTGTGAATGCTGGTCTGTGGGTAGGTCACCCACTTTGGTCCGAACTTAAATCTACCGTTGAATTTTGGTCAGGCGGTCATGGTCTCCACAGGATGAGCCGCGATTACTTTGATGATACAAACTACAGACCCAGACTTTCCCTCTTTTCCTCCGTCAGCAGAACTTCCATTGTGAGCGTGTTAGCATGGCAGTGTTAGCTCAAAGCACTGCCTCATTACAGGTGCACTAGCATGGCTGCAGTCTCTTAGCCTTGTCTCTCAGCCTAGAGGGTGGCTGAGACCAGATACCCACTGAAGCTCTGAAAATGTGTGTTACCTGTGAAGTCAATGTGCTGTTTGTTACCGTGGAATGCAAATTACTTTAACAGAGACTTTTGAGCATTGTCATAAATTATGTGTAACATATTGTATGTATAAGCTCAAAAATGAAATCAACAGCAGATCACCCGAATTTGGATACCACTGCTGTAGAGTTAAGAAGAATTCATTATATCTGTTCTATTTAATAAATGGATAAGTGAGTGTCAGCACTTATTAAAAGTCATTGTTACGACGGTCATGCTTGAAAGTTTGGTTCGCGGTCGACAGCAGTGTTTACAGAAATCCTCTGCTTTTTCTCTGAAGTGAAATATTTGAACTAGGTCACTCATAGTGTGCGGAGCGGTCACAAGATGACCATGTGGCTTGATGAAGAACACTTGAAATCACCCCAGAGGGAATGGGATAGTTTCACTGAAAACAAAAGAACCATCAGGTGCATTTTACTGAGGATTTATCCTGCGGTTTTGTTTACTAGCCCGCGGACCAATAGGCAAAGGGCCAATAACACACAGTTTTGTGCATAAATGAAGTGAACAAATTGCTTGAAGGAAGACAAGCAACTTTGTCTTTGTCCTAGATTACTGAAATGTGTCTCCTCTGAATAGCCTCATTCTCAGTTTTTATGTCATGTTCACTTGGAGTGCTGCTTTTGAAGCCAGGGCTGCCAATTTGCTAGACAAGACCAGACAAGACCTTTTGCCCCAGAGTGACACGAGCAGGTACAAGTAATTTGAAACTAGCATCAGGTACCTTGGCGCATAAAAGTTGGGCTTACCAAAGCATCGTTTTCCCCCCGACATCATTCCCTAAAGATGTCCTAGTAGTTCCTGCATACCCTCCCTCATCCGCCTCTACTCCTGACTCCGAGCCTTTTGCTATTGTAATACAGGGAGGGAGAGCAGAAAGTATTGAAAGCCTTGTTTTCAGCAGCTGCTGTGTGTGTCTCTGTTGAGTTTTTCCTAATTACCTCCCAAAGGAGTCCTACTGCTGTCAGACAGAAAGGGAGGAGGGTGAGAGGGAGCGAGATAGACGAGGGGAGACGGTGCAGGCTAAAGGATGGGAAGAAAGACAGAATGTCGTCAGGAACAGGAAGACAGCTATACACCGCAGAAACAGAGAAAGTGAAGGGAAATAAAGTCGAGGCAAAACGAAGAGGCTTGTATGAGATCTTCCATTTAGCTTCGGTGTGCCATGCTGACTGTCACTTCAGCTGTGGAAAACAAGTACGCCTCTTTATCCAGAAGAATTTATTAAAATGCATTTTTTTAACCACTGTCCTGAAAACACCTTCATATAATAGGCTTACCGTGACACTGACAGTGCTCTTTTCACCATCCTATTTACAGTAATCTACAATACTGTTCAAATTTCATAGAAAATGCAAAAACTGTTTCTGTGACCACCATTTGTAATTATAGTTTAATTGCATGTTTGAGTTCCTGTTGCTGCAAAGACGTAACCCTTAAGGTCTGTTCAGACAGGAAAGGATCAGTTTCATCAGTCGTCATTTGCACCAATATGACCGCTGGACTGCAGTCTGTTTGTATTCGCCTCAAACAGCCATGTACTGAGTAAACAGATGTTTGCTGTAAGCTAGCTGTCAATGTACACGCTGACTATTTGAAAGCAGTGACGCCAACCTAGTGAGTTTTTAGGTGATGTTTAAGTTCTTTGTGTGTTTTTCATGTCATGGCAAGTATAAAGCTTTATGAGCTTTACTCTGCTCCATATTTCTCTGCTCTCATGTGGGTGTCTGATTTAAATATGTTCAGTGTGTGAGCAGCGGCAGGTCCAGTCGACCAATCACTAGCCAGGCAGAAAGGTAAATTAGCTGTAAATGTGCATACCTAATGACCAATCACTAAGCCTCGCAGGGGTTGGTGATTGGTCTACTATTAAACTGTTATAAGTTATAATTTTCTCTCAAACCACACAATGAGATGATTGTCTTGATCCTGCTTCAGCTACTCAGTCTATATAACATCCTTAATAAAAAAAAAAAAGATTTTGCAATTAAAAGTACATTTAGATGCATCTGGATGAGATGATAGCAACTTATGAAGTAGTCAAAGCTAATGATGAAGCTATTTTTTCTATTTTTTAGAAATGAATGGATTTGATGATGTGATTAAGTCATAAATGTAGTCCAGCATTATGTAACTTACTGACATCCAGCGATTTTTCTTGCAGGCCCTAGCTGTTTTCCATTGAAGGTGGTTGGCAACACTGTGTGGGAGTGCGTGTTTGTATTCAACCCAGCCTCTGACTCATCAGGAACTCTAATTCTTTCATTTCTTTCAGTCTCTCTGCTTTTTCTTCTCATCTCTGTACATTTATGACGGTTGTAATATATATATCCTGACTTGATTTCAGTGGTTTTCAACGTGCATGGACATGTCATTGTATTGCTTAGCTTTGAGATCAGATCATAAATTACAGCTTAAACGTTTTAAAGATGATATTTTTGAAGTTGAACCTAATGTGGAATATTTCATTTTACTATGAATATATAAAAGGAGAGATTGTAACAGCACAGTTGTTCTAAAGGCGGATGATCTGAAGTCCAGAGTTTCATTTTGACTCGGCATGTTTAATATTGCGAGAGTGTGACTATGAAACACAAACAGGTGAGGTAAATACTGTTTCAGCACCACGGTAATAAATGTAATATGGTAGCGACTGTGTTTCTCATGATCAGAGTTTACCCAGGTTATTCTAACCCACTTATTCTTTCATGTGTTCACCCAAAACCAGGTTACTGGAGTAACCAGGTCAAGAATGTAGATCTCTGTGAATGGAATCGAGGCCACTTAAAGGGATAGTTCATTTTTTTTTTTTTACACATGGGCCTGGGTGAGGTGCTTATTCATAGTAAGTTGCATCAGTTGGCAGCAGACACATCAAGATTAAAAATAAATAAAAACTCGGAGTGGAGTCCAATCATGTAGACACCACAGGATGGCGACTGTAAGACACACAAAGTTCCTGCCCCTCCAAACTTTGTATCACAGGAGCGGCCATCTCACATCCCATTTGCTCTTTAACTCGCTGCTTTGCATGGACAATAATTTGTTTGTGATAATCTTAATATTGACTTTGGGACAATGACGTGGCTGGATGGCTAGCTAGTCTTGTTTCTATTAGATAAAAACCTTACAGGATGGTTTATTATTCTTCCAAGATATTAGTCAAACTCTCGGGCATTAGCACATAAACTGACTCAAGGCTTGTGATAAACTTTTGTTTTTTTTGACTGCAAAAAACAAAATCAAAAAATCTAAATCAAAAGTCTTCATTTATTTCTCTGGTAAGTTACCATGATATAATCAGGATGATGGCCTCTGACATTAATGACCCCCATTAATCTGTGATAATCGTCAGGTATTGTTTCTTAATTAGCCACCAAAAATAAGGCCGGCCTGATGTACAGCAGCACTTGTGGCGTGCTAACCGCCATCTACTGTGTGACAGAAGTATCTTACAGCACCCCACTTTAAGAAAGCTAAAGAACCCTTTAAGAAAGGAGGAGGAGACTCCACAGTGCAGACAAAGAGCCGTATTTTGGATTATTTTATGGTAATGGAGGTATAATTTATATTCTGTTACAATTCTCATTGGAGCAGCTCCAGGTTTTAACTTTCATAATTAGCTCCCCTTTTCATGACTGGAAGCTAAAAACAACACAATAAAAGTCATATATCAAAACTGCCAAGCGTTCAGATGCTTTGCACTGCCTATTATAAGCAGCTCTCACATGCAGGATTTGATCCTGGATTTTGGTCCACATCGCCGGCTCACACAGCATTAAAATCACAAAGCCGGCCAGTTATCGCTGATCAGGGGGTATCCCAGGTATCATCAGTCCTGTGTAAAAAGCACCTCAGAGGGCTGTATGAAAACACATTTCCACTGTGACAGACTTAACATGGTGACTGTGAAAGTGAAGTGCCACCGTTAAATGGAATAATGTGTAAATTATATTTGAGGAGGGACTCCTTTGTTCAAAAGTCAGACATAATTTTTGCTGACTAGGGCAGAAATATTTCCGTTATGTGTAATTTATTGACAAAATGTGTAATAAAGCTATTCAGAGTTTCATTTTGTTTCCACAAATGCACTGCTTTTATGAGCCTTCTTACTGCAGCTGTCCGTGGTGCTGAAGACACAGTGCGACAGGAGCCTGCCAACCCACATGCATACATACACATGTACATACGCATGTGATAGAACATCACACAGGAGCATGGTCTCCGCTTAATTATCACACTGAATACATGAAAACACAGCCGACAGTCAAAGCTTGCTATCTTAACAATCCCATATGCGGCTTTCTGTTGGGAGTGAGAAGAAAATAAAGTGCATGCACGCAGTAGAACAAAGAAGCAAAAGCTACGGAGATCAGAAAAAGGATCAAATTACGGTTTCCCTAATTGATGATTCATTTTTTAAAAACAAAATTTCTTTCCTGCCTGTGTTTTCCCATGTTAGCAGTAAGTAGTCACTTTGTAATGGCCTCAACAGGCCCTTTCACAGCACACATTTTGACTTGTCGTAGAAGGAAAAAGCACAGGTGTTACAAACAATGGTGGCTTCATTCTATTCAGGGGACCCAGGAAGTCATGACGGTGTGACAAATTATCCTGCATGCACGCTACCAGGACCCTGAAACGGAAGCTGCTAAAAGGAATCCAACCAAGAGGAATAATGGAGCACATGTACTACCTTGAATTAACCTGATTACACGTCACACATTCATAGATTGGGGCAGACCTCTACATGAGCCAAGGACAAAGTTTACCATGTAACAGCTCTATGAATGTGGTATCATTTGGGCTTTACTGCAGAAATATAATTAGCTTCTGAAATGATACTCTGCTGATGGAAGTGACATTCATCCTGCTTCAGTGTTTGTCTCCCCCCCCCCAACTTAGCACCAAACACACACCACAGCTTGTATTTATTAAGCATCTGAATTACTTTTTAAAAATTGCTTTGAAAGAGAACCTTGGAATAAAAACACTTCTACCTTGGAAAAGGGCTTGAGAGTGATTAATAAGGCTTCTACACTTACTTTCAGCACTCCTTAGTCCGAGGAGAGAGTGTGATGTTGCTGTTTTAATGACCCCCACTGCTGCAAAGTTGACATTATGATAATGGATTGCACTTTCTGGC
Organism: Datnioides undecimradiatus; assembly: GCA_008933995.1. Taxonomy (NCBI): domain Eukaryota; kingdom Metazoa; phylum Chordata; class Actinopteri; order Lobotiformes; family Datnioididae; genus Datnioides; species Datnioides undecimradiatus. The sequence continues at coordinate 719,071 of WARS01000068.1, forward strand.
AGTTGCGGTTTGGGGTATGAAAGTGGTAAAAAATAAAGTACAGATGATTGCAACATTTAATCATTTGACTTTATATGTATTAGTAAATAATAGAAGTAACTGAGTTATCTGGGTGATATGTGATATATACAGCCAGAGTACACACTGACAAGCCCCTCATTTGGCTTAATCAATAATTATCTTTACAGTTTAGAGTAGTGATTTACCAGCATGACATATCTTAGTCAGCCTTATCAAATGGCATCATTTTACAGTGCTGTGTATTGTGCATTGTACATATTGCACATGCAGCGATGACATTGCCAGACGCATCTGTTAACGTACAGGTGGGGAAAATCTTTTTTTTTTTCTGTCATGAGACCTGGTGTGGAGATCACACTGTATAAAAACATGAACATGCATATCCTAAATATAGTAAATCACTGCATATTGTATTATATAAATGCAGCTTGTTGCTCGATAACGTGTCAACGGCATTATCGCCTCCTCACACCTACAAATATCTGTGGATACGTGTAAAGAAAGTTAAGAAATTGACAAAAACACCTTTACACCTATACTGCTTGAAGGCAAAAAAAATGCATCACACTAAGATGTTTAGCCCAGGTAATTCTGTTTTTTATATTCTGAAATGCTTGATATGGGGCCCAGAATTTCATTGGTCACCTAAATGTCAAACAATAGTTGGTCACAGCCACTTGTGCAAGCCCTTTCAGGAGAATAGAGCCATTTGATTGGGGCCAAATGAGATGACCACATCAGGGTCTTCAGTTACCCTCAATCACTGCTCATCCTCATATAGGCAGATTGATAGAATGAAGATGTCAGTGCTCTTCACTGTTTACTTGTCTCTTCCTGTCTCTTCATAAATAAATTATGATCCTTACAATAGGCTATAGACTGACTAATGGAGTGCCCGAGTACTGAAAGCACGCACGGGTTCTTCTGATCTGAATGCTGTAAAAGGACATCGGGGCAAACTGGCCACTGATCAATGTATCCAGGCTTACTTGTATGAGCTGGGCGGAGAGGACATAGGTGACTGATGAAAGTTTGATGAAATGCATGCATTGTTTGTGCATAGTAGAGCCGACTTGACTTATGAGTACAAAGTTGAAAGCCAGGACAATGTCTGAAGTGCTGACGTGAGACAAGAGCACACATTTTTGCAAAAACTTTCATTTGAAATTTGCAATAAAAAAGAGGGAAGGCTGTAACACGAAGCCAAACATAGATACTGGGATCTGTGGAAAACACTGAGTAGCTGGTGGTGGGGCTTCCCGCAGCAGGAAAAATCTGTTATTGTATAGAGGAATCCAAGGTGGATTTCTCCTTTGTGAATTTACTCATGGAAATGAAATGGGATCAGGCAGAGGTATTTATTTATTAATATATCAAGCGAGGGGCATTACCTCAGTGGCATATTATTTTCTGTTCTCCCAGTGCCCCCTCCCCTCGACAGGCGGCATTAGTAAATGTGTGCTGACAGCAGAGGTTACCTTGAGCAGGCCGCTGGACCTGGGGGCTGTATGTCTTCATTTACCCCAGTATCTGCAGATGCCAGGGAAAAGGGAAAGTTATTTTCTGTGTCTGGCCCGCGGGGAAAACTGAGGCTAACGATCTTGGCCATGTTGATTGTTACCTTGCTCCTAGAATAGCACTTTACTTTTAGGAGCAAGCACCAGGGAACGCAAGCATGCAGGAAGGATGAGAAGGGATGGGTGGGGTGTGTCTACATGTGCGTGTGAATATAGCAGAGGCAGAGGTGAGGGTTGAGGGTGGAGGTGTTTGGGTCACCAGGAAGACACACACACACACACACACACACACACACACACAGGGAGAGAGCTTTGAACCCAAGTGCCAGGAGAAGTCAGGAGTGTAGTGTGATTATACTGAACCTGTGTGTCCACCTATTAATCATCTGGATTATTTAGGTCAACCTTGATGCAAACACCCTCCATGAAATTGCTATACAGTGCTATGAGTCCATAGGTTAGTATGGCACGAAGGAGCTATGTGTAAGCAAGTCTACTTTCACCACTTAAAGGAATAATCCTTCTAAATTATTAACAAATGTGTTAATCTGCTCTAACGTAGGCTGAAATCATCACTATACTAAAGAAGATTTACAAGATTTGATTTTAAAAACAAGTCAGAGTCATTATATTGACTACACTACTCTTACCTTAATTAGAAAGTGGCTAATGCTAATGAAATGTGCTGACAACAGTTGTTATTTCAAACAACAAAACCGCCAGTGCCTGTTAAAAAGCGAGAGCCCACTTTTGTCCTGTAATGTCTGTAATCAAACATCCACTGCTCATAAAAACAACTGAAAATGTCATTTGAATAATCTGTAACCACAATCAATATAAACTTTATTATTATTACAACTGTAACTGAAGCGGATAAGGCTTTGCAAGTGATGAGTTAGCTTACCATGAAGACTAAAGGGAGAGAGAAAACAGCTAGCTGTCTGTGTATTCATCACTATCCCTGTGTATAATCTTTTAAGAAATGTCAAAACAGCAATTCATGGTTTTAGGAGAAGTTACCTACTGTAACTATTCCTTAAACTTCAGCTATGGCTAATTTGAAATTTGGCTATCAAGGCATTAGCTATTAAATTTAGGGAACTTGCACATTTAACACTATTTGTGTGATAGATAGATAGATAGATAGATAGATAGATAGATAGAACTTAAACCCTTGACATTGTATCATGTTTGATGCTGACACATTGTCCTTATCTGCTTTGAACAGAGCTGTGCCCTCTAGCTCTTTCTTTTTCATTATAATGGAATAGATAAAGAGTGCACATGGACGGTAGCAAGCAGGAGTCTCAGCCTCAGAGCCAAAATGAAGGGTTATTACAGTTAAATACAGGCTGACACTCTGCCGTCTAATCCTCAGGGTGGCCATTACGGTGAAAACTAATAGGCACATCAGTAATCAGGGCCAAATTCATTGTCTTATCTCTGCCCGAAAAGCACCTCTAAATAGCACCATAACAATCACTGTAAGAGGATCACTACCAATATTTAGCAAGAAGTACAGACTCTACAATTGGTTCGAGAGACGATACGAAGTTAATAAACTCAACCAATCACCTTGGAAAAAGTCTGCGATTTTGTCCAGATTTGACCAATTAAAGACATTTTTATCCTTTAGCTAACAGATCTCGAGATAAGGAGTAGATTTCCTCCAAAAAAAAGTACAATTAGGGCCACATTTAAAGTCAAAGGGGTTGCTCATAGTGACAAACCCCCGCTTTTTGTAGCCTCTTGTAGCTGTTGTTTTAGGTTTACAGTCCACAGCTTTAACAAATCCACCGCACACTATTCCCGAGCACTAATTGGTCCAACATAGTAGAGTCTTTAGCAGCTAAAGAAGTGGAGGTTTCTTTAAATTGGTGGAAATAAAAACTGCAGAAAAAAGGGGCGAATATCATAGTTAGGTTAGGATATATAAGTTATTACAGACCATTGTTATACCACGTCTACACCGCGTTCCACATTATTATGCAAATTGTGTTTAAAGGTCATAAAGGTCATTTTTTTGTCTGTCAGTTTAAACATATGGATGGGAATGTGTGTCAGGGCTCTTCCAATCACTCGAATCAATCTCAGACACCTGTGCCAATTAGTTTGCAGGTGAGTCCAAATAAAGGGAAAACTACTTAAGAATGGATGTTCCACATTATTAAGCAGACCACCATTTTCCAGCAATATGGGGAAGAAGAAGGATCTCTCTGCTGCCGAAAAGCGAGAAATAGTTCAATACCTAGGAGAAGGTATGACAACTTTAGATATTTCAAAACAACTTCACCGTGATCATCGTACAATAAAGAGATTTGTAGCCGATTCAGAGCACACACGGGTTCGAGCAGATAAATGCACAATGAGGAAGATTTCTGCCAGACAAATGCGTCGGGTTAAGAGAGCAGCTGCTAAAATGCCACTGCAAAGCAGCAAACAGGTATTCGAAGCTGCTGGTGTCTCTGGAGTGCCAAGAACATCAAGGTGTAGGATCCTCAAGAGGGTTGCAGTTATGCATAAACCTCATTCAGCCACCCTTAACCAAAGCTCAGAAGCAGAAACGCCTGCAGTGGGCCTACACGTACATGAAGACTAATTTCCAAACAGTGTTGTTCACTGAGTGCCGTGCAACCCTGGATGGTCCAGATGGATGGAGTCGTGGATGGTTGGTGAACGGCCACCATGTCCCGACAAGGCTGCAACGTCAGCAAGGAGGTGTTGGCGTCATGTTTTGGGCTGGAATCATGGGGAGAGAGCTGGTCGACCCCTTCAAGGTCCCTGAAGGTGTAAAAATGACCTCTGTGAAATATGTGGAGTTTCTGACTGACCACTTTCTTCCGTGGTACAAAAAAAGAACCGTGCCTTTCGTAGCAAGATCATCTTTATACATGACAATGCACCATCCCATGCTGTAAGGAATACCTGTGCATCATTGACTGCTATGGGCATAAAACAAGAAAACCTCATGGTGTGGCCCCCATCCTCCCCTGATCTCAACCCTATTGAGAACCATTAGAGCATCATGAAGCAAAAGATCTATGAGGGTGGGAGGCAATTCACATCAAAACAGCATCTCTGGGATGCTATTCTGACATCCTGCAAAGAAATTCCAGCAGAAACCATCCAAACACTGACAACGTCCATGGATGCAAGAATTGTGAAGCTCCTATCCAATAAGGGGTCCTATGTCAAAATGTAATTTGGCCTGTTAAGATATTTTTGATTGAAAGAGCTTTTGATTTCAGCAAATATAACCTGCAAATGCTTGCAGTTTAACTAATGACCATTTTCAGTTGTTTACAACAATAAAATGTTTTGAAACTCTATTGTGCGTAATAATGTGGAACAGTGCATTTTAGGATTTTGATTTTTTTTAAAGAAATCGTTATGATTTGGACGTTCGTTCAAAAACAGTCGAGTTATACTCTAATGCTTGATGACTTAAATTATGAGAACTATCATTTTTATAGATTATTTAGGAAAAAGAGAGAAAAATTACATTTGCATAATAATGTGGAACGCGGTGTATTGCATGTTGGTCAGTCTTGGAAAAAAAAACTACTTTAATACTCAGCATGTGTTTTCTCCTTTTTTATAGATTTTCCTGGTTAGACGTTAGGGTCTAAGGATGGAAGGAGAAACTGTGAAGCCCTTTGAATTTTTTATTTCGGATTTTGGCTTGTATAAATAAAACCATTCACATCGTTCAGGTGCCGACAAACAAGTATGAATTAATGACAATGTTGCTCTGTGTCTGCCGCTTCATGATCTATCTTTGCTCCTAATAACCACTGATCTATTGAACATGCATAATTAACAGATAATATATGTATGTATCATATTGGTATTATATAGTATCGGTAAATTGTTTTAGACTGCAGTCTGCTGGGTACTATATTATTTTGCAGTAGTTTGATATTACAACATGCCTGTTTTGGCATGTTATTCCCAGTGTGGAAAACTTGGTTGTCCTGCTCAGAGCCCTGTCCTCATCCCCACACCTTTGGACTAAGTGGAACAGTCAGGCCTCTTCACCTACATCTCTGAATAGGAGTAAATCCTTGCAGCCAGCTTCTAAAATCTTGTGGAAGGTCTTCTCAGTGAAGTGAGGGCTGTTAAAACAGCATCTTAGTGCTGCTGGTTTTGAATGGTATGCTCAACAATCAGATATGTTGTTGCTCAGATGTACACATACAAGAAAGAAAGGAGAGAGACAAAACAAAAGCAATATCGTTGGCCAAAGGAAAAATGTTGAACCAGTTATTTATCACACTGTTTTTGCAAAGATGTTTAGTTGCTCTTGAAAATGTACAGCGCTGGGCTAACTGCATTGACATGTGAAGAATGTCTCTAAAATGTCAAGGGAGTAAACACTAGGCATTTTCATCAAATGTCCAAAGATGCAGAAATACACACAAAGTTGAAAAGCATGCATCATTTAAATCTACCCTGATGCACTGCTGTTAGCGCGCTCAATTTATTGAATTGAGTTTAGTTTTAATTTGCATCCTAATTTGACCCTGGCACCTCTGACTAAAGCTCACGGTGCTTTTATTGCTCCCCACTTTGTAATCAGTCAGTTATTCATGAGTTCTCTGAATGGCGATGGTCTTACTCCTCCAGCTGCTAAGAGGTGGGAACATTTCAGACAATCACATTGTTCACAGGCTCAAAGTGTGTGGGTGTTGAAATTTGATACCACACTTGTTTTTTGTAAACCATCTACAAAATCCAAAGATAAAACCCCGAGAGTTTTGCCGCTCGCTGACAGATGCACTGTCACCCCTCAAGTGTTTGGAAATACAAAATGTGATGACTGGATAACAGGTTGCAAGAATATGTCAAAGCCAAAGTCAAGATTTGAATTTATTTGAGCATCATATGTTAAATATTATGTGGGATGTCTCAGTTACGAGATGTTAACGTATGTTAGTTTCTGTGTATTTTCACTCAACTTTAACTTACACTGACCTACATTCACCGAAATGCCTTTTGGCAAACCCCTGGGTGAGCCTGAATGAATAATTCAATGTAGGTGGGGGATGCTGTGTAGCCTCCATTGCTGCAACAGCAACAGTCACCTTCCCTGATCAATATGCAACTTGTCATGGTTTTCATTGCATTCTGGTGTATTCTTGCCTCTGTTGGTGTGATATCTTCACACCTCTTTGCGTCTCCCATGATGTGCAAGCTTGCACTGTGACTGAAATATCTCACCATCTCCTGATTTCCATGAATTTGGCATTGATATTCTGAAATTCGTGGTTCTCTGATGGTGAATCCCCTGACTTTCAATCCAGTGCCACTAGAAAGTTTTACCCTACACAGTGAAATATTTCAATGTGTACCTGATGGATTGGCAAACAACATTTAAAAAACGAGTCATGGTTCCCACTACCAGCAGTTTGACATTTGTAGTTTTCAGTGAAATGCCTTGAAAACTCATGGATGGATTGCAATGACATTTGGTATAGACATTCATGTTCCCTGCAGGATGAACTGTAATAACTTTGTAGTCCAAATCTCCATTTGTCTAATCCTTTGATTTATGACCATATACCTTCAAAACTTGTAACATTTCCATCAGTCTTAGCTTTTCTGTACCTTTAGAGCTAATTAGCAAATAGTGGCTAAGACAAACACTGAACACATTATACCTGTATTTAGTTTACCTATACCTGTATTTCAACAACAATGCTTAAGTATAGACTTGCAGACTGTTGCTGTACAGTATTATTTATTATATTATTCTTGTTGATTCTGATTCTGAAAGATGGACACTGATCCCTTTTATTGTGACATTTAGAAAGCTGCAAAAGAATCCATCATCCATCCATCCATTGTGTCTAAGGTCTGAGGATGGTGACATCAGTCCAGCTGTTGCTTTCTCTGTCCCCTGCTGCAGTGTGGTCCAGTGTGAGATATCTTGAAAGCAAACTGATGGATTTCCCTGAAATTTTCAGTTTTGGTCTTCTTGGTTGGGGACTTTGTGACCTTTATTCTAACTCTTCACCAGAGAACATGTACTGTTGAGATGTAACAGACTGGTTGCCATTGAATACTTCGATATAACTCATTTAATGTTTGTGTGACAAACACTGGTAATCTTAAAGCCCCTTCTACCGTATTACAAACTTTCTACCTACACAAAAATAATTAAATTTAATGGGCTGACTCTCGGGACATTTGCTCAACACATCCGTGCTCCCATTGGATGAACCCTTAATCTCCAGGACCCCTTTATGCAATGCCATACCAAAGTCAAATGTTAATATTTTGCCTATTTTTAGTTTTCGAAGCCTTGCAGAGAATCACCATGAGCTGTATCCTCAGACTTGACAAAGTATTTCTATATCCTGAAATGTTTAGTGTATTATTGAAAGTCTCTTTTAAGGAATGATAGCAGAATAAGACTTTCCACTTTAATTGCTCCCCTAAACTCATCTATAAAGTAGATAGTGTTTCCTTTTGTTTGTTTGTTTAATAACAGGAACAAAAGCAGTAGCTGTTTTTTTTACGTAGCTAAAATATTTTGTCTGAATTCTTCCTTTTATCATTTTGCAGGCAGTTAAGCATGAAACAGATTTGAAAATGTCTTATTGTAAGGTTGACTGCAGAAGTCCCACAGCTGCAAGTTTCTCTTGAGTAAAGTACGATTATTTTTATCTTTACAGAAATTCCTTTCCATCATTTTCACTTTTTGGTATTGGAATAGCTTTATCTGTTCTAAAGAAAAAAACAGCTCGAGCAGTCGAGTCGAAATAGCTATTTGTTTAAGTTCTGCACCTCTGTGCATATGGCCACTCTGCATTGCAGGGTTTCAGGTCATGTTTGCCTTTTACATATTTGCCTCATGCATGTGAGAGAAGGCATTCAGTGGCATGACAACTCACTCTGCTTGAATTACTGTCCACATCCCTCTTTGGCTTTACTGACCGCCTGGAAAAACCCAAAGGACGGCCCCTTCTGCTGCCGACGCCAGCCACACGCTAAGCCCCCATCTATCACCCTTGGAGATTTTGTTCTCTTTCTCTCTCCATGCCTCCCTCTCTGGTTCTCCATGAGTCCCCTAGGCAGCGGCAGGTGCACTTGGGGGGCTATGGATGGTCTTTGCCAGGAGCTTGAATGAAGCCTTTATAGACTTGCTTTCAATGTCCCCCCTGTTTCCCTCTGTGCTATCATAGGAAAACCACTATCATCACTGTTATGATCTACAGCCCTCCGATCGTGGCTTCTCCCCGCCAGACGATGGGCTTACAAAGACCTCCTGGGGGGTTGTGATGCTCCATTTCAATCAGGCTCATGAATCAGAACCCCCTCCCTCCTGCCACACGCACACACTCACCGCAGAGACAGAAACTGCATGTAACTTCAAGGCAGCCTGGCTACAGTGACAGAGAACAAGATAGACACAGGAGTCTGACACCCCAGCTTTCAGTGGAATTACTGCAGAATTAAGCTGGTGAACTGAGAGGAGAGGAAAAATGAGTCAGCACAGCCTGTCATTGTCACTAGTCTAGCCTAACACCAGAGCCGCTGTAAACTCAGAGATGCCAGTTAGCTCTTTAAAAATCTGCCACATTTTATCTAAACAAACATGTTATGCAACTATCACCGATTGCTATGCAACAGCTATCCAACCTATTTTCAGCTCATGGAAGCTTCTACATTCGCTGCTCTAAACATTCAGTGTCTTTACCGGCAAAGAATCAGCTAATGAACAAGACGCAAGTGCATTCAACATATGTGGTGTGTGTGGAAGTAGATATTTAGCACGAGCAGGTATGGTCACCCTGGCAGACAAAGAAATGCATGTTGGTTACTGGCCAGAGTCCACTGGATGTGTTTTGTTCTGACATCCACAATATGTATTGGAAGCAACACAGTACCTTTTGATTCAATGTTTGCTTTGCCCGCTGGGTGCAGACAAAAATATCCTGCTCACCAAACAGAGCATTGAATGACTGACTGAATAGTGCAAGATTCTGCTTGATTCCAGCCATGATAGCAGCACGACTGTGAGGATGGTGATGTCTGTCTGTCTGTCAGTCAGTCGGTCCACCAGTTTGGTCCAGAATGAAATACCTGAATAACTAAGAGATGGATTGCCTCGAAATTCAGTGCATACATTCATGTCTTCCTCCAGATGAATTACAATAACTTAGACGAGCCCATTACTACTATCTGGCAACAACGTCAGGTCAAAATTTTTTAAGCTCATGACATAGTGCCTGCAAAATTCATGGCCATCTGCAGTTGTGGACTGTTAGCAAATGTATACATGTAAGCAACACGTAAGACTAAGATGGTGAACATGGTAAATATTATAGGTTCAAAACATCAGTGTTGTGAGCGCATTAGCATGCTGGTCTGCAGACTCAGTCTCATTCAGAAAGTTAGATAGGGACATCATGTTTTGTCATAATGATGTTTGTAAATTTGTCAAAAAAAAAGATCTTTTTTCAACTTTAAGTAAATTTAGTCTTGTTAATTGTGCACGCTGGATATTTCATGCTAGCTAGCTTTGTTCCCCAACTTCCTAAAAAATTCAAACACTGGAATCACATCAAATAACTTTTGAATAGAATTGTTAAAATTTGATCTCTTATTGTTTATTTGGACCACGTTTTAAGGACTTAGAGCCTACTATATTTACCACAATACCACAATAAAATGTATGGGAGCAACAAGCTATTGGTACAATTAGCTAGTCATAGTCAGCTGGGTCAGCATGCACTGATGCACCTGAGTGCTTGTGCCCTTTCAGTTCAGCTAAACTATCGATTTTTACAATCAATCAGAATCTATTGGAGAAAATCGTAAATGTCCCTTGTGTCTTTTAATGGCTTTAATTTCTGTACTGCAAATCATTAATGAAACCGATAGGAAGTGTCATAACACAGGATTTAATTTATTTGATCTGGTGTGCAGATCACCTTTCAGAACTCTTCCAATTAGGGAAGTGGCTTTAAAGGTTAGTATTACAAAACTGTTAATGACGTCATCATGTACACTCTGTTTTGTAGTTCATATGATTTAACTAGCTAATAGTAATGCAATTCATTAGCATAAAAATGCATTAAAACAACATAATTTCTCTCTCATTCACTGGCAGTGATATGTTTTCCTCTCAAAAGTGCTCGCTACAAGTTTATATGCTCCAAATAGATCCGAATAAATGCGTAAATGCATAAGTGTGTTCACACTCAAGATTTATCCATAAGCATTTGGAAACGTGTACAAGATCCAGCTACATCACTGTAACAGGATCTCTGAAAAAAAAAAGTGGACTGAAAGAGGTGTAGACTGTATTCAACACTGCCTAGAACTTTGCATGTGTTGTCTGGTGGTATAGTTATTGAGAGAAGCGGTCAACCTCAGGCAATAATGTTAATGTTAGCATCCAAAAACGTCCAAAGTAAACTGGCTCTAAACTCAGCTTTGTTAACGCCAGAAACAGAAGGCATGTGGCTTTACTTATGTGGGCAAACCAATGTAAACGACACAGTCAGCAGGATTTCAGCATCAAACACTGCTTTGGGATTGGCCAAAAAGTTTTCAGACGCAATGTACATTGATGGTGTATTGACAGGCCTTAGTGGTCAGGGCAGGACAGGCTACTCGTTGTGTGCTGATGCCGTGAGAGAAGCAGGGGGTTAATCCTGTAAGGTGCTTCCAAAGTCACTTCTTCATTCACTTAGAAATGAGTGTTCCCCTTCATCCTTCGTTGTATATTCATGAAGGTCCTTTAACCATATGTGGAGACCACTTCCCATTCCATCCTCATTGCCAATGCTGTCTTAAAGGAAAAAGCCCTTAGAAGGGCAATTTGTTAATTATTAATTGACCCATCCACTTATGACCTGTGCACTTTGTAATGATGACGAAGGTAGGCTTTTAGCAGCCCCTCTACTTCCCCACGCCCCCGTTCACAGCACGCTTAAGATTCAAGACCTTGAAGAAGAAACAATGCAAGCCAGATTGCAGAGTTGCCCTTTGCACCAACAGGGGGTAGGAAAATATATTGAGTTGAACTTTCTGGGAACAAATGCCCCCCACCCACCCACAGTGATTCACAATGATCTTTTATCAAACAACGCAGTGACATTGCCCTCTATCAAATTGGTTACCCATCAGCCATCACTCCAATCCAGGGGTTTTTAGCATTGGCGCTGGCACTCAATCACTGGTGCCTCTGTGGATTTCCCAAATGTACTGATCCTGCCAAAGACTCCATTGCCTTATTAAAGAGCAGCCACAGAGGTAGTGCTGTCGCGATGTAAGATGTAGCAGCCTAAGGGAGGAGAATGAGAAGCTAGTGACAAGTGAATTCATTACACCACTTTTGTTGATGGTGTTGTAAAATAGAGTGTGAGATGCTGCACAAAGGTCATCTGCTCACACATTTTAGTTGTTGGGGAAGGATCTGAATGACTGAAAAGCTGGTGGTGATGCCTTGACCCTCTGCTTGCATCCGGCAGCCTTATTGATTTTTCAAAGGCTCTTGTTGTGTTTGCACTTGGTGGGACAGGTTATGTGACAGACACCTTGATGCTAATGTTTTGTGTCCTGAATTGCAAGATTCATTCTGCAAAATCATTATAAAAAGGGAAAAAAGAAAAATCCCCTGTAAGTTGAACATTTTAAACACCGGATAACCGCTTGCTAATTATTTTGCTAATGTGTTACAAAACTATGCTCTTTTCATAATAAACTACAGGGACAGTGGCTCCAGAGGTGTGATGACACTTTAACAGCCTTGAAACATGAATATCTTCTGTTGATTGGGCATCTATTGATACTTCTAAATTAATTTAAGCATCCTTGAAACAATAAAAGCAACCTGCCCCAAATGTCTGTAAATTAGAGCCAAGCAGAAGCAGAAGTTCTGGGTTATGTTTAATAATAATTATCATAAAAGCTAAACTCATGTTTGTGATAATGCAATTTATAAAAAAATGTTGTATCAACATGGCCATACTTGTCACAAGTCAAAAGGACCCAAACGCAGAGTCAGGAAGAGGAGGCTGTAGTCAACCAAACTCAGATATTTATTTTAAAGGGATATTCCAGGGCACAGTCGGAAACAGGCAGAGGTCAAAAATCCAAAAACCGATACACTCAGTCCGTTGCAAAGGTACAGAAAACGTCAGGCAAATCACAAACCGGAAACAGGCAGAGGTCAAAAATCCAGAATCAGGTAAACGATCAAACAGGCGGGATACGAAGCTGGCAAGGGCTCAAACAACGATCTGGCAGGGAACAGAGGCACATAGACTAGTATAAGTACCCAGAGTTAATTGGGAAACGGTCAACAGGTGGTGTTGGAACTGGGCAGACTGGTTGCTGATAGGCTGAGAGAAGATGCAGGGGGATTGTCCATGGGCGGAGGCAGCTTTCTGGCGGGAAGACTTGGCGGATCCTTATTGGAGTGAAAGCAGGGGGGTGTGAGTAGGAACAACAGCAGCTGGGAGGGACTACTAGGAGCAGGAGGCTGAATTCATGACAATACTCAACAGTGAGGATATATTTTTTTGCACGCGGGCTGCTCAGTTTATGTGTCATGACAATATGACAGACATGATCGAGGACATATAAACCTGCAACAAACTCATCTAGTGACCAGACAAAACTGAAAACTGTAACCAAATATGGAAGAACACAGGGAAACATACAACATATGGGGTTATTGTATGGTCTGATGGCGCCTTACTTTGCGGAGTTATCGATGTGTCTTGTTTGAAATGGTGTCAGATGTCCATCCGGTCTGTCTCATCTGTTAGCATCTGTCAGTCAGTGCTTTCCCTGCGCAGAGCATTTGTTTTGATCTCGTCGCACAAGTCTCTCTGCTCGCATGAGAACACTGAGATTCTGTTTCAACAAAATAATCAAACAAAGAACCTACAGGAGGGGGCTACAAACCAGTGTGAATTCTGTGTAAATGTGCCGAGAGATGTGCAAATAACACATACAGTCTTACTCTCATTACTGGATGTGGTCTCCTTTTGTAAAATATACATCTTAGTTGCTGACCTTTTTAACTACTTAAAGTGAAAACTGTGCCATATATTTTCTGCACCAGTTCATTTGGTATTGTCCACTTCTGCTTGATCCTGTCTAGCATCCCGCTAAAACATTTATTTTAGGTGAACTAGTAGTTTAAGTATTGTTGTTCAGGCTTCAACAACATCAAAATGATACATATAACAGCACTTACTCATAAAATATATTTTATCAAAAATTTATTTCCCATGTGTTTCACCCTGGCCAGTAGGAAGGATGGGGGTAAACACTAAATAAAAAAAAGTTTTTATATCAGTAAAATTGGAAAAGATTCTTACTTCCTCTTACTTTTGCAATAAACTATTATTTGTAATATGAGAGTACAAATGAACTGTGAAAAGCACCAAAAGCACCTGACGACCTGATCCCAGATCTTAGACATTGTTCCATTAACTTAAAAATTCATGTCTGAATAAACAACAATCAAAGTGAAAGTTCAGAAATCAACACTCTTGTTTGGTAAACGTCGGCTGTCTCGACGGGATTGTGTGGGTTGTACAAGTTTGATTGACAGTCATGTGACTGAACAAACGCATCCGTCATCTGATTCAAACTCAAATGTTACCTGCGATTGGAGCACAGAAATAAACAAGAACAACATCTTTCTAACCCTGATCTTGGCTACGCGAGGTAAATATGCAGAGGGCAAACATGACCTGAAGCCTTTAAACCAGCTCAGAGGCTTACAGTTTTAGAAAACTGCACTCAGATTTCACATGGAGAGCATCCTGAATATAGAATTCTTGATATATAAGCAGAGAAACTGTCATGCTTTGAGTCCTGTTCATGATCATTTCCTGTTTTATTTTGTAGAGTTTGTGCCCCTGTGTCCATGTGCGCTTGTTTCCTGTACCCTCCTGTGTCTTGGCTGTTGATTAGGTTCACCTGTGTCTTGTTCACCTCACCTCCTGTGTCTCAATGTTGTTTGCCAGTTCCTTTGTTCTCTGACAGATCGTCTACTTACGTGTTTCCCAGTGCTTCTTGACATTTTTGGATTAATGTTCGGCTTTGGATTTGGACTTTCTGCTCGCCTCCACCCCGGTAAGCTTGAGTTTCTTTTCGTTAAATAACTCTTTCTGAACTGCCAGCAGTGTGTCCAGTTGACTGCATTTGGTTCCAACCCCTAGTATTCCCTATTCCCTGTTCCCTTTGTGGCACCATAAAGTAACATAAACAATGTCTTAAATAAAACTCAAAGAAAAAAAAAAAAAATCTGCGTACTGCAACACAGAGGGCAATTCGAAGGTTAAGTAAAATGCCTCTGCTGTGCAAAATGCAGATTCATTTTAATGCACAAGTTGTTAAAACTTTGTAGAAAGTACAGTATGCGGTCTATTGCCACATTCAATCTGCAATGGATTAAACAATCTGCCGTGGATTAAACTGCTGCTGCTCTGGCCCAAACCTCTCATTATAAAACAAACAAATGTTGACATTTTGAACACACAGCAAAATATATATGACCAAGGGACTCATTACCCAACTTAAGCTACTTAATTGATCCCAGAGTGATGAAAACGATTGGTTGTACTCCTCGTGCTTTAACTCCTTGTGCGTAAAGTGCAAGCAGAGCAAAATCACATAATTGCCAGCCAGCTGCAATGCAATAAATGCTTAATTAGTGTATGCGCACTGTTACATACAGCATCACACATGACATCCTGCACAATGGTGCCATTTTGCCAGAAACCCAAAGCACAGCAAAGGTGAGAAAAGAAACCGGGCTGCAATTATGGTGTGAACTCTCCACGTGGGCTCTCGGCATAATTAATCAACCTTTACAGTATTAGGGTCATGAGGAGGTTACAGTCGTCACGGAAGTATTGAAAGAAGCTTTAAGATGAAACGCGACCGAGTGACTATCTGTCAGCCACCCCTAACCTTTCCCCCTCTGTACCTTTAAACTCTATAATTATACAATCCTGTAAAGAAACTCATTTGTGAAATAAATTGGCTCTGCACTACAGCCTTAGTTGTATGTCACCTCTCAGCTGATAATGTCATTTATGTGCCCAGTTTCGGCGAGAGAATGCATCCTCCGTGGATTTTAGTTTCATACAGAGCTATGCAGGATGCTCCATCTGCATTAGACATAGAAGTGTGTGTGTGTGTGTGTGTGTGTGTGTGTGTGTGGGGTGGGGGTGCTCATTGTAAATGAAAACATCCATGCTTGCCAGCTCCCTGCCAGTGAGTGCCGAATGCTAAATGCTCAAAGCGGGCGATGCATAATGAGAGCTGACTCGTGCTGATTGGATGAATGTACAGAAAGTCTTTGTCATAGTTTACTATAAGAATTATGAGTCATGCTTTTGGTGAGTGGGCTGAAGAGCGGACCACGCAAGCGGCCGCATGTGTCACAAATAAATAGGAAGTCAAGGAAAATGCGAGTGTGTCAAAACTGATATCACAAGCTGTCCCTCCAGACTAAATAATGGATGAATTCTGTTTTGTGAATTATGTCTGGAAATGAAGCAAACATATGCATAATAATATACTACTAAGGAAAAGACTGAGCTTCTTCTCTGTGGATTTTTGGGGCTTTTTGTTTGGGTGAAAAGAACCAAAAACAAAACAAAACAAAAACATCCCATTACTGTGCCTGGCATGTTACCATCTAGCATCTTGGAGTCAATTAAGAGAACTGGGCGGTGGTCTGTTTGAGTAATGTGATTACTTTTTTAGTTAATAAGTAGAGTAATTGCAGTTAAATTAAGTATAAATACGCAATCACAATACTGTTTGTAGCCTATAGAACATTAGTAAGGCTCTGTTACTTTGGCATGTTGGGGTTTGGCTTGTTTGCTGTCCTTCCAGGACTTTTCACAATTTCATATCAGTTTTGCATCTGGAAGAGGCTTAGCCTGTCATTGTCAAACATTATTAAATCAATTTTCAATTATTTGAAAAAAATGGAGTGATTATTGAGGGATTGGGAGGGAGTTATCCAAAAGGACTCAGACAGAACTGGATAGGATGTTTGAAAATACAAGGTGTTTTTTACTCTCTTGACTTTGAAAATGTCAAAATGTTCCATTTCTTTATCAAACCCACAACCCGTACTAGATCCACATTTGTTACCAGCCTAACTCTGTGTCTGTATGGCCTGGGTTCCTGGGCCAGAGGCAGCTAGTCTCTGTTGAAAACAGAAAAAAATTAATCTCCCTGGTAACATCAGTGTTTTCTTTACACGTTGTGTCTTCTGAGTCAGCTGGCTAGTCACAAATCCTTTTTTGATCAGAGTTTGGACAGTGTTGAATGCTGCAGCTTTGCTTCACGGACCAGCCACCAGGGCTAAAATAGCTAATGAAGACTGTCTTTGAACTGGACCCCAGAATCAACATGTATGTGTCACCTCTGGAGTTACTTCAAGGTACCTTTAGCAGAACTTGACTGACTACCATAGGATGAATGCTGAATTCACTAGTAAAGCTTGTAAAGGTTCTGTCAATAGTCTTTTGTTTCAAATGAGCCGATCCCTTATTTTATTGATATCCGCTAATATTAGATGCTTTCTTCACTGAACTCACGTTTGTCTACCTCAGCCTGCTAGTGTTCCAGTGTGCTGCTCTCCTAAAGACAGATGGCTGCAACATTTCACTCCAATGAATGTGATGTGTGACTGAAAAATGATTCGTTGGAAGTGACTGACTCTGTTCTGACACACAGGTTGGCAAAATAGATGGATTTGCTAACCTCCAACTGGAACGAGCTGCTAAATGCTCCACTGTGTCCACCAGTTAGCCACTAGTTTTATCTGACTGCTGTTGGTGCTGGGCAGGTAGAGTACATCCATCACAGCAGCTACATGCTGCTGCTGGAAACAAAGTCAATGAGAGCAGATATTAACTGCTGGAAAACCGAAACAGAGAGTCTAAAGAGGCTAAAATGCCCGATAAAGCTGGGGGGGGGGGCTGAAAAGTTGATGATATTTTCCTGTGAGTTTGTCACATCAAGCAAAATATTAATTGTAGTTATTTAGGTGTCTTACACAAGTTTGCTCCAGCAAGTTTAAACCCTGTATCACTCCCACACTCTGCTGTCCCTCTTGTAGTTTTTATCTCTATTATCCACTCACTGCCTTAATTCAGTCAAGCAAGATACTAAATTAGCCTGAATGACACTGAGGTAGAGCACTTAATGGCCTTGAAATCAGCACTGAGCTACATGCAATTAATGTTAATAATGTTGAGAGCATGCTTCCTCCGATTAGGAGCGTGTTTGCCAAATGTCTGCCTTTTGATAGGACGAGAGTCACTCTGACAAACTCAGCAGCAAGTCTCTAATCAGTGTGTCAAATCTTTTGCACCATTTCACACAGAAAAGTTTAGCCTGAACTCTTCTCCCAACACGACTCAACAGCATGTCACACAGTTTTACCTTTAGGAAGTTGTTAAGGTTGTGAAGCTGTCTGCGTTTTACAGCTTCCACCCTGTGCCAGCGAGACAGAGTGGAAAATGATTGCTGCTCTTGTCCACGGGGAGAAGCCAAATGAGGATTTATAGAGAAGCTAGGAGTATTGGCAGCCTGGGACTCAGCTGATCAATGGCTCCAAACATTGAACAAATGTATACAACTTTCCCAATACCTGTCAATGAAAAACGTGATGTGAGACATGAGAATTTTTCTTTTAATTTCTACTTTTACTTACTTTACTCACAATTTCCTCGCATTTTTTTAATAAAAAGAATATTCTCCTCCTCCATGTTCTCATCATCCAGTAGGGATGTCTGTCTGATACAGTTTTTGTATCCAGACACTTCTTTTCACTGCAAGTGACGATCTTGAGAATGCAGCTGTGACCCCAGAAGACCACCAACAAGGCTCTTAACCTGGGGACACTGCAGGACTTGTGTTGTAGGAACATACTCTATTCTGTGGCCAAGATAGCTTTCAGCAAATCATAGATCCTTTACCTCCGTGCATCCCCTCATGCTGAAACTGACATCATCTTTGACTTTTGTCTTGTCCGGCTACATTGCAAACCCACACCACAGTTAGTTTTGTTAACAAAACCTATGAACGTATATTGAGTTAGAATGTTTTTCATGAAAAATAATGGTGAAGACGAATGAATGAAGGCTCTAATTACGGTTTCAATACAAAGTTTTGTCCACTGCAGAATCCCGCAGTATAGCTCTTTTGTTTGTTGTATCTTCTGGCTCTCAAAAATGGTCTTTTGTTCATATGTTTGGCTGGATGACCTGTTGACATTGCTGTTAATAGGAATTTTCTTGCAATCAGTAAAGTTATGTTTCTGCCAGAACGTTATCAGATGTTCTTGCAGGAAACTGATTTCTGGACTAAATGTCACAGAGAATTAGACTAAAAGCAGCAACAAAACGGACTGCACAAACTCCAAAAAATGCATGCAGCATGCCATTTAGAAAAAAATAAGCTACACCTAACATTATGAAGGTTGTAATGTTAAAGTTACTTTAAGTAAACAGTCTTTTGTGTTGCTACCAGAAGAAGGATTAGCGCAGATAGCACAGGTCACTGCGCTAATGCTACATTAGCAGAAACAGCAGACCAGGATTGGAAATAACAGCTGGATTTACTGAGGAGAGCAATATTACTGCACTGTGTTATTTGTTTCTGTTGACTTAAACTGGAGTAAAACTAACAAAAAATCAAATAACCAACATTTTATTAATACTTGCATACATATTAAAACTGACATTGGCCTACATTCACCTATTCTTGCCAGCCCATAACTTTTAAAGGCAAAAGGACATTGCAGTTCATCTGCGTGATGCTCCCATAACTTATCACACTAATATCTGAAACAGCATAATGGAAACAGAGCTGATGGTCTGTAGAAATGGAACAATTGTTAAAAAGAGAGCTCACCTGCTCAGTGTTAAAAAGCAATAAAAAGTTAAGTTGTCAACAGTATGTGATGATACGAGTTGAATTTGTGCCCAAACTCGTTAAAAGAAGATTTATTTGTGACAGGAAGTAAGATAAACTACACACATACCTCAATGAACAGGTGTAAGACAGCAAAAAGCAAACGTCAAACATAAAAAGTCATTATCATTGAACTGTGGCTTTGTGCTCAGCTTTGCCTAGTTTACATCTGTTTCCAGTCTTGCCCTCAGACCGAGTGACATTTTGAATTCCTGTAACAGAGATACAAGAGCTTCTGAAGGGGGTTTTATAAAGTGCAGATCTCAGAGGTGGTTTGACAGCTCTGCCGAGAGTGGTAGATGACATGGCCTCATTGGAAATGATTCTTGTAGCTGAGTGATGGAAATCTGCAGAGGGGCCGGAGAAGAAAGCCTGACCTTCTCTCTCTGATTGCTCAGGAAAGGACCAAGGACAGGATGTATTGACATGTTAACCTTGTATTAGAAAAAGCGCTAACATTGTACCTTTTTAACCAGGAGAAAACAGAGACAGACATGTTTGTCTCCATGTACGTGATTAAGAAATGCTGCTTCTTTTATATTTTCTGGCAAAACTCCTGTTCTACAGGTATTGTATTATCCCCTCCTAAGCAATTCTCAGAGTATTTGTTGTTTGTTCTTGATTTATTTTTTCTTTTGTTGTCGAGTGCGCCTGACCTCGGAAAATCTCAACATCAGTGAATTAGCTTTGGCTAATGGGATACTTTGCACTCCCATAACATAATGTTTTACATGACTCAGCCGTTATGCAAACTTTCTGCTTACTAAAAGAGTTACTGTGCATCAGTGGGCATGTTTACTGTACCGTCCTCCGAACAGAATATGAAGCTGGTGCAGGCAGGCAGTGAAATATTCGTGGATTGTTTTCACACAGGCTGAGCTCAGGCTGCGGAATTTGTTAAGCAGTGATTGTAGAACCATATTTACTCTTCATAAGATAGATAAACTTGGTGATTACTCAAGATGGTGTATGAGTGCATATGAATTGCTTTTTGGCTCGGCTCTTAAAGACGATGTTGCCACAGTCCATCCATGCTGCACAAGGGCGGGCGCTTGACAGGAAGTAAATTCCAGTGGTTTCAGGGTGATGAGAAGCCCTGACTGTGGAGCAGGCTTCATCTGTCTCTTTGGTCGTGTTTGCTGAGCTGGTGTTTTCGACCCTAATAACTCAACCCCCCTGTACAGAGAACTGGACCTTCCTGACAGGGATCAGTTCCATCCACAGCACAAAGAGAGTGAGAAAGGAAGCGGAGACAGGCCACAAGAGACGAGAGAAATCACGGAGTCATAAAAAAACCACAGAATCACTTAAGTGGAGTGGCTACTTGCCCTGTGAATTGGCTTTTCAAAGCTAGGTCGAATTCTCAAGCAGACCGCAGCGGTGAAGGAACTCCAATAACATTCACAGAGCGATGTATAAGTGCTCTAAATCACCCCGAGTTGTCTGTAGGTCAAGAAGAATGACCTTCACCCACTGCTGCAGAAACCACCATCTAACATGAAAGTATCATTAGCATAACTATATTAAAAACCTTAATCTATGATAGCTGCATCAAGAGGTTGCAGTGTTTACTAATTCATGTGAACCTTGTCCTTGTAGGTGTTGTGGGAAAGTTTACTTAAAGTGAGTTTTACAGGAAAGGCCAGTAGCGACTCATAAAAGGGTTTTAACCTCCCCACAGCATGATTGTACTTGTATTAATGCAGATTATGAGATGTCATGTTTCAACATTACTGACATAATTTCCTGATGACGGTGCTTGAGGAAAACTCATTAGGTGCCTGAATTGGAAATGGTTCATCCCCTGGGGAGCATAAATGTCCCTGAAGGCTTTGAATGTGTCTTTGAACACACAAAAAAGTCTTTACCTAAAAATGATTCAGAAGAGAGTCCTGAGTAAACAGAAATACAAAAATTGATGATCTGAGAGACATGAATATTTACAGAAAAAAGACCAAACTGTCGCTCAAGGTACAGCTCAACATTGTTGAGGCCAAAAGTGTTATCAATATTTGAATTTACATAATATCGATAATGTTTTAAAATGACCTCGAACATATCATTGGCATATCTGCTGTGCATTTTCTTATTTCAATATGATAAAATGAGCCAATATATCAACACAGATGATTTATTACTGCAGATTCAACATATATATAATAGCGTATTTTATTTTAAGTGAACTCTCATAAAAACTAAATTAAGACCTCAAAACACTGAACACATAATCACAGTGAAAAGATGAAAATAGTGAATTGTAAAAACTAATACAATATAAATTTACCATAGTGAAAGCATCAAATCTTTATGCACACAAAGGTTGAGTAAATAAAGTAAAGTATGTGAATGTTTTCAAATGCTAAAGGTGTGGCTGTTTGTTAGGATCTAAGTCAATAGGAATGTACAGAAATTCAACATAAATGGAGGAAACATACACTTTTTTTGAGAATCTTTGAAATTTAGTGTTTAGTCTTCAGACTATACAAAAACAACAAATCTCTCTCTATGAAATGCACCCGCCGTGTACATAATAACAAAAACTTTGATCGCACCACTGCCATGCATCTCTCAGTGTACTGCTGAGCAGATAGAAATCTGTACTGTTGACATATCCACTCTAGCATTTCAGCGGGATTGCTCTGTGCTGGAAAAAAAAAATGATGACAGAAGAGTCAAAACAAATTGATGTGCTCCTAATCTGCATATTGATTGGGAACTTCATCAGGCATCCCTAATGAGTGCACAAAAAAAGACTGCGAAGATGAGATTGGTGATTATGATGAAGTTGCCATTCAGAATCATACTTGGCTCTCCGAATCAAGAGCCACACGCATTTAAACATAATCAATTACTATGTTTCCCCTTCAGATCTACAAGAGGGAAGGCTCTCTGCAGATGTTTAGGTGGGTGTTTTGAAGTTAATTTAAATGACATCCTTGTGTTATGTTAAAAATGCTCTCACTATAGTACATTAATAGTCATTTTTAACAAAGATTTCTGAATTTTTACCTGAGGTTCGTAAGGGTCTTAAGTCGAGTTGCTGACTGGGAGTTGCGCTGCTTGGTCTCAGTGATTTAAACCCAATCAGAAACTGCATCTCTGTACCTTTTTCTCATGACATCTTTCTAATGATGAGCACAGTTGTTATGTAGGTAAGAGAGAAAGTTTGGTAGAGAAGTCAGATCTTATGGAATGGCAAATCTTTGTTCATTGTCCATTCATTGTCCTGACTGATCACAAGACCTTTGCACCCAATGGGCTCTGTTCCTCAGCACTGACTTCACTTTAGCCTCAGATACTGTTTAGGATCTTATAACACGGAACTAAATGCTTTCTCCTGCCAGTATGTCAGCAATGAGACCCAACCCAGCCAAGACACCATCCCCTTTTCCTCCCATTGGGCAGCAGCTGTCATTTGGGAGACTGAGTGTCTGGTTATACATCTTTAACTGGATCTGGGTCCCACCTAACAGTCTGTTTGTCCCAGTTTCTGTCTGCTCACAAGTTCTGTAATAGGTACATGCCTCCCATTTTTCCTGCCATCCTGGGAGGACTCACGCTCTGAATAGAGCCAGTCATTCTCCTTTAAAGACTCTTCTGGTGGCGCACAATGGAGACCAACACCTGAGCTTACATGTCAGCATGTACAGTTTGTGCCCACAGCGGGACATAACATCGTCCCCGTGTGGGTCTGCTGTCTCTGTCTACCCGCCTGTCCAGTTTTACACCCGAGTCAAGCAGCTTGCATCATTCAGCCAACCCTGCTCATCTTGCATGTTCTTTACGTGTTTGGTCATTAACAGTCTGTTGCAACACAGACACAGCATAGCTTTGAGCTAAAGGTTAACATGAGCATGCTGACACGCTCATAATGACAATGTTCACATGCTATGCAAATAATTGCTCACAGACAGTATATTTGTTCTTTGGCATGTTAGAATATTTATTTCCTAATTAGCACTCAACAAAAAGTACAGCCGAAGCTGGTTGGAGTTAGCTTTACAGAGCAAATTGAAATTTTGACCTGATGACGATGCAGGATGATAAGTTGTGATAACCAAAGTCTTTACAGTTCATCCTGAGAGAAATATTGCTGTCTGTACCAGATTTTGTGAAAATCAATCCAATAAAGATTTTCAGCTCTGAACCAAAAATAGCAACATCGCGGTGGCACTATTGTAAAGTCAGGAGCTCAGTAAAGTCAGTAGAATTCATCCTGCGGGGACCTTGAAAGAGTTCCACATGTAGTATGTATGTTAATGTACGGTATGCATGGTGGACTGGACTAACCTACATTTTTATCCCTTGAGCCACGCGGTTAGCATGGCTAAACAGAGTGACAATGGCTGCTCATTGCATCATAAAGCCAGCAACCAAAAAATGCCCAAAATGAAACAAACACTGACCACCCATACCAACAAATGCCATAGCTCCGGGGTTTTCGCTGGAGATATTTAAATTTTCCTTAGAATCGTAAGGATTTCTGCCATGTAATGTTTTTAGCGTGTCCTCGTTCCCTTGTGTGTTGTAATCCCATACCTAAGAAAGGCTTTTTCTCCCTGGGCGTACGTGTTCCCTGGTGTCCCCGAGTCAGCCATGGCTGCAGCAAACCAATTAAGTGCTGCTCTGGAGTCCCATTCCCACCTGACTGTCAGCCAGCATTTTCACTTAGCACACCTTCCCCTTCCCCAACAAAACACTGCCACTGTATGAACTGTGGTTATATTAGACACTAAGGCCTGTTATGGTGCAACGCTGTCACCATCACTGTCATGGCTTTTCTGGTAATTAACTGGGTTGTCTAACCAGGCATTGTCACAGAACGAACGCTGCACGTTCCATTAGACATTTTTATCATGTTTCCTCTAACTGCCTCTGACTACAAAGACGTCTTTTGATTGTTCGCCTAAAGTCAGGCAATCAACATCGAAGTAGTGTTGCAAACAAATGTATTTAATGTTCAATTTAAACGTAATTAGAATATATATATATATTTTCTATGTAAATGTCAATTTCAATTTATTTGAAGTTCAGCAGATACATTACATGTAAGATGTGTAGAAATAGCTTAGCGCTGCTTTGTTTTTATTTAGCGGTTTTAGGCTTCAGACTTTTTAAAACTGTGTATTAAATGTTCCCAAGGCTAATCAGCTTTGAGTTGGAGGTGTAAGGAAGGTGAATAAAGGCTGGGAGGTTTTGCAATCAGGCACTTCTGAATTCCCACCCGAAGCATCCCCAGAAACTGAGCCAAAAACCATAAAACCCTGATCATGTTTCTCAGAGCCTTGGCAGCCTGGCCATGTAAGATGTTATAAATAAACTTAATGTCTGCAAATTTAACGACACAGTAAGTTAAAATGTTTAACATCTTTAAGATATTCAAATGTACCTAGCTTCCTGTACAGACTTTTCACTGCTTGGTTGTGTATTTGGAGGTTTGATATGCTTGAGAGCGTGAAGTTCTGCATTAACTTGATTGTGAAAAGATCACTGAATGCATAAAAACATTCACAGCAAGAATTGTAAACAGTTTTAATAAATGTAACTGCGTATCCATTTGTGTAATGTCCTCTGGTCACCATTTCTACCGCAATGAAAGGGCATCATATGTTTTACTCTGACTGGTGCACAGATATACCCAACAACACTTCCCTCCAAGTAATCCACTTCCTCTTGATTCAAACCACTATGAATTGCACAGACAAAACACAGATATCTGAGAAAGTGAAATAACATTAGAGTTTGAACTTGGGTTGTCGGTTTTGTGCTCATGCGAAGGTTTAAAACTATAAAGGAAGGTGCAAGTTTTCCTATTACAGTGACCACCTAATGGCTGCATTTGTGAAAAACTGCAGAAACAACCATACACTCATGACAGAAACAAGCCTGAACTGAAAGCACCCCCCACTCCTAACGGAAGCACTCTAGCTCCTGTGTTTGAGTTCATAATTCTTGTATGATGTATAGAAGTGGCCATCAAAATGCTGTCAGCATTGATGGTCACCAAAATGCTGCAACCCTTTCAGCAGATGTTATAAATACACATCTTGCCTCACAGGTACAGCAAAATGCTTTTATGCGGTGACAGAACTGTATGTACATGTTCCCCTTATTGCAGGGCTAATGTGCCAGACTACATTAGAGCTACTCCACAATCTGCATGTACTGAATATGCATCAGGCAGAGGAGGGCATGTACTGCGTGGTTGCAGCATCTGTGTCTTCTTTGTTTCCGATGAGTGGACCATTTTCTGATGCCCAGTGACAAGCGCTGCGGTTCACATCACAGGCAGGTTTCCAGTCCTGTGGCGTACAATAGCCAGCTAACTCGTTATGCTGTTGAGGAACACAATGCTCACGATGACAGGAACAAGGAACAGCAAGGCGACTTGTCATACTTGACCTCTGAATTGGATATTGTTTGTGTTTGGTCTGTCGTGGGGTGTCATTTATCCTGTACGGTTATCTCCGTCAGTAGTTTAGAAAAAGGAACAAACGTGAAAATAATGAGAAGACTTCTCGACAGTAAGGTGTGAGGAGAATCCTCAGAACTGATTACCTTCAAAATACGATGCACTCATCATATAGAGAGCAAATCTGCTGTGCAACTGTTTGATGTTCTCTACAAAAGAGGCTTTGAGAATGTGAAAATAACAAACAGCACCGACCGCTCACAAAAGACCCTCTCCCACTCACTGAAATTGCTTGTGTGTAGCAGCCTTTCCAGTTGCCTCGAACTCCATTTCTGTAACCTTTTGTGGAATGCGATGGAGGATCAATGAAATTGCAATGGCTGTAGTGCTAGTATTGATCGTAGGTTGTCTGTGGCTGTAGTCAATAACCTGTAGATGGGGACCAGGGGCGGGACAATCAACGCAATCACATAAGGCCTCTACAATGTGCTTTCCACATACTGTAGGTTTGCCATTAACAGATGATTGCATGGCTTGTGAAACGCTCAATAAGAAATCTAAAGGAGGCTTTAATGATAAAAGTTTGTTGCTTTGGTGTGATGAAGTTTCTCAGTGCCGAGTGCCACAGTGCCTGCAAACGGGACATTACTGTATGTAATCTAAGTTTATTGACCCATTACATTTGTAGGCAACCTCTGGTTGTGCATTCAGTGTCACATTTTCAAACTATGTTTAATAAGAAAGACATAATATCTCAGCATAATAAATAGTGGTAGTAATCATACTAGCTCGTTTGTTTGTTTTTTTTATTTTGAGAATGATGAGGCGTCTTCTGGCTTGATGCATTTACTGGTTTTGTATATTGTGTCACCTGCTTGAAACCACAAACTCCTTCACTGAGCCTTTGCAATTATATTTTCAATACTGACAAGCAAGCACCTCAGCACTGGACATGTAATCACGACTAAGGACGGAAGAACCCAATTAAAACTAGCTTTGAACCTGGATTTAATGATGCTTCTGTATTTGGCAAATACAGGTCAGGTATTGAAGATATTACAGTGAAATGTATCTAGGACTGAGGAACATTTTATGGAGATCTTTGTGTACTATGATCAAAGCAGGCTCACGAAGGCCACTTTTACATGCGACAAGGTCTATAGACAGCTTCACGAGTTACATTTTCACAAGGTTATTGTTGCACTATGTGTTTCCTCAAGGCCTAGACTGCAGTGGCACTTCCTTTAGACATTGTGGTACTGAATAATCTCATCAGGTCGGGGAACATTGCCAGGGCAGGTGTGGAGGAAATTCGGGGGCACAGTATTCTGTACATTTTGATATATGTGGGTGGCGATGCTATATCACTTTGCTGCATCTGTACAGTGAGCATATTTAAATGTTGTTCCGAGAGCAATTTTTCATCGAAAAAAGTTAACATTGTGTTACAAAAAGTTTAAAGTGAATATTTAATATTATGGAGAGCTGTAGATTTAAGTTTTCTGGGGTTTCAAAATTTCTCATAAAGTACTAACAATCCCAGTAAAACTTGCAAACTCGACTTTTAACTATGAATCAAACATTAAACCAACAGGTGACATGGTTTAATTTAAAAAGATGGCTGCAGGGGTCATGTGGATTATACACAGATAAAATACAAGCCAGCCGCTGCAGAAAACTGTACTCCCCAGCTGTGGTGTTTGCGGTTCGAACAGCTGCTCTAACAAAATCACCTCACTCATTTGGTGCTTACAGGTGAGAAGCTGGAGGGGCATCCTGTCCCTGTCACTGCATGAGCATCCCATGGTGGGTTAGATGCAAGCAAGTGGAGGTGGGAGGTGGGATGGATGGTTAGTCATTTGAAATTGAAAGTAAAGCATAGAAAATTCAAAACACAGTGGGTGATTTTCAAGCTTCTACCAGAGAAAGAAAATTGAAAACTTTTTGATGCCAACCAAACAGGCAACTGGCTACACCAGCTACGTTTCTCAGGAGCCAATAGCCAAACGCAACTGCACTAGATTTATTATAAAATTTGGTTTATTTTGTTCTAAGGATGAAGACGTACTTTTTCATCATCTGATCAAAATTGTAATTTTTTGACTTTTTTGACCTTTTGCATTTAAATGATTGCATTATTTGTAATGGAATGATCTCTTTCAGTGCTGCCCATGATACGTGGCACTGCAGAGATCACACATTAGCAGTTGTAGAGGGAGGTCCTACCGCGAGGAAAGCGGGCTTAAAGGAACACCTTGCCTCACCTTACCAAAAGAAAAAAGAAAAAACCCAATTTACATAACCCCATCCATCTTCTCAGGAAACCTGTGAGTCACAGGAGGTTAACCATCCTAAGCTCTGTTGATTCAGGCCTGTATAGACTGTCTATTATTGTCAGCACTCTGAGTTTAATAGTCAATGGATCATCTCAGAGTTCCTCTTAAGCCATTTTCAGTCCCTATAGACTTTGTTCAAAGCTTTTAAATCTGTTTCTGGAAACCCCAATCAGTAAGCAATCATCAATCTGTGGCTGTCAGCTATTAAATCCTCTGAAAGTGGTCTGACAGTAAAACAAAAGTGCCTCTGACAGCACTTAGATGTGGTTAGCAGGTTTTGGCCAGAGAAAATGTTGCCTTTTGCATGACACACACACACACACACACACACACACACACACACACACACACACACACACACACACACACAACCACCGACTAAGGTAATTAGATTTTTTTTTAATCAGATATACAATCTCAGAGTTGTTTATCACCACAGAAGCGACATGTTCCCTCTAATTATTATGTAGTATTGTTTGTGAGAGTCCGTGTTCAACAGTGGGTGCAGGTTTTTTTCCCAGGCAATTATCTCTCCAGTGTGTTTATTTATCTCACTGTTTCTCCAAGTTGAGCCTAATAAATATGTATGATTAAAGTAACCAGGTCTTTTGTTACTTCATGTAGAACTAATTAGAATTTAATGACAGCTTTTAATGCTGCTGAATCTGGTTGGCAACCAATTAATCACAATTTTATGAGCAATATATCGCTACGTTTATCACTTAGGTTATGATAATAAGAATGCATTTGTGAGCGATGCTGCTCACAAACCTTTTGCTCCGCTCACGGCCTGTGACTCGGAGGAATGTTTCTGTCTGGTCCTCTTTAGCCTGCTATAACTTACAGTAAATACAACTGTGTTTTTTCTTTTGCCATTCAAGGACAGTCACCCCTTTGCCACTAAAATGCTTTGTTTAAACTAATGAGTCTGTTTCGGCCCAAAAAATAAGTCAAATTGAAACCGACTGGACCTGCGCTTGACATAGAAATAAAGGACAGTTTATGGAACCTCTGCTTCTTTTTGTGCAAGAAACAAGTCATCAGGTAGGACGTACTAGATTACAGCAGAGCAGCAGGACACACACGGCCACCAGGGAATCTGCCTGCGCTCACATCATGAAAATGAAAAATCCGATCTTGTGTGAAATATTGGTCAATGACCCGGTCAATATCGCAGGCTTGGCTGTAGATACATAGATTAACTGACTGACTGAGCCTCTGGTATAGGAGTACAATATGTTTTCACCCGGAGATTTAATTGTTAGCAGCTTGTTAGAGACCTTCATTTTTTTTCTGTGAAACTCTCATTTTCAAAATCAGAACTGAACTCGAGTAACTCTCACAGTAATGTTTATTGATATAGCAGAAGAAGAAGAAGAACACATACTCTACAAAACGTGCAGAGACTTAATCCAGTCCTAATCCAGTCTGCACATTCGTAAGGTATTTTTGTAGATTCAGCCAAAGAGTGGGTTGGCCTGCATGTGATGGAGAACTGGATTTGAACCATGTATTGCACAAAAACCATTAAGTCACAGGAAGTTGTTCTAAGAGGCAATGTAGAGTGAATTAAAACAGGGATAATTATCACAACTTCTTTGTTCAACTGGCTTTGTTACCATTTGTATTTTAGTATTTTATATTTTTTTTACATTTTTTAAAAATTGCCATCCAAACATTCCTGGCTTACATTCGTTGTAGGAAAAATATAAAGAAGCAGTGAAAACAGTTAGATTTATGGACCAGTTCAAGTTGCTGGGAGCTACAAAGCCGTAACCACTGCATGTTGGATTAGCTGTATTCTTTAATGCTGTGCTGGCATATTTTGTACTGAATGATTTAGCATAGTCTGACGGTAGCTGGGCAGTTGCTTAATTGGCTACAGAAGCTTATGCTTGCTACAGTATTAATGCTTAGGCAGCCGGGTGTTGTGGTGGGCAGTGGTGGTCCATGTGAACCAGGGTCAGGGTGTTCAATCAGTGAGGCCGTTCTGGCTAAAATAAAGGTTAATAAAAAACTGTAAATCCGTGCATAATGATTTTCTATACTCGCCTTGTCATTTAATTGATTTGTGCACAGCACCCTTAGTGTTTTAACCTCTGCTTTTAATGTCTTTTGCATGGAAGACACAAACTAACATCCGGAACATGCAGCATTTTAAAGGTTACGCATGCGACATTTAAACAACCACATGCAGAGGGTAAATGTGTGGTGCTTGAATCCCCGCATGAACCTGATCACCAGTGTTCTAAACCACTTCATGACTTACATGCTTATAAGGACGCACATTCTTGATTACATGCTGTGTCGTGCTGCTGGGATTATGGAGCATGCAGCCACCTAAGAAATCTTTCCACACTGAAATGTCATACAACGATAGATTGATGTGAAATTAACAAATGCGGCATATTATCCAGAAAAAAGTGTTTGCAACCTGTAAAGTAGCTCTCATGCAGAGCATATAATTCATATAATGATCCAGAGGTATTCTTAAATCAAGCACCCACTTAAACTAAACCTCCCAGCTATATGGTCACATCAAGATCAACTCAAAGTTAGGTCACAAAGCTTGAACAAAAAGTTGAACAGAGCACTGCTACATCCAGTAAGATGACTGTGAGCCTGGTAGCAGATGCTTTTATCGTCATCTAGACCGGACTGGTGTCAGCCCCAGTACCGGCACCAGACACTGACGTTGATGATAGTCAGAGGACTGCATTGCTTGGCTTGTCACTGCGAGCTCCTCTCGTACCATTCGAGTATCACATGTAAATAAATTCAAGAATATCACCGTGGGCAAATATTTATTCTTTCAGCAATGCGCTTGTCATTTTACGCTATCTCAACTTCAAGACTCACAGTGTTCTTTTCATGCTAGAAGACATAACTTCCTGAGGAATGATTTACCTACGGAGACCTGTGAGGTAATTTATCAGTTAGACGATTCCAGATCCTGCTCTTCGATCTGAGTCGTCTCGGCGCTGCCGTTTACCTTTTCCCACCCTCCAGGGCACAGTGTGTGGGGAATAGCAGAAAAAGAAGGATCTATTTTTCTCCATCAGATACCACTATTTCAATTTGGGAAGCTTTGTTGCCATTTTAGCTATCTGAGGTGCTTCATTGGCCGAGGGAAAAGTTTGCGAATCACTGTT
Source organism: Datnioides undecimradiatus (assembly GCA_008933995.1). NCBI lineage: Eukaryota > Metazoa > Chordata > Actinopteri > Lobotiformes > Datnioididae > Datnioides > Datnioides undecimradiatus. The sequence continues at coordinate 750,485 of WARS01000068.1, forward strand.
GATGAGACTATTTTCAGCGACAGAACAGAAACTGCCAAGCAAATCCTCTTGATAGCAAAGATTAATTACTATTGAGAGTGTTGTTAGTCTTTTTGCTGTCTTGACACGCACGTAGGGACGGTTGGTGAGGGAAAATACTTCATAATAAGATTAGTGGAAGTTGTACCTATCCTGGTTCTACCTTGTGTCCTATAAGAATAGGTTGTACACTGGCCAAACACAGTCCAGCTCCTGCAGTTCAATTATTTATTGCATCCTTCTGGTACAATAAGATCTGGAGTTGTGGTTGTGTAGCTAAGTGTAGCCTGAGCCTCTCTGGCTCTGTTATGATTGTATAAGGGCATGTGTGTGTGTATACACCAGGTTAACCTGCAAACAAAAGCCATTTCCGGTAATTTCAATATGCTAACCATCATCATTCACACTGTTAATGAACTGAACATTCAGTTGGATTGTGAGTCCAAACTGACAGTAGGCTGTGAAGTAAAAGGAACCCAGACTCTATCGTGTTGGATGTCGGGGGATTTGTCAATTACCCTGAACAACCTACATCTCATGTTAGTATCAGCACAGTTGGTTCACTTCATGTGCAGACCTGTTGGACGTTTGGTGCCAGTCTAGGCTGGTTGGTTTTCCTTTTTTTTTTGTCTGTGGTCATTTATGCCTCAGATTTTTTTTTATGCAGCAAAACCAAACTGAACCTCTCGTACATTTGGCGTGAACCTCAAGTTTAAACAAACTCCGTGTGTTCTCCCTCTACCATTTTAAACAAAAAAGGTATAAGACTTTTTCAATACTTGAGGATGTGCTCACGCCTTTATGTTTCTTTACATTTATAAGTTCACAAAGTCTTGGGGTAAGAACACAATGCTGTTTTGATCTTGATCTTTATATTTAGTGACGTGTTTTATCTAAATGGGACCAATACATTTCATTTTATTTCCTTGTAAGATCATATTTTCCAACTGCTGCTTTGTGTCTGCTTAGGACTATTTAGCTTCACAATCACCACTGTGGTTGTTGGTTTTAGTTCAGTTATTTTTTTATATTGAAATTATTCACCTTATTATTTCTTTGAAGTCTTCACTTCCTGCCCTGACTTGTTACGCCGTTTGAGTGTTCTACGGACATGTGCTTTGTGTTGTTCCTGGACCTCGGCTGCTTCTGATTTTTTTTTTTTTTTTTTTCTTTACCTGCTCCTTGTTGAATTTGTTTTCCTGTTCGGACTTTGTTTGTCTGGACTTTTTCTTTGCCTGCCTCACCATAAGCCTTTTGTGACCCTCTTTTTGTATTAATAAATCATCAAACTGCACCAGCTCTGCCTCAGTGGTCTGCATTTGGGTCCTACTTTTTGTTTCCTGTTCCCAGTTGGCACAAGCCATAATAATGACACAGGCTTACCCTCAAAGACTTGAGATTTGACTTGGACTTAAATCTAATCTTTTTCTGAACGCAGCTTCATACTGACTTTTTACTCTACTGCTAGCCCTTATGACAAGTGGTGTTATCTCATCCCTGTTAAGATTTTCACGTCTGTTCTGTTGAGCAGTCCGGTTTATCCTCCTGGACCCCCTCTTTTTTTTTTCTTTTCTTTTTTTTTTTAAGTTTCTACGATTTAAACTTCTCAAGCACTGTCGAGTCTTTGGGTTGATATCACTATCTTTGATGTAAAGCTTGAGAAATGAAACATTTGATCAAGCGAGGCCGTGAAAGCAACACAGTCAGCCTGACGATAATGTATCAAAATCAGGGAGAATCTAATCAGAGCTGAAGTATTATGTCCGGATCGCTGACATTATCAGCCCCCCCCCCCCCCTCCGCTGCATTATTCATACACATTATAACTCTCACCCATATGGATGCCACTCTCTCTGCCAGTTTTGGCAGTGTGGATTATGCCACTTTCCCATTGTGGCGGGGCTGAGATATTGCACTGATAAATTAAGTGGCTGTGTCATTTGCGGAGTATAAATGGAATGAACCCAGGAATAGAGAGGTCTTTCATCTTTTCTGATAAGACTGTCCTGATTACATCTAAATGTAGAGCAACATTTAGAGGACTATCAATCAAGTGGAACCATGAAAAAAGGGGGTGGGGACTGAAGGAATTATGCCCTCAAATGGCCTCCCTCCCTTTAATTTCCTGTGACAGTATGCATTAGCTCTCATCACCACCTTACCGCCATTAGACTGGCAAATGATTATGGCTACTGCCTCCACCAGCAGTAGCGACGGAGCTAATGTAGCGTTTTCATGGTGTTTTCGTCTCACATCCTGCCCCTGTGATGCCGCCTTTGCATCTCTGCCTCTTTTAAGTGTCTTTTTTAGACTTTTTCCACTCTATCAGATTCCATTCATTTTCACTCTTCTGAGCCCCATCTGCCTCTCTGGCCCTCAGGGCGAGCCTTTAAAAAGCTGTACGTCTTTTTTGTGTTCTCTCCCTGCTAAGTACAGTAACTGGGGTCAGTCAAGCTTCAAACTAACGCAGTGTTTGAGGTTCCTCGCACAAAGGAGAGGACCGCTTGTAAGTGTTGTGACGTGTTTGCTCCAGCTCTGGTCCTTTGCAGTCTTTGAGGGATGATAGATTTTCGGCGCCTTAGCGTGATGAGAAGACGGTGTTTTTGTGTGTGTGTGTGTGTGTGTGTGTTTGAGATGGTGAGAGAAAGATGCTGCTTGTATGCCAGGGAAAGATGTGCGATAATGTGAGGTATCTCTCGAATCGCAGGAGCTATGAATCGCATCAAAGACAATGTTTCCCATCATTGACGATGAGGTTTGTCCCAGTTTAAATCCCCACCGGACGCCTAATTAAGATCTGCAGCTGGTTAGCATTGTCATTTTCTTTTTTTTCCACACACACATTCACAGAAAACCATCACATTGTAATTTCACCATTATGCATGTGTGAGTGTTTACGCTGCAGATGTCTTTTATCATTGAATTTACAGTGTATCTCCATTTTTCACCAGTGCAACTAATGGCCATGATGATGGATTGCAGTAATACTGTGTCTATCACTGGGTCCTTAAGTCCTCTTACTGTATATTGTGTTGGTAACCCATCTCATCTATCTTCCCGATCCCCACGCCCCGCTGGGTGATACACAGCACATTTTCCATGACCGTGGACATGACACTGTGTCATGCTTAATGGGGACTTGCTGGTTTTGACAGGAGAAGTGCATAGGAAAGCTCTGGGTGCGGGTGACATCAAACACTTCTTTACTTGGTTTGTCCATATCCACGGAGAGTTTTAGGTCTTTTTAATACCAAGCTGAGAAGCCCTTTGGCCCTTCTGTCTCACGGCCAACATGAAAAGACTGCAGGCTGCAGAAAACAGCACCCTCTACAGATAGAGAGCCCACAGAGAGCAGCACAGCTTCACCAGTTACAGGTTGGCTTATGTGTACAATGTGGTTCTACCTTGAAAAAACAGCAGAGGACTGCAGCGTCACCAAATGTTAAACCATCACCATCAGCATTACACTCGACTACCCTTCTATTTTAGGATTACAGAGAGATCAAGGAAACAAATTGTTCTTTGAATAAGATGTTTTCACTTCTCTGAGGATAGGCAGTTAATCTAATCAGTATCAAGATTATGTCTATCAAAGGGAAGCTCTTTTGATCATACGCATCCTTTTTTAATAACTTTTTCAAGTGACACATGTATAACTGTGTTTTTAGGTGAAGAAAACAGACCCCTGATAAAATACAGGAACATATGAAACAACATAGCCTAAAATGTAGCAAAATTGAGGAAAACAGAAGAGTTGCACATCAGCTCTACGCTTTGGGCCTTCCTCCTCTCTGAGATACAGTAAACATCCATTTCTGACAAACGTCATATTGAGCAGTACAGTAATATGGCACGAGAGTCAAAGGCTAAATGTCATAACGTCTGTCGCTGCGCGTGTCCCGGAGTCATAATGAAGTTGTACGCCGTGAACTATGGACCGCAGCTCATGTAAAGTGACAGCTTAATGTCCTCATTACAATAGCGGGAACAGTAGCTCTTCTGATCAGTCTGAGCAGGCCCTGACAGGGCAAGTGTGCTTTGCGCTGGTGGAGCATGAGAGGTGTGGCCTGTTGAAAGGTAAGGCACATTTTGCTCTAAATTTAAACATTAATGTCCCAAATCCTAAAAAAAAGAAATCTAGAAAAGTTATCACATAATATTTAATATTTGTCCATAGACACAATATACTATCCATACCGTACATAAGCTTAAATCTCATAACACCTCAGATTTTACCCCCCAAAAGGCCCAACTTTATTCACACGAAGTTTCTCGCTTCCAAATTGACGGTGCAGGTACAGAAAGTTTGAAGAGCTTAGCTCCAGCTCGGTGGCTTCTGCTTCCACAAAGGCTCGCTCTTGAGAAATGGCTCACCACAGCACCCATCTAGTCCGCCCACACGAGGATTAAAAAGTGTTAGGCATAGCATTATGTTTCTTAAAATTAAGACCACATCTCACCCGAATCTTGTTGCCTCCTGCAGCAAAAACAATTTTGTTGCATGAAATCCTACTGCTGCAGACTTCAGGGCTATAAATAAACCTCCCTGACAGCAGCTAGTTACAAACGTACGTGCGGTTATATTACATTATTGTACAGTGTTAATGTCCTGACTCCCTCACTTGCATTTGCTGTCCCTGCTTGGTCTAAACAGGTCTGACATCCTCCCACCAGGAGGGTGGAACAAATGTATTCACATGAAAATGTATGTCTAATGTCAGCCGATGACTTCCAACAACTTTTGGGCAGCATTGTAAAGGTTTTTACCCCGTAAACAGCAAACTGAGGCAAAGTAATACTTTTTACAGCGTATTTCTCTTTTCCGTTAATGAGCCGTAGTACTGCTCATATGTGTGTGAGTGACAGACTCATTCACAAGTCAGTCTGAAAGTCAGCCTTTCATTTGCAACTCTGTATTTACAAATTCTAGATATTTCTTACGCTGTCAACTCAGTCCGTCAGCTGCAAGTCCTGATTATTCGCTTCAATCAGTCTCATTTAACCAGGACCTCTGTTACTGTAAACAATCATCTCCTTTCTGTCAGGCTATAAACCTGGGCGTCGTTTCAATGCTGCATTTCCACACCTCACCTGCACTCCTTCGCCTCCTGTAGTCTTCAGTCGCTCTAACCGAAAAAGGCGCATGTCACCCGTCTGTTCGTATCCCTCCGCTGGCTCCCAGTCACTGCCCACATCAAATATAAGTCCTTGATATAGAAAACTATATCTAAAGCAGCTCCTGGTTACCAGAACCACCTCATCCAGGTCTGCACATCAGCCACTCAGCCAATGAAAGACACCTAATCCCATCGTCACATCGGGGCCCAAAATCATGAGCTAGACTCTTCCTTTTTGTCATTCTCCAGTGGTGGGATGAGTTACCAAACTCAATTCGATCTGCAGAGTCCCTCACAATATTCAAGAACCCTATTTTTTCAGAACACCTGCTCACCTAATCATGCACTATTACTTACCAATTAAAAATATATAAACAATAAAAATAAGTAAAGTATTAAGCTATGAACTCAAATTCATGCTCTACCTGACGACACCTTTGAGCAAATATCATTGTAGCAAATGCAGGAGCAATATATGTACGCACAAAACCATGCAGATGTCATGCCCCAAATATAAACTTGCTCAGAGTGCAATGGAAGTTTGTGCACCTCACACATGCTTCAGATGATCTGAGGGAAATACGATCAGGTGAAGATGAAAAATAAGGTGATAAACAGGATCTCATATTAAAACCTTGTTTGTTTATGTTGTTTGTCAGGTTCATTAATTGATTGTTTTCTTTTCAAAGACACATTGATTATGTTTGTGTGATAAATTTTTATCATTCCCTATATGCAGTCTTTTTTTTTTGTTGTTGTTGTAAAAGACCTAAGTAAAAATAAAAACTAACCAGTTGATCACATTTGATGATGATGGTTGAACTAAAACTTCAGATGACAGTTAAAAATACATGTGAATGACTTCATATGGGTCCGATTAACAACCACTGCTTTGCTTTAATGGTTCCACGTGATGGTAGCTGCTCTTGCGTTGATAAAGGACTTTGCTGATGGAACAGGAACCACTCATTTGATTGGCAGGTCCAGAAACAGGTGGTGCAGGCAGAGGCAGTGACATGCAAACAGATGATTATAGGCAAGGCTACATCCTGTCAGCCTCATGCTCATGTTCCCTGTTTTTATTCTGATGAAAATGCCCAAAATGACTGTTACTGTTTTTTAAATGACCGTGGGCATTTTGGCTATTGGAATGCTTTGAGTGTAGCGACGGCAGCATGACCTGCTGTGTTTGCATTAGCAGCGATCCCATTCGGTTCCGACACGGTTAAACCAGTAAAGACTGAAGCGGTGATCAGTTACATAAAATTACTTTGCTCGTGCATATGTAGGCAATATAAATCCAGCATCACCACTACAGAACATCATAAAGAGAGCTACTTACTCAGTATTATTACTGAAAATAACTCTACCACAAATTATATCAAAATAATCATTTTCTGGTGAAAATCCTGAGGCCAATAACTTTAGCCTCGGTCAAAGTCAGTATTTTAGTTTGGTTAAACCAGTAAAGACTGCAGCGGTAGTTTTACCCAAGGTGACCCACTTAATATATGTTGTTAATAAAAATGAAAATGCTGTTAAGAATGTAACACCTCAACCTTATTTTAATTGGTGTTTAATTAATGTAACGTTGTGATAATTCAAGAAAAAAACTTTGGTCCAGTCACCATAAAGTGAGGCTAACAGCATTGTAGTTTGTATTCTGTAAATGTTGACCGTTTAAGCAAAGGTGGAAGGAATACAGCAGACAAGAGGTTTGGTTACATGTTCTGTGAGTCTCGAACACACACAGTCACGCTCCTACTGGTGGGTCTCCAGAGTTGCAGGAGCAGAATGAGCACAGAGCTGACCATTGTAAAACTTCCAGTAAACTTTTAGTGGGGTGGGAAGGGAGAATTAACAGGCTGAGTTATTTTACAGAGCGGTTGCTCAGAGAGGCTTCGCTGGAGACTTATTTTGGTTTATTTGGGTTATTTGGTTCTGACACAACAAGAGTCTGTTCACTAAAAAAATTGAATGTAACAGCCTTATTGGTTCGTTTACAGGCTTTGAGCTGGAAGAGCCCAATGAACTCGAGTCTATTTCATTATTAACTGGATGAGTCATGTGGGCATCTCATACCTGCGTTCTCTCAAAGTACATCAAAATGTCTTTATGTTTCTGGAAGTTGACTCTGTTATGTATTATAAATGTGACAGTGAATTGCTGCGCTATTCAGCCATCCTCGGGCTGACAGGTAGGGGACATCATTATGACTGGCTTCAAAGGGAAAGGGGAAAAACAACATGTCTCGCCTTTGAAATACAATTCCACAGGCGGTCAGAGTTAATACCCCCACCACCAGCGAACAGACACATTTTAATCATCATGTCCCCATCTCATATCTCTTGTCATGTATTGGAGATAACATTAATAGAGATAGCCAGCAGCTGCCACCCAGGGGTATAATGTCGAGCCTGTGCCCTCAAGCTTGTTGGGAACACAGGGATAACAGACTGTGACAATAAGAGAAATGAAGAGCAATGAATGTGACTTCAAAGCACGAGGCAGACAGAATGTGAACATCAGTGACAAAGAGCTGGTGTCTGAACAGGAAGAAAATCCTGCCGGTGGCAACCAAATAGTTTTTTTCCCCCTTGTCAGCCAATTTCGTCACTGTCTCTGATAATGACTCCAAAATTCAGAACATATGTAACAATTAAAGGTACTGTGTTTAATATTTCAAACTGTTAGTATATCACAGTCAAATGGGTTGTGAAACCATGACATACCTGGGATTATAGTGCATACGACATTATGTCATTGCTATTGTTAGCGTTTCAGTTTTTCATATACGTGAACCCCATTGCAACCCAGCGTCTTTCCACTTTCTGATACCAGTGCTAAAACAATTAGCATCGTGCGTTAATTGATTAGTCAGTTTCATACTTGCTCACACGGAGACAGAAAGTAGGAGGACGCTGACTGGCAGGCTTGCTGCTTTAAAAGTGAGTAAATGCGTTTGCCAGTTAGTACAAAGCTGTGTGAGTCATACACTATATCGTCTTTATTTTAAATATGTGGGAGGATAAACATAAAAACATGTCATCAGGGTGTTGGAGCAAGTAGCATGGGAGCTATTTCTTTGCCAGGACTGTTGCCACCAAGAACCAACTTCTTCTGAGATTATAAAGTCATACATTTGTTTGTTTCCTTGTTTGTTTGTTTGTTTTGGTCCAGGATCCACATTCTTAACTTTGCAAGGTTGCATTAAACTCATCACACCACAGATACCACTGCTCGCCGTGAATGCGACCGCAGTGAAACGCACACAGACTCAACAATAGGGAAATCTTGTAAATTTCTTGTAAATGTATGACCATATCTTTTTTCCAGTGCGATAGCAATAGTAAAAATGATATGTGAAATGAGTTTCACTCACTCACTTCTTTCAGTTGAGCTGAGTCTAGAGGTTACAGGCAAGAGAAATCAGAGAACTGTCTTTGCCCAGATTCCATTACGTGAGCTAAAGCTAGGCTAAGCCCCCTGAGATTGATATTGATCTCATCTGACTGGGTTTAATGACAAACAAGCATCTCTGTCAGACTTCCTTTAAACCTGCACTCTCTGCAGCGCAACGAGCTGTAGGTTAAACACAACACTGACATATATCACCTCACAGGATTAAAATGGAGAACGGGTTAGCAAACTTTTTTACCTATTTAGGTATTGAGCAAATACAAAGCAACATCATTCAGCTGGAGTCTTTGACCACCTGAGAAATTAGTGCCCAATATTCACTCTTTAAGTCTGTTTTGGTCTCCAGAACCTCAGGTAAATATCTTTTAAACCACTAACTTCTACACCGTGTTTGCCAGGTGGTTGCTATCTGTGTTTTGTGTGTCATCTGGTGCTGAGCCGGAAGCATATCAGGGTTTATCAGAGCATTTTTGGTGAAAATGTTGCCTACTGTGGGTGGCAACGGCAGAGAAGTGAAACCAAAAACCGTAAAACCAAAACAATGACCTGAGAGATGTAGAAGAAGTTGAGCATAGGGGAATCCTTCAAGAGCAACCCCCATTTACATTACATATTTCATTCATTTTTAATGTAAGAAATGCTGATTAGAGCAGTAGCTTTAAGTTAAGATATGTATTATTTATTGATGTTAGACTCCGCACAATATGTAACAGCTTTAATCAATTTTACATATCTCACCGCAGGATAGTGAGTAAATCCAGCTTGTACCCTGAGGGCCAGTGAGAGATGACAGAAGCTAAAACATGGCCATGTCTCACCTTCGACCTTTGGTACTGCAAAACACGTCTCCACCCCTGAGGAGAAAATGACATTCAATACATTTTTCATCTTTTATAGTTGGCCTACGGATCATTGTTGGCTCAGACAATCATCAGTTTTAACAGCCCAATAAAAAATCCTGGAAAAATGCTGACAACAAACAAAAACGCATAAAAGTGGCAGTAAAAACAGGGGAAGTCACTAAAGAAGATATTTGTACTATGGCAGTTCCCTCCTCTAAAAAAAAAAAGAAGTCTCCGTGTGTTCATGGTAATGGATAGAGCCCTGTGGAATATGGTAAATGCTGAGAAAGTGTGAAATTATTTTGAGAGCACGAGAAAATAACGTTTCCAGCGAGCAAATCCCTGGCCGCCATTTTTTCCTGGGGAAAAAAATGCATTTACAGTAAAGAAATCAGCCACGGTCTCATTCCTCTATGTGCAAGTAAGTGAGCCTCCCACCATGAAAATGCACCCCTTAATTTCTTTTCATTTTAGAATAATTCTCAGTACCGTCATTCAGAACGTAGCAGTGTCCCACTGTAGGTAACAATGACCGAAGCGCTTGTTTGCGCCCTGAGCCCCTCTGTTTTCTGGTAATTGTGGCAATGCATCTCTCCTCCCTGTTAATCTCTGGGCTCGGTCTCTGACTGCGCCTTAATGGGGATTTTCAACTGTGACCAGGGCAGAGGCCTCTGATTTCACAGTTCTGTCAGCCCACATTACAGCATTTCTAATAACTGTCTTACTCTCAACAGACACTCACTGTATATATTTTGAGGTGAGATGCCAGCTGTGGAGGCCAGTAATGGCTAAATTATCTGTGCGGCTTTGACAGGGCCAAGGCGATACAGTATACTGTACCACATGTGAATGGCACTATAGAAACCTCATCTATCACTGACTTCTGATGAAAAATTAGTCTATTGCTTTATCAGATCATTTAAAAATCATGTCAAAAGGACTTTAAAAGGGCTTTTCTAGCATTGGAAATCAGAGAAAAAACGGTGTTTGAACATGTTGCAGAACTGTCCCTTCAGCCTGTGTGTCTTCATGTAGGTGGGCCAGTGTACTAGTTTGATTGACAGGTGAGCTGACAGGGCCAAGGAGACACAAAATAAGTTGCACTGGTGAGTGTAGCTCGCAAACCAAGGACAGACAGTGTTTTTTTTAGCAGCGCTGAGGAACGAGTATCACACCATTTAGCGCCCAAACGAACCGTTCTTGACATCTCTAAGTGAGTTTTCAAGCTGTTCATTGTTGCATATCTGTCACTGCTTTTAGGCGAGTACAGTTTACAGTGAAACGATATGACTGGCTGTATGCAGAGAGATTCTTAGTCTTTACAACCAGCGAAGAACATAAAATATTTTGAAAAGGAATAAAATCAAAATTTTCCCCTTTTAGTTCCTTATTTTTTCCTCAAAAGAGAGAACAGCCCAACCCCACTTTCCTCCTCTTTTGGCAAAAAAACATAAAAAATTAAACCTCTCACACTTTTAAACAAGCCATTTTGGCGTCTATTCTATCAGTAGAACAATGGATAACATATAAATTATGTTTCTGTCACATCCATAATCTACATCAGCGTGTTCCTCGTACTTCCTGTGACTGCCTGCAGTGAGCGTGTCTTTGGCAAAGAGTTCTGCCTTCATTTATATTACGTATCATTGTTTGAAGCGTGGGGGCCTTAACAGAACAGCAGCCAATCGTGCGCCTGTATTGTTTCAGCTCAGTTGCCATCAAAGTGTCCCTCTGCTATAAATGTTGAAGAGCCTTTTCTAAGAAAAGGAGAGGAATTATTTAAGAATCCCTCCTAAAATCCCCTTTTAAGCTGTATCTATATTAACTGAACTTTCGCAGCACGTGAGCAATCACGTCTGCAGGCCTCAAGCTTTAGAGGTCATCTCAGTCATACGCCGGATGATTTCGCGCAACATAAAAGACCTGAAGAGATATCGGCCCCAAAACTCCTTAACACCTTTCCATCCCCTTTGTATCCTCCCGCCCTGATTGCAGCACAAGCAGCTGATTTAATCATCCAGATTGACCGGCTGCCGGCTGGGTATTTGACTTTGTCTCCTCTGCTCCCTGTCAACAGTTTATTTTCTTCCCGGGCCATGAGGCAGCTACTTTGCCTTCTGCCACATGCTTGTCAGCGAGCAGAGACTTGCCGTGTCAATATCTCTTAGTCCCAAGCAGATACACATCTAAAGGGCAGCACTGTGAGCTGGGGGGTTAATCAATTTTATCTGACCTTAATTTATACAGAGTAAATAATGAAGTGGCCTCCCTGTATTAAACATTAACAGGAAAATCATTCAGCAGTGGAGCAGGGTGGGCTCAGGTCAGGCAGGACGGAGATTTTATTTGGCTTTTACAAGCTTTGCAGGTGACTTAGAGCAGCGCGTCCCAAAGTGGGTTCCAGGGAGGCCTGCAGATCCCTGAAGGAGTTGTAGGGGGCAACATCAACAATAGGTTATATTGAAAATCACTTCCTCACTAACAGATAACTATCTTAGGTTATTTTAATGTGACTCTAACAATGCAATATGATACCAATAAGGAATACCAATATAAAACTTAATGCAGCAACAAACACAGGACAGGGCAATGCCCACAGGACGGGGTTATGGATCGTATAACTCAGGATATTTCTAAACTTCAACAACTAGTCTCTGTTCATCTGTTGTTCTGCACGCATGTGATGCTGGGAGCGAGTGGAGAGGTTTTACAGGTTTTGCCTTGTAAATGCAGACACAACTGAAACGGTTAGAACTACAGTTTTCACGGGCAGTGCAGCTGGAAGTAAGATAGCAGTAAAGCACACTAAGCCAACAGCGGTGTGAGGTTGCACATAGAAAAGAATAGGCGCGGCTGTTGTGGCGGACAAGATCATTGATGTACTTCTTGTGAATCGTTCAGTCCGAATCATATTGCTTTAAAGTTTCCGCTCACAACCCGATGCTAAAGTCTGGTTCACTCAGCCTCCAGCTTTCCAGCTCTGCTGGGTTGTTCTTGGGAGCAATGCAACTTATTTAGCCCCAGTAGTATTTATACTCCAGCTCCTCTCTTCAGTCTTTCTCAGAACGTTCAGTTAATTCCAGCACTACAGCTGAGCTAAGTTTGTCAGCATTTCCTTTGGTTTTCTTTGTCTTTACCTTTGCTTACCCGTGCTTCAGGTCCACTGTGTCTCTGAGTCTCTTGTTGTCTGCCTCAACCAGCACCTGTTATCACCCTGCGACTCTGCTCACGCTGCCTGCCCAGCTCACAGCACAGCACAACCCAGGCGATGTCACTTCTAGCTGTGGTTCTCCAGCAACTTTGAACAATTCCTCCAGTGTCCAAGTTCTGATTTTGGGTCTAATCTTCACACTAACATGACAAAAAGTAAGTGTAATCATTGGAATGTAGTTTTTCCAGCACAGAGCAGTCAAACTCTTGATTTACTGCACCATAATTCATAAAAGCTACAACCAAACTTCCTCTATTTGTAGGCCGAGAGTTAAAGTGAGATTTTGCGCGTCTCTCTCTGCAGAGGCATTTTTGTATAGTACAGTACATTCATACCACTTTAGCACAATCATAGTAAGATGGAGTTGGAATATTTTAATGTTAACATATGGAGGCATTGTTTATTTGACCCTGTGGAGAGTTTATGCAAAAAAGAAAAAATGAGTGATGCCTCAGTAAATGTAGCCACTTAGGTTAAAGTGGCACTCCTTTAAGATTTGAGTCCTTCCTGACTTGGTGACATCCATGGTTACCATGGTAACAGCAAGTGCAGTTTAATACCCCAGAAAGCACGCCTTGAGCAGCTATTTTGTCAGAGAAGGAAAAAAAAAAACACACACAAAATAACAACTATTGCATCTATTTACAGCACAAACAAACCAACTCTCGTTGCTTTTCGGTATATAAGTGGATTGAAATATCTACTGCAAACACGATCTGATTTTTATACTATGTACAATGAACTGTGAAGGGTTAAAACACAAAAATAAGACCCCATACAAACCTAGAAAAGGAACGCTTATATACACTTTTATTGTTTTAACGGTGATTTCAGGGCAAGTTGTAGTTTGGAAATGAGGTTGTGTGAAGCAATCCAGCAAAGCTAATTTCCCAAATGTTAAGATTTTTTGTTCCCTGCATTAGAACATTTTCTTGCACACACAAAACCTTAAATAACGTCTCCACAGCATATACTGTAGTCGTTAATCCCTTAACCTTTCAGCGTTTGTTTACCTCCACAGCCACACTCGTGTTTCCTAAACCTGCTATCAACTACATAATCCACAAGCTGTAATATCATTTCACTATAGCAGAGTGCATTTTTGATGAAAAGCCTATTCTTTGTCGGCGTAAAACTCTCCCAAATGAGGGGTGGCAACATGTAACAATGTGTTTCTGTTGCCGCTTTTTGAGAGAATGATTGTACGTTAAGAGGGCTTTGATTGGCTTCAGTGAGAGCTGCGTCGCTGCTGTTTGCTGCTGCATATTTACGAGATGAAAGGGTAGGACGAGAGGGGAAGAAAGTCAGACAGGAGAGAGGGGAATGGGCGGAAAGTGTCACAGAAACAAAAGAACATATGGGGTGGCAGGACTTCAAATTTGGTGGTTGGGTAGGTTTGACTCATGTGGCCTTGGTCTTTTGGTCATAATTTAGCATTTTGACTTGCCTGAAATGGTCAGTGCTCTCTGCGGAATTGGATTTCTCTGTTATATCAGCACAGAGCTAGAAAATACGGACCTCTAAGTCGTCTTGTTTGTGATACTGGAAGTATATACACTCAGAAAGAAGGAATTCTCACACAGTGGGTATAGTGTATTATTCATATATTGAACTGTGGTTCCCACTGATAAGCTAACAGATTGTGTTCCTGGACCCTTTCCTTTGCAGGAAAAAGGGTTTTTCTTCTTTTTTTTTCATGTAGCTGTTTAAGATTCATTGCAGGATCATGGCATTCAGTCTGAAGGCAACATCCCAGCTCTGCTGCAACACGGCTGCCCTTACATCTTGTTGCAATAACTTCAATCACTGAACGACGGCACGAGACCCCGCTGGTAGAGGTGCAAACACAGGTATTCACGGCTAACTGCTCCTGCAGATCCTCTCACTTCCCACCAATTTAATCACTGTGGTTGTGCTGGCTGCAGCACCCATGTTATCAGAGACGACTTACCATGAAATACACAGTTATTGTAAGCCGACGCAGGTGGCCGAAGGATATCACTTAAAGTGGGATTGCTGATTATTTTCAAAGCAAGCAAACGAAAAGTCTCCTTGGTGTTTTTCGGTGTCAAACGTTTCCTTCCCTTAAGTCTTTGAAAATTGAAAGTGCCTGGCTTCGGTGAGGGTTTGGCTTGAGTCATCCAACCAAAATCTTTCCTTGATTTGGGTTACTTTTGTGTAAAGGCTTGAGTACGTGTAGCATAACTTTGTAAAGAGAGGAGAGCAGCCTCAGGGGAAGCAGAGCAGAGTCAGCTTGGGGGGGGGGACAATTTAAGTAACTTTTTAATTGAACAATTTATCATAGCTGCAATGCATTCTACGCTTTGTCTAGCTCTGTAATCCTCCATAAACACAATCAAAATGTTTAAGATACGTTTTTAGAAGATTTTTCAATGCATCTCTAGACTGAGAGAGGCCCCAGCATCCTCTGTTGGCCTGCCGCCACTGGCGAGCCTTATGGAAGGCCAGCCGGATGGCAGCACCAGATAAGCCCCTCGATTTGTACTCCCCGAGCCACGAGCCTTGGCTGGTATAACAAGCTTGAACTCAAGTTCTAAATTTACTTGGAAGAGATAGCGGAGAGAGCCAGGCTGCACAAAGACATCTGTAATGTAGATGAAACAGGCCAAACGTCCAGATCCCTGACAGGCTTGCCGGCGAGGCAGAGTGCCAAACAGGTCACAGCCTGGTGACAACAATGGTGCTCGTCCACGCTTTGGATCCATCTCTTCTCGCTCTGTCTTCCTGAGGAACATTTTCTCGACCTGTCTCATCAGGGATGTGCCACCAGGATGTCAGAGTGATAAATAGGTCTGGTTACATGCCAGAAGAAGCCGCCTGCCTCTGTCACTTGTAAGCAGACCACATCAGATCCGGCTGTGAAGCCAAAGAGTCTTGTAGCTGCTTGTACGGCAGTATTTATTTTTTTTTTTTCATTTATTTAGGCAAAGGGATTGTTTTAGAAGATATATTAGTTTTCATATACAGAAGGTGGCACAAATATTAGCCTTTTATTAAAAAATGACTTATTGTCCAGTCGGTGTCTGGATATGATGCAGTACACTGTACTGCATATTTATTACAGCGCTGATCAACAGCATACATGTTATCTACGAGAAGCAGCATAATATCAAGCAATTGTATCCGGTATAGAATGCATCTGTGTATATAATATGTTTTTATTAATATGTATCTATGTTTTAGTGTATAATTTTTATATTAGTGCTAGTGTATAGTCAGTTTGAATAATATAACATGTTCACAATCTTCATTCATGTGAGGGATATCGGAAGACATGAGCCTTTTATTATGGATTTATCATTTGTAATTTATAAATTTAATCCATGGGTTATAGTTTTGGAAAATAAAGGTTGACTGCATGTCAGGGCAGACTTCAGTCAGTGGGGTTAAATTTAAATTAAAACACTGGCTAGATAATTCAAGTAATGTCATCAATAATAACATATTTTCACACATGTTAATATATTTTCCTGCCTTTATCATAATTCTTTCACCTTTTTATGATTTTAAAGATTTCCCAGATCTCTGTCTTGGCAACCCCGCACAAATTGCCATGAACCAAAAAGTTACTGCGATGTAAATAATGAAAAATGCAAATCTAAAAAAAAAAAGAAATAATTATGTAGTGTTCCCAGAATTTGACCTGGGATGTCGGATTAGGCTTGTCAATCTACAGCAGTAATTATCTGTGCACTATATTTCCTTTATGCCTAAGACAAACCCACCAGCATTAATCAGATAATCATTTACATTAATTACAGCTATTATGATTACATTAACAGTAACAGGGGTGTGGTTATGAATTGACTAGATATATTAATCAGCTTTAACTGAGGATGCAGCAGCAATCTTCATTAACTCAAACTAAAAGGACCAACAGTTTCAGTCTGCTAAGACAGAGGGGACCAAAGTAATTTACATCAATGGAAGGAGATAAAAAAAAAAAAGACAGATGGAGGGAAGAAAGACACACACGGAGCGTTCTGCTGGAGGAGTTTGCGGGGAGGTTTCTCTGAGGCTACTCTACGTGAAGCTCGAATTTGTACCTCTCCCCGTTTGTTCAGAAACAGGATGGGTGTGGCTGTCAGTGTTTGTAGTCCTCCCATGTTAACAGGAGCACATGATAAAGACGACGCACAAGCAGAGGGAGGGAGAGATGAAGGCCTGAAAAATCAAAGCCCACACTGACCAAACCACTAGTGAAGACAAGTTGGTGCACTTCTTTGTCAGGCCTGTGTATCTGCAAGATGTCATATAGACTCAAACAATGTTCACATTTGATATTTGATGTAAGATATTACAAGAATTTTGATTTCAGTAGAATCTTTATCCCATAACTCCATACAGTATGTTATTACATTCAAGTTAGTTTAGCTTACAATTTCCATTTTTTTTAAACTGCAAAACACAATTGCAATTTGCAAAACACAAAGCACAAGTTCTTTTGGCTTGAAATGATGATTTCTGAGAATTGACTGAACTCAGTAAATCACGTTAATAAGAAAATCCATCAGCATATAAATACATGTTGTTTGGGAGTTAAAACTCTCCAGAGATCCTTTATTTTTTTGTAGTTTAAAGAAGATATATTTGATGGAAACATGCTGTGTGTCTTTAGTACATGTGAGGATAAGTCATGGTTGTTTCTTTAAGTAATAATAAATATAATGCACCATGCGGATGTGCATCGAATTCCTTCCGCACCCCAGTTCACTTGTTGTGACCTGCATGTTCTTGCACTGGTTGTGAAGAGGACTTTGAATTATTTAATTTGAATTAGAGTTATTTAACCATTTTAGGTACCTCACAATTCCAAGGCAGCAGGGGAATATACATTTTTAATATACCCACTTTATAATGATTTGCAGTGTACTTTAACTCTGAGACGGCTCATAATCGCCAGTATATTAAAAATGAAAATGTATATAATGAACAGTCATCTAATGCTTCCAAAAGCTAAAAGAGAGCTAATTTAATCTGCTCATTATTCAATATTAAATCAAATCCAAAATGTACTGGATGCTCACTGAGCACCTGCTGTCAACCAGCACCAGTGAACAGAACAGCTGTGTGTGCAAACCAAAGTTTTTGGCAGATCTGTATCCTCTGCCTGCCATGCACAGTTGATCACTCACAGGTCTAATACACTAGTAAAACACAGTCTGTTTAATTCCAAGCATCACAGATGTACATGTTAAATATAAACCAGTGTTTCACTGTTGTTGATGAACACTTCTCGTTGGGTGTAGTACGCCTGAGGTTGAAGACGAAGATCTGAGTTTAACTTGTGTTTTGGAAAACGAGTCCGTAACTTTTGGGTGTGCACTTGGTTTATCGCTAAACTGTGTCACTGTGAACCAACCGGATTTTCATTGTGTTAACGATCAAAAGGCGCGCACGCACACACACACACACACACACACACACACACACACACACACACTGCCAGGTGGCAATTCTGTCTACCGGAGCACGTATTGTCTTTGGCACACGGTCTTTCTCGCTCTCTGTACTGTGTTACTGAACATCCAACATGCAGCTGCTGGTTCATTCTAGTAACACAGAGAAATGCTTTGTGTCTCGTCCGTGTGTGTGCCTTTATAACAAATTGGAGAAGCCTCTTTTTTTTTGTTTTTTGGGCTCTCAACTACCCTCAGATCCAGTTGGTCCCTCAACAACAAACTTTTCCTCTGGACAGCTGTGTAATCATTAGGAATTCATTTGGAAATCTGCTGGATTAAAGGACAAACACTGTGGTACAAAATGGGGATAGGCCTCTGTGTCCCAGTGCTCGCTGTAATGCCAGGATCACACCACACAATATTTTTGCCTTTTTAAATGGCCACTGCTTCATACTAGGGGACCATACGGTTTTAGTTCAGAGACACAGCACCCAACATGTAAGACCCAGATTCCCAGTGCCATGGCTCTGTGGATGGGAATGACGCTCTGTAATGTGTCAGTCCACTGTCAAAGACTCTAGGATGGCAAGTGAACCACTTGCTGGTTCATGTTGTTTGACTGTTGTTTGAATCCCTCAACAACTATTGAATGGGCTGCTGTGAAACTTGGCACGGACATTCATGGAGCCTGCATTAGGTCAAACTTTACTTTGTTTGTATCTCGGTTTATGACCAAATACCTGCAAACCAATGACGTTCCCCGAGGTCTTAGCTGTTTTTTGTGGTTAGTGATAATTAGCAAAAGTTAGCATGCTAATACATGAAACTGCTGAGCATTGCTGGCATTGTAACTACCAAACAGCATGTTGGTCTTGTCATTGTAAGTTTGTGCATGCTGATGCTGCCTTACAGGGCTCCAGGACTGGATGTAGACTCTTATCATCTTTAAATCCTTTTTTTGGTGGTTGAGGACGTGCAAAAAAGCACAACTTAGCATTTTTGAGAAGGCAATGTACCTGTTGTTGTCAGTCACACCTAATGCCGATGGTGTTACAGCTTTAGTCACTTGAATGCTAAGCATATTGTGAGCTTGATGTGTTAAAATTACATCACAAGTTACATTTAAAGGCAGCATCTATCCTCTTTGCAACAGGAAGCAGTGGAATTTATGTGGAATCTGAGTGTAATACTTCTGCTGAATTGGAGACGTTTCATGCATTTTTTAAAACCTTGTTTACAGCACCATGGAAGACCTCACCAATCTGTTTTCTGTGTGTAATAAAGAGCTAACCTTTAAGAAAATTTGCTTCTTTGACCTGAGCAAGAAGAGGGCAGAGAAATAGGAGAAAGAAGGTGATTGGAGCAGAACAGCAACACCGCCCCCACTCCATCCTCCCCGAAGTCCTCTCAACCCCTCAAGGCTACCCATAACGGACCCAGATGGTCTGTCTCTGCTTAATAGCCCCCCTATTTTTCCATCAGCAGGGAGTGACGGGGACATACAAGGCCAGGTTAACTCAGGTTAACCAGGGAGTATTTCCACTGGGGTTAACTGTTCTGACCCCAGACAATTCCAAACACCTCCCAATTAAGGAATCAACTATAGCTATCCACTTTTTCCCCCTGCATGAAATCTCTTTCCCCCCAAAGGTCCGAAGGAGTATCGAGTCGCTGGGAGGTAAATAGATGGTATAGTGAGAGGCGGGTCTTTTTTTTTTTCTCCATCCAGCTGCAGCCTCTGTGCTTAAGGGATTGATTATGGCTCCCATCAGACCAGTGTTTGCACACTCTCTGATCCCCTAATAGAAGCGAAGGTAGCTGCAAAAAGAGCACAGCATTTAGCTCTGACGCTTGTGTGCAAAGGGAAGGGGATAAAGCTTTAGTGGAGAAGATGAATAACCCCTTCTGCTTTCTCTGACGCGCCAATTGAGCACCAACTTAAGAGTTTAAATTAAGAGATTCTCGGTGCGTCAAATGAGCTCCTAAATAAGCAAAGCCCTTTTAGTTCTCTGTCATTTGGGCCCATAAATTGAGGGGAGAGTGCATGTTTTTTTTTTTTACTCCCAATGATTATAATTTGAATCAAATTCTAAATCTCCTTTTTTATTTTTTCCCATTTTTTTCCCCCACAAAGCTCAAACATGTCAACTCTTGGTGCTTAAACTTTTTTAAGAAGATCCTTTTCTTTTTTTCTCTCTTTTCGTCTCTTTTTACACAGACGCGCAGTTGTCATCCGGCTCACTAATTAGCTGTCATGAGTTCTTACTCGCAGAAAATCCATTCATTCCTCACTTGCATGGATATTGCAGGCTTACATATTTTAAAGCACTTGCTATGCATTGCTAAACGGTATCTTACCTGCAGAAAAGTGGCAGATGAGCCAAGGAGGTCTACCCCATTACACACTTAACATTTCATCTTAACATGTTTACATCCCCTGCCATGTGAGTTACGAATACATGTGCGATGGCGCGGCATGCAATCAACACTTAAGATGTTAAGCATTTTGCTGTATCATCATGCTGTCACATACTGTCAACATGAGACACAAATCAGCACAGAAATCTATAGAGCCAGCTCTTTAACTTGCTGCTCTCTCCCAGCATCCATTGTGTTTGAAGGCAAGGAAACCTGTGGAGACACAAAGTGCCACTCCGTATCGCTATATCATGAAGTAATCAATTGAAGCCACTCAGAAAACAGTTTGAGGCTCAAGCTCACCTGACCACGTGAATGTTTTGAGGAACACAGGCACAGACTTGAGATGTTTGATGGTGAAGCTCTGCGTAGGGCACACAATAAAGGTAATTTAACTACAGTAACGCTATACTTTAGTTCAAAGCAGAAAGCTCTGCTACACGCTACACAGAAAAAGTTAATTAATTAATCGTGTCACTCCAAGACTCGTCACTACAGGTGCAGCCACTTCAAAAACGCCTTAGCAAAACCAGTCAGGCAAAACAGCCGCTGATGCAGGACTACTGATAGACTGTCAGTTCGTCATCGTACACTGTGCTTTGCGATCCAGATGGTTTTCTCCCCTTGTGTTTTTCTTCCATGTTTTGGATTTACGGTTTCTTTGCAATTTGCCAGTTTCATGGTTATGAGTTTACCTTCCTCTCTCACGCCTCTGTAGGACTGATTTTGGTTTTGACCTTGCCTGCCTTGATCATCCGTAAGGCTTTGACTTTCTGTGTTCATTAAAATCACTTATCGGTCAGCACTGTCTGCATTTTGGTCCATGCCCTTGTGTTTTCCTGTTCTCTTTGTGGCATAAACATGACAGTTAGATTCAAATCTATAAGCAAACTCCAGTGTAATCCCTTCATACATAATTAATATTACGAAAGTTCAACTTTCACTTCTTCAGTCTGCAAAGTGCAAAGTGATTTCAAGAGTGTACATGTGTGATGCGATGCTGCCTTATTAAAGCAGTACCACTATTTTTACGCTCTTGGCGTCTTGACTGGTTGGCTCCACCTGTGGTGTGAGGTCGGCATAATGGAGCAAAGAGTCAGGACCGACACCAGGCCAGGTCCACCCCCACTGACCAGCTCCTCAGTGCCAGATGTGTCTTTAGGACAGGTCACCGGTGCCACCTCTCTGCTCTGCAACATGGTTTGCAGGTTGCTTGCTTTGATTCTTTCCTGAATCAGGTGCAACTTAAATGAGATGTTGAGATTTGTAGGTGCACGTGCAGATTCTTGTTGGGAACAATCATTCCTGATCTTACAATAAAACCCAGTGACACGGGGTTAGGCTGTGCTACCCAAGGACATCATTTCTGCCTGCACCGTAGTTTGCAGGTACTCACTCTGTAATGTTCCTGTTTTTACGCATTTACAGTTTAAGTTTGACTTCCTCACTGAAATCTTTGTAAATCTTTCTCACTGTGCAGCCACTTTAAGTCCAATGAGAGCACATAAAAATATTGCTAGTCTGATTGCTTTTAGCTATCACCATGCACTCAGAGCAATTGACCTTTCCAAGCAGCAGTGATTGTTTTTCAGACTTTAATTACCCTGGCCTCTTAGGCTATGTACAGGTTACAGTCCTACCCTCTAATTGGTGCAGGTTGTAACTGCAGCGTGAGGGGAGGACTGCACACTGAAAAAGAAATCTATTCAATATTTTTGATTACAGTCAATGTTCCTGAAATGATGCCAGAACTGAATATCAATCTGACGTAAAGCGCTCAATAGCACGGTGCTCTTTGTAGTGAAGATGCAGTGAAGATATCGTGTGATCTCTAATGAAAATGAATGGGATTTTAATTGGTGTTGGTGTTTAAGTTTGTCTGCATAGTGATATTTGCAGACGGGGTTTGGTCATCCAGCTAGAAACCAGTTGAATTTGATCAGAACTGGTTCTTAACTTGAGCGACAGATCTCCCGTTTCTCATTTTCACTTTAGCGCCACCGGAGTCTGTCGTGAGGAACAGGTGCATTTATTTACATCTTAGGCAGCAGTGCACAAAAGCACCTGCACTAAAAATAATTCAGTTCAATGTGAAAACTGCTCTGTGGCCAAAATGCAACACCTGTTCAGTAACAGTCACTAAATTTAACATAATGTCTTGAGTGACTAACGTTGCAGCGTGGGTTGCTCGTGCTACCACACTGTTCTTAAATCTTAATTCATCCGACAGAAAGTGTGCACTCGAACGTAATGCGACAAAAACAGTGCGGATGTTCTGGAAATGGATGCAACTCTTTAATGAGCGACGGTGTCTTTTCCTCAGCCACATGTTTTCATACATTTTATTCAGTTGAAGCAGTTCTTTGCTGCACATACATAAAGGAAATAATAATCTGCAGTAACTACAGCCTTTAAAAGAAAGAGTGTGTCTTCATGTCATCAACTAGAATGGTTTTGCTGCACAGTCATTTGTTATAGTTGACGGTTGGAGCTGCACAATGCTCTTCCTTCATCTGCTGTCAGTTCTGGCCTTTGTATTGAAAACAGCTTTAATTACGTTCACTGGAGGGGTGGTGATGGTTGTTGTGAGTAGAGTGGGGGGGGGCATTCAGCACAACATGAGGGTCTCCAGGCTGAAGAAAAGTAAGCCAAACAAGCACAGCAATTTACTGTCATTCTCCTCTGACTCCCTCTCTCGCTCTCTTTCGTGTTTGTGTGTGTGTGTGTACATCCATCTGCCCATGTCACTGTCATTCACTGCACTGAAGATGCACAGTGTGTGTCTCCTGGGAGTGTTGTTCTGGCAAACTTGTGTGCCGTAACTCTGTGTGCTCTCATAAATCTCGGATTATTCTGCAGAGATGACTGAACATGTCCATCTACTCACGCACGATTCAGGCAAACTAGCCGTTCGCCCGATGCATTCGCTGCGGTCCCGACAATGACTGCGGCTCATTAAACCCCTCCCAATAACTACCACCCACACACATACAACACAAACACACACACACACACACACATTTTGGAGAGAAATTGAGGTTGCTGTGTCAGTGGCCGGGTGGTGAGGAGCCTTGTACCAGGGGAGTAATTGAGATGGCCGCTGAAAAGGGGAGCGAGGCTTAGACAACCATCCACACAAGTTCCTGGCTGCCGTCCAATTATACCCTGCAGCCTCCACTACCTCCTGAACTCCAATTACGGCCGGCAAAGCTCGGCTGGTCAGAGAGCCTGTCACCCCACCCTCCCATCCTCCACCCTGCCTCTCCCTCCCTCCCCACAACTGCCAGTAAGAAATAGCAAAGTCAAAGACAATGTGTGATGTCCTCTGGTGCCTCAGTGTGTTGGAATGCGTGTGAGAGGCAGAGCGAGAGGGAAGGATGATGTTATGCGCACAACTAAAAAAGATTGCTGAACCTTGGCCATTCATTTATTCAGAAATATTGCACAGGATGAATGAGAGCAGGAGCTGCAGAATGAAAGATGCTTAGATTTTAAAGTCATACGTTGATACAGAGGCAAGAGGTCGATGACTGAGGAAGCACTTACATGTAGAGGCATGAGAGAACAGAAAGATTATACATCGCATTAAATCTGATGCTCTACATTATATTCCACCACATTTATCCAAATGGAGCTCCAAGACACACAGAGTTGGAATAACTCACTTCATGTGTGAAAAGACTGCATGCTGGACTCCTGTTTTGTCAATTGTAACCCCTTAATTCACCAGGAAGACCCCTCCATTGAACCATTTGACCACCATGTTGTGGACTAAAGCCGCAGAGAATCAGGTCTGAAATCCAATTATTAAGAGTGAATTAACAATTACAACTTTACAGCTCTGTTGACCCTTTACTAATGGCATTTATTACTCATGCTGGGCAAAGTGGGCAACTTCCTCTGAGTCCCAAAGGCCTCAGACTTACTTTGTAGTAATCTGATCCATTGATATTAACTGGAACAGTTAAGGTTGCTCCTTCATTCACATCGTTCACGTCATCTTGAGGTCCTGCTTTGACGAAGGACCGACTTTAATGGAGATTAGATTTGCATCCAGACAAAGCACACACGTAGACAATGAGTTTAAAAGCACTAGCTAAATACGCTTTTGGCAAAACAACCCAAGGCTTTTTAAGAACCTGAAAGTTGCTGTCGTTAATGGGAGCCTTAATGCCTCAACAGTTTATTTATAATATTCTGATTATATACATCCATACTTCCATAATACTACCTTTTTAATGTGAAATGTTGAATGCTGTGCTCTGTACTGCTACTACTACTCCTACCACTACGTTACTACAAGCAACAGTGTTTTTACACTAAGGTATTAGTGCTTACAGTGATGGATCTGAACACCATTGGAGAACATGAGGAGCTTTAAAGATGTGGACCTTCACAACCAAAAGCCCAGTGAGAATGACAACATGTAAGCACATACACACATAGATATCACAACAAAAAGGCCTGGCACTGAAAAGTCCAGTTCCTAGCGTATGTACAGTACAGTTGAGTGCAGCATGTTGTACTGCGAGTCGCCAAGCTAAGTTTAGAGGTCACTGTAGTGCGTGTGCACATGATGGGATGTGTTGGAGTGTGTTGGAGATCATTTCTGACATTGTGCTTTCCAAAAATGTGATTTCTGACGTTCTAACCCACAAACTAAAGTTAAAGAAAAGAATAACTTGGAATGTTTTCCTGTAAATCTAATCCCAATATAATTCACATTCCCCTTGCAGTAAATACTGCGGGGAGGTTTCATTTTCAGTCAGCCATCCTGAACGACACATAGGCAACAAGCTCCAGCTTTCCATCTCCATTTTTACATTCATATATCTTAAAGCAATTATTGGGGGACAAATTTGCAACCCTCCATGGTTCAGGAAAAGCTAACATGATACTACAGCAGCTGTGGCAGCTGTTAAAGTGGCTGCTATGCTGCACTGCTCATAGGGGTTTTTCATTTTTCTAGTCACAGTGCCGAGGATGTAAAAAGGGGGAGCCGAGACCATTGTCATTTGCAGTTTCACTTTGTAAAAAGCATTATAAGGCAATAATGACATACAAACATACCTTCCATTTCAACAAAGTGTGTGCATGTGTGTGTGGGTGCCATGCTCACTTGTTTCAACCTAGTTCAAGAGTGCTAGCATGGACTTTGACAGCAGCTTTCTCTGTCACTATATCCTCACCTGTCACTCTCCAGGGTCCTAAAGGCCTAAAGATTTGATGAGGCT
Organism: Datnioides undecimradiatus; assembly: GCA_008933995.1. NCBI lineage: Eukaryota > Metazoa > Chordata > Actinopteri > Lobotiformes > Datnioididae > Datnioides > Datnioides undecimradiatus. The sequence continues at coordinate 776,168 of WARS01000068.1, forward strand.
TCTAAATGTTTGATAGAGCTAAAGTAAATGCAGCTAGAGACCTACTCTACTTGCTGCATGTACCGCAGAGACAAGTAATATTGCAGTTAGAGTGCACAGGGATTTGTTTTATACAGAAGTCTTGAATCCTAGACCATGGGGGAATGTTACTGAAGAGCTCAGTGTGTTTGTAAAGGTACAACTTGCCATCACTCACTAATGTATTAAAAATTGTTTGTTTTTTTTTAAAGTTCTACAATTGGTGGTCAAGAATACAAATGGTCCCAATATTGCAACAAGTACCATTCATTTCATTATACAACATCAAATAGTTGTTAAATACGTTATACATCAAAGCCTGCGCCACCCCAACAGCTTGTATCCCAACAGGTTTCAAATGATTTGCACATTAAGTGAAGGGTGTTGAAATGAAAGGGAAGCACCATTCCACGTCACTGAATATTTGATGGCAGTGGACCAAAGGGGTCAAAACTATGACTGGTACGACACTTACTGTAGCTCCATGTTATTAAGTAAACCCATTCATATGCATGAAGGAGATCAACAGCAACAATCAAGATCCTGTGTTTTCAGTTGTAAATCAGGTCCACGTGCAAACTGCATTATGTATACATGCATATATAAAAATACTCTCAGGAATTTTGAAGGAATTGTATGAGTCGGAAATGCTCAGCGAATGTTAAATTATGTCATTAGCGTTTACAACTTTACAAAAGTTGCTTTATTGCTTTGTTGTTGTTCTTATGCCGACAAGGTTTATTGTTCTATTATCTCGCTTCCTGCTCTGACTTCAGTTTCTTCTATTGAACACGATTTTTTAGTCATGGCCCGAGGAATCTTTTGAAGATTGCCGTCTTTATCAAACGTATCTGATTGTTTGCTGTGCATTGTTGTATTACTGTGTGGTTGTATGGCTGCTTTTTTTATCCCCCCCTTTGTGGGTTTCATTTGTCCTTTGGGACTCATAACCAATCCCAACATTTGGATTGATGCCTTCATTTCCCAGCATCCGCTCCCGTCTAAAGCAATACTTGCTCTCTTTTAATACTTACCCAAAGCACCCTGCCATCAGCACAAACCTTTGTGCTTGTGCATCAGCGGGATATTATTCAAAACAGGTTGTAGTAATGGCTCCAATCTAGAATAAAGTTGCTTGGCCTCAATTTGGGCGAGGGGGAGTTTTACGAGGCCCTTACTCTGGTCATTGCTTTTGAGGAGGGTTTTTAAAATAGTGGTCAAATGTATACTGAACTGTGACCATTTTATTTGTTATTGGCCATTCAAATACTCCTTTTGGGTACTTTTGAATTCCTTGCCTTTGTGTGTGTATGCATGATAGCAGATGGAAACATTTATGACTTTCTGCATAAAGCTACAAATGTGAATGGCGCTTACGGCTTTGCAGTTCAGATACCATGGATGGTGCCACTGCTTCACAGTGTGTTCAGCTCTTTGTGTGGCTCCATTGGGTTTGCACATAAAACACTGAGTCTGAACTGGCCCATTTACTCTAAAGTACAAAGGACTTTGGATAACTTTTGTCTTCCAAAACCTTTTTGACCACACTGAGCAGCTCAGCCAGCCCTAAAAGGTTATGAAGAAGTATTTAGAATTTCTACCATTACCAGCATATGAATAGCAATGCAGTTATTTTGTCATTGTCTAGCATTAACAGCCATATGCAACAAATGTAGGGTGTTAAGTTGTTGGCTGCAGTTGAGCTGTACTTTGGCACACATGACACTTGCGATGGTATGACAATTTAAAAGTATACAGACCAATGCTTACATTTAATCATTCGTACATCAGACACCCTGGGTTCAGCATGAGGTGTGTGGCTGTACCGCTTCTTTCTAACAGCTGGAACAAATCATGCATTGTTTGTCTCTTCATGTGTCAACTATTACATGGCTTAAACAAACTAACTTGTTCAAGCCAAGAAGTTGTAGCGGGGTTACACCGAGTTCAGCTTTCTGCTGTATGATTTCTAAGACATCACAGCATTACCCTGGTGCTGGTCTGGCTTCCTGTGGAAGTCAGAATTCTTTATAATTACTTTCAAGGCAGCTTGGCTTCATCCTATATCACAGAGTTTCTTATCCTGCATTGGTGCAATGAGCCTCTCAGGTCATCAGAAAAAGAAGTTCTGGTTGTGTCCTGCTCAAAGTTTAAGACGTACTGACTTTCTAAGTTTAAATAATGGTAGAGGAGCACATTCAGGACTGCCAGAATATTTTACTGAATAATAAAGTGATGATATTTTGAGGTTGACATATGTTGTCTTCAGAAGATATCCACACACTATAATATCGTCAGTAATGTGGCTAGTCAGCCAACAGTTCGAGGCAGTCATTGTGCTTTTTGCTTGGCTGGAAGAGTCTTAAAAACACCAAAAAACAACAAGGTCAGTAAACCAAGTTTGTAGGTTTGGTTTCAGAAGTAAGAAAGACAGAATCTGGTGTTCTTCAATACATGTACAGTACATTAATATCAAGTACCACCTTCTGAAACAGGTTAGTTTTCTCCAGGAATGATAGCTTAACACAAGTTAATTAATCATTTATTTCATATTTGGTTGTAGTGTTAAATGGTTGATACGTATTAAGAAGATCAGCAATGCCCTGCCTTATTTCTGATTTACGGATTCTAACATTGTCTTAGATTTTACACTATGTTTGGCTGGGTATATGCAGCCTGGGAGGTTAAAGTCAGGCCAAAACCACCGCTCAGCTGGAATTACACACCACCAGGTAACACTTCAACCATTAAGAGCATGAAAAGCAACATTTTACAAAAATCAATAACTCAACAGATTTCCAATTTTGAATGAGTATTATCTCATTTGTCTCCCTCCTTATTCTCAAGAGTTAGTAATTGTGGTTATTTAAGTCTGATGAATGAATAAGAGGCTCTTTTTGTGAATGACAAGCACAAAGCAGGCATGATCAAACTTTATACCGCAGCACAACTTGAAGCTGTTTTCACAAAACAATATGAGCAATACAGCAGCTTTGGATGACAGATGTCCTGACTTTTATTTCAGCGCTGTGTTTACAGCCGTTTCCAGTGCTGGGACTCACTGCTGTATCAACATCTATTTAACGTCAAAATATTTGCTGGGAGGCTTTAGTGTGTACTGTGGGGGGGGTCACATAGTTATATCTACAAATCAGGTTATAGTGCAGCGTTTTCAGAAAATGTCACCGTAGTGCCTGTTGTTTTTGGTCTTTGCAGACCCAGCTTCCCTGCTAGACGTCCCAGCAGGAGCCTAAGTGCCTAGTTTGCCAACTGGCATGTTTCTGCTCACAGCCTGGACTGCAGCCTAATTATGCATCTTAGGTTCTTTGTTTTTGTCGGAGTCACTGAGTAAATTTTCCTCTCAGTTCCCATTTTCATTTGCTTTCTGCTGAGCGAGACTGACTGGCCAACTGGCGAGAATCCGGGTTCATTGGTCTGATGGGTATATGCATATAGATGATGTTCTCTTTCCACCCACAAAGTGACCTTTCCAACACGTATACAAGAAGATGAGCTGGAGCAAGTTGTGCTTGTGCAGCTTGAGATGTGCATTAAACGCAGACTTATTTTTACAGCACAGAAACATGGAGATGAAAGATCTGTCTGGCACTCTTTTGATGTCGAACCCTCTTCAGAAACTTTTGCTAGTCCAAACTTTTCAAAAAGCGTCTTTCTGTTGTGTCACTTCTGACAAATTCATCTGTGTACTCTGAATATCTGTGACATTATTGCAGGGGCTCTGCTGTGTCATCCAGGCTGCTTGTGTCCTGTAAAGTCAAGGCTTGTTTACTGTGACCTTTTCCCGTGCCCCCGTGTTATCCATCTTCACCCGTTGATGTGTAGCGGTTGTTAGTGTCAGCGAAGGTCACTCCTCTGCAATAAATGAGGCCAATTCAGGCGTCTGTGGCAGGTAGTTTGATCTCCATATTTAAAGAAAGTTTGTTTCTTCATAAACTGGACCATTGATCATGTGTGGCTCTTTAGTTAGCTTGAATTAATTGTTGTTTTTTTCTGTAATTAATTTGACTTAAGGCTCATCTAGAACTGCTGTCAAGCCAAATTCTTAAACAGACAATTTATGAAAATTGTGAATTGACTGATTGACTTTTTGAGATGATGACATAGGTTATTGAGGGACAATGATCAGTAATCATCACAACTGAACTTTCACAACAGTTAATTACCTGTAAGTAATTAAATATGCAACATTTAGACATAAACTGGGAGTGGAAGTTCATTTAGACCCTGGAAACAGCAAAATAATCTAACCACAACACCACTTTGCTTAGATATTAAATTTGTTAAAACATTTTCAGTTTTTAAAAAAAACTCACCTGATTGTTAGTGTTATCATTCTTCCAACTTTTGTTTTCAAGAGCAAGAATGAACTTTCAACATAGAATAGAAATCCTTAAAGTGCCCACATCCATAGTGAGCTGTCTCACAAACCTGTGTCATTTTATATTTACAAGGCATTTGAACACCAACTACATTTTCAATGACATGCAATGCGGATGGAATTGCTTTGTATTAGCTGCATGCCAACATAACTCAAGTTGCAGATATCCTTAGTATTTCTTCTTTTTTTGCAAGAGTATCAGCAAAACAGTTTCTGCCCTTGCCAGCAGCATCATTATTTAACTATCTTATTGGTTACATTTAGGCAGAGATGGCACTTGGTCAAGGTTAGGGAAGGAGAATGTCAACAGTAACCTGAGACACAAAATGGTGATTTTCATTTAACCAAAACTACACACTTAACCAATATGTTCTTGTTGCCCGAACATATCCACAGAGGGAGCACTCAGGAAGCAGACTCTGGTCTCTGGAGTCATAGTTCTGCTCTTTGTCGACCTCCATCTGCCCAATCACTTCCCTACTGCAGTGCATAGATGCAGTGATTTTGCTTGTCAGCGCAACATAGTTGGAGATGGAAGAGCTGTTAAGTAATACATCTGGGTAATTTCTAGACAACCACATCTGTTTTCTGAGAGATTTCTGAGAGATAGGACTCCATTTAGTGAGTAAGATTTTGAAGCTAGCTTGAAGTCTCAGATTTGAGGATCTCAGGCTGAGAACGAACGCTCCCATAACAGACAGGAGTTTCACTGGTAGCTTTATAATTTATTTAAAGTCAACACTGCAACAACTGTGTGCACACAGAATGAGAAGAACCTCACCACTCATGCACACAGACTCATTCACAGTCTAACGCCATTCATCCATTGAACTAATTGTATTTGTAGCAACAACAGAAGTGTGGAAACATGACGACACCAGATGCAATGCAAGAGCACGAACGGAGTGAAACCTACACTGTGTCAGTGGGTGTGTTGCACAAGCTTCCCTACATGCCTGCTGATCGTAGATTTGATTCTCTCATACTACTGCTGCCATCATTTCAAAATGAGAGTGCTCTGTTATTCGTGATATCCTCATCTAAGAACCAGGTTATGTAGATGAAAATTATGGTCACAACACGTTATGGGCTAAATTATTTCAGCGCCATTTGAGAAACAAGGTTGTATTTCCATGTATATTTTAGGGATTAATCATATTTGTTATGAGAACCACTCACGCTCGGGTCAAAAGTTTGTTATTCTTAATATTGTTTGTCTTTCAACATTATTAGGCTTAAACATAGAATATTAGGTCGCACCAACATTGCATGAATGGACAACTGATATAAACACAGATGGTCAAAACAACCATAAAAAGAGCCTGAACTTTTCTTTGAAAAGACTGCCACTCTGCCTTAGCTTAAGCCTCTGTGGATGAGATGGGACCTGTCATATTATGTGCAATAACAAGAAATGATTTTGCTGCTTTTTACTCCAACAGGCCAGGTGGCTAAAAAGCAGTCACAGGTAATTTGAGGTGGAATGAAAATCTGCTTTGGTTTCTGAGTAAAGAGTGACATTGTGGCTTTGGGGCAATGCATCAGATTGTGAGGCAGCACTTCTTCACCATTTGCTGAAGGTAAAGGTCAGGATCTAACAGCAAGGCAATTTATTTTTGCAAATACCAACTCATAATAAGGGCCTTCTTCTTGCCCCTTTGCTTAATACAACTGGGCGAAGAGCCGGTATCCTAATCAAATTTAAAGAGGACCTGGAGTACACTTTGGATCAGTTCAGAGTTACTGTTGTTACGCACTGTATATCCTAAAATATATCACTTGCCAGTTCTGCTGTCTACCTTAAACCTTATCTCTTTCACAGAAAGTGCATAAATCTGGAATAAATGACTAAGCCAAGGGACAGGAAGTTAAAAAGCAGTACCTCTGGGGGCCCTTCCAATTTTGACTCGCTCCTCTGTGTCCCCTTTTAGAGGATGACATTGCAAGAGGCACAATGGAGCAAATTCTCTACAATTACTTCATTAAAATCTGAGCAGGAACATGTCCCGGTCCAGTCAGCTTGAGGATTCGCAGTCTTGTAAAAGTCTATTCTTTCAACATACGCTAACCTTTCGTCTTCTTACTGTGCTGTGGCCAACATGACAGCTCAGATAAGACCAAATAATGAGACAGGAGTAAGAAAGGAGATAAATAAGATGTGACAAGGTAAAATGTTGTGGTGACGGCACCATCTGATCAGATATGAGTGCGCCTCGAATTTATGAAGACTTCCCTCAAACCTTTGCAGCAGTAAAACTGAATATTATGTGGAACTCCAAATAAAGGAGTGAAAGTAAAGGGAGTTTGTGAGCTTTTCATCAATAATAATTTATTAGAAGGGATGAATGGCTTCACCAGCTGCACATCACCAGAAAGACAAAGTAAAATAGTGTCTTGTATGCCTATATCTGTTGGATTGTTATTTGGTCACGTCAATTTTCAAATGTCCATCAGCGGCTTTAGCGAAAGAAAACATTAGATATTTGCCCAAATTCAGAGAGTTATCAGGCAGGAAAAGTCAAAGTCTGTAGCTATGATTGTCACCTGTGGCCACAGTGGTCACAGTCTGGCACAAGTTATATACATGGCCTCCCTTGTACTCCAACTTGTAACTCTAGACTTGAATAAAAGCAAAATTAAGTCTGGCACTGCTGGTGAATCTGTAGTAGGTCAGCTTTTGAAAGGCAATTTCACCCAGATACATAAAGATAAGCAGACCCCCAGGTGGAAGGTTATATTTGACGAAATGAGACTGAATTATGAACAAGACACAATATCCAACCGGAAAGAAGAAAAGTTTCCAGAACTGGCAGAAAGAGTTGAAGAAGTTGAAGACGTTAAGGATGAAGATTTCACAGATATGAGACATGGCTCTCGGAGTAATGGAGGCAAGCTGTGATCATCTATATCAAGAAGAATCCCCTCAGTAAAACGATTTAGCCTGAAAAGGAAAACCATCATCAGCGCAGACAGCTCACTGCATTACATGAAGCAATCACCGCTTAGTACATAGCTTTCAGTCTAAATGGAACAGAGGAGCCTGGAACCTGCTTAGTATTAAACACAAAACAACTAAATGAACTCTTCTCAGCAAAAATAGACAATTGACAGTATACAAACATCAGGAAATTAGGCTTGAGAGAAAACGAGGATACAGTACCCATTGACACATCTTCAAGTGGTACACTAATGCTTATTTAGTCATCCACAAACTAGCTTTTTGTCACAGCCTCGTCATCATGTGCTCAGTGGGAATAAACAGAAGCTTTGCTGCCGACGGCTCTGCCAGCCTATGAAAAGTTCTCCTTCCTCAACATTACCCTGCTTCCTCTTTGATCATGGGCTCTGACAGATCTGTGGCAGACAGCCGCCATCTTTTTATAAACAAATGAGTCATGCAGCTTGGTCTCTCGTCACCAGAGCCTTGCCTCGAGGCTGCATTTTGCAATGAAAACTTCAAGGTGGGGGAAAACAGCAGTGTTTTTCTGTTTCAGGGTGACTAGAGCATATGGCATCACGTGAAAATAATTCACTACAGCATTGTTGCAAAAAAGTGTATTCTGACAGCAGACAAATCTCTTTCTGTACTATTCAGAAAACAAACAATATAAAATGGGAAAAAGAGAAAATCATATATATATTGTTTTTGCAGTGGCATTTCCTCATGTTTAGTTATAGAGGGACTTTACAACCATAAAGGAATTCATAACAATCCATACGGTATGAGTCGCAATCCAGTGTGAAAACACCAATGTCACGCAAGGCTTACCATCACAGATGTGGAGGAAAAAAAATAATATAACAATGAAAATAAATGAAATCAAACGTGGCGTTATAAAAAGCTCCTCCTCTCTGCTTAAGGGGAAACAGTTCATGGCCAGATTAGCTGGTACTAGCATAAAACATGAATATCCTGCTGATGTAACAGCAGTCAAGTTAAATTTTGGGAAAGGTAGGCACCAGGTTTCAACAAGGAAGATGGATGTGTTGAATAAAAAAAAAAGATTTCTGGCTCTGCTGAAACAATTTTGATTGTTTTTTAAAAAAAAAATGTCTATAATTGATTCTCTCCACACTATTTTTTAAGTAAACGCAATGATTTGTCTATCTCTGAAGGTCTACAGAGATTTTTAGCTTCTTTTAGCTATCTGTAACCCTTATTGTAGCAGCAGCAGGCAGCAAAATACATTGCAATTGCCACTGCAACATCGAAAACTTGATTAAAACAGACCGACAGCTTTATAGCAGTCTCTTTTCACTGCTGTCTTTTACATAGAATATTAGCTATGATAGCTGGTATCAGGTAACATTAGCGCCAAACATCTGCCACACCAGCATAACATCAGTTAAATTTTTACACAACCCAATCTGATGTGAGGATAGAAACAGACTTAACATACTTGTGGTTTGGGAGTTTCAAGTAATCTTGTGGAAGCCACTTCTGTATACTAGATAGTCGCGTCAGGGGCTGTGGAGTGGACCGTGGGTCCAGAGGAGTGCTGTTTTCTTCTTAGTTTGCAGATAATATGTAAATCACAGTCTCTCAAACCTCCTTTTCTTCATGCCAGAAAAATGACAGGGAGTTTCAACTGAAAAAACAGACACAAAAAAGTCTCTGACAAAGAGTCATGAAGAAGAAAATCTGAAGACTTTCATAGAAAACTCAAAAGAACACAAAACATGAAATATAAAATAATTCTTATTGTCAATGGATTTTTTTTTAAATTGATAATACCACTTCTCCAGTTCAGGTGTTTCAGTGCTGCTGTTTCCCTTTTTCAGTTTAGTTTTTGCTTTTAATTCCATGTTGTATCTTCACTGCCATAATGAAACATCTCTTTTCTGGCTACATGCCTCTACTGATATATAAGATTAAGGTTCAACAGGTTTTAGGATCTGGTATTTCAAATCCAACAGGGATCCATCAAAAGAGTTCTCCAAAGGATAAACATGCCACTGCCTTTTTCATGTCTTCCTCTTTTTAAGGTATGACTTGAATATTCAGAGTGCATAGCCGAATATACCCACTCTTGCAATGAAACATTTTGTCTTTTGAGGATTGCTGTCAGAAGTCACATGTGAAGATGACAGCATGGCTGGGCTTATTCCCATCTTTCTACTTTCTCTCTTTCTTCCTTTCTTTCTCCCTTTTGCCTTTTTTCTTTCTCCCTTCTATCTCCTCTCCTCTCCTCTCCATTACCCACCCCCATCCTCTCCATGTCCTCCACCATTTCTCTCCCCCTCGCCGCTGACCCTCAAAGACAGAGTGCCCTGTTCTGTCTGTCTGCCATTGTCTACCAGCACAAGAATACCAATGGCCAGCAGCTCAAAGCAATCAATTCCTTCGAGGTAGATCCACCGTGCGCCTGACATCAGCCTCCCTGATTATTGTCTCCAAACGCAAGCCGATCAATAGCAGCCACCACCTCCGCCTCCCCACCACAAAAACCCTGGCATCATACTTAAAGCCCCTGGTTTTTAAAGCGCTCCCAGCCTCATCGACCGCAGTTTGGAACCTGAGTCCCATAGAAACCTGAATTGTTGTCTCAGAATGATTTTGATGCGGTTGTTTTGTGAATAGAGTTGTTAGAAGGGGGATTATGTGTACTGTATTGAAGAAAATAACTTGACAGCCTTAAATGATCTCTGCAGGGCAAAAAAAGATTTGGAATTACTAACTTCCTTGGCAGATGTGTCAAGTTGGCAGCACTACGATGGTGATGCAGCGAGCGCTCAAATGGGGGCATTAAGATTCTGCCAATGCTCTGCAAATCTTCACTGATGTGCTGGGTTACTGAGGGTGATGTTAAACCACTGAGTTGTAAGAATGGTGTTCAATTGAAGCACAATAACATGACATGATGTTACAACTTTTTTTCTGATCTTTTTCTCTCATCCTGCCAAGAGGGTAATATGAGTGACTGATTTTTTTTTTTTTATCTACTTCTGCCAGTAGCTTCAAAAGAGCAACTCAACTATCATGTTTCATAGTTCTTTAAAAACAGCATGATCAACTGTGATGTTTTTTTTTCTTTTGGATATTTTCATTCTAAATAATATCTTGGCCTGAGACAGGTTCTTGACTTTCTGAAATGACAATAGTCTGTTCACACATGAGGTGAACATTAATGTCTACTTCAAGGAACTGGCTGGAGTTGAAGGGAAAATGTTGTCAACGTGTGCTGCATCATACTGTAGTAAACATATTCAATGCCTGAAGCAATAGCAGGGCTATGCTTCTGCACAAGCACTGCCTAGAGTTACCTGTCCTTTGTGGACATTTGTAGATTCACTTCAGGGGTGATTTATCAAAAAAGCCTCCACAGTAAAGTAACTGTGACAAGCCAAACCACAAACCTTGCTCTTGGCTTAAATGCTTGTGCGCTTAAAAAAACAATACAGCTGACCTCTATCATTACAGCTTTATTGATAGAACTTAACTGCGCTGCTGGGCATACATCCAAACTGTCAACAAGCCTACCTGGAAGCAACTGATGAAGCACGATGTTTAGTAAGTGGAGGTCTTGACTTCATGCCGTGGTGAAAACACAAACACGATCGCTGCCTGTAAGTGGGCGCCATGGATGTAGACAGCTACGGTTAATAATGACAAACATTAACAGTGAGGTACCCATGTGAGTGCTTTTAGTGCCTACCAAAATCAGCACAAATGAACTTTATACTCTACTTTATACTCTACTCATTGGCCAAACCATCCACCCTGACGTTGTTCATTAAACACAGGCCACACTGATGCCTCCTTCATTATGTCATACACTTGAGAAGTGATGGAAGTGGTTGTTTGAAGAATGCAAAGGAAAGGCTGAGAGAAAAGTTCAAACCCTGCCTTGATGTCACACCTTCACACACCTGGCCAATCATTGCCGACGACAGTATCAGCAACAATCCAACTCAAGTGTGTAAAAGTGGTTTTAATTGTTCTCATTTCTCTGGGTGTGTACATGTCTGTTCTGCAGTCTGGGTTTTTTTGTTTTTTTTACCATTGACCAAGATTAGACTAATGGGCCCTTTGATGAACATATTGGACACCCTCTTTTCACGGCATGCACGAGTGACATGAAAGAATTTTATTCCATTTGCACAGTTTAGAACAGAAGGGATGAATAGAGTTGCTGCAACACCTGCACAGTATGATGCAACCTAAAACATCCAACCAGCGTGGGGCTTTATTTCAGACAGGGCAGTTATATTGCATTGCACTGCTTTGTACAGGTGTTACATTAGTTATGTCTATTAATGTCTATTCATATGCAGGTTTTCATCGGAGTCTGGCATAGTTTCCAGTAACACTGAAAAACTTAAATGAAACATTTTACTTCATCGTGATGGGCGAAATATGGTTGACCAAATAAACTGATACCCTGATGGCCTGAAATGTAGTTGCATACAGTATATATTACACCACAACTCTGTCAGATTCAGACTATATCAGCCCAATAATAGCCTGACCCCACAGACGTAGGGCATTTGGAACAAAAATGGCCATTGATTGTGACAATTGATTGTTTTTCATGTCACCAGTTTAAATACTGAACTATTAGTCAAACTCCATCAGCCAACTGTTAGAAGCCACAACAGCTGCAGGAAGCAAAAGGTTAATCAAAAGGTTAATGATCTCAAGACCCCTGCTGCAACATAAACTCTGTGTTTTCAGTTCATTTGAATATTGTTACTGATGTGCATGTGGTCGCATTAACGGAGTGGTGCAATGTCAAGTGTGTGGCTGACCTTTTTGCACAGCCCGTGGAAGTGAAAAATCTAGACAAAACCCCTGTTTGTTGTGGGACAAGAAAAGAAAAATGCTTTGGGTTGAACTAACCTCAAGGCAGTGGACTGACCTAAATAATATTCATGCAAATTGTTAGGTCAGTATCAATACCTGTTTTTACTGCAGTGAAGGGGTGCTCTGCTTTTATGTTGACAAGCACTAAATATCTATATCCAAAGGGCTGTAAATACAAAACTGCAAAACACTTCTTTAACAGGATGCACCTGAATTCACAGAGTGTGAATTTATGTATGTGTTTATGTGCGTGGCTGTTCATATGCAAGCTTGTGTTTGCCTGTTTGTTTGTGTGTGCAGAAGCGTGAAGGGAAGCAGTATGGCCTACAAGGCACATTGTGTATCAACTGGTGACATGTGGCTAGGTGAAAGAGCACCCTCCAAATCCCTGTTTTAACAGGAGCATGCAGCTGCCCCGAGGACACACAGAGTACACAAACCCCGCAGACCAGCCGTGTCCAAACATTTTTCACTTTGTAACCATCCAAGCTAAATAACCCTGTGCCGAGCATTGCTGAATAATTGCGTTTGCCCCGCGTGAAGCCTGCCAGGAGAGCAAAACATTTATAATAACTCCAGCAGAGCAACATCACACTTCTGAGCTGCTGCAAACGCTACTCATGTTATACTGTTAAAGCAACGAGATGGACGTGTTGTGCTGTATAGCTCTCTGAAGGAGAGAGGAGTCTGTGTCAGTGCACTTGACTGAATGCAGAACTGTCTGGCCACTCTTGGAGGGTGGATTGGTTTCATCTTTATACATGAAGACTGCCAGAGACCTTTGTTAGCAGTGTCTATTTACATGTGAGAGGGAGGCACAGTGAGGAACACGGCACGTTATAATACGGCTATTGTGCTGTGAGTGATAAAAATGGATCAAAGGACTATGTATATTATGAAATTGGTTGTTCATAGTGACAAATCCACAAAAAATTAGCAGCAGGCCGGACTCTCTTCTCAGCTCAGCTCTGCCTATAGCTCACAAAGACAATCAGCTTATTTGACAGAGTACTGCGCATGTACAGTACATATACAAGGAATCTGACTCAAAGGAATTTGAGGAACGGATCTCTTTTAATTGCACCTATGAATCCAATGTGACGTTATCTCTTCTCACACGTGGGATGTTTCTCCTTGTCATCTCATTAACTTTGGGGGGGGGGTCGCTCAGTTTTTTTTGTAATGTCCATATATTCATGACGGTTTTGACAGTGTTGCATGGTTCATCCAAAGGCTTTTATATTCTTTTATATCCCTCTCCTGAGTTGGTACTTTCCAATTATTAGAACGATCTTCCAGGTTCTTGGTAACTCTTTTGTAGCCTATGCAGCCTAGCCTGTACAGCTGCATGAACATAAAATCATGACTTGATGTAAAAGAATCACAGCTAGATTAAGGTACCAACACGACTGGGTTAGATTTGGGAAAGGTCAGGGTTTGGGTTTAAATTAATTTTGTCAGTTAAGTCACGCAGGTGAGTTGGTCCTACCAGATTGTGTTATTTCTCAATGATGGGCTACATAAGCAATGGCTGTTTGTTTTAGGAAAAACATGCTTACCAACAAAAGGGTTTTTGGTGTAATGAGATATTTTGAAGGGTATATTTTTTGATTTAGAACAGGAACAATGGCATGGCACCATCTGTTGAGCTAACAATTATATACCCATGATACTGTCCTTTTCAGAGGCATACAGAAACTAAACACAGGTGCAAGCAAGTAAAGGTTTGTCTTTGTCTCAAACAAGCTGCAAAGCCAAGTGATTGATGGGATGACAGGATGTGACAAGTACATGGAACGGAGGGTGAAAAATGTGCAGTGTGATACTTAGTTACACAAAGTAGTACCCATAACTGTAAATTACAGTGCATCATTTTACTGCTAATATATAACTCCAATAAACTTGTTTCACTACATCAACTGTAAAAGCAAACTACATTTGGACTGAAGATGTAACTGCACATGCGGCCAGTCCGGTGTCAGGGACACCTTGCTGCCTTTCCATGTTCAGTCTTGATTTAGCCTAAAGTTCAGGCCTGTTGGATGCAAGTGCCTTATAACACAAAGGGATTATGTATATCTTCTCATAATTATTGCATACCTATGAGATATTATGCTTCCACGGAGCCTGTTACATTACTGGCTCCATCTATCATCTAGTTATCGTTTAATCTAATGGCTTTTTGGCTATCAAACAAAGGTCTCAGGTGCATACATGTTCCATAATGGCTGAGCTCGAGCTTGATAAATGTAATACAGGTCTCCACTGAAGCCAGAACAAGACAAGAAAATCTCTTTATTTAAATATTTCCTGCTTTAGTCTTTCAAGTTTGACTTCAGCCACATTAGAAGTGTTACAGAAGTGTTTCTAAGTCTGAAGACTGCCATCACAATTTTTACAGAAAAGTAACTCATTGGTGTAACTGTTGTTATTATGAAATTCATTTAGCTAAAGTAACCTTTCTACGAAATTACTTGCGAAACATTGTGTGTGATATTTGTAATATTTCTATAAGTTTAATCTTGTACTGGAACAAAATATTGTAGGATTTCTCCAACTCTGATCAAATCCCAAACTCTGTGCTACAAAATAACAGCAGACAAAATAGCAAATGATGGTGCTGATATGCCAGCCAGGACTAATTGCTGTAATAGCTCAGTGTGCCAGTATTGTGCGAAAAGCCCAATATGTCTGCCTTTTTGTAGCATATGAGATGTGGAAAGGCAGGGTGCTGTTGTGCATAGTATCACGAATAATTACAGAAGACAGCAGAAGACTTGGAGTTGTTCGGAGATAACAAGATGTCGTCTCTTGTAGTGGCTGACATGTTTTTATGCCATACTGGGGGGAAAGGAGGCCATTAAGCTTGTCATCTGACAAAACAAAGCCCTGTGTGAAATTAGGTTGCAAAGAAATAGCAAAGGTACTGAAATAGGAAACCAGCGATCCTCTGATGGTATTTTCCTCTGAAACTCATATTAGTAGCCCTAAATTAGGTTTAATGCTTTCGGTGTGAGACAGAGAGAACCCCGTTTCTCCCTACGCCAAAGGAGTGGAGCTAGGAGCAGACAGGATATTTACTGCTTTCATTTTGTTTTGAGACAGCAGCTTATTGCTTATTGTGTTCCATTATTACTGCCTCCAACTGGGGCTAATTTATTTAGATTAAACAGCACTGTTGTTTCTTTAATGCCTTTTGGAAAAAAAAAAGGGGGGGGGGGGTGGCGGGATCATATCGTCTGAGGTTGGGCAAGGAACAAAATATTACCAAGAGATTGTTTTATGAAGTAGCAGAGAAATGAAGCATTACCAAGCTGATTCCAAAAGATGAAGAAAAAAAGCTCTGAAAAGACGGTTTGCATGGAGGCGACATCACCAAGCACAGTTCTTCATCCTTACACGGGATTATCCATCAATAATAGTGCAAATGAACAGGTACAACTTCTGTTATTTTGGGTTAAGTATCTACTGCATGAAGACATATGGTTTAGATCATAAACAATGATGCTTAGAATAATACTTACCTACACTATACTATTTCTCGTAAGGTTTGATCAACACAGTCCGGTCTGAAAGCTTGTACCAGCTTACTAACATGCTAGATGTTGACATGCTGATGTTTGCAGGTAATGTTCGTCGTTAAATTAGTATAGCAACATTTGCTAATTACCAAACATGGCTACAGCCATGTCAGCAATCTTTGTGAAGCCGCACACAGGCACAGATGTGCTCTAAACTAAATTCTCATGTCAGCACGCTCACAGTGACAATGTTTACACGCAGGTATTATCTTTATCATGGCGACCTAATTAGTTTAGCTTATTAACATGCAAAAAAGCATGAAGAGCAGCTGAGATGATGACGGATGATAATGACTTTTGCAGGTAACTGATCAAATATCAAAAGTCTTAATCCAATTATAAGTTACTCAGTTTAAAAGCTGCTGAGACATTTCACTCTGAGCCGTAACTTTGAACCTACTGGTGGTCCCATGTGAATGTCTGTTATGGAGATGTTTAAGTTTGGAACCAACACTGCCATTCTTGGAGTAAAAACCCGCTAACAGCATGTCACCTGAGCACTGGATCACAAGTTTCCAACCATCTCACCTTACATACACTGGAATAACCGATTGCTCCCAGCATCCCAAAAGATAACCAGAATGTCTTATGATCCTGCAACGTGTCAGAGATTCAAATCATGGCCCACAATTGGTAAGTGTCTGCCTTTAGGCTAGACCGACCCCTGCTGTCATACGGCCTCATATAACTCCTCTCAAAGCCACTGGATGGGTTTTCATACTTTAAACCTTGATTACATCCCTTCTTACCACTCAGAGCCAGACTTAGTGTGGCCTGCTGCAACCCCTGACCATGAATCCCCAAGTCACTGAGTAAACTAACAGCATTCAGTATGTGACTAGAAATTCAAGCCCACACATACGCGCGCGCACACACACACACACACACACACACACACAAACACACTCTAGCCTGGCTCTCTCACCTCAGTGTATCTCAGATTTTCTCACTCGGTGAGCTCCATGAAGTAAACAGCGTCTGTAAACTGCTCGGCTGTGTCTTCTTGCATTTTGCCATTTTGTACCCGAAACTGCCGAAATTTGTAAAATCTCATAATAATCTCTCATAATGCCTTCACATTTGGTTATGCAGAAAGGTGTCATGTTCTTTCAATTTGTATCTAAACAGACGTCGTCTGAGAGTGTTGTTGTTTCTGAGCATGATAAGTTTGGAAGTTAGAGAATAGGAGAAAAAGATTGAGCAAAGATAATGGACAAGAGTAAGTCTTGGACTGGCTTTTAAACATTGGCAAGAGATTCCCAAAAAATATACAGATGCCATAATATAGGATGCCACTGTAAGTCATATCTTGTGTTGTTGCACTTGCCACCAATGTCCAATGTCTGATAGAGAGTCAGGGGTCATCGATGATTCTGTTCAACACGTACACTTTCTGCTTGGCCAAAAAGAGCCACAGATCGCCGACCAATCACTCTGTCCATCTGAATAATTAATAAATTCACTGATTGTCTGGTTAAAGTCAATTAAAGTGAAATTTAAATACCACGAGCCAGATAATTTGGCTGAACAGTGTCTGGGGTCAGCAGTGATGGAACACAAATGTCAGCTTCAGTAATACAGGACTGAGTGAAGCTGAGTTTAGGATTAACTTTTCCTGTCAAGAGGTGACCAGTCCTCAGCCTTCAGATGTTTTGCATCATCCACTCCACTGTATATTTTAAAGCACTTCACTGCGGGTGAAGTGCATCAAATTTTACACCGTCGGCGTAAATAAAATACCTTGTGTTCTACATTGTCAACCGGTGGATAACAACCAACAAACCAGGACTTTTTCTCAAGCCTTCTCTTATCTGTTCTCCTGTCCTTGAGTCTGTAACAGTCTGTCTCTAAACATTAGAAAAAGCACATGAAAATAATCCCTCAGACCCAGGAGCAGCACACACTGCAGGAGGGGATTATTGATTCCATGTCATGAATAGGTAATGGCAGAAAAGCATCTCACTCCAAAAACAAAACAATTTTTCCTCTCTAGAGGAAGTGTTGTCAGGCTTGGTCATTTCAATAGAGGCAACAGTTGACAGGATATGAACCGGACCTCTGTTGCCTC
Source organism: Datnioides undecimradiatus (assembly GCA_008933995.1). NCBI lineage: Eukaryota > Metazoa > Chordata > Actinopteri > Lobotiformes > Datnioididae > Datnioides > Datnioides undecimradiatus. The sequence goes on from WARS01000068.1 coordinate 794,038, forward strand.
TCAAAGATGGTGTAACTCTATTAATGACATATCTGGCAAAAGGCTTTAATTTGGATGTAGACTCCCTTGTTTCGGCACATTTTCTTCTCATCTGCTGATGGATGATGAGGGTTTCATTTTTCAGGGCAACACAATTTAGGGCATTTTCTAAACTAACTGAATCAGTCTGACAAACGGCTTTCTTTGGGCTTAAAAAATATAAATATGCTATCTCTATTGCACAATACATGCAGGAATTGACTTGATCAGGTATGATCAGTAGCATATTGGCTAATGTCAGCTGAGCACTGGAGATGGAAGTATAATTATTTGCTGTGTTACTGACGCAGTAAGATTGCTGGCTTCATGATTCTCCTCCGCTCGCTGTATCGCACATGTTCAACTTGCTTTTTCAGTCAAGGGAGTTTGGGCACTGGGCAGTTTGTGTAGCCTACATGTTTGTTGTTGTTGTTGTTGTTATTTAAACTAGCTGGTGTAAGCCATTTTAATTTTGGCACGTTAACACACTGAGTGGGATCATATTTTAGCAAGTAAATTTAGTTGATTTATGCTGTGGAATGAGACATGTTTAAATAAGCACTGGTGAAATGTTGTAAAACTTGGATAGCAATGATGAAAAACCAACTTTTACCAACTATACTTGGTAAAACTGACTTGCTTTAGTTTGTCACTAGGCTTCAGTGGATGAGATCGTGGTGATACTACAGTCTATTGACAAGGAAAACAAAGATTATAATGCTTTCAGCAACAAAAATCTTACTTTACAGTCAATTTACAGTAAAATGTTCTAGCATAAGCAGTCTCTGTTTAACTAAAATCTACAAAAAATGCTCAATTTTCACAATTAAAGTTGCGGTCCATCATGTCCATTCACTGGACATATAAACGTGATACAAGATGAAGTCTTCTTTTGCAGTGAGGACAAATTCAATTCTCTGAAGAGACAGTGTGCAAAGGCATGTGTGGCACAGCAAAGTGACTGCATCCGATGCCTTGTGACAACAGCAACACATGGTCGTTTTATCCTAAACAGGTCCTCTTTCTGACTTGAGGGCTTTCCGGGGGCGCGCCTATGGCCCAGTCAGCCCCATGAAAGCCTCGTTCGTCCTCAGCTATCGTTCTGTTTGCACTCTCAACTTGTTGGAGGCCATTTCAGATTCTGCTGCGTGGGTTAAGTGAAAAAAAAAAATTCTTTGAGAGTTCACTTTGTCTTGATGGTTCCAGAGGTTTGCCGTGGTTTCTGCTTGTTTTTCTCCTTCTCTGTCTCTGAGGACTGCCACAGTGTTACATACTGTCGCTAATTAAGGCATAAAAGCAAGCTGGGTCGATGTTTGTAAGAAGAGTAGCGAGATGGGCCATTCTCCATTTTTTATTTTGTTTGTTTCATGCAGCTTTCTGTATTGACATCTCCCAGTTTTCTCTTCCTCCACCTCCAAGTAATGTATAATGTTAGTGGGATTTGTCGGGAAGTGCTCCATGTAAACCTCGGGTCTGTTCTCGAGGGTAAAGTGCCTAACATATCTCTGACAGCTATTATGCCATAATGTGTGGTGTTCACTTCATCCACCTACATTTTTACAATTGGCCTGAGAATTGCACTCTGTGACCTTATAGTTGCAACTTCTATAACCTTTACATCACCCAGGGGTGCAGGATGCATCTGCGCATCATACATTGCACAGCCTCCCAATATTGCCTCAGCCTACTTACAATTCACCACCTCAATAAACTTTATTTGTAACTATATGATTTATTAATGAAATAAAACTGCACTGTGATGTCACTGGATGTGGTTTGTTGTATAGGCACAGAGAACAATATCACTAAATGAAAGAAGAGTAGGAGAAAAAAAGAAGTGAAGCAATATTGTACCAGCTCCAGGCCTCAGGCACTTAATACCGGTGGGTGAATTTGGTTGCCAGGGCAACTGAGCATCCAGCATTGCAGAAGTGCTTAAATACATTTTTTATGAGATTGTATAAAATGGGGAAAAGAAGGTGAACGGCGAGCGGTGGTGTCACAGAGTTCTTGCATAACTGCAGGAGCAACACGAACGAGCGCAGCAGCAGGTGGGCACGGTGTGTTCTACATCTCCCTAGTTCGGACAGTCACTACCGCGGCGCGTTACCGTTGTCAATTATAACAGGATCATTTCATAATCTCGCTAAAATAAATAGCCCAAAGGCAATGTAAGCAGGAGGTAATCGTAGAAAATCCCCCATGTTAATAGCAAGTGGAAAAAAATCTAATTGGCTGTTATGTTGTGTTTGTCTGATATCCTAATTGGTATGCATGCTGGAAGTGTAAAGGGAATGGATCCTGTGTTGACACACAGAATACACTTAAAGCTACACTACAATACAATTATTCCCAGGCAAGTTTTTTATTTATTTATTTTTTCTCCCGCCATGCACTGTCTCAAATAATTCCCCGGCTTCAAAAGCACATCAAATGCCTCAGTGGCTGCAACTTAAATCTCACAGTTGGCTGGCCATCAAATTGTGTGCATCAATGATGATGATAATGTTGGGTAATAATGGTTGTAACGCATGTCAAAGAGGAAATACGGGTGACATTTCAACATCAGAGACAGCAGCTCCAGCAGTTTGCAGCTGGCTGAGAGAACCCGGATGAAAGCCAAAGTTGCAGGCCTCTCTCTACTTCTGGCTGATCACATTTTTCTAATTTCCAATCTCTTTTTCTCTTTTAATGTGTGAAAGAATTTGTGAGATGGCTCCGGTCTGCAGCAAAATGCTTTGGGTCGCCATGCAAGAGTCCTTGACATGATCCCTAAAACTGCCATTGAGAGCTCCGTTCAGCTGCTGGATGATCAGGGGATCTATTTCTAGCAGGCATCCAACTCAGATCACCTCCAGTATCCGAAGCACTCAGCCAATAAGTTGCAACAGGGATCTGAAGATGTTTCCCAGTGGCGAAGATAAAACTACTAATCCTTTTGCTCACAAAATAAACTGAAATTGCTACTCGATGCCGAAGGATAAGTATTATGTACCTAGAGTGAATGATCTACTTCAGGCTGGCTGAAGCCATATGGTGTTCCATGGGGCCCATCCTTCACTTTCACAATTCACCAAGAGGTGCCCAGGGCTGGGATAAGTAGCTAGAAGGCTCCCCTGTGTCTGTGCTCTCTAGATGGATGGTACCCCCTCTGAGTAGCTTGTCCCACTAATTACACCAAACCAGCCTCCACACCCACCCACTGATGTCCTGTGTTTTCAGATCACACCTCTCTGTTGCTGGCCTCTGTCCTCTCCTGTCCTGATTCTTTTCCTCCCGTCCTGATTTCTTCTCCCAGAGGCAATGACCATGACATGGCTACTGCGCTACATAATGAATTTTCCTCTCTTAGCCCTGTTCTTTCCTGCTCCTTCTTTACAACCACTCCCACTGGGCCTCCAACTGGCCATTGTGCTAAATACATTTAGAAGTATTTGGCTAACCCTCGGCAAACCTTCTTTTGAATTCTTTTGAACTGAGACCATAATCGCAGGATTTTATTAATATTAACTTATGAACATTTTTGTTTATTTTAATTTTTACAGCCTTAATGACTTTCTATTTTTAGTCTTTATTTTTAGGGAACATTGTGCCTTTCCTGGAAAATATTAAGTCTAATTTTTTAATTAAAAGACTGAGTTGGTCATGAGTTGCAATACTGCAAGATGCACTCTGTGACTTAAAAGTAGTACCCTTGTGCAGTGATACACCAGGCCCAGTGTGATATTTTCTGACTTTACTGTTCACTCTTAAAAGTTTGAATAGCCCATTATGGAGCACTGTGCACTCAGGACCAAAAAGGATACGCTGTCCTCCAGATTTGCACAAATGAGGCTGCCTTTATTGGTCCAGGTCTTGTGTTTTCAGTCTTGAAATGTGGACTTGTAGTCCCTTTGAGTCAGGATGCAGTCATAGTTTGCATAGTTTTCACCCTGCTTTAGGGGAAACATCCTTTTGATAAAAACAATACAACGTCATGTTTAAATGAGATACGCAGATCTTGCAAATCCAGTTATAAAAAGTCATAAGAATATCAGCAGTTTTCTCTCATAACTTTTTTAGGTTAATATGAAGGACTGAAAGAGGCTTGTGAAGTTCTGGTATATTGAACCAGCTTACTGTAATTGATTTTGGCAGATGCAGTGTGGTGCCTGAGGGGAAACAGAACATCAGACAAATGATATATCAGACCTGGGAGAGATAAGTGCTGGAAAAGTTTTTGAAAAGTTCAGATTCCCTGATTTATTGCTCACTCTTTGGCCTTGCGCTAGTTTCAAAACAACATCTATCTTAAACCATGTTAAGGCATACAGTATGTCAAACCCTGTCATGAAGTCATCACAGTGATAAACATACATTTTCCGGCCATTCCAGAGCAATAGTGATTAATTGAAGTTAAAAATCATGGCTTAGGATTTGCCGCTGGAAAAACAGAGCACTCCTCCTGGCAGAAAATCAATGACATGAAAGTAAAACAGAACCTGGTTCAGAGAGGTGTCAGTTTCAGTAACAAAAGGTGTTTGTTGACCAGCTTCCTTCATAACATAACTTAAACAAAATATTTGACAGTTTGTCAACATATAAAAACTTAATGAACTGATAAAGCTGCATTTGCAGTTTTGCATTGCATTGCATTTGTTGAATGTCCATCAGCTGGCCCTGAACATGTTGGTCAGCGAAGACAAAGCGTACGTTGCGTTGCATGCGTTGCGATGTGTGATGTCACTGGCAAAACTGTCCAACTTGCGACACATCTTACTCTTGACGATGAGAAGTAAAAGGCAAAAACATTAGAATCAGGTGCCAACATGGGCACTGGTTCTCAAGTCAGAGTTTATATTATTTATACTTCCCCACAGTCTATGGAAACCTTACAAAGCTTAGGTCTGTTTTTGTGAAATAGTGTATTATTGGTAGGTCATCCATATCTCCAAGGCCTAGAGTTTTAGCAGTAGGATCACGGATTTGTCAGTCATCTCTCTGTCAGATGAAATGATGTTAACTTTTTTTCATTCCCCCAAAAGGGAGATCTCATGACAACTGCGCGGTGCTTGAGTATTCCCCGGCACTCGTCGCTAAGATACATCTACTGTTCTCTCTCTGGCCACTTGGTGAAAAAAAAAAAAAAAAAAGACTCTTTAATACATCCCCAGATGTCAGAAGTGGTCTTCTTTCATCGAGGAGAGTCTGTCTACCTTGCAGGCGACCGCAATTCAAAGAGCGATGCACTTTTGGAATGATAATCATCTCGCAGTGGATTTTTGTGACACCCTGCAGTCTCGCTGATGGATGAGTTATCGAATCAGAAAGATGACAGATGTTTCCTGAATTAACGCATTCCCCCCCCAAAATTCCCCCTGCTGTCTCAAAGTCCAGCATACGAGCATGATTTGTTGTCAAAGGGGACAGCAGGAGTAACTTTTTTTTCTTTTCAAGTGTCTTTTTAATCAGCTGGCACAAAGGGAACCCCTGCTGTCATCTGACAGGAGGGAGGAAGAGGGGGAATAGCCGAGGTGTCAGATTTGAATCCCTCACTGACATTGATTTAATTGAAATCTCTGTGAGGTGAATCTCAAATGATGAGATTTAAAAAAAAATCCCAGGCTTTGGGTTTGGAGTTTCCTAGAACACCAATGGCACATATAGAGGATTATCAACATGAATAACAATAATGTGACTAAGGCTTAATTATATCTTTTAACACTGCTGGGTCACATAGGGAAAAATGTCACTGTTCGATCATGAGCTATCTCCAATATCTCATAGGCTATCTCATAGCCTATGCTTTATAATCAAGTGGGATCTTATTAATTCACCCTGCCTGAGAAAATCAAAAATGTCCATACGGCATCAAGATTATGAACGAGCTGTGTGCAGGTTATTGGCATCATTTGATTTTATGTCTCTATAGGGTGGATGTAATGCTGTTAAACAACATTTTCTGATGTTTAAGCAGATAAGGCTTACTATGTCAACCTGCCAATGACCAAATGGCCAACAAGCCAATGGCATTCCGGTCATGAAACTGATGGGAATGCCATTGGTTTAGTAGGGCTTTGATCACAAAAGAATTGGACAACTTGGGTGTCTTAACTGATGGTGATGCTAAATTAAAATGTACAAAATGTAGTGGCTGACAATAGATTTAATTTGTTAATGATAACCAGATGTAAAGTGTCACAAACACAAGCTTATCTTGTTTTTTGGCTGCAGTAACAACATATTTGCCAACCTCTGGACGGACAGTCGTGTGAAAGGAAATTCAAGGAAAACTCTCGTAAATGAATGGAGAAAAAAACAAGTGCAGTTGCTTCCACACAGGTGCACAGCATGGTGCTATTAAGCAATTAACATCCAGCCATGCTCTGTGGCATGTATAAAAATGCTGAGCAGGGCACTTGATTCAGATTTTGTAGCAAGATTGCTAGAAAAAAAACTGACTGACTCGGGGTTAATTGTGACTTGAAAATTAGCACGCGCTACCTGCCAAATGGGGCTGATTTTGTCTTGTAGCAGGGGAAATTTGCTCAACCTTCCAGGCAGAGTGGCAGGTAAATAAAAGCAGCATATACAAACAAATAAAGCCTGAGGAGTGATTTGTGACTGTTCAACAGTGCAGGAATCAAACCTGTGTGTTTTACTTTAAGAGGAGACATGAGGTGGTCTTACTTTACGGGGGTTAAGAGGTCTTCAGAGGAAACCTCCCAGGAGGAGACACAGGCCAAAGATGCACAGGTCATGAAACATTCCTTTAATTAGAAGTGCAGAAAACCCAATGATAATGTCCCATGGTTGGTTAGGTTATGAGGAGACATTGGGTATTTTAGGTGTTGGGTATAAAACAAAAAAACAAAAGCTGGAAGGTGGTAAAGACCACGAATCATCCAAATGCCACATGCAGGCATGAAAGATAAAAAGATGGAAAATAAGCCCTGGAGGTGTGTGTGAGTGAGTCAGTGTGTGTGGACAACCTACAATGTGGGGACATAATGCAAGTCGCCGTAATGTATGTCATTAATTTTTTGGGTGACGACTTTGTTTAAGGATAGGCTAAATATAGGTTTAGGTTAAAGTGGAGGTTGGGGTTAGGGTAGTAGTTGTTAGGGTGGGGGTATGTCTCCAGGAAATTAATGTATATTAATGTAATGTCCACTAAAGTAATGAAAACACAAATGTATGTGTGTGTCTGTTTCAAGTTTGCTCTGGGTCCAGGATAATATAGGATCATCCTGATTTGAAAAATAAATTGTGCTGTCCTGAATCAGCTTCTGCACACCAAGCTCTAATGCCTCCACTGCGTTGCACATGCTTGGAATGAGAAATAATAAAGCCAGGAGTTTCATAAGACAAAGCAAAGACGTCTAAAATCTGCATTCACAGAAGCAGATTCTGTGTCTGTCACACAACATCACTGTTGCCCTGGTGTGTCGGTGTGTGCCTTTGGGTGTGTGTGTGGAAAAAAGTGTCTGATTTTGGTCGCAGATGGACAAAATAGTTAAATTCCAACTTCTGAGGCTCGGGTGGCAGAAGTGTAAGTCACAGAGACTTCTCCACTGACTATGACTAGCAGGACTTGTACTACAATGCTCCTCATAAATAATATATATAGTCCATAGATTAGTTAAACCCAGAAGCACGTGTGATGAACAGGACCACAAAGAGAGCACATATTTCACCTGTCCTCATGGTCCTCCATTGGTTTTCTCTCGCTTTAAGAATATATCTTTAAATAGTTGGGGGGGGTTTTCCATGTTTAATTCCATCAATGGACTAGCACCTAAACAGACAAGCTTTTAATGAATGCTTCCTTTAGATCACTCTGGCACTGGCCTTTAGCTGTTCCCTGGGTGAGGACAAAGAACCAGGAGGCGGCATTTAATGTATATGGTCCTCAGCATGAAGCAGCCTGCTAAGCCGAGGGTATCAATATCTGTAAACACTCTTATTTTCTTAAATTAATATTTATTTTCACTGGATTGTTGTACTTTTCTTGTATTGTTGTAATTTAATTGTATTGTTAAGAACAGTATATTGCAATTTTTAAGATAAGGTGCTACATGAATAAGGTTTTGCTTTGGTTTGTCATTATGAAAAGCTCTATATGTTCTCATTGAATGTCAGCAGGCAGGAGGCATGCACGAATACAAGCTCCACCGTACACTGGCAGGACATCATGGGTCAGTTCACTTTTCAGTCAGTTTTAGTCAGACAGAAAACCTGGGTTTCAAATATCTGCTATACCCAACCCCTTCAAAACACTCTTAAGCAGAGAAAGTTGACTAAAAATCCCATAAAAGGAGTTGATAAGTTCCTGGAGCGTCCAATATATCACATTCTGGTGCAGTTTCAACATTTTATTAATCCAGGGAAGGTTTATGCCGAGCCTGAAGTACAGGCTTGAGATTCATACCATCCCAGAGCGCAGGGAAATTACTAAAATTAGTTCAGTTGGTATGAATGGCAACTACACAAAAACAACATGTGGAACATGTGCAGGGACATGAGGAGTAACATTTGTTCCCGCCTTTAATTTACTACACTCGAACTTTTTGAAATGAATAATTATGATTCAGACTTTGGCTGATGGCCAGTCTTGGTGAGTTAACATGTCTCAACCTTTTCAATTACTTGCCCAGCAGGTTATAAGGAGAGAATGTCCAAAGACTTTGATGGTGTAAGCCGATTTTCTCCTTTGCTTCAATCCTAATTGAGTCTCATCGAGTCACTGATTGGATCCTGATAGGACTCTGCCATCATCTGATTGCTTGCCAGCTGTAATTTCTCTTTTTAATCTAATTAAATCAATCGGCAATGTTAGAGCGATTTATTACGACTAAGTCTTTTCAGCAATTCCACCGAGCTCGGGCATTAATTCATCGTAATCTGGACATTAAAGTAAATTAATGTAGTACAATAACATTATGTTTAATTACTAAAAAATTTGTTACATTTAATTATTCCTGCTTTATTGTGCATCTACAAAGACTAATTATTCGGAGGCCTTAAATTAAATCCTAAATTAATTTTTTTTGTTATTTAAGAACAAATAGTTGCTCAAAAAGCGGACCGATTATAATAGATTTCAAAACAGTCTTGAAATGGTATTATCTATTGTTTGTTTAATGAACTTCTGAAGCCAATTGGAAATCAGCATCTGAACACTGTGACTCTCAGCTGCGCTGACGGGTCTCAAAATGGAGGTTAAATTGGCAGACGCACTCGCAGAGGTTTGTGATGCCCCGAAACACAAAAACAATCACTTCATTTGTCACGCTTAAATTCCTGTGGAACGATACTTCAAATTCCCAAGACATACAGTCCGTACATCAGAAACTCATTACACACTGATTACCAGGCAATTAGACAGCAGAGAGCATGTGAGACAGTTCAAGAGATATCTGATACCTCTTGTTATGCTAAATAATATGCTAAAACACTGGGATTTTGGCTCCATAGACTGAGGTATGATTGTTTATTGCTGTCATCATAATGTGCCCCCACACTTCAAAACAGTCTCCGAATGCAGCAGCAGAGTGGGCTGAAGTTAGACTGCAATATTTGCTGAGCTGAGTTACACCACAATAAAAGTTATTTTTATGTTTTTAATTAAAAATAAGTTACCTGCCAGGCTTAGTGGTTTGCACTTCAACTCACAGCAAAAATGTCCCAGGTTCGATTCCTGACCGGGTCCTTTGTGTGTTGAGGTTGCATGTTCTCTCCATGTCCGTGTGGGTTCCCTCTGGGTACCTGGGCCTCCTCCCACCGCCCAAAAACAGGCATGATAGGTGAATTAGGAATTCATAATTGACTGTGGAAGTAAATGCGAGTGGGCCAACAGGATGTGCTAGCATTGAGTGTATTCCTCCAAAATATTAGGTTGCAACTTGTATATCTACTTTACATTTCGCAGTTGACTCGCTGACTTACAGATTGTTCAGACCTACTCTAAAAAAACGAAAGAGCTTCCACTGGTGGGGTTTGTTGTTCAAGGTACCTATGAGATAATGGATTAAAGAAGGCCAAGGCCGGTAAGAATAGAGCTTAAGGAATCCCAAAATCCTGTGAAGCAGTTTGTAAAACCATGTACAAGGATTTTACTCTGAACAGTTGAGCAAGTATATTGGTGAGAACACAGGTTTGTGAGAGCTGATAAACAAATAATGTGGATATCTTTTAACATATTACTCTGTGACTCTGTGACATGATGTGATTTACATATTTTATGCCGTTCTACCTTATTATTGAGTCTGTAATTTCAATTGTTGTGTGCCTATGAATCTGCACTGTACATTGATATTCAGCCAAGTTCTGGTGATTGAACTGATCCTCTTTTTGTTGCCTATAGTTTATTCATCCTAAGAGAATAAAAATGCTGTCTTTCTCAATGTAGCCACAGCCATTAATAGTTGTATTATTATTATTTGTCTAAACCTTCCCTTTTTCTTTTTTTTTTTATCCCACATGGATTTGGATCAGATCACAGTATAATGGCTGCATATGAGACTCTTTTCATTTCTGAAGGAGGTATTCTGCTCAGAAGTGGCAATGAGCCTTTCCCATAAATGTTTAGATTAAAAAAAAAATACTGTTTCAAATAAAATTCTCTTTTCGAGGCAAATACTATAGTAATACCATTGATGCTACAAAGTAAACATCTAGGGATTAGTCCCATTCTTCTTTTTTGTAGGGCACTCCTCAGCACTTTTACTGGACCAACTCAATGCTTTAATTGAAATAAATGAGGGGGCTGCCTGACTTTCATAACTTGTAGAAAGTTTGTACTTTACATTTGCATATGTTGTATCATAGGAATGGCAAAAAAAAAAAGGGATGATGTGATTAAAGAATTTGACGTCAGCTTGTTACCGAGCTATTTACACTAAACAAAGCAGTTTTATCAACCAAATTGTAACGGTTTACACTGTAAACCACAAATATGTAATGCTGGTGGCCTTCAAAATCTGATGAACCCTAGTTTGGACTGAAGGCAGTGGCACTTTCTAAGCGCAGGTCTATATACTATATGTCTGTCTGTGGGCTCTGTTGTAATGAGGCCCGGGGAGGCTTAAAGCTGCATATTCGCTCTCCCTGTGGTCCTCTGCGCTCCCCCCCTTCATCTCGGCCACTAATCCTTCCTTTGCAGATTCCCAAGGTAAGGTAAACTGAGGGAACAGTGCAGTGGTTGCAGTTCAACAGTGCATGTTGGGGAACACGTCTGATATGGGTTATTGTAATTCGTCTCACATGGGGAAAGCTGACTTCAGGATACAGGCATACTGGATGTTGAAAGAGATGGCAATGTAGTTGCTGTGGACAGTTTTGAATATATTTGAGTCCCATTTGGGGATTAGACAAGGAAACTGGAAATACCTAAAGTACATGACTTTGAAGCAGTTGTTGGAAGTTTTCTTTTTGTCAAGAGGCAAGTATTTCTGTTCTCTAGTTGAGTGAGGAAATCTCTTAGATGTGCAGACTGGGAACATGAGGGAAATTCAGTTTTGCATTGTTATTAATGAAATCATGTTTGAATTTATTTAGCAGTTCATCTGTTGGCTTTATCATCTTGCGCCTAAAGATTTTTCCACTGAGTGGCTACAGAGACATATGGAAAATTAAACATTGCCATCTCCACACTTCTGCTTCGACTGTAAAGGTGTAGCACAGATGTAAACAGTGCATAGGGCAGGCTGGGGGCAAAGAAATGCTGTAAACAACAGACAGCAAGAATCTAAAATGCATGTTGAAGGAACCTGCACAACAAATATGGATGAGGTCGAAGACATCATCTTTTATTGCTTTATTTCTTTTATTGCTATATGAATATTAGATGTTTCCACAAGCAAACAGAGATATCAAGTCTTTATTGGAAACACATGAAACCAAAAAATAATTCTTATGACAATCCTTCACTTGCAGTAGAAACCTTTGTTAAAACTTCATATAATATTGATATTGCTTTATCAGATCATACTGACAAGACAGACAAGACCAAAAGCACAAACACAGTAGAAGTATTTAACTTTCTGAAAGGAGGCTTTCTACATTCCTATATGTTATTTTATAATTTAGTGCAGACATTCACGTCCCCCTCTGCATTGAACTGATATTGTCTGTCCCATGAGCCTCAGCTGCCACAGCATGTTCACACATTAATCTGAGATGACGACAATAGTAAACACAACTGCTAAACAGCATGTCAGCATAGTCATTATGAGCATGTTAACATTAATAAAATGAGCTTTAAGCTCAGTGCACTGGGTAATAAAATCATAAAGATAAATATCTCAAATGTTCAATAAATGTTTGATATAATTAAACCGAGAGACTAGGATGTCTTACACCAACTACTGGGGACTGGTGGACACAGCATGTAACAATGGACTTTCCATGATGCCAAGCCACACTTCTAATCCAGTGAATAAACTATATTTATTACATTTACAGTTTTCACTAAATGAGATAGAACATTGGATCAACACAAGAAACAGCGGAGAGTAAGAAAATAAGGAGAGACAAAAGCCATGGCTAACTGCTAAGCTAAGGTACCTAGAAGATCTGAAGATGTACAACATTCAGATGTACAACTGGTACTTAGGAATGTGGCAAAATGAAAAAGATGAAAAAGAGCAGCAAAATGCTAACAATAAAACAGAAATGAGACTTCTGTAGGCTGTGTATATGGGACAGTTCGTAATTGTTGTGTTAAAACTTTGTCTTAATTAAAGCCTCTGAATACTTTCTCTACCACTGCTGTAAAATGTAGTGGCTGGCCTAAGTCATGCTGTGTAGCCAGATACTGCATTCCTGAGACGAAGCCCTCCACCAAAAGCCGCTGGTCCCCCTGTTCTTAAGGTGGATCTCTGCCAAGAACTGATACATCCTGAAACACCCGCAGAAACTACAAACACATTACACAAGAGTTACATGTGGAGCCCAACCCTGGACATCGTGTGGCCAATACAAATTTACTGGGAAATGTTAGTGGCAATTATTGGTTCAGTAGGCTATATGGCCTCATTTCCAATAATAACAGCTTGTTGTTTACTAAGTGTTTGCCCCCATATTTTCACAATGCAGGCCAACTTTGATGATTTATGAATGAATCATCGTGTGTTTTTATGAGTATATTTAACTAATTCAGGCCTTGTCTTTGATGGAAGAGCACTGGGACAGTTACCACATTACATAATGTCTACACAACTCATTCAAACATTTACAGCACATACGGCGCATGTGGACGTTTTTCCACGCGCAACTTCAGAAAACTGTTCCTGCTGTGAAGCAGGAATTTCAGGGACACGCGTTTCTGATCTACTCCTTGACAAATCACTTTGATGATGATTCGCTTGTCTGTTTGCATTCACAGCAACTGTCCTGAATTTTGTACAAGTCAATTTTCCCAGCTTGTATGCATGTGGCACCTTAAAATTGTCTCATTTCCTGCCTCAAACTGTCAGGGGGCAGAATCCAAGATGTCATGGTTAAAATAATTATACCTCCCTAAGTGGCATGATGACTTTGTAGCTGTCGCTCAGACTTATGCTGATTTATATTTAAATGTTCATTTATGATGCATTTCTCTTTTGTGTTTTGCTCCATTTTTGTCATATGGTTACTATAGAAACAAAGAGAGGAGGAATGCATTTTGTTTTTACTTTTTTATTTTTATTAAGTCTGATGGAGGCTATGAGTGTAAAGTAAATCCTTGCGGGATCGCAGTGAGGTTTTGTTTTCTGGGTCTGGCCCTTGTCAACATTGCTGATGTCCACAATCCAAAAAAAAAAAAAAAAAAAAAAAAAAAAATACAACCACAAAGGTCTGATCAAGCCTGTAACATAACAACAGTGGACTGACTTTGAATTGCATTTGCTTTGATATATTAGATATCACAGGTCAGAACAATAAATGCAGTATGTCTTGTATAACTTATCCCACAGGCATAATACTGTACCAGTGATGAAGTAATACCAATGAAAAGGGTAGGTACACTGGATTTATTAGCTCCTCTATCCATTTGTTAATTATAGTACCAAGTCCAAAATTACTGTTTTGTAATTTGCTCAATATTTAACAAGTTTGACGTTAACACATTAACCTGTCCAACCCCTCTGTCCTCTCCACACGTACACAAACACACAATTAATTTTCTGCTGATCCTATATTAATTTACACTAATTCTTTGTGACATTTAAACTTTACAGTCTTGGTCATCCCTGTCATCTAAAAATAAACAACACGCACCTCTAAAACACCATCCAGAGCAATGTTGTGCTTCCGCTTGACTTATTTCAAAGTGCATCAGCAGAAGAGAAGCTTTCAGAGTGACTAAAGTAAAGTGGATTGTCGCACTGGCTGCCAAATGTTTTCTGAGGTAATTATTAAGTTGTTCATGCTGAAAACGATCATAAAACTCGAGTGGAAGAATCTCCATAAAGAGACAGTTGTATATTAGGTGTTACATTTATCATTCTGGCACCGACATCACCACAGTATTTAAAGGAATTATGATAGTTACAGTAAATATACACAACTGTTTCAGACAGTGCTGTCTTGTTTTGCACGTTGAAATGTGCTGCGCTGCTTTACAACACAAAGGCTGCATGCTTCCAGTTAATACCAACAACAGATGGTGTAGGAACTGAATGCACATTGGCTGGTAGGAAAACTTGAGCTTTGTAGTGGTCTTCAGACAAAATATATAAGTGATGAAGGACGGAAGAGAGAATGACGGCACAATGAAGTCTGGCATGTGAAGTTGTTGGGGTAATGTCTGCTTGGCTGAATTTTTCAATCGTCGGACTGACGACTGAAGATAAGGGTAACCAGCGTAACACAATAATTCTCCTCATAGTGGTTTCATTTGTTTACTTCTTGTTTAAATAGTACTTGAAAGGCTAAACAAAATGTCTTTAACCTTTGTGTGACAGCAGTTTCACAGTAAATATACATATTTGTGTTTAATTCAAAGGTATAAGCTGTCTCTGATTTGTTCTCAACATGGTGAAGCTTTATACTGTATGAAGGCCTGTGCCCGACCTGTAGGATACCAGAAACCAATAAAAATATTGGTTTTGTTTAGCACAGCTCTAGTAGCCATACAATACTTGATAACGATTATCGTTGTTAAACTGCATTGCATTGAATTTGCAAATAATTGTATTCCCAGATCTCACTTCCTTTTCAACTGGAACCGCTACCCTACTTTCAGCAGCTCGTATGGTGTCACTGAGTACTACAATGAACAGCACAGAGCCTTCATTTATTTCCCTTGTCACCTACACCCTCTTGAATGGCACTTACTCTGACAATTATTATGCCCTCTGTCAGTAATAGAAGAAGGATGTTATTTATTCATTTGTAAGAGGAAATTCTCATTTTTCTGGAGGTCAGAGGTCATACTCCATCACCGAACAGCGCCCTGGAGCTTATGGAATTTAGTGTCTCGCTCAAGGACACTTGTGTATTGATGAAGGAAACTGGGAGCTGAGAGGGATAATTAGGTAGAATGATCTGTATACATCAGTAAGATTTGCAAGTGAAAGGATAGGCCGTATGTTTCCATGAACAACTGGCACTGCAGGGTTCCAGCAGAGTGACAGTACTCATGGCCCAGTTCTCTCATCCTTCTTACTGACAATGCAACAGTCTTTTATGATATCGACTGTCAGCTCAGTTAAAAAAAAAATAATAAATGCATGACCAAATATGTGATTATTACTGCTTGCACTGCAACAGCTTTTCTACATATGTATGCATTGGAGGTATATCATGAACCTATAAAAATACTCTTGCTGCACTTGCAAAGTTGTTTTTGTACATCACACCTTTGGCGTCATCACTTTTCAACTTCACGTCAAAATCTTGTGGCCAGTTTGTCCCATTACAATCATTCTATTAACAGTTCTATGCAGATGATACTCTACAGCCCAGGTTCATACCACTTGCTTGGGTTGAATCTTCCACCATAATTTGTCCCCTAAAAGATCCTTAATGTAAAGGCAATACAATCAAAGTGGCACAAACCAATTTGGTATAAAAACAAAAGTAAAGAAAAGAAACTTGGGCATGAAAAGCATGAACCCAGATCCACTCTATAACATTTTGTGGATTAAGGTAAAAACCATGTTCTGGCCTTCCTGCATCCACTGAAAACGCACTGAAACAGAATCATCAAAACATCTCCATACATCCAGTTCATTATGCAGACTTAAGTGTAGCCTGTGGTCTACGGTGAATCTCCAGTTTCAAACTGTTTGTCACTCTGACAGGTCAAACTTTTTCTATTAATCGTATCGTGGGCGTTAAGCGATTTATCCTTGCCAGTCAGAGAGAGTCATTAGAAGGGAGCCTCAAAAAACTCATCTCCTGAGATTTTAATCACCCAGCTCTGACCCTCTCATTGAACCATCCCAACAATCTTAATTCTTTCTTCTACAATTCAATCAACAATTAAATCAGCAGATCTAAAATTCTACCAAACAAATACTTCTCTTGCGTGAGCAATTTTGGCACATTTTGGAAAGTTGTGGAACTTTAAGGGTCTGTACCTGTGAAAGCAGCCTTTATTAAAAAAACAGACGGGCATGAAGGAGACTGTCTTGGCCTTCTGGCTTTCTGTGGCACGTCATTAGTCTAGCTAATTAGATAATAATGACTGCTTTCCATTACAGGATACTGTAGTACACATGGTGCTCCGAGCTTCAGTCCACCTTATCCATGCCAAGACAAGTCAACTCAGCTGACAAAGTAGTTCAGAGATCATTTGCTCCCACACATTACTCTCCCTTTATGTCTTGGTGATTGTTCACACAACCAGTCCTTCTTTTTTGTGTATTCTCAGCTGCTGCCAGGATCGAGCTCAATCCAAAATGCTATTCTGACAGACACACAGGCACGCTGCTCATTTGCAGCTCTCGCTGGTGTTTTACTGCATGTATTCACTGCAAGAAGATGTGAGGAATGCCATACTTAAAAAAACAGGGTGTGTCAAATACTTCATACCCCTTGAGACGGTGCTTGAATTTTGCAGAGCATACACATTATAAAGCACATTCACGTCAAGATAAATAAAATGGAGCGTCAGCCATGGTCCCCTGTCAGTGAGCATCAAAGGCACACAATCGGGTGTACTTTCAGCAAAGCCTGATTTATTTTATTTTTTTTGTCACTTGAGACACTGTATCTTATCATTTATAATGATGAATATTCTGAATTTTTTGCAATATTCTGTCCATTTCAACCCACAAGTATGACTAAGCTCTTTTCTTTTACCTTTTTTCTTTTCCCTTTTCTTTTTCTTTTTTTCTTTTAAAGAAAAGGTGGCTAAAATCTGTTATGGTGGGTTTACTACACATAGTATCCAGCCATTCAGTTCATTTTTAACAGTGTGTGCAGCTAGTTTATCCAGTGTTTCGAGATTCTGGTTTAAAAAGTTCCATTCAAACTGCAGCAAATCTTAAAGTCATCAGTGCATTAAGGAATGTAGGTTGAAAAAAACTACACGTGATTATGGATCTCTGGGGAATTTCCTTTTTTCAATGGCTGAACTCTTTGCCTTCTCCCAAAGCAAGCTCTCAGCAAGTCACATCCTTTGAAAAGTCAGGGGGAAAGGATGTCTACATTTGACCTGTATGGGTAGAAATGAACAGGGAAAAGTCTTTCAGAAGTCAGTCACATCGCTCACTATGGTATACCAGCTTTTATCTCAGAATCTGCTTGCCCTAATCACCTGCACTCTCTCTCTTCATCCTTGTGTCTGAAAGCGAATTATGGGACACAAACGCCCCAATTTGGTGAACTGGTCCAGCCGGTATCATCTACTGAAAGACTGCAGGTTTTTTGAGAGCAAGTGGAAACTACATGACTCCACTTCGCTCTAAAATTTGGGAAATTTTCCATCTGATTGTTGGACCCTCTTGTACTTGTGATACTCCAAAGTGGGAGACATTTAGTATATAGTGAATGGAAGTTCTTTTGCTGTGTCGAGTCTCTTCAAGCCTGGCATTTTGCGATGCTTTATGATTTTATTTACCTGCTAGCTGGTGTTCCTATCATCATTTTCAAGATGATGTGATGAAACTTCACTTGCATTTGTGGCCGGTGATTGCCATTCCCTTTTAATCCTTCTCAGTACCGTGGTATTTCCTTTATAAGGTTAGGGTTTAGGTTTGGTGACTGACTGTCAAATGACAGTCTGTATATAGACTCATAAAGCTTTCTGTTTAACTGGGAACTTTCACTTGCTGAGGTCTTAAGAAAAAAACTTTCTTCTCCATAATATGTTCAGAAAAATATTAATGGATTATGGAGGCTGCTTTTCTATGTTTTGTTGGAAATACTACTTTTACAATCTCCATTTTAAATTTGTTTTATTGTCGTGAAACAAAGCATGCATATTTTACAGTGCTTCTAACACAATTATAAAAAAATAAGACACCTCATAACTTGTGAGCTGGTGAACAGGAATAATACAGCGTACTGTATAGTTGCAATATACTCATTAGGATTATAGGTGTGCATTGGACTGCATACATAAACAGCTTTATTAACAATGAAATTGGTTAAAGCTTCTGCAATGTTGTCTTAAAGCCGCAGATTAAAGGCTAAGCTGTGCTATAGTTACACAATTTATGGAGAAAACCTGTCAGTACGTTGTTGACTGACACATACCAGAGGAATGCATTCAAATCCTCTGTGCAGCAGGTTAGTGATGTATTCACAGCACCGCTCTAAGAAGACTGTAGCCACTGTATGAATATGTTAGTGGAGCTGATAGATCTCCTTTCATCCCAGATCAATCAAATGGAACAAGTAGGCGGTTCATTCTGTGGCTCCACACTTAATTCCTAACTGTAGTCATTACGACAACAATGTACTGTATATTTACTACCCAGATGATATAAGTGTGGAATGCATGAAGAATCAAAGCGGTTTGAATACAGCCGATGCTTTTCAACCCAATACTGCCTGGATGAAGGGAGAACTCACATGTACAGTAGCTGTAGGCTTTCAGGTAACCAGCGTGACGGTATCAGAAGGATTGAACTGTGTTTTTAAGATGAAGTATGAGTACTTTGAAGAAAGTACATGTGCTCATGTGAATATTTCATAAGCGTGAAAGGTACCTGGGGAACTGGTGCTGGTGTTGATTCAGCAGATTCGCTCTGGAGCGAGATCCATTGGAATGGGTTATAAATAAGCTCTGGTGTCACTGGCTGTAGCTGTGAGGCGGTGCACTCAGATTGACCCTGTTTAAGGTGTCAGCAACACAGCAAAGAACCTCATCATCTAGTATCACTCTAGATGATGGAGTCTAACCTGCTGTACATATACAGATAATACAGATCAGAGGCCGTCAGTGTTCTACAAATGGAGACACTGTGTCCCCAACCTATTCTTGCTTATTCTGTTGACGTCCTTCTGTTGCTTGTTAATATGCTGCTGTTTTATTGTCGCACACTACTGTGGCACAAAAGCACTAAAATGAAAAAGATGAGTTTTGTTGTGTGTCTGTGTGTCGTGTGGGCATAGTTAGTACAGAGCTGAGGATAAATAAGATGGCGCTGGATCCATTCATCTGTTATTCTGATCAGGCATTAACGCCCTCAAAAATAATATGATATGTCGCTGAACAGAGGTACTTAACAAGCGCGATCGCGTGCGTCTCGTGTGGAGAGAGAGAGAGAACTGAGAGGTTACAGGGCTCGTAATTTTTCACATCAGGTTGCATCATCAGGTTGACTATACTTCATAAAGAAATTAGATGAAGCAGCAGGCAACAAGGACAATGTGGAGGATTATCTCTGTTGTCGTGGCAGCAGAGTCAGGAGGGTGTGAGGGTGCAACTAACAAATATTGTCTTGATAACGGAATCATTGACATTGGTTTGAAATCTGCCTTTACATGCAACTATGACGGTTGTGTAACAGGGAGCAGACAGGGTAGCTCAAGAGGATCATCATGTGACCTTAATGTCTGCAATTGTGAGTTCAAGATCCAACTTGTGCATGAATATCTCATACTTATCTTATACTTCAGTATCTCATACTCAGCTGTTGTCCTGTGTGAATTAGAGACACCCGACTTGCTGATGAACATGCCTTTGTTTTTTTATTAGTCCTCCTTTCCTCCTTTGCACAGCTGCAAGAATTAGGACTTTTTTTTTTTTTTAAATAAATAGTATGTACTGCAGATTTTCCAGTCAGGTGCCATGAAGCCATTGCAGAGGAGGAAGGTGTTGCTACAGAGATGACAAACTAAACGAGCACCAGTCAAACCTCAAACAGTATAGAAAACAAGATGGAAATGTGGCGTTTTGCCTGTTTCATGTATTAATTTGAGGAAAATTGCAGTCTCTTTATCGCACAACACAAATCTGATGTTTTAGTTTTCTGACATTTTTTATCTCTTCGGTTGAGCGGAGGCATCAGTGGTTTAAGTCACATGATTTATTCACTACATCTGTTCCCATTTCACATTGTCGCATTTTGTTTTTAATGATAAACCTATTTTTCCACCCCAGTCAAGTGTAAAAGCCTTTTTGCAATATTTCAAGATATGTAGATCTTAAGATATGTATAATATTTATATTAAATATTATATATTTTTATATATAGCACTAACTTTATATAAAGCACCAACAGTCCATTAATCCAACATTTACATTTTTATGAACTTTTGATTTTTTGTATTTTTGCAATTTCTTGAACTTGTGTTATAGATAGTCTAACCAATGATAAAACATCTGTCAGATTCACCCTCTCTCCCAACAACAAAAACCCCCCACACACAGAATTTTCAATCTCACGAACATTACTGAGAAAAAGTGCATCCACTTCAAATTAGCAATTAACCATGCCTTCATCAATGCAATTGTCATGTTGAATAAATGTAGTCGATATAAGACTGCCCTGAATGTAATGAGTGTGTTCATGTCACATAAATCACTACTGTAAATATTCATTAACAAGACCTAATTGCCATTTTGAAGTCAGTGATAATGGCAACAGTGATATGGGGACAAGAGGGGCCTTCAGTGTGAATCAAAACAATTTAAGGGGTTGATTTCCCTCAATGAGTGCCAGTTCAGCTCATGGAATGAACGTTCCGCTTCAGCAGCCTGGGAGTATAAAAAATGAGTCTTCCTGTCCACTTGAAAGAAAGATTCTCCTTCGCTACACCGCAAATGTAACCTCCCCACCTGGCAAACACGGAAAAAAGGAGCGGGTCTCATCACGCAATCAAACAATCAATCATAACAAGACACAAGAGGGGCAGTGATCATTAGGTACACAAATCAAACATTTCAAAAGCAGTAAATCACAGCAAATCACCCCGGCTGACAGAAAGTCATCCCACCCACCGACGAAATATTTTGGTCAGTGTTTTTCTATTTAAATGCAAATTAAGTAGCAGGTCTCTCACCGGCGCAGAGCCCCTGGCCAAGGCGATTAGTTTAATTAAATATTTTATTTATAAAAGCAATAGAATTGCCCGTGGTACCAAGCAGGTTCATGGTCTGGGGCAAACAGCAGCTAAAGCCCATATGTGGTGAAATACAGCGGCCCAGTCGAATACAGACATACAAGAGCATTTTAGATAAGAGACAGTTATGTTTATGTGAATTTCTTAGGCGTCTGACTTGTCACTATCTATCGCAGCCCCTCTGTTATTACAGATTTTAACATTTGTTACAAGCTTGTTAACCTTTGTCAAATATTCTACAAGGGATTTGCTTCTGTCAACCCAATACTGTGGATGTAACAAACCTGACCCAAGCCGGTCACCTAAAGTTACCAATAATAGCGATAGATAGATAGATAGAAAGAAAACGATAAGTAAGATGACGCTGCTGGTTGGGAAGGAAGAGATTGACCTGGCAAGCAGTAATATACAGTAGAAACACAGAAGAATAAATAAGCACTAGAGAAGAATCTTCACAGTGTGTGATTAATGCTTGCTAAAGTCAACTGTATGCGACTGAAATGCTGTGACTAAGAGAGCTAAAACCGCTAAACGAGGTACAGTCGTCATACCTTTCTGTCATCTCTTCAGTCTAAAAATAAGGTATTCCGTCACTGCAGCTCAGGCGAAAACAATGTGACTGTGTGAATAGAATGCAAGTCCAAAATAGCCTCCATTTAACCAATCAGTGTCAGGAACAAACAACTATATTTGTAATTATGTCATTTGACTCACGTATCTATACCCTGTTTGTTAGAAGCCCTTTAATAAAGTCAGACTGAGCGGTAACTGTTTGCACCACAAACACTTCTGATGTTTTCATATACACCACCACCTCCTGAGCTTAACATGATCAAACTTAAAAAAACAAAAAACAAAACTAGAATCAAATTTAAGGCCAAAATAAGTTAAGAAACTAAACAAATTATGATAACACGTTTCATGTTTTATCTGCGATCTATTAGGCCTGTCACATGCCAAGAAACCAAAAAAAATAATCCACATTTGTCTACACCTGTAGAGAGACAACACTTCCTGGCACAGCGCTACATTTCTCCAGAAAACAATGAATAAAGAAATAGCATAAAATATTTCAACTTTCGACCCCTCCCCTTTCTCCTATCACTGGTCAGCCCTGTGTCACCTGCTATCTCACAGTGCTTTTAGAGCTCAGTCACCCAATTACCCATAGACAATTTAATAGGAGCAAACACCTTGCATTGCCAATGTTTAGATGGTCTTCACACTTATTTTTCTAAAAGCATGTCAAGCTTTGATTTACAGAAGAGGCTATCAAGGAGCTCTTAGCAATGTTGCCAGACTTCTGACAAAGTGGCTACAGGTGATTTCCTTCATTCTCCTACAACCGCTTCAGCATAAAAGCTGTGCAGCAGCTGATGGCACGACTATAGCGGAAATCTTTTCTAAAGCCTCAAGGTAGCACAGCTAATCCTTCCAAGGATTCTCCTTTCTTTAAAAGAAGGTTGGACATCCTTATATACCGTGTGTGAACAACAACATTTAATTTCATGGCTTGAGAGACAACATGAGGAAGTAGGGATGACTGAACCAGCACAAAGTGTCTCTCGTGTTCCCCGTCTGTTTGCTGATGAGATATTAGCATTCATATTTTGTTTCAAGAGGGAGGAGAGCATGGCGATGCCTGCAGAGCATGAAGTTCTCCTGCCTCGCCAGCTTTCCCCCTCTTTTTGAAAACTTTCCTCTCCTGGATCCTCGGGAGATGTAATTACTGTGCAGTCAACTTGTAAGACCCATAGTCCCGGGGAATGCATCTCCCTTATCGACCATTCCTGGTTGTTATTTTTAACAGCTCGCATCAGAAAATGGCTGTTATGCAGTTTTCCTTCGCCAAAACGTATACCTCATCGTCACAATCAAGAGAAAAGGGTATTATTTCACAAGTATGCATGGGTTCAGTCAGTCAGTCAGTGTTGTGGAGGACTTGGTTGATCAGAGGGATCCATTTTGTTAAGGCCTGAGCCGTGACATCTATAGAGTTGCATTATGGCTGAGAATATAATGTGCAACATCACACACAGATGGAAATATTGATCAGCGAACAATCAAATGCTATACATTGCCGTTCATATTATTTCAGCTTTCATTTTCCCAACAATGAGCAGAGAGTTGACGCAATCTCTTTAATGGTGCTGCAGTCAATACGGAACTGACTTCCCTAGTAATTTGGGCCTCTCCATGGCTCATTGGCTTCATATTGAGTTTTATAATTCTGTGAGCCATATGGCTACAGTGGATACTGATTATTCTGCCCTCTGCAGAGTAACTATAAGAAAAGCGTTGCTGTTGTTCCTTACGAGTATGTTTCACTTTGTTCTTCCACCTTCTGTATTCAGAAATCAATCTATAAACCCTGAGGGCAATAATACATATATAGCCTGCATGCATTTTCTGTGGGTTGTCAGTCATTGTGTTTCATCTGCATTTAAATCGAGCCAATTCCAGGCACAACATTCCAGGCATGCAGCTATGGTAGCCAGTGGTAATAACATGACAGAAAACACATTGCTTGTCTATAATAGGAACAATTCTCCAAACTATCACTGAGGTCTTCTCTGTGCTAAGCCTCTGTGCGCACTCTAACATCATACAACAAACATTCACTCTATCACATTGTGAATGTTTTCTCTCCCTTTGGATGCTACAGAATACTTTAGGAATTATTCAGGCTGTTGCGTTATGCTGATAAGAATGTGAGTTGTGCCACTTAAAAGCACCAGCGCATGTTTTATTAATGGTGTGTGCAAAATACGGCCGTCCAAAGCTGTGCCGAGCAAAAACAGACAGTCATTTAGTGTCAATTTATGCGACAAGGAGATATAAAGAACACTCCTTTGTGATGAAGAGTGAATTTTTTAGTGCGGTGCAATTGAAATCTAGCACTCAGAAAAGTAGGTTCCAGACAAAATGAACTCTTTTTTTAATCCGAGACATCATCAGAATACAACAAGGTTCATTTCAGTTTGGAATAAGAGCATGTGGAGGTAGAAGAGCAGCTTTTGAAGACGTGGGCCACAGACACACTCTGCACTGCGCTTAGAAGGAGGCTTTCAGTATGTTCCTTGATCTCACAGCTTACATAATATAATTAAGCAGTTTAAGCTGGCTTTATTGACGCAAGCACTGAACGCAGCAGTGTCATGGGGGGGAAAATCCCATCAGAGCCCCCCCCCAGTGGCCCTTCACCCACCACACTCCCCCGTTTCCCTCCTCAGCATATGTGGATTGATAACAAGGAAAAAAAGTCTTTCTTCTTGCATCGCCGTGCCAGGGATTGCCAGGAGGAATCGGTTTATTCCACAGCTCTCCCCTCTCGTTGGCCTGCCAGCCTCACATTCTACCGGCTGCTACAGAGAAACTGCGAGGAGGTCGCCTCTCAGATAGCGTTCACAGGGAAAACGGGACAGCAGTTAAAGCGTAGTGAATACACAGACTGCGGGATCCATTCCATTTGATTATTGCGCCATTTGAATTATTTAACACAAATGCAGAATTGCTGGTGGTAGTGGGTGGAGGCGGAGTATCAGGGATAAGTGAAGGGAGATGAGGAAAAAATATAACTGTGCAAATCAAACCCTGAGTGCTGAATTTTAAAGATGAAATGCATTATTCATGACTAATCACTTCTGGCAGTGATTGCGTGAACACAAATTGCAAGTGGTGGGGAATTGACAAATGCGCAACAAACACACCACATTTAAAATGTAAATACTTCTATTAAGCAGGCAACATACACGAGATAAAGTTGAAATAATCAGAGGTGCTGTAGCTTGACTTTTGATTTACAGACACCCAGTAGGAGGCTGTCACGTCCCCACAACAATACAAGCTTCTTATCTCTGCAGTGAAGAATGAAAAAGACTAACAAACTTCTTCATATGCAGAAGACTATCAGTGTTTTCTGCTTATGCATTAAAATTTCTGGTCCAATAAACAAAGTTTTTCCAGGAAAAACGGTATTATCCCTATGCATGGGTGGTGTTGTAAACCTGTCTTACTATAATATTAATTAGTTTTGGTAAATGTGTTTTGGAGGGAACATAACTGCTGACAGGTTTATGTTCACCGGTGATGCTTTTTCCTATCTGAGTCTGTGAAGTCAGTTGTCGGGTTGGGCAAAGAGGTGGCGCAGAACTTCGGATTTATTTAAGATGAGGCTAAAAAAAACTTGAAGCTGACTGCATCGGTATACATCCGTGACCTCAACCTTTAAGTGTTTTAAGTTGCCTAAACATAACCATAAAATGTTCATTATGCCTTATTTAAGGCTGCACCGGTGTATATTCTTATATTAGCAATAGATCAAATGTGTCACTGTGTAACATGAAAAGTGAACCCACAGATAATTAGCACCTGACTCTGCAGTTCACCTCAACTCTACGGGGTGTTTTATGAACTTTTCAGCTCATTATTTAATTGTATTAAAGGCTGCCAACTTTACTGCTTTTGTTCATTCCAGCCAAGCTCTTCATCCATATTGCCAGCCTCAGCACACAGCAGTTTTCATTGAAAAAGCCCTCAGAAACTGACTTTGCGTTAGCTGCCCAGCAACAACAGCAGACAGACAAGTTAGCCACTAGCAAGCGAAGCTAATGAAGCACACAACAGCTAAAAATCCACATGCTGTTGTCAGGAATTGGTGGAGAGTAACACGTAGTAAGAATGAGAAAATTTGACTTAGATTTGTCGGATGACCACAAACACAGCTCCAACTAAATGCTAATGTTGTTCCATACCTGCTAAATGCAGAAAACTGGTAATCGTCTGCTAATGTGCCCCACATTAACCCCAAAAAAATCAATGCAGCTTTAACAGCAGTGCATGTCGTTGTTAACCAATGAAATTAAGGGTTTACAGATATGTTCAATTAAATATTTTACCTCATTACGTTGATGAAATGTAATGGCAGCATTTATCATTACAAATTTCATACTACAAGTTGACTTCTGACATTTGAATAAGACAATATGAATAAGATACGTTTAATAACAAAACATCATTAAAGTCCAGTCTAGATTTCCTGGTGGTCTGCAATTCCATGACTCAATCCAGTATCACACACACTGCGTGACTACTCTCCAAACGCCCTCGCAACACTGGTACATTTAAAAGACTTGCTTAAAGATTAGACCTCAGCTTGTAGCACCCAGGGTACTGAAATGAAATCCCTATCTGGAGCTAGAATGTCATACTTTGAATGTCTAATGTCAGTAATCAGAATAATGTGTGGCGGGATCGGAAGGGTGGATGAACCCTGAAGGGGGTAGGCGAACCTATTTTGAGAGGGAATTAGCTGCGAAGATGCAGAGCTTGCAAATGTGTGAACACCCACGTCACATGTCAGAGAAAATGAAATGTGCTTTCTCGCAACTGAGTGACTGAAGAGAGAGACGCCTGTCAAATGAGGACGGACATACCCACTGTATGTTTATGATTTGACAAGGCTCTAATTGTGATTACTATATAGGTTTCAATAGGGGTGACTTCTGTGAAAATGCTGTTTTTGTTGCAGGGTAAACAGCAGAGCTCAGGAGCCGCAATCAGAAAAATTCAAGGATTTTCAAATCTCCTTCTCCTGTGCAAAGATTGACAGATTACCCAGTGTGTTTGCCGTGTAATACTCTCACTAAAAACCCATTTTACATTCATAAAAAGGTGCTTATCTTCAAATGTCATCTAAACACAGAGGAGTCAGAATCATTTAGCCAATTCATCAGAGAGAAAATTACACAGTTGTAATGCAACAATATGTGACCGGACTGTCAAGGACATAGAGGCAAGCTGCGATACTTGCTTGATAAATTATAAGACTCGGGTCTTAATCCAATCTTATCGTGTGCTGTAGGTACGCTTGTTCAAACATGCAACTTTCACATATGCCTGTTGTGCACAGGGGAAAGGCATTTACATAAGGATATTAAATTGCATTAATCATTCAGGTAGCAGAAATGTTTGCTTTGATTTATGGTGAGTGGCTTTTAAGTTAAAGATGGTGGAGATTGTTCCATCAGCAAACAATTCAATCACTCAGTGGCGTTTTCTTACAGAGGGCACAGGGGATAAGGATAAGGAGCAGAACGGGGGGAGTGTACATGGAGTAAAGGGGGCTGAATAATTAACCAAGCCTCGGGGGAGGGCTTTGCATACTCTTCAAAATGGTGGTGGGGGCCGTCGGCGCGAGAGAAACGACCGTCTCATTGCTCATTCATGAAAATGGCCTGCTTCCTCCCCAGTCATATGGCTCCGCTCTAAAAATACTCCAGAGGTCATTTGCCTGGCTTATCACGATCAATATTTCCTTGCTGCCTCCCCCCGTACCCAGCTGCTCCCGGGTGGGATGCTGCTGCGCTCGCTCAGAAAAGCTGTGCGGCACCGACGGGATCCAGAAACTGTATGAGGAGAGTGTACAAGGTTCAGATCTGAGCGGGGGGGCTGTGACAGGAAACAGATTGCTGATTTGACATAACAGAGGTCAAAGAGTTGCCCACGTTACAGCTGGGGTTAGACCAATATATTGGTTTGTTAGAGTGTGACAGGCAACTGTTGAATAGCGATTAGCAGAGTATCGGCCAGTCAATGCTGTCCACACTGATATGACAGAAGTGAGGATTTGATTTCACTTGACAGTGTCAGGGGAGTCGTGCTGTCAAGTCTTGCCTTCACCTACTTACATTTATTTAGGAGGAAGAGTTAGTGTCTCGCTGTATGATGATCTAAGTGTTGAATCAGATTATAGCCTACACTACAGACATTAAGTGGAAGGATATTATATGGATGTAAAAAATCTGAATTTAAAGAATATTAAAGTACTTTGTAAAAGAGATACACTTTCTCTTAGAACAACACAGTAGCAAATGCATTACTGTGAAATTAATGCTAAATCCACAGGAAAGTGCAGTTTATGAAAGGTTTTTAGAGTGGGTGTGCTCCTGTCCTGTGGGACTTCATTTGTGTGCAGGTGGCAGTGCCGGTAATTGGCATGTTTGCAATAGAAACCATACAGAGATAATTGTCCGGGCTTATGTTTCTCAACGTGATGCTGCATGTCGTGCACCGCTCCGTGCTTACATGCATTTGCGATGCACTGAGCGTCAGAAGAGAGTAATTGTCGGAGTTCAGGGTCACTCAGGGAGCAGCGGGGAGGCTGGTGCGGCTAGCAGGAAGTCTAATGCATTCAGTGGTTTACACATACTGCCCAGATGGCTTGGCAAAAAAAAAAAAAAAAAAAAAATTCACTGATTGCCTTGGCCAAATGAGGGAAATGTTCCTGATGTGGTTCAGGTACATCAACCTCCTGGGTTCATCCCCATTCTATTGAAGAAACAGCACCCTGATGAGGGAATCGGTGTCATGCCTTACCATCATCATGCACTGTAGGTGTTTCAGAGGTTAGCCCTGTGGCCTCACAGCGGTCAGATGCAGTCCTTTTCTGTGTGTGGTTTGCTTGCTCCTCCATTTCCCACAATCCATACATTGTGCGCTTATAAAAACCCTCACTACATGAAGCCATTTGAGTCTAATTTTCCTTTCCGTCAACAAACCTACAGAGGCAATTGACTGTTCTGTCATGTATACCACCATCCAGTGGCACCCAGTTGACTCTGTAATGAGCAGTCCAACTGAGATAAGTCATGGTCCAGTGTAATGCACTCCCTCTATCTTGCATGTGCTGTATATATTAACTTTGGATGAAAAGAATTACATAAGTGTATTAAAACAGCAACAGAGACTGAAAGTCCTATTCCCTGTTGTGGGCGAAGCTCCAAAAATATGAAACCCATAATAGAACTCGGTAAGCATCTTTCGTTCGACCTTTTCTGCCTGATAAAAAGCCCGATCCGAGGTGAGAGATGATGCCATCAGAGGTCTTTTTCCAGATTTGCTTCCCTCAGAGCCGGCAGAAACATGGTACAGCTGTGTAGTGTGGCATTAATGAGCTTCATGTGGCAAAATTGGTGTTTTCTTCTGGGTGTAAAGAAGCTGGTCTTTATCCAAACGCTCCCCAAAAAAGTCATTATCAGATTCTTTGTTGTGTATGTGCTGTTTGTCTGTTGCATTGTGTCTGCACCTGCCCTTATAGGTGAAGGTTTTTGTTTTGACAGAAAAAGAAAAAGAGAAAAAAGTGGCCACATCCATGGACTTAATTAAATATTAATACTAATATATGGTATTTAGTCTGGTTTTTAAGCTTCCATGAAATTATCTTTGTCAGCGTGTACAACACACAACTGTAACTATTCCTCCTTTCAAGCACATAAGTTTTTTAGCTGCTTTCTCTGCTGTTAAAAAATAGTCTACACTGTCAGCGTGTGATGTTTGGACGTGACCGTCTTGGGACTGCTGGAAAAGGTACAACATGACACAAAGTAAACAACAATATTACTTTTTTTAGTTTTCCACCCTGTCTGGACAAATAGAGTGAACCACATGGCATATTTGGTTTATGTTTTAGAGCTGGATTTTTTTTGTCCACGTTGATTTTATTTTAATTATTACTAATAGCGATGTGGTTTTGAATTAGGTTTTCTTCCATCTGGGACAGAATCTGTCCCAGTTTCACTTTGCCTCTCCATCATTTACTGCACTTCCTTGTGTGATCTGGGTTAAAAGATACATTTTCTTTTCATCCAACGACTGAATCTGGAGTATATTTCACCCATGTTTTGTGCACAAGTGTAACTTTCTTTATAGAGGTATCATTTTGATTATGTGGTGGAAAAACATTATAGGCATTATAGTTTTGTTCCTCTCCTTGAATGACCAAAAAAAGCTGAAACAGAAAAAGAAAAAACTCATTCATTTTTCATATCCATGTGTTGATGTGAGCAGTTGCCTTATACTTGGATTTTTCTGAGAGCCAACAAAGTGGCCCATTGGGTCCTCCTCTATACCATTGTGAGTACAAGTGATCCCATTTAGGCTGTTTCCCTGGAGAGGCCACACAAACTCTAATGCTCGACTGAGCATCTGCTGTAAGTGAAATGTTTGCCCTGTGACAGACAATCCTCTGCAGAGCCTCAACTCCATAGCAGCACCTTATGCTGGGAGCTTTGCTGCCAAGTCCCTACAAAACCCACTGCTCTTACTCATTTACTCTTGGAACGTTTTGACAAGTCGAAATTACTCTTTACTATATTGCTCTTGATTTCAGTTCATGTACCACTGTATAATTCAAATGATTTCTCGTGCATAGACACGTACAGAGGGACAAGTGTTATGTGTGTGAGTCCCACCCCAAAGTACATATTTCATCTGGTCCAAGCCATGGTTTTGGTTGTGAGGTGCTACACACCTTTAGCATGACATGATGGACGCGCCTGGCGTTCCATGAGGATAATAACTGTCAGTCAGCGCAACTACCCATAGTGGTGATCATAAAAAAGAGGAAAGGTTGTGAGAGGTCCCAACGTGAGATAAATATTTGATGTAGATTTTAATAAAAGGCTTAACAAGCTGAATTATTGAGGGGACAAGTCTCGAGTGAACTGCACCCAGAGCTAAACGGGTGTACGTTTAATTATTCAGCCGGACACATTTAGCTCCAAAAAGACCTCATCAAGCTAACAAGTTGGACGACCTCTTGACTCCTTCCCAAAACCCATCACTGAAAAAGTGAAAAATGTCTGTTTCCTGTCAGATATTGATTCAGGATAAAACGGTGATGGATTGATCCGTGAGCTATGTTTTTGGGTTTGGTTTTTTTTTCATTTTTGCTGGAAAGGAACGCAGGGTCAAAGGGTTCAATCTGTCATGTCATTTTCCATAAACATCACTGTCTACAAAGAGGATAACTGTAACAGCATGGGAGCAAGAACCCTGGAAATGAATTTTAAGGCAGCTACTTGGCTTTGAAGGAAACATTGATCCTTGATCTTTGACCTTCCATCCACCTTTATTGACTCCTGTCAGGGACAAGTCTAATTACAACAACAGGCAAAAAGCCTCTGCAGATAATGTCTTAAGAAGCAAGAGGAGAAATGAAGGCATGGTGTACATCAATTACCGCCTGAAAACCCCTAAGCAATGTGAGGGATCATAAAAATGAAAATGCCAAATTCCTGCAGTGGGAACTGGTGCCGAATTGCCACGTGACCCCACAGAAGTCTGGCTCTGTGTGTCAGCATGCATATAATACTGACCCCACACCCCACAGCTAAGCTAACCCAAGCAGGAGTGGTGGCACAATGGGAGGAGGCCGTGGCAGGTGTGGTTAAAGATTCCCGTAACTATGAAGAGAGGAATCCAGGAATTTAGAGATGTATTTGATAACAAGACACCAGAGACCTTGCAGAAGACAGAACACTAGAAATGGCAACTAAAGTCTTGCCTGCTAATCAAAGATTAAAATACAAATTAACTGCTTGATTTGCTGATTAAATGCAATAGTGAAGTCATTTCATATATAAAATGCATAACAAATGTTAGCGTACAGTTTGAAATACAGGGTTTTAATTCAAATGGCTAGATTTTAAAATAAATAGTAATAAGTATTTACTTTAAAAATGGAAAAAGTAAAAATACTTCTTCTGTATATGGGTTAAAAATTACACATTGGCATATTGCACTAACATTTAAAGAGAATACTGGCACACTGTAGTCACATTTAGACAGAATATAACTGTAGAAACGGTCATCATATCTTTAATCTAGATTTGAAATGTTAACAGTGACATTTCCCGTGCCATCATAGTGTATAGGACGTTTTATTGTGTGGTGTATGGCCACTTAATAGCTTATAACGATGTGGGTCCAGTGAGTTCTAGAGGAACTGTGCAAGGCAACGGACCTTCCAATTATTGTATTAATATCTCCTATTGCACACTAAATGTTACCAGACCACAAATAACGTAATGTCATGATGCTTTGCAGATTTCTTACTTTTTACAGCTTGAGACCGGTGGGTATTGGCATTTGTAGCTGAAATGGTGGCAGTGGCCCACTTGAAGTACCATCTTCCATCTCGGAGTAGCTGAAAATATGTCTGACAGAGGGTCTTGAAACTCAAATTGGTGTGGAGATTTTCCTCCAAATACTCAGGGCAATGGCCTAAAAGTGAAAAAACCGTCGTAATAAAAGCCTTAACAAGAAAGCCAGAGGGCTCAGCAGCTCTCAAGGTAATGGTGGAGTCACTGGTAATGATCAACAGCCCCATCAACTCCCCACAGACATATGAGTCATTCTGCATTGTGTTTACTCCAGTATACTGTAGCTGCTCAGTGCCTATTCGTATTAACTTGGGAATCTTAAAGTTGGACTAATCAATACTTTGTATCGACAACGACTCAAACGATTGTGTGTAATTTGAAAAGCGTTTCTCATAGTGATGAACCCACAGAGAATTATTACCCTCTAAGCTCCACAGAGCAGTTTAGCATCTTTTAGGTCATTGTGTGTTTTTTTTGTTTGTTTGTTTGTTTGTTTTTTTGTCTGTGACTCAAGCTCACCACTCCAGTCAACCACCATTACAGCAGTAGCAGGCAGCTGCTGTCAGTAAAAAAAGACCTGATATCATTAACCCACTGTAAGCTACCAGCACAGCACATGCTACTGGAGAAGAGAGGGCAGCATTTAGCAGACTTTCATT
Source organism: Datnioides undecimradiatus (assembly GCA_008933995.1). Classification (NCBI taxonomy): domain Eukaryota; kingdom Metazoa; phylum Chordata; class Actinopteri; order Lobotiformes; family Datnioididae; genus Datnioides; species Datnioides undecimradiatus. The sequence continues at coordinate 827,141 of WARS01000068.1, forward strand.
CGTTATTTCATCAACCTCAATACTAGTGCCGTCTTCTAGTTAGATGTGTAAATAATAGTAGTATAGTAAATAGTAAATAATAAAAGAATCAACTTTTTTTAGTTTGCTGTGGAGCTCGGCCCCTCAAGGAATCTCATCCTTGTAGCAATGCGACTGATGGCAGGTTAACTATGCTCAATAGGAGATGATATATCAATTTAATGTTGGAAAGCTCTTTAGAGGTCAGACAATCAGTTACTGCATATTTAAAGGATCTCATGACATACACTGTAACTCTTTTGGATGTGAATGTGCATAAATGTACTGCATGGTATAAAAGTGTGACTTTCATTCATCTTTTCAGGTTAGCATGTAATTCCCATTTTTAGTGAGAGAATCCCAAGTGCCCGTCTTCCAAAGTGATTAGAATTCAGAAGCACACTTTCCATTATAAGGCCCTCTAGATGATGTCAACATAATCAATAACGCCATTACCTTTCAATTAGCCGCAATCATGCTGAGTTTAGTAGATTAACGCTGCAATAATATCCCTCAATAAAATCAAGGAAACCCTTTTGAAAGTCAAGGGATGTACCTGCCTCCTGCAATCTAGACTTCAATCTGCTCTTTACCATCCCTTTGACATCCTTAACGATATATCTCAGTGCATCAGCGCCCAAGTATCTCCTCCTGTAACATCTCATATACCTTTGCATATTTCCTCTTCATCAGCCACAGTGATGAATCTGTGAGCTATCTTGCCCTGGTCAAACATCACTTTATACCAGAGAGGGGCCTGTGTTTGGAAATCTTCCAGGTATTTCAGAAGAGCATGCTTGATTGTGGCATTAAATATCCTGCAGACCAGCCTACCATAAAGGCAGAGGATTTATATCACCTTAAAACTCCTTTACTGGGACACATCATGCTTTATTACTTTTACTGCTTTTAATGTACATCGGACCCTTCGCTGCCATCAAAAAGAAAACTTTACAAAAGTTTTCAGAAGGCACTTTTTAGGAGTGTTCATCAGAGGGAGAACACAATCCACTTTGATCACAACATCTGTGCTGTAGTACTTCTGTTTTTTGTCATGTCATGGGAGTAGCCAAATACTTTCTGTGAGAGCTTATAACCAGGACGGGGTGTTCTCCTTGTTTATCCACCATGGTTTCCCGCTGGCGTGAAAGGGCTGCCGGTTAATTTTTAATTTCATCCTTTGAAACACATCAGTAAAGTGGGTTTCCTAATTAACCCCATTGCCTATGCAGATTGAGGCAAGAGACGGCCTGAAACAACATACGCCTCCAAAGTGTTGTCTGTTTTACTAAGACCTAGTTCCTGCACCTAAAACCTCGCCATCGCCACTCACCGGCAGCAGCATAAACATCCTCCAGTAAAAAGTTATTCAAACATTGACTCTACTTTGTTCCATTGGTCATAAACAGAAAAACACCCACACAACATAAAATGGTAAAGTTTACTCCAGTGAATGATCTCTTTCTTTTATCTTTGTGGGAAAGATTACTCCCTACTTCAGTCCCCCTGCTGTGAATCGGCCTTTTTCATCTCCCTCCATCCTCTTTCACTTCTGACAGCAGAAATAACAGGCCTGAAGATGGCCGCATATCTGCTGTGTGAATGGAAAACAAAACCCGCATCGGCCCATAGACCTTGTGTAGAAGACACCGCCGTCCATTATCTTGTTATCTCCTTTTTGGGAATTGAATTGGGTGAGAGGAGTTATACAGTAATCATGCTGCCAGATTCTATTAATTCTGTGTTGCAGTGAGCATGATGCAAACAGCCTGTTGCCGTAGCTGCCACAGCACTTAAACCTGTCCCAAAAATACTGACCACGATGTGTTGAAATGTGACAATTTTATCCTTGGTGTCAGCCTGCTGAAGATGAAAAGAATATTTTATCAAAAGGCCACTTTGAATCAGAGATTTTAGGCAAAATACAGAAGAGGAGAAGGTATGTCACCTTGATAAAGCTGTTTTTTAATCAATACATTATGGAGCGGGAAACATTACAAGGTTAATCAGCATCTTGGCTACCCTCTCATATTTGGCATAACCATTTAAAGACCTGTTTGTTTTCCTCAAGAGGTCGAAGAGATTTTACCTGACTGGGAAAAGTGACCTTTTCTTATATCTCAGACTTTACACAGCTCTGAAATCCTCTGGTGTTCGAGGGAGTAGCCAGTTGTTTATCGTCCCTTTCTTCTTGTTGTATTGACCCAGTCAAAATCCACTGGCATGGTCTTGTTTATCTACTCCAAACTTGTTTTATCCTTACTTTACTTTTCCACTGCTGAAACAAAATTAAAATGACATTGTACTAAAAATAATAAGGAACACTTTCTGTAAATTGTAAATACTCAAAAAACCTTTTACATCAGTTAAAAGAAAATACAATTTCAGATGTGCACCTGGTTTAAAAACAATGCTCGCATCTACAGCTATATCACCTTGGTCATTAATCACTGTAAATATGTATAAACTACAATATTTTAATAAATACATACACACATGTATATATGTCACATATATACACAAATGCATTCATGATGCAAAAAGAAAATCAAAGCATTAGCAAACTCATCAGCCTGTAAAGGTTGAAATAATGTTCTGATGATGAATAGATGAAGAACCACAGTTGATATACGGCAGCTCACAATAAGCTTGATGGAAGGCAGGTGTGCACAATCAGCAGGAGTCAGGACAATCAGGGAAAGCGCACAATACCATGACAGTGATATCTGAGATAATAATATAGTCAGTTCAATGGCAGTTTGATGTTAGCAATATAATATAACAAAAAAAAAAACCTTCAGACCATTATGGTGGAAGTATTTAGAGAGCAAAACCAGGGGGGCGGGTGTAATTGCCACAGAGAGTCACCTTGTCTCAGCCACCAAAATTTATTCTGAAACTCTCTGAAACAAATGAGTGTCCTTACATCAGAGTGGTATTAGGTTAAATTCATCAGTACAGCCAAAACACATATTTATGCATTTCTATTAGTTCTTGTAAATTTGAAATGTCTGATATTCTCAGCGTTTTAAAGCCAAGATGAAAAAAAAAAAGAATCCCCAGCCGTATACATACTTGCCGAAGTAACCTTGAGACGGAGGACTGTGCTTATTTGAGAAGTCAAATTGTGTACATACTGTACCCCTGCTGCTGTGCTGAAAATCACATGCTGATGACTCAAAGCCTCTGAAGGTTACTTGTTCATAACAAGGAAGAACGTTAAACAAATGGAAGGACAAAAAAAAAACAGTCTCTGTTTACTTGGCCTTTTGAATTGTGGGAAGGTGCAGGAGCTGTCATCCATTTCACTGCTAAGTTGTTGCCACACGGGGGGCTTTTACAGCTTTCATTTCATTTTACCTTGGTTTAGTTTCCTTTGTAAATAGACGATTATCCACATTTCATGTACGGCAAATGTGACTTTAGTAAAATGTAAGCTGAAACAACAGATTTATTTAGATTAAGTCCACAATACTGACTTTTGTTACAAATATAACTTTCTGTCAAGGTATGAATACAAATATACTTTCTTTAAATACACGTTTTTGATGATTATTAATCATTACAGTTAGTACCACATCATTCAAATACCCATAATTATGTGTGTCAGTTGGTTTCAGCCAGTGTTTGGTTTTAGTGCTGCTGCTCTCAAACGAATAGTTCAACATTTTGGGAAATATGTAACCAGCAGCCATTAGCTTAGCTTAGCACAAACACCGGAAATAGGTGAAAACAGCTAGCCTGGCTCTGCCCTGCCCCCTGTGTTTTGTTATTTTACTGTGCTTGTAAAGTTTCTAGGCCACAAAATTTAGGCAGTGGGGAGGTAGCTGCCAGCCAATTACAGCGTGCAATGCATGAGGGAGGAAGTCTGTCAAAACAGTAGCTAAAGGGAACCATATCGTAGGAATACGAGAATGTACATGAATATGCATGTAATAAAACATGTACAAAAGGGCATGTTTTATTAAATCTGCGAACTTTTGCCCAACTGTTTGCAGATATGCCTTTGCACAGAAGACATTTTGACACTCCATAGTGGGAAAAATACAGCTGCAAATAGTAATATCGATAACGACCATACATATAGCACACAGAGCGGTGTTCATAAAAGCCAGTTTAGCAGTTAACAACAAGCATACATGTATACATAAGAGTCTATGAGGTATCTTGCTAAAGAAATGTATAATAAACAGGCTAAAACTCTAAGCTGATCGTTGATCAAGGCTGTAAATAAATTAGCTCATGAGTATTTAAGATATGATGGCGCTGGTAAGTTCTGGAAATGTTCTGACTCTATAATACAGACCTCATTCATCTCAATAATGCTGCTGTTTCCTTGGTTATCAGGAGAAACTGAAAAAAATAAGGAAAAAAAAGAAATGTGCCCTGGGAGGCACTGAGGATTATTGAGTGACACCTGCCACAGATATAGATCAAAACCAAAGGGGGGATTCCTACTGGGTGACATCTGAAACCAGCACACAGACCAGGCGCTGCATGAAGACTGACACTACACAAGGTGAGTTAATATTCATTCAGTAGCAGTGTTTGAGGTTTTCAGCCTCTTTCCCAGGGTGTGTATTCAACAGCATGCAAAATAGCTGTGTGTTAATGTTTGTGTGTGTGCGCTCTGTGTGTGTGCTGGCAGGTTATGGCTTCCATGCAGATATAAATAAAAGATTCAAATGTTGACTTTGCCAGCGCAGCCTGTGTTTCTGGTCTTCAATTCAGTTGATTTTATCTGCTTCATTTCAAGCAAACGGACAGAGCGGATGGAAAAGTCATCACCAGTCTCAGCTTCGCACAACCACATACTGTTGCTTCAATAACACGCCTCATATTTTGAATTTCGGTGTCAAACAAATTGCGGAGATTGTTTTTGTACTTGCACTGTTTGAGGTCTTTTGTAGCACAGAAACCCCTCAGGGACTCAATCAGTAATGCTTTTCCATAAAACTTCAGTTATGATTTCCATGATGAAGTAAAAAGCTGAATCTGAATCTTGTATCTTCCACTTGTAAAATACATAAAGGAGTGGATTGTAGTAATGTGGTTTGGCAAACCTATCCTTCTAAAGAAACGGCAGTATCAGTCATTTGTGCAAATGACCATGACCTTTCCCATTTTTCCATAGCGTTTAATGTGAACTTGTGAACTTGTGAACAAGTGTACATATCAGTGTCTGTTTACAGGGAGTACTGCATATTTGAAAAAAAGTTTGTTTAAAGCCTCTCGGTTCCCTACGGGGCTGTAAGAAGTCTGAATTTGCTCAGATTTGAAAATGAAAGAAAGTTGAGGGTGTGGGGTTAGAAAAAAGTGAGTTTACCAAACCTCATCTCTACTTGAGGCTTGAGTCCCAAGCCTACATTAGCCACTATTAGTGTAATGAGTTTACAGTCTTAACTGTTGGTATTTGCAATTTTGGTAATGTTAGCATCAGGGTTTGACAAGGAAGACGAACATGCAGAATATACGGGGCACAATCTGACTCAGCTGCATCAACTTTGATGCTTTTTGTTTCTAAATCATCCATTCACAGTCTGACAAAGTTACAGGAGTGCAATGCTAATGCTAATTAGCACTGAACCCCTGCCAATGCTAGTGGAATCGTGGATTTGTTTGAGCAGCTAAAACAAACCTTCATGGAAAACCTTTTGACATTTTGAAAAGGAATTCAGGTTAGGATTCCACTGTCTGTAAATAAAGCTATAGTCTGGCTATCTTAGCTTAGCACAGGAAACGGAGGGAAAACAGCAAGCTGGTCTTTGTCCAGAGGTAACAAAACCCATCCAATCCATACCAGCACCTTTGAAAGCTTGCTAATCAACACATTATATCTTTGATATGAGATGGATGATTTCTTTGCTGGGAGCAGTGACTGCCAGGAGTCCTACAATCACTGTCAGGCTGCCAGAAAACCAGGAACTTAGGTGATTAAAAATGATTAATATTAATGTTTTTTAAAGGTAATTTGTTTTGGGAAGACACTGACAAACAATGTTGTCTGGCCGTCTGTCACATTAAATCAGAAAGTGCTCAGGTGGGTCAGCTTGGAAGGCAGTTACAAATGTGTTTTGTCATTTACTTTGGGTGACTTGTTGGATTTGTCGTTGATGTTATTCCAGGGCTGTTGGCTTTTGCACTAAAACAAATGATTTGTAGACCAAACAAATTGAGCAATATTCATTAAGCAGAAAACAGATGGAGGGCGGCTTAATGCCAAGACATTTTGCAGGTTAGTCTGCATTTTGGCAACTTTAATGGAACCTGAAGTTGGAATCAGTTGTAACCTTGTGGCGTTCACACTCGCTGATGCTTGCTCGATTTGTTGGAGAAACACGGTTAATTGAAACTCATGAGGTGGGGAATATATTTTGCACTGTATTGATTGTATTTCACATTTGTGAGGGTCTTTCATTTCATAAAGCATCCCAAATGCCTTTCCCATCATTAAAATGTTTCCGACTCTTATTAGGAAAAAGACCCAAAATCAATACGGCCTACAGTCAACGTTGTAATAGGTTTTGGAACAGTGCTGCTTTTCCTCTCTGCTTGGCTGTGTGTGGCTGGAAAACACTGAGGTCTCATTAACAGAGAGTTATTCCATACAGCCGGCAATACGTCCAGTAATTACTGCATTCTTTATGTTGCATATGTGTTGAAGCTTTTAAACGTAATGGGGCTTCATTAATCTCCTTTACCTTATTCACTTTTTTTTTTACATCTTTTTGCTGCGTTTTTCTGTTCTGCTGCCAACATGTATTGATAAAAGAATAACCTGAATATTCAGTATAATCACCAAAAACGTGTACCCTCAACCTTAGCAGTGATACTTCAGGAGAAATTTGGCATTGCTCTAGCAAGAAAACCTGCCCCCCGTGTGTCATTACACTGCTACTTATCCCACCATTCTCCTACAGCGTGTGACTAATTTCTGCTTGAGCTGACTTGGAATGTCATCGTCAAAGTCAAACCTCCAGCTTTGGACAATCCGCTGCTCACTGCAGAGACCACAGAAATCCAATCCAAATCCAATTTGGCCTGTGATTGATTACTGTGCCCGCTACTTAATTAGGTGGGCAGCTAGGCTAATAACTGATGTAGATACATAGGAGCTATTTCCTTCAGCTTTCACGTAAACACACTCTTGACCTTTGCAGCCGTCTATGGCCAAGCGATATCACTTATCTGTCACTGACTTGTGAAAGAACACATCTATCCCTAATTTCCCTTTTACACAGATAATCTGCTAATTTATCTCCTAAGCATGGAATCTATTTGTAAATGAATTTAATGATTTCACTCGTCTATGTGCTGTAATTGTTCTTCTGATTTGTGGAGTGACCTTTGAGGAAAGGCCTCTTGACCACATTGCAATAATCACGAGCTAGAGATTTAAAGAAGACAGAGGAGGCCATTTAGTCATATCTAGAAGCAATCCTGTGCTCTTATCAAACAAATGACAGCCTGCTGGATGATAACACAAGGTGAGCTCCATAAATACATACAGCTAATTCAACTCCACCGGGAGCATTAGACAAACAGTCGAGCTGTCATCTTGACCTGTGATGGTCGTGGGTAAACTTACTCAAACGCAAGATATTTGCACACCCAGCCAAACACTGTGCGGACAGCCTCAACCAAAGAGCCAGAACACCATCAAGGGCAAGGTGGTTAAATGAATGCACCACTTTTCATACAGAAAGAGAGAATGCACTGTGAGAGTGTGTGTGTGTGTGTGTGTGTGTGTGTGTGTGTGTGTGTGTGTGTGTGTGTGTGTGTGTGTGTGTTCCTTGCCTGGTGTACACAATGTGTACACAGACTTATGACTCAGCTAAGTAGAGTGTGATGGAGAAATGGGGCGCAGAGATGAAGAAATCCACAGAGGACTTTTTAAACAACACTTTATTTGGATCCTTAATCTTTTCAGTGCAGTAGAGGTCTTAACAGTGTCTCAGCAGAATTCCATAATATTTGTAGATGTGTGTCTATTTTAACGTCCTTGTCAGTATGATTTTATTTAAGCATGACTGAATATGTTTACATATTGTCAGCCCGTGCAGTTGTTCAGGAAAATAGATCATAAAGTTTATCTCCTTGTTGGTCATCAACAATCAATAGGACTTTATTGCTGTAGGTTTTTAAACAAAGATTATAGAGGAGTTTGCAGTATTATAATTCATTTATGTAAGTCATGAAACGCAGCTGCATGTGTATATTTTTGCATTTGTACCCATGCACGTAGCCTCTGTTATAGTTTGTTTGGAATGACACATGCAGACTTAATGAACAGGAACGGTGTAAAAAAATAGCTTTATTCACTGATTTATGTCAAACGTGGGGTCTGGATTCGATGAATTTGCTGTTTATCACACTACATATGAGTCAAGAATTATACTGGAGAAAATGATCTGATCTGAAAAAAACAAACTTCTGCTCAGCTACCAGTCCTCTCCTGGGGACAAAGTTTGAAAAGTTTTGTCCTCCAAGACTGACAGAGGCCAGTTTAACAGTGAGGTCCAATGCTGCTGTGCTTGCAGAGTATACGCACAAACACTCCAACTGTAATAAAATGCTCCCAGTCTGGGTAAATTCAGCAATGCTGCTAGCCACACAACCAAGATAACTAGCAAAGAGTTGCTGTAGCCTAATTTGTAAATCACAGAGCTGAAGCAGAGCAATTGGAGGACATTAGAGGGAAAACCAGAAAACATCTTTTTCATAAAATAGGATTCAAATAACCAACATCACTGCTGCTGAGAACACATGATTTCCTCTCAGACATGCTCTTCAAAGGTGCCTTTGTGGCAGCTATTATGTCTGTAATCAGGTTCTTTTCTCAAAAACTGGGGACACAATCCAAAAACAAAAGCTTGTTGTGACTCACAAAACCCTAAACTGCAGCAATTGTAGCCAAACAGCTAAAACTGAAAACCCTTGACGTGATCAGTGCAGCCAAAGCATAAGCACCAGGCTATCTGGCCTTCACACATTTAAAGTTCAGACAGTTACTTAGATATTGTCAAGGTCACAAGTTTCTATTTGTCATTTTTGATTGTCTTTATTTAATATAAGCGCATCAGTGAGTGAGTGGAGCGATAGTAGAGGATTAGCAGAAAATTACCATCTCCTGTAAATCAGTTCAGTAAATACAAGAAATAAGAGATCAAGTTGAATCCACACAGTCATGGAACAGTCATCCTTGCACAGTGCAAGCCACAACAAAACAGCTGGACTTTGTCTTGTCACGGCGTATGCATATCTCCAAAACACCCACATCAACAGACGACCTTTGTTTTGTATTTGTATGTTTAGAGTGCTGAGGGCTCTTCTTGAGTGACAAAACCATTTCATGCAGACTGGAGAGCACTCATTTATGCAGACTCTTGACTGATGTCAGCTGGACTGACGGGAGATGAATGCAAAGAAAAGCTGGGGGCATCATACCCAGCAGCACCGAGGTGCCGGCACATCAAAGAGAGAAGCGAGGCTTTTTGATACAGAGGGGAGGATAGCAGGACAAGCTTCAACTCTGACAGTTCACCACAGTGTGCTTTTGTAGATTACTGTTTGGTCTTTCCCAGGCGAACGCCGCGCAGAAGGTAAGCAGCAGACAAGCTGACAGAACACACATCAGGGTATCTCTCCACGTTAGCTGAAAGAAACAGCAGAAGTCAAAACAAAAGTTGTGTCAGATGTTTGCAGGGCCTGTAACTCAGGGTCAATGCACAGCAGAGAGAAGCACTTCAGCTGTTAAACTTTGATGATGCGCTAAGCATCGCAGTGGGTTCTCTCTGCTAAAAACTTCATCAAGAGTATCATATAAAATAAAGAAATGTAGTGTAATATGATGATGCACAAACCAATACATTCACATCTACAGCCTGGCTTGGCTCCCATGTGCTTTCTCTCCACAACTTAGAAGTCCTTGAGTAAAATATTGCAATTTTTTTTCATCTTGGCATATGAGTAGATGTGAATTGTGAAAACTGCATAGAATTCAAAACATTCCTCAGCTTTTGTTTCATTCTCGCTGATAGAAAATGAGCCGATGAATGTTTTCAGCGCTAATTACCCAGGAATTTATGATGATATCTTGCAAGTATTTAGCCTCGTTATGTTTCTGAACACATACACATGGCCACCTCTCCTGGGCAATTTACTTTATATTAGGGGTAAGTTACTGCCACCAGTTACACATTCTTATACATTATGAGAAATCGTGCTTGTTCTTCCTTCAGCCTGCTATGTTGTGAATATCACTCAGTACTACCCATGAGTCTTAGTGGCGTTCACTACTGTTCAACTAAAACGGACATGAAATTTGAAGGGTTCTTTTCAATAAATCTGAATTACTTTTTCATTTTTTAACTGATAATTCAAACACCTCATTTTCATGCAGCATCCGTACGCCTTTACATTCAAAAAGGAAATCCTGTTAAAAGAAAGATGAGCTTTACTTCCTCTTATCACTCAACTTTTCCTTAGAAAGTAAACACCTTCTTTGCTCTGTTTACAATCAATATTCTTGGTATGCATGGGAAGTTGAGGCAAGTGTGTCTAGAGGAGTATGTGCTTACCTGCAATTGTATTTATTGCATTTCTGCAGTCTGATTACAATGGTTGATGTAATGGTTAATGGTTATTGATGGTAACCTGCTAGTTCCAGAAAGCAATGCAGCAAAGAGGAATCAATCATGCACCAGTAAAGCAAAGACAGTGCCCCTGACTATGATTAATAGCTATGCTCTAAGCTTTGTAGCAAGTAATCATCAACCTGCAGCATGTAACGTTCTAATCCTGTGTCCCGAGGTGGTCCCTGTGGATCAGCTACACCAGCCCGCTCACTGGGTTCAAGAGGGACATTGTGTGTGGCACCATCTGCTTGACTACTCAGAGGTACGTGAGAAGAGATGCCTCAGCAGGAAGTTTTTTTGTACTCATGCACTTTGGTATAGTCTAAGTTTAAGACGCAGTTGTTGTTGTGGAAGCTGTTTTGAATGATGATCATATTATCATTGGAAAAGAATAACTTTGGAATGTGAGATGCCTCTTGTACCGAGAAACCCACAGATTACCCTCAGCTCTACTGAGCATTTTAGATGTCTTTTATGTTTTGCTTTTACAGCCCACAACTTTCCTGTCTTGGTTCATTCTCTCTCTTATCAATTTCATTATCTTTTTGTATTCCGCAGGAAAACATCAGACGGATTAACTTTGCAGCTAACTGGTAAACAGATGGAGCATTTAGGGACATATATTCAATCAGATGAGAAATACAAAGACAAATGCGACTCTAAATGAATGATACTGTTGCTCTGTGTGTGCTGGATGTGTTAATAGGCAACTGTTTGCAAACATGTTCAACATATCAACTTTGATAATATGTCACAGTGTGTTTACAGCATGTTGTCGTGCCCCTAAGTTGCCAGAAATATATCAGTCAGTAAAGTTTATTATATTCAAATGCCCTTGTGAGTGAAGCAGTGTGGTTGAAGAAACTTGGACAGTCTGCAAGACACTAAGAAGACACATTCTCATGTTTGTATTTATACTGGGAGGAAGTTTCAAGTGTTTATATTGATCCTCTAGCTGCAGCCTCCATCTGTAGCCCTTTCCATGACTCTAACAAAATCAAACGCTGCTTTCTCATGAATGTGCAACATTGTGAGGCACGGCAATTCTTTTCAACAGAGTGCGGCTGAATGTGAACTGCACGTATCTTCTGACAATTTTTAATTGAATTGACCCACAAACACGTTGACCTTCACGGTGCCTAACAAACATATGGAGTTATTTTCCTACCTCATAAAGAATTTGCAAAGCCGCTCTTTAAATGTTCAACCCTCCAGTATTTACTTTATTAGTTTTCTTCTCTTCTGTGGTGCAGTCGAGTGACCTCATGTCACAAGAACAGAACAACAAGCGCGCACACACAGACAGCGCATCTGTGGAGAGAGTAAGAGCAAGTACGCACTCAAACATGCACCCTGTCAATTAAATGTAACTGACATGTTTTCCACTGTGGAAAATCCTGATCTCCCTGCGCTCCATCTACCCCCCACCACCCACACACATCCGTCTCCACTTATCTCCAGGGATTGCGAGCACACCAGCCTTCAATTCATGAATAAGGCTGCTTAATTATAGGTAACTGCTGGTTCCGCTCAAAGCCACGAATTATATTCCATAACACTGTCCACAATTGATTTGTTATATCTCGTGTGATAGCTATCAACTGTTTAAATACAAGCAGCATGCTCAGAAGCTGAGGGCACTTGGGCCCATTGGTGTAAGATGGATGGCTTAGCAAGGCCAGAATCAATACGTATCCCACCCAGTGTGGGAATCAGGCTAAAGAAACGCTGCTCTCGCCTCAAAATGAAGAAAACGATTCAGATTGGTCAGGTTGTTGGAGGCAGTCCACTGCTTCACGTGTACAGTGTACAAACACACATTCCTGTGACACGTAACTGTAACTGACCAGGAAAACTGCAAATGGTATTGATGTAAGATTTATATACTACTGAGAAATTTGACCTCTACTCAACTATGAAAGCATGTGGTCGACACGACTAGAAAGGAAGCAAATAAAATGGTACTGACATATAAAATGCAGCCCTCGTTGCTTGCAAAAAGGCATTCCAAAGGTAGAAATGCGGACTAGAGGAATGTTTTAATAATGTCCTTTAAATATAAGTAAACACCTTCCTTTCGCTTTCTGATTTCTTGTCTTTCAGACACACCTCTCAACCAGCAGGAATCTGATGTTATTTCCTACTTGACAGAGTGAGAAATAACAACCAAATTCTGCCTGACTGTGGCGGATTCTATGTGAAAATCACTACAATGCGGACTGGAAACAGAGACCAACTTAACTAGATCAACACAGCTTGTGTTTTCAGTTTTACCTACAAGATGTCAGGGCAGAGAGGCATCACCATATGGGAACAACCCACAGCCCACAGACAGCAGAGGTTGAGATAAGGTAACGTGCTTCTGGCTTCTGTACGGAGCCTTTCAGTCTCCCATCTGATTGCGTATGCATATCAGTGTCACAGACAAACAAACACTTGCACTGCCTACAGAGCTGACTGTGTTTTTGGTTTGTCTTTGTGTCTCTTCCATGCGACTGTAGCTGCACTCGCTTCCAGCCCTCCAATACAATACTCCCTCAATAGGAATAATTTAATTTGTTGTGATTTTCCACACAGAGCATTATCTATGTGAACAACACTTGAGCAATCACTCAGTAATTTTGTTCAGGCTATCCAAAGAGATTAAGGAAATCACGTCTTGGAGGAACCGCGAATAGTGCGAGCCTCCACATACTGTCGCAGCGTGAGACCGCTCTCTGAACACCGCGCTTAATTCGCGTCACTCCCGAAAGTTGGTGACGATTTCTGCCCCTCCGCCCATTCACAACGCCTCAAGAGGAGGCTGGTAATCACTGCAATTAACGTTCTTCTAATTAAGGCTTTGCTTGGTAGTGCCTTAATGGACCGCACGATACTGACAAATTAATCCATGCTCAGAAAATAAATCTGATTTGACAAAGCACAAAATCATTAACCTCGTGACCCTGTGACAGTATTCAGCGGGGTGTGAGAGATGCTGTGATTGGCTGCAGCTGGGGACAGGGCTCTTGTTGGCATCCGTCTTTGCTCTGAAATAATTAACAAGTTGTTTAAGGGCCACCTTTTTGTGTTGCTGTGATGTTTTACAGGTGTTGTCATGTAAGTATGCGCTAAAAGGCAAAAAGTAGGTACAGCAGGCCTCCCTCCCAGGTGGAGGAAGCAAATAAAGTTACAATGACATTTTTGACAGTGGTGCTCTTCTGACTGTGTAGCAACGGTGTAAGGAAAGCCCTTTCTCGTTTGAAAATGCGTGCACGATGATAACCTCATGCACAAAGCAGGCGTTTCTGGTTCAACTTGAATGGCTCACAAAGAGCCACTAACGTCCACCTTAAGCTTACTGTTCCAATATTTTGTGGGAAGTTTCCCCATCAGAGTGGGTGCTGTTATAAAAACCGTGTCCGTGGTTTTAAAAAAGAAGAAAATCACACATGGGTCTATTGTTTAGGCGTCCATGAACTTTTGACCATGTACTGTATAACATGGCATTTTTTTTTAAACAGTTAATAACATAAAGAGTTAATATCAGGTTTTGGTGTCAGCCTGGGGAAAAAAAACATGCAGGGCTTCTTTCGAGACTCACCATTTTGTGGCAGTGTTGAATAGTCACACAGCTCGGCGGCATTGTTCTCTCTCCGTCTCGCTCTGTTTTTCTGCACTGCTGCTGTCGCTCTCTCCACCTACATGTTTACAGCGCAGAGAAGCCTTTTGTTGGAGGCTGTTAAAAGCCATTCTGGGAAATACAGGAAATTGCTAACTGAAGCAAAAGTTGACAATGCAGGTTGAGGGGAAATGGGTACACGAAAAAATGTAAATCACGACAGCCTCAGCTACTGGAACACAAGCTGGAAATCAGACAATTTCCATGTAAAACAATGTCGGAGCATCTGAAGGGGGATTTGTGTTGCTCAAGGCTGGATCACCAAACACATGAAGAGGGCTTCATAACCACAAGACCCCCCCAGTTGCCACTTTCAGTCCAGAATCCAATGGATCTTGGTATTCAATTTGATTTGGTCTATTTCAGATTTGTTTGTCATTTTGCATATTTATAATACAGCACCTAACATTCTGCATTATGATCCTGTCTTTGAGAGGGGCTATGCGTAAAAACTGATACTGAACACAATGCATAGAGGGCAGTGAGGTGTCAGTAGAAGGATAACAGGGTCCTCAATCAGCTTTTGCTAATGGGTTAGTCAGGCCAACAACTTGAACCCAGTCACCTAGTGCAAACTTGGTGGGCTGTGGATGTATCGTTGTGACAGCAGCCCAATTGAAAGACCAGAACTTGTGCATATTATTATCCTTAGATCTAATCTTAAAACCAGACAGACGCTGCTCACAATTCTTCAGAGAGTCTTCCACCGCACTGTGATTGCTAAATTAAGCAGTGAATACCGTGCTTTGTGGTGCACATGACTCCCGACCAAAACAGGTCAGCCAGAAAGAGAACAGAGATCCACGTCGTGTTTCTGACTTGCTTCCCCAAAGTCTCGCAGTTTAGTTACTGCACACGCAGCATCGAAAAATCCCCTTTATACAGTAGATACAGGGGTTTCTACCTTCTGAAGAAACTGGATTCAAAAGCCTGGTTTGAAGACTTGCCCTGAATGTGAAAAATAGGGTTTGCAAGCGTGTGAAAAATCCTACGAAGGTAAGACATTTCAAAACAGATTTGCAGGACCTGCAAAATATGACGTTCCAATAAAATCTTTCTTTGCGCCATGATTTTGTATAGTAACTAAGCAGTAACTACATACGGCTGCATTATGACTTGCTAAATTAGTTTGTGTAAAAATCAGCAGTCACTGGGATTTATATCACAAAAACATTAGAGTGCCAAATGCATGACTCACAAACACAACACAGTTGCCTTCGTTTCTCACATTTAGCTGAGGTTTGGGACGGAGCCAGTGTGCGCTGGTCGTAATAGGAGCACTTTTGAATTATACAAATGGCATTAGCATATATTCCAAATTTCTACAAATAGTGTCCCGCACACTTTGCATAGCTTTGTGAAATTAGCCTCTATTAAGAGATGGTTCCGGTCTCTGATATTTGTCGGTGAATGTGACCGTTAGTGATGTTGGCTGCTGTAATCCGAGAGCTGAGGAATCCTCATGCGACCACACTCTGCACTCACACACATATGCATTCTCAATAATTCAACGTGCTCCCAGGAGACGTTGGCAGAGGAATGATCTACAATGTGGCCCGTATTGGGAATAGCACTTAGACCTCATCCTAGATATTGTTTGTTTGGTGCATAGTCAATATGGTGGCAGCTCTATCTCTATGATTGATAAGGTCCTCGGTATGGGCCCCAGCTTTCCATTAGAGGAGAATGCCTTCCACTGATTTATGCCGTCATGCGAGCAGCTCATTTCCTCATAATCCTTTGTTTTTAAACCATGTTTACAGTTGGGCTCCGTTCTCCTCGACCAGAAGCGCCTTTCAACAATCCTCCTCTTTTCTTTTCTCATCTAACATTCCTTCATTAAATGTTTTAAGAGTCAGTAGCTGCCGGGCTCTTGGGAGGCAGATTAAGTGTTGAATACACTTCTTCATTTCATTTATTTACTCATTTGTGCAGAGTGCGTCTCACCGTGCTAGGTGGGTTTGTGTGGTCGTGGGCTGACACACACATTTCGCTTGGCAGAAGGCCACGAGGGACACCAGTGAACAGCTGTTCCTGGAGCGGTGGGTTCTCCCAGCAAGGCAGACGGTGCTACCGGTGCTACAGTGTGTGTGTCTGTGCCTGTTTCTCTGTGTGTGTGTGTGTGTGTGTGTGTGTGTGTGTGTGTGTGTGTCTACTCAGTAACTTAACAGCCAAGAGGCCATATGGACACTCTTACATTTATTTATTTTTCTCAAGAATAGATGAACTCTTGCTATCGTTAGCAAATTCAGCTAACTGCGCCGTGTCTCCATGCTGGTGTCACGGTGTCATCTCGGTATTGAACTGTCATTACTTTACAGACATCTTCGTATCCACTTCCTGTGGAAATCCTAGCTTTTTTTTTCCAGTGTGCTCTTTTTTTTTTTCAAAATTGAACAATCACCTCGGTGAATGGAATTGTTCACTGACTGGAAAATTTCAAACTCTGTCCCCTTGAGCTCTCGCCGCTGCAGTGCCACTTTCTGTTTTCAACCAACATGGAAGCAGAGAGAAATTACAGCACCAAGGGTAAATTGCTTGTATATTTAATTCTGTATGGATGGGAGAGTGCAGTGGACTACAGGGAGCCAAGAATTGTAAATGCGTTTTAGTATACTGATGCGTGTCCCTTCTTGACTTTTCTGAATTCATTGTGCACATTTGTGATTGTAAATAATGTGCGGTGTTGCAAATAGCGAACTCCCAGGGAGAGGAAACTCTTCCCTGATGCAGCCAGTGTTAGTGGGCAAGGGGAGGCCCGGCTAATTGAATTCTCCAGTCCAGTGGTGAAGATGGCTGTGCACAGCAGCCAAAGTGCTGCGGATACTTGACTCATGACAGAGGTCAATTAAAGACTGGAGGCCCACCAGTGGCCAAAGAGCTGACTGGAATTCATAAACATCACACTTTTACACTGCCCCACTGAGTCTTAGAGGAGACACAGACAAGTAGAAGTTCACGTGTTCACAGTCAAAATGACAATTTTTCTCTCTGCTTTACATTTCACCTGTTTTTTTGACAATGTTATTATATCTCAGCAGTCAACTTAGCGATGCAACTGCTGTGCAACAGGAAGAATGGCTCTAACTAAGAAAAAAGTTGTAAATAAATGGGTACAGTATTTACTACACCAACATATAATCACAGCGGTGCACGTCTGCAATGTTTTTATCACATGATTACATGACATGACCTCTGCTATTGCTATTTTGTATTTGTTGATCCATTAGAGTTGATTTTTCCTATTCTTATAAAGGATTCTTGAATAATTCTTGGTATGGCTATACTGCCGGTAGGCGCAGTGACTTTAAGACAAAGGTGAACATCAGCACAACAATAACGCTAACATGCTGATGTCACATAGTAGTGTTTATAACAGTCACCATGTTGGTGCAGTGCGTTGGTATGTTTGCTAACAATTGCTAATTAGTACTAAACACAGCATATAGTGGTGGATGATGGAAATAAAGCAATGAAATAAATAAAAGTAAGCGGGAATAAAGCAAAGTAGCACACAGCTTGAATCTAGGGGAAATATTAAGGAATCAACAAATGAATTTAAAATAAGTAGGTGTGAAAAACAAATATCTGCCTCAAAATTCAACTGGTTTTACTGGATAGTGTCACTCTGGACCACGTGGTGGAACAAACAACCAACTGACTGACCAACATCAGCACTCTAGCATGACTAAGAAATACCAGTAACTAGCAGCACTCATTAACGTGATGCTCAGTCTTTTTTCAGATATTATTATGCCGCACCAACGGTCATCGCTTGCCAATCAACACAGCTGTTGCTAGACGCTTGCATCAGTGTTACTTCATAAATGTTTTGCCACTAGTCTTGCTTGTATGAAGGCCTCTGCAGGTTATTATATTTTTTTCCTTGAAGCGTCATACACACTGCAAACTTCGTAATGATTTTGAGACTGCACAGATGACTTTCAGTCGTTCTCAGTGTGCTATAATTGCGGGCCGGACTACTTTAATTTCCTGCACACAGCGTATGATGTGCACTGTGAATTATATTTTGCCTTATTAGAGTTTCATATATTGTGCTCCAGCTCTTGTAATATTCCTGAGCTCATTTCTCCTTTTACAAAGTTTTGACTCTCATGTCTCAAGTTTGAAACAGTGTGTAAAGAAGTTAATATCACGCTTAATGCAAAATAAAAATGAGAGTGGTTGTTTATGAGATTCCCCCTGTCGCTGGAAGTACTGTTGCCCTCAGGTGGTGTGTAAGCATTACATAACAGACAATATAGGCCAGTGTGGGATGGAGCTGGAAGAGACTCGAGACAAGAAAGCAAGCGGTGGCTTTCTCCAGAGACCCGCATGAGAAAACAGAGAAATGCTCTTCATGATACATTGACAGAGGTTGTTTGACTATCACATAATTGAAAGCAAAATATGTAGTGAGGAAATGAATATAAAATATGAATAAAGCACAGCATTGCAAGGTTGCGGGTCCTAAGTCAAACTTCTTCCAGTAGCTGCTGGTACAAACAGATGTCAAAAACTTCACAGTCTTTAGGAGTTGCTAAATGTGCTCTCAAAACTTTTGAGCGCTGAGAAACACACAAGGCGTTGTAATATTTCATTTGACAAAGCCTTTTGAACTCAACTGAGTCATTCTTTTCCCTGTCTCAGCAAGACAATCAATGAGGGGCAGGCTAAGAGGAGGAAAAGTGTCCATGTTTTATTCACTCTCACAGAGTCATATCAAGCCTCGTTGGAAACCCCCGTCTTCATCCCAGGGGCAGAGTGTTGTGGTGTGCTAATGGATTTTGCAACAAGGGCGCATCTCTGGGCGGTTTGAAGATGCAATTATGGTGGTAATGGCAGTGCCACTGCAAAGTGAATGCATCAGCAGGAGCGAAAATGATCATATACAAGATCCCAGCAGTGTGCAGCATGACAAGTTTAATTGCGTGTCTCTAATCCTAACTTCAAATAACATTGTCTGTACACTGTTGTAGACACACTGTATTGTCCCGATGACAGATAGATGATTATTTCAAGATTATTGTCATTTCCAACATCAAAACTTGATGTTCTATAGTTGATTATGACAAGGTGGTTGTAAAAGGAAATCATGTTTTACTCCACTGAAAGGCTGTAATTTATGTAATGCCCCATAACAATCCATTTTTTTTGTTGTTATTTGTGATAAATGTTGTGAGAAGGAGGCTTTTACTGTGTCAGATGATGATTCTCACTATGTTCACTCCTTGTACAGAATGTACCCTGAGCAGGAAAAACACTTAAGACACAAGAGGGAGGCAAGAAAAGGTGGTGAGCATTTCACTCTGGATTTCATGTGTTTTCCAACACAACATATTGTGTCAAGGACTGAATAATGCAAGCAACCTTCAAAGGGGCGATAGGTAAAAATAATTCAAGGGACATTAACAGTAAAATGCTTGATATATAGTTATCATATCTGACCAGCTTTGATGTTGAGATGCTGCTTTCCAAACATGTGTTCACATGATAAGCGCTGTGCCAGGGAGGGATCTTTACATATTATATGACGATGTATTATTTCTCCACTGGAGAGGATATAACAAAGATCAAATCAACATAAAATGAGGTCAGTGAGAAGAGACGTGTCTCTGAAAACATTTTATTGCTTAATTGCTCTATTCAGCGATGATCCGTGTGTTTTTCATAAAATTTTATTAAAAAATCTGTTTCACAAGCTGCCAGTGCTAGCAGAGATACTTGGTCCACAGTCTGATACGAAAATGCAATTTAAAGCCAATTTGATACAATTCAATTCAGATGATTTTTAAATGGATCCAGCTCATATTCAATATGATTTGATATTTTTACTTTAGAAATTACAAATGAAATCCAATTCTTTTTGAGTAGCTTTATGAAAAGGGGGAAAAAATTGACTTTTTCTGGGAAATTTTCTCATTCACTTAGTTAAATTGAATACAGTAATGTTTACTGCTGCAGCAGCCAAGGTATTAATTGGCAAACTGGAAATTGGGCTTCAAGGTGATGATGTCTGAGAAATAAAGAGTTACGTTATCACCAACTTTACTAGAACTTTACTAAAACCAAAAACTTCAGCTTAATGTGGGCACAGGAGGAAACATGAGAAGACCAAAATCACGACAATTTGTTGTGTTAGGAAAGATACTGCAACAAATTTCATTGCAATCTCATAGCTGGTCTAGCTATCTCACACTGATCTAAAAGTGTCAACCTGCTGGTCGCATCAGGGGACAAGTCAACAAATGCCAAACTGTATCGTGGAATTCACTGCATAAGAGAAACCTTTGACCTGCTGGCAGCACTAAAGGAGAGCCTGGGAGTCGACGTCAATTGACCACTTTTTTGACCACTGATACACAAAATAACGTGACTATTTAAAAATACACCTCATTGATTTTTTTCAATATGTCTTCTTGCCGGTGGAGTTTATTATATTGCTATCATTCTAAAACTTTCAATACTTTGTCATTTGGAAACCATATGTGAAAACATTTCATAAATGGTACCCACAGGTATCAAAGTCACCTGTCAGGATCTAATGCAGAAAACAAAATGCTGTTTGAAAGATGACACATTAGTATGTTTCCTGATTGTTGCAGGTTAGAAATATACTATTATTCCAGTTTTATGACTGAAATATGGCCTTGATACTGTATTCTTGTCATTTTACTTTTGCATGGATTGACATTGAAATGACTTCCAACTCAAGGTAGGAGCACATCTCACGCATGTACAATGGACTATACAATTACTGTCAAGGCTGCAGTGAGAGCAGTGAAAAGTGCTGGAACACAAACTGTTCCAGGTTTCATCTACATACTGTGTGTAAAGTAACAACCAAGGAAGAGGAACTGTCAGTAAAACACAAAACATGCGATGTGGATGTACTTTTCAGTTCTTTTGACTGAAGCGTAGCCTTGAATACATGAAGTGAATGTACGAGAATGTGCTGCGTGTACTGTTGAGTATATGAGGATATACTGTTTTTAAAATTGCAGTGAATTTAATGGAAAGCAATGGCTGTGCAGATGAAACAAAACAAGTGTCAAGCGCCTCACCGGCTTGTTGTGATGAAAACCAAATCACAAGATGGATGAAAGTTGAGGTCCGTTGCAGTTGTGATTAAATAAATATAAAAAGGTTAGCGGTAACACGCTCACAGTGACAATGTTAATGTTGATAAAGCCTATAGGTACGGCTGTCCCAGGCGAGCCCTGACACTATAGGTCTTGAGTGCCAAGAGGCTTCCCATGATGCAGTGAGCTCCTCTTTCCTCCTGCCCTTCTCCATCTGTACACATTTGTACCCTGTTATTACATGTTACTAACTCCACATTTAACAATTCCACACAATCATTATCATTATTATTATTATTATTATACTCTCTTTCTATATTATCTTTCTTTCTTTCTGTCTCTATCTCGCTCTCTGTCTCTCAGTCTCACTATCTGTGTCTCTCTGGGGATGCCGATTGCCACCCACACAGAGCCAGGTCCTGCTCAAGGGTTCTGCCTGTTAAAAGGCAGTTTTTCCTGGCCACTGCCGCTAACTGTTTGCTTGTGATTGCAACTGTTTGGTCTCTGCAAATAATATAAACAGTGACTAGGTGAAAAGTGCCCTGAGACAGATTTTACAAATAAAACAGAATAAAAATGTACTTCAGCTCGTGGGTAGTTTGGTTGTAAGACAGTATTCAGTATACTAAAATTTGGACCTGATAGTGGTATTTGATGAAGAGAAATTAAACTGTTACTTGACAGCTCTAATAATGAGTAAAAACCATCCCTGATTTGAATTTGAGCACCATCCACTTCAAAGTAGTTACCTTATGTAGAGATGCACTGCTCCCAGTGTTCCTGCCACACTTGGATTGCTCCTGTGAAGTTCTGTTATGTAACTTTGTAAAGCACCATCTACGATGTGTGCTGGCTGTCCTCAAGACCTCCTTCCAAGTGGTGACTATTCAATTTGAATTTTATTTTGGGAGAGAGGTGCAGACGAAAAAATACCCTATATGTTTTCAACACACTATGCAGATGTGCTGTGCCATGCAGAACAAGAGCCACCACACAAAGGTCAGGTCATTTGTGCCAAATTTGTGCCTCACTCAGATACCTCAGAGTGGCAGGGTAGAGCTCTCCACAGACAGTCTGAGCCTGGGGGATGAATTCATGGTGAACAACCATGCAAATGTCAAAGGAATCAACCAGCTTCCTGACCTGATGCACTTCCTTCTTTGACACCGTGGGCTTTTCCACTGCTAAAAATACTGTTTGGTCTCAGAGTGAAAGGCTTTTTTGTAGCAAAACTATTTACAAAGATAAATCTGTAAATGCGTGTGGAGATGTGCAAAAATGGGCAGTTATCTGCAAATATGTGTAGTGACTTACAAATATGAGTGAAATCTGAGTGAAAACCTGGTAACTTCCACAAATCTTGTGGAGAGTTTGCTTGCATCCTCCCTTTGGAACCATATTGTCTTAGCATGATCATGCACTGACCAAGAGAGAGCTGTGGCATCTCCAAGTATCTTAGCCCATTCACAGACTCTGAAACCCTGAAACAATCACCTCATGACAGCGGTGGATGAGGTGAATGATGAAAACAAAATTAAAACTAGCATGACATCTGCTATTAAATATGTACCCATGTCTGACACTGTCACTAATCACAGCGTGGAACTTCTAGCTACTGATGTTTTGAAATGCTGTTAGAAGAACTAAAAGTATTTTTAAACAAAAAGTAGACAAATCTACATATATTTGTAGATCTCCACACGCATTTGGAGATCATCAAATGCATTTGCAGATCTCCTCACATATTTGCAGATCTCCACACACATTTACAGATCTCTGTATTCTCTAGAATCTAGACTGTTTTGAGCATGTGTTTTGACTATGTCACTAGATCTGTGCCTAAAAAGAAATTTTGAAATAACAGATTTTTAAACAGACATATGGCACACTTCCAAAAATCACCAGTAGCACAGAAGACATGACTTAAGTAAATGGATTTAACGTGCAACAACACCTAAAATGTTGCATCCTAATTGAATGTCACTGTCTGAGCCATATGATGCTTAGCAGCAAAACAGATATGAATTTGCAAATCACCATATTGGTCTAACCCAAGTATAGAGTTATCAGAGGAAATGCAAAATTGCTTTGTGTCTGTCATTTTGGCAAGACAGCGGCTGTACCTGAGGCTGCCTACAGGCCAGGTCTGCTCCACTGGAGTTTCCCCAGGGCGTCTTCTCACCACCTGCTCTCCCAGCTGTGATGGACCAGCTCCAAAAGCCCTCTTTAGTATTCTGCCATCCACAAGGAAGGGAAAGGAACTTTAGTCTAGCTCCATTTGTTTCTGTAACTCAATAAGTGACATGATTGAAAGGTACAGAGAATGAAAGAGGATTGTCTGGGGAGCCTGAGAATGTGGCTTATCGGCAGATTATAGACGCTCCTGTATTTTGACAGGCAGACAGCGAAGAGGAGATACCGTATCTCCACAACATCTGGAAATTTATGATGCCAATGCTACAAAGCTTTTTTTTTTTTGAGGTCTCACCCGATTCCCCGCTGCCTCTGGTTATTGTGTGTCTCCAGCCACAGACTCTTGTCCCATGGGTGCCTGTATAAGCCGTCCGTGGAACTCATACATAACAAACATGCCTTTTCATGTTTGCTTGTGTTCTCCCATTTGGATGCTTATCACAGGTGGGTTTGTGCCTCTGCTGTGAAACACTGACATTTGACTCGACTTGCTCATTACAAGAAGATACATGAATATTAAAACACCGTCACGGCTCAGTGCCGGTGACTGGCAGCTCCATTTGGAATTTCCTATTCTGTCACAAATAGCATGGATAAAGAGAGCATGACAAAGATCAATAACTTCTTTCTGTACTTGTTTATTCTTGCCAAGAGTTTATTTCTATGGCACTGTCAAAAATAATAATAATAATACATGTTATTCACAGAAGGAATCCAAACTCCTCTGTGTGAATTAACTGGTTGGTCTATGCACTCAGCCTTGAATATACTGACCATATGAAAGAAGAAAATGGTATTTTATAGTTTTCATTTTTATCCTGAAGTTATACCATCATCTGTTCATACGTGGTGTTGCATTAAAACGTCCGTGTCCAGACTAAATTCATGTCTCTCTGTATCTTTGCTTTGACTTCAGATCTTACCACCTCTACATTTGTGATTCAAAGGTAAAAAAAAGAGCCATTTCTCTGAAGACGCTGTGACTAGCAGTACTTGTCAGTTAAAACAATGTGGCAAATAGTTGACGTGCTTTTTGTCAGTGTAATAAAATATCTTTATGGGATAATATATGTTTTTTAAAGTGTTGAATAGCAGTTATTCTTTGTATGCATGATGTACTATACAGTTTAACTTTAATTCATCATTAACCAAAGTTGAAATAAGCACCAATTAAAAGGGCAATTAGACTTACCTGTCAGAACTGGGGAGAATAGATTTGATTTGGCAACTTGTTATTTTGCTGTAATCATTTAAAGGTAAAATTATAAACAACCTGTCCAGCATAATTCACCACATCTTCCTTAAATCACTATTTGTGTTTCGGAAGTCGCATTTGCAACTGACGTATAAATCTAACATTTCAACAGCAATGTAAGTTATAACCAACTTCCCCGTCGACTGTAATCACTTGAATATGATCAACTCTGCAGACTTCATAATGCGGAAAGCAAGGGCACGGTTTCCAAATGCCTCATTTTCCATCCTGATAATGGATTGAAATTTCAAGTGCGCTTATTAAAATGTTGGATTTACAGGAAGTATTTATTGGCAGCCAGCTTCCAGAGTCGTAGAGAGGAAATATCCCCCCATGCAGAAGGGAGTGATGAAGTCAGTGGAGTCTGCATGTCCAGCTCGTCTCTCTGCTCCCTTCACGCTTGCTGGTACAAGGTTGGATGAGGCCCTAATGGCAGAAGAGGGACTGAGCTCAAACAGGCAGGGACGCCAACCCTGTGTTGTTGCAGAGAGCTGGCTTGTTATTGAGGGAATTAGTCTTTCACAGCAGAACTTCCGGTGTGAATGGAGGTGAAATATTTTGTCTATCTGCCTGCTTGGGGAGCAATTTGGCTTTCTTTGCCTCTGGGCCAAAGCCAGCAGGTGGGTGACACATCCATGGACACACCTGCTGGGTAAGAGTGGGAGGCTTAATCACAGGCTGAAAAAAAAAATGATATGGTGAATCAGTGCAGTTGTTACAACTGAATGAGAAGAGGCTGCAGTATCCGATGTGCCTCCTGCCCGAAGACACTGAGGAGTCACTGTGATCTTATTCAAAGTCACAGTTCGGCTACAAGTTAGACCTCATTAGCATACAGACATGGATTCAGATACCCAAAAGCCTGGGGTGAGCCTGTTGTGACTTTCCTTCATGAAATTGGATTGCTATTCATTACTGCACACACTGACATAATTCTATACTGTCTGCAGGACAACTCACACAGCCCCAAAGAGTTCCTGCAAGGAGATGTGAGCACAGCGTGTGTCCACATCACGTCCCGCACACCACATCAGGTAAATGCAAAATTGAGAATCATTCAGAAAATCACATACATTTGCTACGGTGGATTGGTAGTCGTGACCTCTACCAATAAAATGTTCTTTTAACTACAGAAGCATGCCGGATAGAGTTCAGCAGCTCCTAAATATAAGCTAGAAAATAAAGTACAAACTACATCGCTGTATACACACACAGCCAATGACATTTGCAGGCAACACAGGAATCAGCAGAATCAGGGTTTGCTCATATTTGAGAGAGTTAGATGTGGCACAGCAAGTCTGCTTAGCAGAAAAGGGATTTTTAGTCTCCTCAAGAGGAAACAAATTTGATGATTGAGACTGTCAGAGAGTCTGTGAAGCCTGGAGAGGTATTTTATAATAAAACCTGTAAGGAAAATGTTTCAGATGTAAACATTTAGAACCTCATCCCACCTCCTCTGTGGCTGGATAGGACTTTAATTGTTATTAAAGCTTCAGTTAGACAGATCAGCTGCAGAAGGTCACTCTGTCCCGGCTTTGACAGATCACTGCTCACCTGCTGCAGTGAAATTAGCCTCATTGACACCTGCAGGGCCTGGCACTTCACTAACAGGACACATGTTATCTTCTCTAAGGTGCACAAGGCCTCCTTTAAAAAATATTACTTTTTCACACCACCCTGATAACAGCAGAGAGTAATCCTCTGCTCAACAGCAAATGCTTTCTGATCGTGCTCATGTGTTGGTTGAACTCACCTGTGAGACCGTAATGAAGACATCAGTGATTTTGTATTATCCTAAGCCCAAATTTAAGAATAATTTCACCTCACAGTTTAAGCACTTCTCATCTTTAGGGCCTTTACTCCTGCTGTTGTAATTTTACATGTTTTGAATTAAACACAAAAGGTAAAGATGGCCCAGATAGACGAAGATCTTTGTAAATAACATAATATTTCCTCACAGATCACAACTCGACTCTTTCCACAGCTCATTTTAACCAGTGGGACAATTGGCAGGCTATTCAGGCAGTGGCCTTACGTGGCACTGACATGGGCAGGTAAAATTCAATACTTTAGAAGATTGGTTCACTTGCTTTTAAAATCAGTTGGCAACCACTGACAATGTTAGAGTGCTGACTTAACCAAAGGCTCAAATAGAATAGAGTGGTTCCTGATATTAAATGTGGTAGAAGGCAGTTGTCTATTCCAGAAATGACCAAATTTTGTTGTACTGTGGATAAAGACATTCAAGTCAGATGTGTTGATCCATTAAAAAACAGGATTATTTTTAATTTTTAAAAAAAACTGATTTCATAAGTCTGCACACCAGCCCAACTACTGTGGAAACACCTCCTGCATTTGTAGAAGCAGCAAGTGTTTGTAAAGTGTCCCTATTAACTTTGCACATCTAAACAATCCTAAAATTGAATTTCGGCGTTCGTGTCGTTATACAATCACCAGAAAGACGGAACAAGGCTGCCATTCACAGTGTTGTCAGAAAGAAGCCGTCTGTCTTTTCTTTTCTGACATATATTTTCCACAAAAAAATAATGATGTGATGTCACAAATCATGCACAGAGAAACTTTCCATGTTCAGCAGATACATATGAAAACAGCTTCCCAGTGTCAAACTGTGAGGCTCAAACATAGGAACAAGAAGAGAAACATATTTTTCAGTGTTGGATGGAGTATAACAATTGGCCCAACTCCCTGTTGTCTGCATGTTCAACCAGAGTTCAACCAAATCAGCTTGCTTGTTGTTCACTTGTCAAATACACATCAATGTAAGGTCACATCTCTTTAACAACTGCTGGGGGGGGGAGGTTTGTTACAGAACACCATAAAGGTATGAAGGCTGACAAAGTTTGAGGTTTTATTGTAACAGGGACACAAAAACCTTTGTCCCTGAATTATGATTTTCCCACCTGGCCTTGAACTTAAATCCTTTCCCCTATGGCCAGATAAACAGATTAGAGTGAGTGGGGACTTAATAAAAGATAAGACTGTTGACTTTTGAGGAACTTAAGGAAAAGATTAACCTACCTGACTCCCATTTTTTCTGATATCTTCAGGCTAAGAGTTGGATTCTTTCTCTTCTCCAGCCCTGCAGGGCTTGTTTTTTTCAAACCTGTATACAAAATAAATAAAACGCCACAAAAATGATAGTTAGGATAGTTAGAAACACATAGTTAGGAAGAGAAATTTAACGTGAATGTTGGTGAGACATGGCAGAATGTCAAGTAACTTGGGAAAAAATGGCAGAAACACAACTTGACTTCATCTCACTTAAGTAAAACATGATAAAACCCAGCTGAAGTTTCTAAAACTGTGGATATTTTTCAG
Source organism: Datnioides undecimradiatus (assembly GCA_008933995.1). Classification (NCBI taxonomy): domain Eukaryota; kingdom Metazoa; phylum Chordata; class Actinopteri; order Lobotiformes; family Datnioididae; genus Datnioides; species Datnioides undecimradiatus. Next base: position 855,326 of record WARS01000068.1, read on the forward strand.
TGGATAGCTGAACTTTCTGAAAAAAGGGACAAATCTGGGGCTTTTTTTCGTATTTCACAGATGTGTTGTGATTAAGATTATAAATGTGCGTTAAATAGAATAGCTAGCAGTATTTCATAAAGTCATATTTTACTCTATCATCCTGTTTACATGTGACCAACAACATGTTGTAGATGTTTATTTGACTTAATTTAATTTAATTTAATTCATTAACTTTATTTTTTGACTTTACTGAAAAGGAAAAACATTCCATTTACTTTACATCCTTTCATCTTGTGCTGTCACCACAGAGGTTTAAGGGCTGTTTGCTCTGGTAGCACAGTGCCCGCATACTTCCACTTACAACCATCCGGCGATTTATACTCAGTAAAACTCAACCTGAAAGGGAGCGTAGATGTTGCTATGCTCTCTCCATCATTTGTATGGGGCAGGTACATCAACGTCTGAAAATAAATGTGGTTATGAGTTATGAAACTTAAAACACTATATGTAGATGCCATATGCTTTAAAAACCTCATCATTTTTTGGAAAGTATACAGCTTAATCATTCAGAAAAACTGAACCTGCCAAAGAACTGACAAACACAACAGGAACAACTTCCAACAAACAGATGGACTACTGTAAGTCTGCACTTAAGTGGCTCAGCTGTGCTGCAGAGGAGACTGTGCATTTATATTTTCTATAATAATGCACAGGCCAGCGTGGCAGAGCAACACTGCTATCCAGAGAGTACGTAGTTTTAAATGCTGCTTAGTGTATCACTGTTGGATCTGATGATTTATTCTTACAAACAACTAAAAAGCTGGGGGGGGGTTTGTCATAAAACAAATGCTTTAATCCATTATTCAGGACAAAATCTGATGAATCCCACTCTGAAAGCAGGAAACTGTTCAGTTCACTAACACTGTCAGCTGTAGAAAACTATCTAGCCGTCATTACAGCCCTTTATTATAGATGAATTAAATCATTCTTCTTGTTAAGGATCACAAAGTGACTTTGAGCTGCCTCCAAAATGCACTCAGTAGTCATTGCATCTGGCTGCTTTTCTTGGGAAATGTCAGCAATTTTAACAGCAGCATTTATACTGAATAATTTGATTTATTCTTTAATTTAATCTTACAGTCTAGGGCAGAACAGTCAATATCTGTGAAGATGAACTCTATCTCCAAAGACAGAGAGCACAAAACTAAAACAACAATGACGCATCATCCTGATGTAAAATGTTTGTGTGCAGATTTAATACCCAAACTCTGTTTTATAGTTTTATGAGTTCAAAACAGGAAAATGCATCATGTGAAATATGATGTTTTACTTTCCTGGATATTTCTCACCAAGCCAAAGATTTTTCTCATAAATATGACTCAGCACCTTGCATTTATGAGATATCACAGTCTCATCTAAAACAAGGCAAATGTCATTTTGTAATAAAGATCTTTTCATAAATTTTAAGATTCAAGTCTCAGAAAATATCTCCTGCATTTTTTCTTCTTGGTGAATGCATTGATGTGCCATACCCATAAAAATATCGACAGTAATTTGAGAGAGTGTATGAAGTAGGCACAGATATAAATATATATTTCGAGCCAAAACTGGCAGCCACAATGTCGCTGCTGCATGATTCTTTTCTATTCTTTTCTCTTTCAACACAGTGCGTCAAATGTTTATGTGTTCATGCTGAAAAACATATGACCATGGCTATAAATTCCTGGTGCACATATAATAACACCCTCATGGTAGTGTTAAGTGGATATTTATTTTGATACTGCGCTTTTCACAACTACGCCACAGCTGAGCAGCGCACAATAATATGTATTAAGCACCACAGAGACGCATCAGTCTAAACACGTGGGAAATGACAGCATGGCATGTCGCCCTGAGTATATAATTAACATTTTTTATAATATCCAGTCATGTTCAGCTCCAGGTTGTCAAGTGAATGGTCAGCTGTAGTGTAGAGGAGAGGGTCTGGGTGAATGGAGGACTGAATGTTTAATAAACCTGCCTGTGAGCTTTTTGCTTATTTCCTCCCTCCTTCTCTCTACGGTAAAGCAGGACCTCCTAAATCAGAGTAGCTAGCATCATTAGCATCAGCAAAATCCTTGACAGGAGTTTAGTGTCTTCTATCGTAGCAAAGATGAGATATGAGATGGAAATGTTGCAAGATAAATCAGTTGTTATTACATCTTAGTGGGGAGGCCAACCTACCTTATCATATTAAATGCAGTGGTGAATTCTGTGCTGGTCTCCATTAATGAACTCAAGAGGGGAATCGTAAACAAGATGTAAAGCCCTCAGAGCGGAGGCTGAAGAAGCCTATGACTATGAACGACACCCTCATAGTGCGGAGCTGAGAGGATAACTGCTTCAGCAGTCCTTGTCCTGCAATTTACAGGCTGCCTATTGACTTTCTGTGAAAGAGACAAACAGGACAACAAGGCAACAAGACTTTTACACTTCTTATAGACACATCTGGTCTATATATGATGTATGCACATGTATCTCTAGATGTCTCCAGACTGTTATGACTGGGGTGACTATTTCTCAGATCTAGTTAAGTAACTTTAATTAAAAACATTGCAGTATCTTACATTTACATTTATACTCCTGATTTTAACATTTTTATTTGAAAGATTTAAAAGAGTCCTAAGAATCCCAGTGCAACAGAGTGGCTCTGCATGAACATAATCTGAAGCCTCCATACTTTATTTTTTAAGTCCAAAAGAAAAAAAAAACAGATCACATCTAAAAAACACTCAAACGGACAAACAAACCATTGGTTTGACCTAAGTCCTGCCGCTTACTAGGCAGATGGCCAATTCTACTTTGGATAATAGGATGGCACATGGAGTGGTAAATCAGATTTGAGGGGTGGCCAGTCCCACCCCAGGTCACCCGCCTGGACACGCCCCAGCACATTTTGCCTGTCATTATCATTAAGAGAGCGACATATGGATGTTCAGACACAGAGGGTTTGAACCTAATGATTAATGAATAATGATGCTTCCTTGGATGTCAGTAAGTCATAAGACGGGAAAAGATATCCAGACAACTGACAATAACCTGTAGCTGCTCGACAGTTACTTGATGAATGGTGCTAGTAGGAATCATATCTGACTTTTCAAGTCAAGTAAAACCACACAAGATATAAGAAAATAGCAAAATCAACAGTGAGACTGCAGCACTGAGCCAAACAGACAGTTCATTTCAAATTTCAATTGGGTGTTATTGACACAAGCAAAACCAAACCCAAGAATGTAGTGAGTGTAACCAGTGTTCAGAGTTTAATCCACCAAGTCAAAGAGACTTCCCTTAATCCCCCTGTGTGTTCCCACACTCAGTTCAGCACAAGGGAGCTCTGCACAATATGGAACCAAACTCTAAAGTCCACTCCAGGCTTTACTGCAGGTCCCACAAAAAAAACCCACACTGACCACAAAAAGTGGCCACAGATATCACAGATCACAGATCACAAAGGCTGTACTGCAATGACTATTTGTGGTATTTATACTGTACCAGTCAGTCACACAGTCGGTCAGGTCAGGAGGACCGGTATGGTGCATGGTGTCGAGCATCAAAACAGAAGGTTTTCCAATCTCCAATGACCCATAGGAAGGTTCTGGATGTCAGTCCACCTGCAGACTGGCAGGTATGTATGGCTTTGGAGGGGCATTCAAAAACACAAGAGATCCTCCTCCACTCCAAAGACTGAGGTGGTTGAGTGGAGAGCTACATTTTCCACAATCTACTGGAGCAGTGACACATCCCGAGTTTTCCTGCTGTTCTTTACGCAATTGAAAATTGGAAGCTGACATGAGGTTGGTACAAACAGGTACTGGGAGGTGTTTCTCCTCTGGCTTGTGAGAAAGTATCTGGATGTAAGTAATGAAATGAAAGCAAATTCCTGTCCAGCTGATAAACTGAGTGCTGGGTTTAGCATTAAAGACCTGCATAAAAGAGTTGCCTTACGCCACCACAGTGAAGAAGCAGCAGATACATCCTCAGTTACTTCACTGTCCACAGCACAGACACACACTCCAGTTCTGTTGCAGTTTTGTGTCTCTTTTGACTACGACTCACACAGCTACAGTTATTTTATGTATTTAGATCCAAAGAGGGGAAAAAACAACAGCGTCAGAGATTGACAAGCATTTTTTGGATTGTCATCATTCATGTTTGTCAAATTCACACAGAGTCTGGTTTCGCTCACCTTTGTGAGACTCATAATCACTGGAGACCTTTCAGCACGTTGTCCGCCGGTTAGACAGAGCAGTTTGTGTTTTTCTAGTATTCTGGGGCATTGATTCACAAGGCCGGTCGAAGTCACATCCCATTATTTCACAATTTCTGATCGGCGCATAACATATAAATGATTTAAATATCGAGATGATACAGAATGATGAAGAAAGGGTTCGTAACAAGAAAATGATCTTACCAAGAAGAAACCTTCACTGGAACATCATCAGGGTAAAGCTGCCTGTCTTCTGATTAAAGTAGAATTTCCTTTTTGTTTGTTACTTCATTTTGTTATTTGTTCTGTGTTGGGTAAAATCAAAAAGAGCAAAACAGGATCTTGACAAATAACCACCATGAAACAATTTTGTCCTTATTTGGAATATTTCATTTCTATCCATGATTTCAAATACGTTTTATACTTTGTATCTTGTTTCTTCATCACTTGTCTTTTATATTTTTTATGATCTTAATTTTTTCCTTATATCACCACAATTTGTTTGTAAATGTTTTGAGTCCATTAAGTTCTTTGAAAGTGTCCACAGTGAACAATAACGTCGATCAGGGCTACTCAACCACAGGCAAAAAGAGAAGCTGTGTACAAAAACCAGTTTTGTCTGTGGTCAGTTGAAAATCTAGTCCACCTCACCTCACCGGTGAGATTTAAGTGGAAAGCAGAAGCTCTAATGCCACAGCCGCCTGAAGTTCAAAGTTAGTTCACCCAAACTACAAAAACTGAATATTCCCTGCTACCTGTAGTGATGTCTGGCCATGCGGATAGCTTCGCCTCCCACTTCCATCCAAATAAAGGTTTGTTTGTGCTCCTCAAAGCATTGAAAAGTTCCACTTTTAGAAAATGAAACGAGGCAGTGACACAGTTTTTTGTCAGCCTGTGGCACCTGTCCCCATACTGGGTCTTTATGTTGTTTTTATTTTTGTTGTTGGACAGGCCACTGATGAATTAAACATTTGAGTTTAGCTGAATTTCAACCTCGCTCTGTTTGAGATTTATCTACTTTTCCTTCGGTCAATTTTTTTTCCCCGCAAGTCGTCTGATATGAAGGTTACTGTGGGGCAATCCAAGCAAATTTAGGGCAATCGCAGAGAGAGCTGCGATTGATCAAACACCGAAGCTGAACGTTTCTCTCAACAAGATCTTCATTACTGGACAGATTGATTCCTCCAGTGCTTCCCATGGCTGCGCTGTAAGAACCAATATTGTCTCAAAAAAGAAATGTACTGGATTCATAAACTTAATCTACACTGCAGGCAGGGGGACTTAAAAGGCTCTGCAGTTATTCTGTGAACTTTACCTTCAGTTGATTTTAATCCTGCACATCCCACATCAGTTAGTAGTTTTGAATAAACTTTTGCATTTTGGCCTTGAGAGATCTGTTATTCAGCTGTTATTTTTGGGCCGCATCCCTCCAAAATGTTGTTTAGACCATGACGTGAAGGTTTGGCCTGAATTTGGCCCACAAACATTTTAAAGTAACACTTCATACTGTCATGTCAGATTGACAGTTACAGATCTACGGTCCACTTTGTGCATCATCGCCCATTTCTGAATGCCAAAAGTATTTGGACGCTTGACAGCATGTTCGGAGAGGGAGAAACTTCAGTGAGGAGTCAAAAACGTTTGATGTCTTAAAATTACACCGAGCACCACCGATGAGATCAGACAAGTTGGCAGTGTTTCTGTTTATCGAATGTACATAACACAATCTGTGATGCACTCTCATCAAACCAGCTTTACTGTACTTAAAATGCTCCTACAACTGAGCTTAAAAACAAACACAGATAACTCTTTTGGTCACATATCTTCTAATACGGTTTGATCAGAAAGGTCAACGCTTTGTATTTTAACAGCTGCAGATAGATTAACATGTTTAGATGTTTTCTGAGTAACTAACAAACTAAAGTAATAATCTCGGTCTTTCTATGACACAGGGCAGCAACAGTAAGTAATAAAGCAGGACTCAGATCAGTTGATATTGTACTTTAAAGGTTCAGTTTTTAAAATTGTTCAGAAAAATCTGCAGCTGGTTAAATTACCAACATGTCTCTTAGTGAACCTGGGTCCTCTGAGGGTCTGAGACGGTTCCAGATGACTGACGCAGAGCTACACTGTTTCTACACAGGATGCATTTAGGCACAGCACAGCACGGCACAGCACAGCACAGTACGGCACAGGCACAGAGCAGCTCACCCACGTTTTGGCAGCACTCTCAACCCAATACAATACACATCCAATCCACAGCAGTTACTCACTGTAAGATATTGATCATATTACAACATAAATGTGAATAAGTCATTTGGGGCCTTGACTTCATTGCTGTTATTAAGACACAGAGCTCTGTGGTCATTCTACAGGACACAGATGTCATATATCAGTGCCGTAGTCACCCATCGGTCACGTACAGCCATGACCATTAACAGAGCTGGCGAGCACTGGTCCTGCATACACCATTGCTGCTGCGCTGTTACCCTCCACCCCGGCCACCTCCTCTATGAGTACATTAGTATTAATTAATTCTGTGTTGGATAAGTAGGGGTATGTAGTGCAAGTTGTCTTTATAATTGCTACTTTGAGCTTTCTGGGATCAGAGCCACACACTTTATCATGATGAGAGTGCCCTGACTGGAATCAAAATTGGCATTGCACCCATTTAGTACTTCGTTTTTATCATGACCTCCAGTAAACCTGCTTTACATTTCTAATCAATACAGAACCATTTTCAATTTCATTCATAGCCGTGTGTATTGAGTACATCTGAACATCATATATAATATAGCTACATCTTTCTCCACCCATTTTTTAAGAGTATATGAGTTCGGGTTCAGTATCAGGAACATTAATTAAACCTTTGCGTAATTACACGCACAATGACACACAGCTACACTCGTTAATGATAGAGCCTCCATTTCACACTGATAAACAACGCAAATGTAATCATGCATGTTAATGCTCAGAATAAATGTTGTCATTTGCAGCGCTGCTTTGAGGACTTTGAGGGCACACATAAATTCATCAACTAATTAAATGGCATGCATTATAGCTCACCGAAGATAAACCAGAACATTTTAATTCAGTTGAATGTCACAAAGCTACTTTACATTGATTTCTCCTTATGTCAGAATCAAAGGGCTGGTGTATAAAACGTTATAGGAGGCCTGTAACACCATCAAGTCTCCGCAGCAGGTGTCTTACCATATGCTGCATTAGTTACACAAAAAACTTTAATGACTTATAACACTGCTCGTTACTGAGCTGTATGGCAACATGCCCTCTATCCCTTTTCTCTGGCCCCGATGTTATTTATAGTACACATTACAGCTTAAATAGCCCGGGAGAGACGTGAGTGCCTGGTATACAGCAAGAGAAGTGAAATTTCATGTTCAGGGAGGCCCATGGAGGGTATGAGATCGAGCAAATCCAATTGTTTTCAAGTTATTCCTATGTAGAGCAGCATCAGAGGCAGGCCAAGAAAAACCAAGTAGTCAGATGGGATTATTTTCTCTGTCCCTCCATACGAGGAGCGAGGACATTAGAATTACCTTAACTCAAGGGTAGGAGAATGGTCATAAACCCTGATTACTGCCCATGCCATTATTATCAAACTCCCTCTGAGAGCAGACATGTAGTTGTGGATGTGTTTTTCAGGTCTGTTCACTTTGTAGCCAGTCAGAGTGTATGTAATAGCGGGTACGTGCTGTGTACATGAAGCGGTTCTCCTGCTCTCCGTGAGGAGGACTTTCAGCACCATGGACAGCAGCGCCGCAGGAGGCGGCTGAACCGAAGTGGAAAATAAATCCTGAGCATACAGTAACGCACCAGCTCCCAACCAGTAATCATGTCTGACTTTATTTCAAAAGCCTGAACGGTCACTTTTACATTAGGATAGGAAGGTGGTGGGCAAGAAATGTGCAGAAGGGCCCTCTAAGTGAATGCCACAGCAAGTCACTTCTGTTGTCGAGTGTGAATTCCTGGCTTCTCCAGGTCTGAATGACACACTAGAAAAACCCACGGAGCTCTGAATGGATGTTTTGAAACCCGGGGTTGTGTTTTTCTATTTAAAACATGCCTCAGAGAATCCAAATTGGAGCCAGAGAGGAGGAACTTTAGTTGGAGCTGAGGTATGGGACACATCCAAAGGTTGTGTCAGTCTTGTGTAGGTTTCTGTTCAGTCGCTACTCTATTATAATGACTGAGTAAAACTCAGAGACACAAAGCAAAAACAAACACTTGCATCCACCCAGCCTCCTTCCAACATGATTCTATAAGACATCCTTAATAAATATTCATGCAAACACAACTTCTAATTAAAATGAGATTAAAGAAACCCTTCACTGTATACTTTACTGTATCATTTCTGTATAAGGTTCTACAGTTGCAGACTGTTGTGACACAGCGCTGCTCAGAGTGCCTGAACACAGAAATATAATGAAGGAGGCAAAGCTAAAACACAATGTCAGTGACACATCAGACATCCTTAGTAAAATGAACCAATTTTCATTTTTTCCCAAAACACTGTAAAGCTCCTGATCTCCATAATAACACTGTGATAACTCACACAGCCAGTTGTGTCTGCATAGCACTGAACTTGCTAGCAGCACAGATTAGCTTGCTCGTGCTAGTTCAGCCAAGGAATCCTCATGCTGCACAACAGAGCCTCAGTATCAGTTCCTCTGCAACCGAAGGCTTGAAAAGACCGACGTCTATCTAACCTTTACCTTTAATGTTGACGATGATGATGAAGATGATGATGTTGACTCTCATCATAGATATCTAAATATTGGCTTGGAACCTTTACCAGAAAACCATTGTTATAAACTATAGAGTTTAAAAGATGTTGGCTGGCTGCATTATGGGAGATGTAGGATCCATTGACCCACAGTAAGGACTAACAGTCAGCGTAAGTAGCTTCTTTGATTTTGACCATTCTGGTTTAATCGGTCTCTTGTGAGTCCTCCAACTTTATGGAAGTGCAACACTAAATCAGTGGAGTACCCATTTAAAACTGGGCTTTTATGTGTTCGACTGTGATTTTTCCATTAATTTGAAAAAGTCCCTGAATTAGCATTTAGATCATGCAACATTAAAACTCTCCATTAACGCCCAGTCCGTAACCCAATAACGAACAAGTGCACGCATTCTTGTGGACTTTGCTCAAAACATCTGAGTTAAGAGACTGATTCTACAATAAATATTTAATCAGTCAGCTTGCAACAAATCATGTCACTGGAGGGCAAGTGCTGTGTGAGAGTTTTATGTTGCCACAGCGCAACAAAGTGCTGATAGCCCATAAAACTACATTAGTCAATTCTAATAGTCAGTGAGTCTTTCATTTCAGTGTGAGGACGCCTGCTGTTTTATGAACTGTGGGCTTGTCCACACACATTGGATCATTTTCTGTCTGAAGGGTAGATGAATCTCCACTGACCCCGAGCTCTGGGGCCGACCGGGGGCTGTGGATGGTGATGGTTGGCCCTCTGCCCAGAGCCAGGACATGGAGTCTCTGTGGGCTCAGGGCACAGAGACCGGGCTGACCTCAAGGAACACAGAGTACTCTCAAAGTCCACAGTGGGGGAAGAAAAAAAAAAAAAAAAAAACAGGATTAAATACTGACTTTTATCTTAATTTAGAATAGCAAAGTGCAAGATCAATGTGCTGTAAGTACAAGAGGTGCCAGATAGTGAGAGATGAAGAAGAAAGGCTGTGAGGTCACAGAGGGGTCTGGAGCTTGAAGGAAATGGCAGCTTGTCCACAGGCGGCAGAAAAAGCTGAACACAAATGGAAAAGGACAGCTGATGACAACACAGTCAGCAATGCTAAAATAATTCACATTAGACTATTGCCTGTAAAATCCACAAGGCAGCTTTACTTTGTCCCGTAGCACGCAGAATTCACCACTGGTTCAATGACACGAACTTCCGCAGTTCTGACGAGTCCAGCAAACTGTCATGCAACGCTCCAAAAATAAAATAAAAACAGTAGAAGAGCTTTTGGTCATTTCAATAATCGACTCCGTTAAAACCTGAAGAACTGCCAACAGTACTCGAGCGTGTCCCGAGAGACTCCTAATTGTGCTGCTTCTGCTGATTTCCTGCTCGCCAAATCCAAACTCACAGACACAGTTGGTCCTTTTCCACTGCAGGGACTTATAAAACTAATGTCTGGCCAGTGTCACAGGTTCTGCTAAACATCAACATCAACTATAACGAACAGTGAAACCATTTTCTTACTGAAACTGGAAACACTGGCACCGCCCAAAACAAATGTGCCAAAGCCCTTATTACTAAGAGGAGGCCATTTAGGTGCTGTACCAGAACATTTCTCAGCATATAACTGACATGGATATACAACAGGGCCAAGCAGTGCAGGGCAGATTAAACAAGTATTAAAAAATGGTGTGTGCAGAGCAGCAAATGGAGAAACTACAAAGCAGCTCTTTGAGCTGGGTGCAGTTTTGGGGCATTCAGTCGGCCTGTGCTGGGCCCTACAGTGCTGCTGTTTAAACCGGTATCTTATGTTAGCATGAACATGAAAGTAAATCAATATCCACATCAGCGTTACATCTTCAAATCTTGTCTGTTCTACAATGCCTTAGGTCAGCTGTCTAATTACAGTGCTTTTGCCATCTTAACAGCAGAAATCGGTAAATTATGGAGGACAGACCGGTTACGGGAGGCGCCAGGATAAGGTTGTTAATTTCCTGCAGCGGAAAAGAGGTGAGACTCCCTCGCTCCCTGTTCTCCACTGCTCAGAAATGCTATTAACCAAGCCATTACATCTTTAGGATGAAGTTTTCTCACCCCATTTACAGATTCCTCCAAGTTGAGCAAGAACAATGCTTGTAAATCTGGAGCAGCACTCATCAACTCTTTTGGAAACTTGGGGCCAGATCTCAACAAGAAACTGAACACATGTTTGATTTTTCATGGCCTTAAAATATCAATATGGCAGCAAGCAATCCTTTATACATTCAGTAGATACAGAACAATAGTAGTGCTCATTAGGACCCCTTTTCTTAGGACACAGGATGAATGATCATGGTCCTATGATTTGGTCCTCACCAACTACTGAGAACAGTAATTAAGTCTTTAGCTGCTAAATTCTCCACTATATCTTGCACTGAGTCACTTACTTTGTCTATCTGCAGGTAGCAGACAGTCGATTTATAGGAACTTTTCTTAGTAAAAACAGCCGCCTCCTTCTGGAAAACAAGTAGGTGACGTAAAATCAAAACAACAAGCTGAAAGATGCTAAAACACTCAGTGAAGGTGAGGGGAAGTGACCTGTTATCATTGTGGATTCATCACCATGAACAACACTCCACATGATACAAAGCCCTTGGGCTACTGTTTATTTAAATATATTGTATATATTCATATAGTGCTACAATACCGAGCACCAGCCAACCAGTTTAAGTCTCTAATGAGAACCAGCACAACACAGAGCAGTATGTTGATTTTCTTCTGTTTAGCAAAAAACACAAGTAGCAATCCAGTTCAGCTAATAGGCATATTGACAGCGGAGAGTTATTGACAGGTGAACCTCTCGCAGGACTGGGTCAGCAATGAAGCTGGGAAATCACCAGTGGGCCTAATCTTTTTGCTTTAACAAGTCCTCGGTGACAGCAGGATATGGGGGGATGATTTAAGGGGAGAGCTTTCCATTCTGGGTTGCATTTTATGGAAAGGGTCTGCACTGCCTCCACTCTGCTGTAAGAAATTACCTGAGCTCTGACCCCGCACTTGATAAGGTGGAGACACAGGCAAGGGCCCAATTTATCTCCCAGGGACCTGCCGCTCACTCATGAATATTTACAATATTTCTAATGTGGTGCACTGAGGTCAATAGGACTGCACTTAGTAATCAACATGGAAGCTATAGGTTAATAACTGCAATTTAGGTTTTGTCTCCCAGCCTAATCTGATTAAGTTAAGATGAATTTCCTCTTTGTAGTCGATCACAGGAAATCTGAATAGAAGTGTGGTAACAGATGATCTTTGTGCATCTCTGACACAAAATCTTTTGACTTTAAATGAAATGTAAAAGGACAAGGCAGAGGCGGGCCGCAGCTTTGTAGTGCCTCTGATGTGACTGATAAGGTTTCTGTACGTACCAGCGTCTCGAAGCGCCTGCTCACTCTGATGTGCACTGGCTACAGAGTGAGGCTGATAGGTCTCCAGTAGATCTGAATATGTGAAGTTGAAGGAAAAATAAAAGTAGACCTCTTGGCTGTGAACACAGCGCTCACTGCTGCCATTGTGCTGCTTTTCCTAATTATGGCAGGCCATTCTGCTGACAGACAGAAAGTGCACTGTGACGCCCAATCAGGACTCCATATTTCATTTCCCCCCTCTCTCTCTCTCCTTTCTAACCGTTAGTATATTAAACCAGAAATCCGGTGGCTGATTTTCAAAGAGACTTGATTAAACCCAGGAAATGGGACATGATTTCCCATTTAAAATTCATAACAGGCTAACACTTAAGTAATTTAAATCCCCTCTACCGTTGGTATCTGCATCAGATTGAATAATTTCACCTTAACTGCATCAATCCATTTCATTTCAATTTGATAGCAAGCAAACTCAGTCGGAGCACCCTTGTGACTGTGTTTTCTGTGAAAGCTTTGCAAATGAAAACACAGGCCTGCAGAATGTACTGCTGCTGGTAATTTAATTTGCTTGACCTTCCAGTTTGCTCTAATTGAAAAGGGGCCGCATAAGAGAAATGAAGATGCTTTTGTGCATATTAATTCCCCATTAGTGTTAAAAACCTGATGTTCCTATTCTATTAATTATCTCGTATTGAATACAACAGTAGAGTGAAATGTCCCTCTCAGACAGATGTTGCGTTCCAACATCAAAGGGGATATTGTAAATGCTACACTGGGAAAAAATCAGTCCCGAACTAGGGCTCAGTTCATCCAGTCCATTAGTTAATCCAGACTGTATTTGAGTGTCTAAATATATAAATATCACCAGGGGAAAAAAGGACTTCACTGTTTCTTAAAAAACACAATGACGTGTTTTTCCTCACAGAAATTAAATGTGAATTCATAAAAAAAATAAAATGCATCCTGGTTTAACTCAGTGCACTTGGGATTTGCAGGCTGCAGTTTTCCTGACTTGTCACTGTCCTGCTGTCACACAGCACTTTCAGATAATTCCTGAAAAGTGTTCAAATCTGGTTAGGCATGTCAGCCGCTTGACTCTGCTGACAATGATGTCAGTCTGTCAGCTGCAGAGGTTTGCATGCTAAAACACTAAGCTAACATGATAATCATTCATCAGTATGACAACGTGACCATGTTAACACAATGGCATTAGCCTTTAGCTCATATCCCTAGTCAGTATGGTGCTGCTGGCATATCTAGCAAACTTTAATGGTGAGTTGAGCAGTTGTTACATAATCTCACTACCATTGTCAATGCTTCCTGTGACAACATTAAAATGGATTTAGTGTAAAACACATTCAGGAGGAACAGAACACAGATAGGTTCTTGCTGTGACAATGTGACACTGTGACACCTGCATGAATGTTGCAGTATTAGTCTAAAAGTGTCATAACTAGGAACAATTGAACTGCTTTCAATCTAGGGATGCTGGCTTAAGTCCTACAGGACCAATCAACGTTAGCCCACAGCAGTGATCAGTGCTTTTCGTCAAGTTCAGTTGAATAATCTGTGGAAGACCTCCTAAACCAAAGTTGACCCACAAACTCATGCTACAGCATTGTCGTAAATTTGTCTTTACCAGATTTGGTTCTGCAGCAACATTAAGACCTGTCTTTACAGTATCATCAAACACTCACCTCTTTCCTTACCTTCAAACTCACAGGAGCATCAGGAATGTAACATGTTTTCAGATCAGACTCCCTGACCCGGGCACCCTCACTGGTCGCTGATCAAGCCCTGGTATTTCCACAGCGCATAACATCCTTTCCTCTTTGATTCAAATACGGGCTTTGAGAGGGCACCTGGTCGTGATGTCAAAAGAAATGTATGAAAAACATCTGAAGATGACAGAAAACATTAATTCCTTTAATGCGGCAAAACTTTAGTGTCAAGTAGTGAGGAATCCACTCATGTGGATCAGACTTAATACTTGTGGCTGTACAGTTATCAAAAAGGAATATGTTGGAAACTCTGTTACCTTTGATCCAAACCTCCCATTTAACAAGCCCCAGAAAGCAATATCCTTAAGAGCATATTTTCATCTCAGAAATATTTCCAGAATCTGTAATTCCCTTTCTACCTTCCCTGATGTAGTTAGACTGACCCTTGCTTCTACAGTGAACTGCGCTGTCGTGGTCCCATCTCTGGATGCATAAAAACATACATATTTAAATATCTGCAGATAGAAAACGCATGCAGACTCGAAATGATGACCATACAGTCCTTGATTTCACATCGTCATTCACTTTGTGTAACTGCCTCTGTCATAAAATCTTTAAGAGGGCAGTGGCCCTCAATATATCTTTGGTTTATTATGCGATAAACCAACACGAACTCTCCATTTTATGGTTACAGGAATTATTGTTACCCAGCATCCAATGCAAACAGCTAGGAATGAAAGTTTCCTCTCTCTCACAGATCCAGGACTTTTTTTTTTTATATATTTCTGTGGCACGGCTTTCAATCTACCTCACCTCCCACCGTAGCAGCAGTTTCTCTCCTTATCCCTTCTTGACTTGAGCTAATTTACAGTTTCAATTCGGGCGTTTAGCTGACACTCCCTTTCAAAGTAATTACCAGTGGGGGAGGAAGTAGGGTTCACAAATTGTACAAGGACACTTAGGACTCGTCACAGGAAACAGACATCATTGGTAGCTGTTACTGTTAATAAACCACTGACCCAGTTATGGGATGATCTCAGTCCTGAATACCACCATTACTATAGGCATTTATCTGTAGCTAAACAGTAAATATGCAGCACTGGTGGCTTTAGTGGCGACATTTAAGAATTACAATACTCTGTGAGTGTGTAACCACAAGGTTTGCATGATTGCTGATGCTAACTGCAGCCTCTTCAGTGGTTTTAATGATTTTCTTCTAAACATCTGATGTCTACAGTGACAGGCCCACTATGAACCCACACAGCGGTTACCATAAGTTTTCCAGCAATAAAAGCACTGTGGGGGACAAGAAGAACAAAAAAGTGTTTACTGTCATTTTGAAGCATCAGCTCTCAAAGTATAAACATGTTAGAGTACGAGCCTCCGCGTGGTTTCTTGGCATTTGATAAAGTCGGACTGGTTTGTATTTTATTTTTCATCTGTACCCTGTAGCAACATGTCCACACACAACACAGCCCCATCACATTTCACCAGCCTGCAAGTACCCTTACCCTCAAATCTTCTCAGAGAGCTGTCGGCTTCAGTTAAAACATCAACTCAGGCAGCTGTGGAAAAGAAAAGGTCTGTCTTTTGAAATCATCGGGCCAAATGAACTAAAGTGGAAAGGGTTGCTAACGGGACCGTTCGTCACAACCCACTACAGTAAAGTGCTGGATGAGACAAACTGTGTACTGACAGGTTTGTCTTGAGGGTAGCGCTGGAGGGAACACCATGTGGTCACTTCACTCAAACGGGCTCATCCACATTCTTTCCACTGGATTGTGTATTTTTGCACAAATTTGGTGAAGCTGTCACCAAAATAATTAGAAATCATCATCTTAAAATTCCAAAGCACATTTCATATGATTTGGGCAAATAGTTATTAATAATTTACTCTGGATTAGAGTTCATATTAGTTAGTGTCAGTTGGTCAGTCAGTTGTCAGTAAGGTTCTTTTTAAATTTCTTTAAATCAAGAAGAAATAAAAAGCACATTCAGCTCAGTGTTTACAACTACTACAATGGTCTGGTATTCGGGCGAGAGTGGCCATTATTGCTGTATTATTCAGTCTGACAATGGCATCTGTTTACTGTGGGGGATGAATGTGGCTGTACCTGAGCTCTTCTCCAAGTCAACATGGATGCTGCATTTCCTTTATCAGGACATTATCACTGTTATAATGGAGATTTACCAAAGAAACAAAAGAGACATCATTTTATATATTCAACATAAGCGAGGCAATCAAGGAGGACAACTGTTATTGTTATTCTCATGGTTACGTGAGAAACAATTGATGTGGCTGTATGATGAAGGACTGTAATGGTAGGTAACATGTAATTAAATGTAGCCAATGATAAACCCATCCAAATGAACTCAAACTGTTCATTTCTGTTAAATGCAGATTCACATATCATGTGATTTAGATGTATGTCCAAACACTCTCACACAGTTCCTGGACACTTTACACTGTACAGTTTGGATAGAAGTTGTATATTTTGGCTCTGTCAACCTCTCCAGACAACTTTTATGAACCCAGATGGGTTTGATTAAAACTTGGTTGCTGTTTGTGTCTGATTTTTAATGGATGCTGCCATTTCCCAGAACTCAACAGTCAACTTTAAGATGCTCTGTTTGGTCTGACTGTTCTTGGTGAGGTCGACAATGTTGGTCTAATCCACAAAAGCCGTTTACAGGACCGACACCACACCTTGGCGTGGTTGCTCTGCAAATTTCAAAAGGTGGAACTGGGCTGATGCAAAATTTAAGATGTACCTGATCCTGCAACCGCTCGCAGGTGAGAGCAGCAACATCGAACACTCAGGGAGTATAGAGAGAAAGGGAGACGGGGAGAAGAAAGGCCGAGGGAAATAAACTCTGCTTTACCCTCCATTTCATTTGCGGAGTGGAGATTATCCTCCTTTTTAGCCTGACCTATTTCTAAATGAAATTCACTCTATGCTCAGTGTTTACATACAGTACAGACAAGTAAATAGAACAAAGTTGATTGATCTATTTTAAGGAGAAAGGATGAAATACAAGACAGAGAGCTTTTCTTAGTATTTCTTAGATTATTGGTTATACAGGCGGAGTTATTTGTGCCTTATGCTAATTTCAGATTGGAGGTCATAGTGTACCACCTTATTTATTTACTACTTGCCTTAGAAGAGAGGGAGAGAACAACAGTGGCAATTTGCTGTGTGTGTAAGGCTGCCACCTACTGAGAGCTGTCTACAGACTGAGTGTTTGCAGTGAGAGGAGCAGGGACGCTCCCTCAGCCAAACACATTTCCTTTTGTGCTCAACAGTCATGGCTGAGGGAAGGTCCTGCTGAGAAGGGTAACAAGATAATTGAAATTCAATTTGTTAAGAGCTCCTTTTCACACTTCACATGTAATCTGACCCCTGTCCTGCTCCCCGAGATAAAACGAGACAGCTGCTTTAAACTTTACCTCTCCTTTCTCTCTTGCTTTCTTCTCCCCGTTTCGTTGTTAGAAATTCATTTCTTGTGCCTGTGAAGCTTTTTTACCAGTTTCTTCAACAGACTGGTTGAAAGTGTAACTCAAACCTGTGGAACGAAACCTTCAAGCGTGTTGAGGTTTTAGCCACACGCGACAGTGACACCACAGCAGGTGTTTTGCCTTCGACAGATGTGAAAACATCACTAGTGACATCACTGACAGCTTGGCAACAAGTGAACAAGCTTTGAATTTTCTTTTTTTAAAATTTCTTTTTGATTTTTCAATAAAAAAACATCTGTAAAGAATCCAATCCTCTGTTATCTTCATGTGTTCACACAATAATTGTCTATACCTTAAACTGAACAGCAGCACAACACAGACTCTCCTCTCTCTTCTGTCTGAGCGCCGATCCAGGCCAGCGGTGTACATGAGGAGGAGGGCTGGTTGCTAGGTTGCATATTCCTCCAGTTACAAAGCTCTTTGATACCTGCGTCGCTGTATTCTCTCACAGACATGCACCCACTCACATGGCTCAGGCCAGGCACCTACATACACACACGACAAGAGCATACAAACACACAGACGTGCACCAGCGGGTAGGCCTGGTTTTCTCCAAATCAGGGCAATAACCCGTACCCGTCCACCCAGCCAAAATATCAAGGCAGCCTCTCCGCTGGGCAGCTAGACAGGTGCCGTCTAACCACACTAACAAGGTGAGCAGACAGTGTGAGCTGTTGTGGCGGATGTCTGTGCTCCTTCAGCAGGAACCGCCAACAACTGGACTGGCACCGCTAATAAGGTGTCAGCGCTGCTCTGCCCCTCGCTGAGAGAACAACCATGCAGCTAACGCTGAAGGCTGCTGCTCTGACCAGGACCCAGGGATTAAAACTGCAGCAGGCAAGATTTTTTTTTTCTTCACACAAATTACACCTGCCCCGTCAGCCTACAGCGAAACATAAAGTAGGGCCGCAACACAGCACCCCATCCCTACCTTGCAGGCTGAGGATTATTTTGCCCAAATTGGAGATGGATGGCAGCACGAGATGTTCTCCACGCACAAGTAGTGAAGCGTGGAAACATGACGGCTCTTCACCATCTCCACCCAAACAGACGAAGGGAACAAGCTGTGCAAGAAAACTTCAGGTACTTGTGCTGCCTTTTGAAAGACAGGTTTAGATATCAAGTCTATGTTAATACAACACTCACATACTGTGAGAATGAGAGTTACCTGTCACTGAAATCCTTTGTCCTGACTGTAAAGTGCTATTGTCACAGTGTGACCAACACGGAAGAAATAAGGACCAGATCTCACAGAACTCATTCTTTGCAAAGACCCACTTAGGTTAAGCTGATATATAAAGACTTTAGCCTTGTTCCAGATCTCTGAATCACTGCCCACATCTCAGATGTGTTCAGTGATTCACTGTTATTCCTGGTTGAAGAAACAATCAGAGTTTAGTGGGCAGAATTAAGAATGGAGACGTCATCCTCCTCCAGAGCTAGGTCGCTACGTAGCTGCATTCGTGAAACATGTTGTCAGTTAAATGGACACAGGAATAGTGAAGAGCAAAATAATCTTTACAACAACCAAAAACTCCTTTACCCCACGTACTGCATACACCTTGGCCTTTATTTTGTATGCATGGGTTCATCAATATGGAAATTGTCCCAGCCTCTATCTCCACCCACCTCTCCGCCTCAGCTCTCCAGCTCACCTTCGACTCTGCTAATCAAACACACAAACCTCTGCTTGTTTTCTTTTGCTGGAAGAAAAGTTAATTTTATAGAGTCGGATACAAGATGATGTATCACACGTGCTTCATTATCAAACAGCTCATGATTTGTTGCTAACGTCAGAGAAACCTTGGTCCCCAG
Organism: Datnioides undecimradiatus; assembly: GCA_008933995.1. NCBI lineage: Eukaryota > Metazoa > Chordata > Actinopteri > Lobotiformes > Datnioididae > Datnioides > Datnioides undecimradiatus. Next base: position 874,735 of record WARS01000068.1, read on the forward strand.
CACACGCTTGGAAAAGTTTGCTACCTGGTAAACATGCTCTGATATCCCTTGTTTCACCGTAGCATTGATACAGAAAGTCCCCACCGCTGCCTTTAGGTATGTGATGTATGGGAATTCTCAGCCATGGCGTTGACTCATTTCAGTCCAGGTATGTCTAGAAGCAAAAGGTTAAAACTTTTCCTTGGATAAGTTCAGACACAACCTTTAAGCTAAATGTTCAAAGATGCACATAGTATCTTTTAGAAAAGGAACCAGAATGCCAAACGTTACCAAAGGGAACAAATTATTATGAATACAGCTTTAATGTGTATCTCTGTAAGCTGTTAACATATTAACATAAAGTAGAGAAGACATTGATGCTTCCGCTTCAGACAAGATGTTAGAGAAGGTAAAGATGAAATGCATCCGGCTTGGTTGCTATCTTCTTTTTATTAGCCTCTGCTGCTGTGCTGAGGCTTATTTTGCAGCCTGCATTCTAATGAGAGAGCGAGAAGGGAGGGAGGGGAAGGAGGGGGTGTGGGGGATTGTGTAACTGTGTTACATAACACAATGTGCATGGCCTTCTCTCTCTCTGTGCCTCAGACAGCGAGACACACAGCGGAGGGGGGAGGAAACAGAGGATGGAGGGCTTTAAAAGGGTGCTGGTGTTAATGAGGGCGATCTGAAGAGATGTGTGCCTCGCTGGAAAGTCATACCTCATTACAGCACTGTTTCCAATAATGCCGGTGATGAGGATAAGTTGTTTGGGAGGCTAGGGGACGCAGAGAGCGGACCCCTGGCTTGTCTGAGATTAAAACTCAACCATCAAGTGGCATTCAAGTGGGTTTGCTGGGTAATTAAAGTCGATAAAATGTTATTGCCTTCACCCTCGGCCCACCTTTGCATGGGAGGCAGACATTTGCCGGACATTTCGGACTGGGATGGATCACAGTGGGGAATTAGCTTTGACACTGATGTTGTCTTTTTCGGTGCTGCTTTGCTGATTAGAAAACAGAAAATCACACAATGATTCAGTTACTTTAGCAGATTGTTTCTTTGTTTCTTTCTAATTTTGACTTTTATGAATAAAAGTGCTCAAGTTTCAGTTTTTACTTTGCTTTGGTGTCACAGCACCCAGTGTTGTGTTTAGGTACACGTTTGAAGCTTTCAGAGAAAGCAGCTTTGCCTGCTTGCTTTACATTGAACATGTTGCCATTATTTCAGTGAAACTCGCCAAGCAGGCATAAACTTTGTCATTCATTCATCCGGTACAGATTACTGCACCTCGGACAAAAGATCTGAAACAAATACAATGTCTGAAAAAAGGAGTTGATTTCTGTGTTTAATAGGATTTACTGCAAAATTACTCACACTCAGTAAAAAACATCACACACACATCACTCGACATTTCCAGAAAGCAGTTTGTACGTGCAACATCAGTTCACGAGTAGTTGACTTTCACGCAGAACGTCTCCTCCGTCTTCTCCTCCAGGTTGTTCACGTAGACCAGAATCTCCACCGAGCCGGGACTCTGGCTGGGAGCGAATCGTAGTCCGATGGTGTAACTCTGTCCCCCGCTGATCTGGAGGCAGAGAACACAACAAACAATACTTCATCTCCATGAGGGTTAATGATTCTTTCTTGCTCTTCTCTCTTACTCTAAACCAATGCAACCAAATCCACACGCACACACACACACAGAGTCCCTTTTTACCACAGAGTGTGTGTGTGTGTGTGTGTGTGTATATAAATATGAGAGAGATATTGGATGTGTTGTCAACCCTGATGTCATGTCACCAGCGTATAGTAGCAAACATTGAGTGACAATTAGTAATTAATCAATGACACCATCAAAACAACAAGTTATCAGTTATCTTTCTTAAACTCGCATTTGGTTTCATCAAGCAGCTGATTTCTTCCTGAAATGTGGTTTATGCAATGTGTTTTGCATAACACTAAATGAATAATTCAATGACTCAAAGGAGAAAAAGGAGCTTTGTGTCACTCGCTACAGTCACAGTTATATGATCCAATTATCTCTGAAGACCTTTTCAGTATAAAGGTTTCATAAAATGCACCAATCACAGCGGTCTCTACAGATCTGAGTCCTATTTGCTGGTTCTGTCAGACAAGAGTTCAACCTCTGGGCCTTCACAGTGCTCATGTAGCGTCTGTAAGAGTCAGATTCTCGAGCATGTAGTCCCCACCTGCTGCACAGAGAACTTCAAAAATAAATGCCTCCATGAAATAAAGATATGAACTGATGTTAGAGAGCTTTGGGGTATTCCCTAAACAGGAAAAGACACACCTGATGTAAGAATTAAGAACGTTGTTACTTCCTGTTTTCCTGTTATATCTTTGCTCAGTGGTCAAATCTAAGTGTCTGGTCAGTTATATCCTCTTTTAACTCACTAACCATTGTTTGTGTCTCAAACTGTGTTTGCTTCAGTGACGTCAGACCAACTTGTTCAGACGCTCTGACGCAACCGGCCAACAGATTTGGTGTCATTACTTTCATTCGTGTGGAAAAACTGGGACATTTTAAAACTGTTTTTCAAAAATACACTAACTTTAAGTGGGGCGGCAGGAATACCACTGTCGGCTTTACAACAATACGAAAACACTGAAGTGTTTGTGTGTTGATGTTTTATTGCAATATAATAAATGCATATGGAGCAGAAGCTTATCCACACAGTGTTAGTGTGGATCCTCCTCACTGTGGGTTTCCTCATATAATGAGGGCTGTCTGAAACCAGAGCATTATTACACGAGCAAACCCTGAAATGGTTTGTATTCTTCATTCTTAACCTCTTGACATCAAACTTTTTGTTTTTGCCCCAAATTGCCAATCTCCTTCCAGGCTGCAACTCTTGATGATTCCCTTATATTAAAGGCACACAGCGCTTGTTTTACTGCTTTTCTTGTCGGGGCTCGTAGTGTGCAAAAGGTCTGGATTTGGTCTTTTTTCAACTTTCCCAGTATTTCAGTCAGAGTGGAACTTTCTTCTAGTGTTTTCTGTAATAGCCAGCAACGAAAATATAGGTCAATTTTGGAGATTTATGCTGTAATCTTCCCCAAAAGCACAGCGGTATTGATCTCTGCTTTACTTTCCCTTCTGACAGCTGGTTTTATCACGGTGAGGTAGTTAAGTCAAAAAAGAGAAAAGTGTCTCCACATTTGCTTAATGCTTCGGGCACAGTAAATTCTTTATAAGACACCTGGAGCCTCGCTGACAAGATGGAGAAAAACAATGGCTGTTTTTCACTCTCCCCACCTCCCTCTGTCTAAGTGATGCAGTGTCTTCTGGACAGCGGCAGCGAGACTCTTAAATAGTTTATGTGGAAACACAGTTTCTCATTGCATCCCATTCATTTATGTGTTAATTTAAAATGCTGCTTTTCCATTTGCTCTGCCATTTTATCACACCTCAGCAAACGAAGCCAATGGCGGCAGTGGCCCCCGCGCTTCATGTCTGTGTGTGAGTGAATCAGCCATTAGACACACCGGGGCTGTCAACATAACAATAAAACAACAGCTGTAATGACTTTGTTATATTCCTCCTGTTCCATCCTGTAGGCAAACAAGGAAATCATTCACTTGTCTAACAGCTGAGGAATGAACTGTCGACATGAGGGGCCAGAAGTCCTGAATGTCTTTTACTCTCCTGGCAAGATGACAAAAAAGTCAAAAATATTCCTTCAAATCTGTTCAAGTTAACACCGACGGTTACTTTTCCCACACAAAAGGTCTTGTTTTTCACAATCAGCATGTCGGTCAAAACGTTCTCCTCAAAGTTTGACAGTGTGAGTCAGCTACAGCGTAGCTAATTCACGATTTTAGCTGGGAGTGAACAAAAACTGATTTTGAGGCTGATACCAGGCTGAAATGTCACTGCATGACACTGTTGAGATAATTCAATGCTAAAATATGTCCACTGAGTGAGAGCGTGTTCAGAACTCTGCACAGAACTCTGTCGCAGTTGAAAACAATCAAAGCCTGCAGTAAAGACGTGTCTGTAGAGACGCATTTCTCAGTTGTTTGTCTCATGCCATACACTTGCATTTAATCAATACAGCTGTGTGTACAGGGCACTTAAAGACTCGTGCTTCACTTGTACATGACGCCCATAACACCACCTGATGTGTATTCTATGCCTTAAATCTTTCCCTTCCAATCGCTCATTATGAGTCTGAGCGCTGCCAAAATGCAGATGACCTACACTCAGTGCTGTGCCTGAACACATCCAGTCGCTGCTCTGCTCACACGCTATACAGGCTGTGCAGAGTCATCAGGGAACCTGCTCTTTAGCAGCAGCTTTTCCTGCAAGGTTTAGAGGTCTATTGGCAAGTTGTGTTTTACGAGTGTATCGAAAACACGTTTGCAGCTCGTTTATCATCAGCGTGGTAGCAAGACACTTTGTAGCTGCGCTCTCCTGGTTTCACAGCATGTTGTTATCCTCTATCTTTCTCTTTTGTATTAAAAGAAACAAATAATTTAAAATTATTTTCACGACAATTGTCAGTAAATAGTGTCAATGTAGAGGACGTAGCCTGAAGCCTGACTTTGGAGGGCTTCACTGTGTGACAGACAATACACTTACAAATAGAGGCAACCTCATCATACTCACAAAAACCCAGGGAAGCGTCAAAAACTGATTCTCAGTCAATGGAAAGACTAGTCACTGTAGCTAGCTGGCAGCAGGCACTCATAATAAATACAGTTTATTCTGTTGCATGACTGGGATATATTCTGTGAAATACTCCCCACAGTGTTTGTGTCACTGTCATCTCGTGATCAAAAACTGCTTTATCACTTGTTTACATATAGATGTGATGTAATGAATTGATATTAGGCCTAACAGCCCAAATTTCTGATTTAGTGCTTTGTGGTAGAAAATGGAAAATGCAAAAAGATGCTTCAGTTTACAGCTAAATCATTCAGTCGCGATCAATATTTATTCTCCGCAGTATCATGAAACCTTTATAACTGACCACCAGGTTATAAAGAGGAGCAAAACAAGTTTGCTAGAAAAGGTTTCCACCCACTGGCCAGTGACCCTTTTTATTACAGCTGAGTATTTACAGGGTGATAACAATGCAATGTACGATTAATCCCATTAAACTATGTGTACCGAAGCACATCTTGATTCCCCTCAACAACAAAGACGTGGTTTTGTCTGAGACGAAGGCTCCCTTTGGCGTTAATCAAAGTATTGATTTTATAAGAGGAAGAGAACCGCATGACTTCCTGTCTTATCTCACCTGGAATTTATTCTCTTTGAACTGGAGCAAGTCTGGGTGGTCAGAGCGGAGCAGGAATGTTCGGCTGCTGGTGTAGGGGTTGGTGTAGGTGATTTTCCTGGAGCTGCCTCGCCCACCGCCAACTGGGACAGAAACTTCAAATGCCTGCACAGACGCATGGATAATTAGTGCCAGAACGGGTCAGTCAGTGTCATAAGGCCACGTCAAAAATGCTCTGGTGTGCAGCTAATGACAGAGTTTTCTTTTATATATGTTTACATCAACTACTCATGAGTTTAGCATTTTGCAGATTAGGTTTCTGCCTCAAGACAACCTGTTGTAAGACACACTTACATGACTGAGATTTGACAGAAAGTAAAAAGTATTTCTGTGGTTTAGACTGATAAGAAGCTTAAGAGGCAGCAGGACTGGTGAGATCACGCAATCACATGAGTGGAGAATGCAATTTAGCTGGCCTCAAGGTATATGATCACGACAGTGTGAGCAAAAGAGTTAGCTTAGACACTTCGCTGCAACGTGAACATAACCTATGGTCAGACAGTTGTTTTAGAAAGGCAGGGAGCAGTTATAGAGGGGATTAGCTTTGAGTGCTGGCCTGGGATCAGCTGTCCTTAGCCTTTACTTGACACTCACCATAAAGGGGATGGGAACATCCAGCTGACCCTGGAAATTACCAGACTGGTTCAATAAGCAGTGAATGTGACTGTGAGTCACCACTGACATTGAGCTGGACGGACCTTTAAGAGTTGAGCCGTCCATCATATGACTGTGCTGGAGAAGTGCAAAATGAGGGCCGAAGTAAGAAATGAATTGAAAACCAGTTCAGTGTTAGCCACTGCCGCACAAGAGTCAGCCTGAGCAGTTAGAGAAGAGAGTTCATGCAGTTAGATCCGTGAGTGCAAGTGCTTTTACTGAAGATGAAGGCATATTAAAAACAAATGCGTTTTTATTTTAAGTAGTAAATCCAGATTTAAGGAAAAATACTCTGAGCTACCTTGGACAGTACGGGCCGGTGGACATTGAGGCAGAGCAGCCAGGCTGTTATGAGCCGCCGGTGCTCCACATCCACTGCGTTCACATACAAGAAACGGCTGCCTGCTCGCCATGGTTGCACCTTCAGCTGGAGCTCCTGCACTGCAGCTGGAGGCAAAACGAACACTCCCTCTGGGTCCACCTACAGAGAAGGTATGCGGGGAGAAGGGTGGGAGTCAGGGCGAATTGGGTTTTGGCAATGAGGTGTGGTTTTACAATTAATGAAGAGAAATAGAGCGCAGATAGAGTGTGACACAGAATGGAAGAAACATTGTATAGGATGAGGGGGAAAAGGGGTATAGAAAAGGACCGAATTAGTGGGAGAAGTTGGTTAACAGAACCAGGAGAAAATAAAGGGGGGGTGGGTGAGAGAGAGGGCGAATGAGGTTCGGTGAAAGACGTAAAGAGAGGGGGCAGACAATGAAATGAGGGAAAGTCACAGGAAAGTGACAGGGAGACAGAAGGATGTGAGAATGAGATTTACTGTGCAGCTCCTTTTCAATCTGTTGAGAAAAGCAAAGCTATTCTCTGGCGGTGAGCTTTATCCTGTTTTATAAGACTCCTCCGATGCGTTCCACAGTGAGCTAACCTGCTGAGAGTCAGATCAAAGCGGCCGCTGATGCATACGGTGAAATCTTTTAAAAAAAACATCTGACGCTTTTTCAACTAGTACCCTATTTCTTCGGGGAGAACACGTTTGGGTTGTACTGTATGCACCCATGGTGGCTTTGACAGTCCATCACACTTTTTTTTTTTTGAATATGAGTGAGTAATGTGCAGTGCCCCTTTTACTGGAGCAGAGTGTGAGAAGCTTTGTCAAACTCTCTCCCCTCTTGTACCCAGTTATGAATAAGAAATGATCTAAGTTAAAACAGAGGGCAATCTGACACCCCTGGTACACGTTTTCATGTGAGAGCCTTGCTAATTTTTTTGGATACTGTCAAATTGTGTCCCAACATGACGTGATTGCAGGAAGTAATGGAGGAACCTAATAAAAATGAAATTACATGAAAAGATCCATTATTCTGTCAATCTGCATTTGTACATTCCTGATAATGACTTGAATCTTAACCTGGGGTTATTACAAAAGATTACGACTCTTGCTGTTCCATTGTTTCCTGCTGCTAAGAGAACAATTTGCATGAAATCAGTTTTGGATATGTGGCTTGAAAGTTGCTAATAGAGAAAAAAAAATAATGTCAAGAACAAGCTCTTAATGTCTCATTACAAATGGAAGATTTCAGGTACGATTTGAGCTGTTTTGATTGCACTTTTTGCCTTAATGTATGTTGCTTCCCATTCATGTCAGCTCTGTTTTGTCCCAATTCAAAAAATTGATATCATTAATCAAAGGAAGGCAAAAGCGAGGACAGAGGAATTCAACCTGTGCCGATGCCTCATTTTAGATTAAACACTGGAAGTGGTTGGTAGGATGTGGATGTGCCCCGAACACGCAGTCCATGAGCTTAAACTTTAACTACTGTTGATCTCGATTTGATTTCAAATACAACTCAAACTGAGAGTTATGTATGTAACTACAGCGCTGTGGATTCAGGATGTGTTTCCAGTGTTTCTGTCCATCATGAAAAATCAAACAGAACTTATCTCCACGGGCCCAAAATCCAAAGTGGACCCATGAACTACTCACCCAAACTGGGCATGCAAAAACACCCAATGGGGACAGTCGGACTCAGTAAGAATACACCCAGAATCAGTTAGACCTGATCCTAAATGCAGGCGATGCAGTCGGACCCAAACGGAGAGAAAACACCAACGCTGGCAGCGGCACAAAGCAACACCAATTAATGAGCAGCTGGCGTCCAAAAGAGCAGTGATACATGTCAGCTTCCCTGCACATGTGCCTCAAAAAACAAATTTTCCACTGCGGTGGTTATGGTGCACACAAGATTAGAGCTGGTAGAGGATCTGCCTGGATTCTCTCAGGTATTAGACATATTGATACACAGAACAAGACCCTCCCTGACTTGATTGGACTGAGTAGTTTTTTTTTAAAAACTTGGCACACCTTGAGTACCAGCTGAGTATGTAAATGTTTGGATATATGTCTCAATAAGGGGATTTTGCCCAGATTCGAGCAAAGGCACAGTTTAATACAGTGACTGTATAATTAGCTCAGTGGACTGAAAAAAGGGTCAGCTAAGTGTTAAAGGTGACATTCAGTATTTGTCGATAAAGACCCAACTTTTGCCATATTCCTCCAATATGTAGGGTAACTGTATGTAACGTATGTTTATTAAGAGTCTGTTTTTGCCACTGACAGACTCAGACTGTTCTTAAAACTGCCAGAACCAAAACTGTGAAAATAAGGTCCAGGACTGAAATGTGTTCCCCCATCTTTAAGAGTTACTCTTAAAGATGCGTACCTCAATCTCCAGTGGGTGCGATGAGAAACATTTGACCTTGCGAACAGCTTGCTTCCCCCTCAGCAGCAGTGATTGACAGGTCCGCTGGCCAGTCACGCAGCTGACATCCACCCGCTCCAGGAAATGCACGTAAATCTGCCAGATCTGGGAGGCGGCTGCCATCCACTTATCACTACAGAGAAAAACATCATCAGGAACAATTAAACTGAGGCCCCCTGGAGACGCAGCGGGAGCAGCATGAGGTCGGAGATGAGGAGGGCTGATCTACGGCTGTGCTAGCATTTTAATAAGCAGCAACACCATCATCCTTTTCCTCTCACTGTTGAGATGGAGGGAGTTCAGTCTCAGTGGCCCCAGCTAACTCTAAGAGCTGTGAGTGGGAGGTGATGTAGTCACCTACTCAGGCCTGCTCTGTGACAACAGCACTCAAGGAGCATTTGGGGATATTTGGACTAGAATTCAAGTGATACAAGTTTTTGAAGGTAGAGAGGTTGAAGGTAGAAACTATATAGTTAAAAATAGATTGACTGAGCTGAAAATTGAGATATTCAGCATTTTTACTGTTTCAAATCCGATGTAACGGATGTTTATAGTGAGTGTTTGTCTTGTAATGACGACTGTTATCCCGTACTTACTGAAAGATCTACTGATGAATAGGCTCTAGATTTTGTCATTATTGGGGATATTTACTGCTATAGTGACTCCACTGATGACATGGAAAAGACACTGCCAGACGTTATGATGAAGTGACTGCGGTCAAAATGCTGATCATACTGTATGTGTCAAGTTGGACATAAAAGGAAGTGTACACCTCAGCTGCTAAAACAGTGGATTCTGAAACTGTGCAGCCCCATTTGCTCGGCTGGACCACTGTAATGATTGGGAAACTTGTTGGATTTGGTGCTCTTCTAAAGAAAGAGAAAGTGTTTTCAGTTCAGAGGCACTTGTTGTGCTAACCGAGCTGCACTGCCGCACTTGATGCTGCAAAAAGCTGTGGACCAGGTTGGAGTTGGAGCCTACAAGCACACAATTACCTCTGTGTACTCCTTTTACAAGCACTCAGCCAGCAGGACCAATCGCCTCTTTTCACTAACAGCAGTGCTCAGAGATGAAGACACCGCCTTAAGCAACTGTGCCCTGTCCGCTGGTTATCCTTGCACAGGGCAGTGGGAGCTATCAGACATAACTAGCCTGCTCTGGTGATAGAGCTAAATGAAGAGGCTGTGGCAGGAAATGCCCATGCCCAAGGCATCCTGGGTCGAATCCAGCCAGACTGCTTCATTGCTTTGACTTGGCAGTGGCTGATGTGGTGCTGCTGATGACCAAACTGAATTTGATTTTTAGAAAGACAGCGTCAATCTGGCCACAATCCGACTGATGATTCAGGCCCTGCACACTGGGAAATGGTTTAGCTGCCTTCTGCACTGCCTCATGCCCCACCATGACAGTTTTTAGAGGCTGTTAGGCTGTTTTGCCTTCCAGATTTTGCTGATTTGCTCCCATTTTGTTGATTGGGTCATCTTTTCATGATTTCTGTACTAATGTTATAGGTACAGAGGCTACGTATTAAATATTTTTATTTTTTATTTTTTTACAATCAGGACTTTGCATCAGGTGTTTAACTCCCTACCCCTCTCATCTCCTTTCTGCAGCTTGATGCGGCTTCCCTCAAAAACAGCCTAGGCAGGTATCCCCCGTGGAGCCCAGCTGTGTTTTGTACATTTCTATGAGGCCACATTTGTTTGTGCAGTCTACACATCTGCTTTCAAACTGACAAATGGTAAATTTAAATAAAATCGATTGAACCGAACAGTTAATGTGTTCCTCAGAAAACATTAAATAAAGGATTTCTAATAGATCAGCTCTGTTGTAAACATGTAACCAGTCAAAACATCATCATACCTATCATATCAGATTGGAATGACTTTTAATAGGAGGCAGACATTGGGCCTGCATATTAACAAACCCAAACATAATAATGCTCTAATCTTGATGAAGACTAGAGGACGGTTTCTGTAACTTCAGGCAGTCAGACCACCAAACCTTCATCTGATTAGTTAATTAATTCAAGCCTGCATGAACAATTTAATTAGTCCAAAATAGAATGCGTCTTAAGGCTAGGCTGTGTGTGAATGTTTGCGTGCATGTGTGTGTGTGTGTGTGTGTGTGTGTTAGAGAGTGAGAGTAAATAATACATACGTAAAAACCATCACAAAGAACATCTTTATGTGTGGACTGGGACTCCCTGGCACTTTCAAGTACACATCCTGAGGCTCCCCTGGCACCTAGACAGAAACAGAGCAAAAGGCAGAAAGATGTTAAAATGAAGAGGTAAAGGGAAAGAAAGAAAATAAAAGCCTCACATTAGCACTTTAAAGGTGTATGGCACGCTGTAAGGGCAAGCCTTTTAGGTATCAAAACAGCCTGCAATTCATGACGGGAAAGCTGGGAAAAAACCAGCCCCACCCTGAAGAGGAAATCGTAGAAACTATGCGATCAGTGGTTAATCCCTTGCAAATATTAGAGTGCGTTCTTTGAAAAATGTTTGAAAATATTAATAATGTCGTTCTCACCAGCATCCTTGTCTGGCAGATGACGTTAGGGTCACTGCAGCGCACGAAAATGTGAGTCCTGGAATCTGGGTCTCCAACTGCTCGGCCCAACGACGAGAAAAAGAATAAAAATGGTTGATATAGAGAAAAGATATGAGCTCGGTGGTTTTATGACTGGAATCAGTTTTGAACAACTAGCTGAAGTCACAAAAAGTCTAATGTATTATATTTTATACATAGACACACACACACACACATATACACATTAACATGCATGTGTGCTGTACATCCTGTGCTATTTTCATCATTTTATCCATTTCATTTTTTCTCAGCTTTCATTTCCTGCTCTGGAAATAGAGACGCTTCTCTGTTGTTATTACTCTATTTTCCTGATAGAAATTGGATTTTATTGCAAGATATTTAAGTAAAAACACACGAAAACGAAGGCAGAATGCATTATTGATTCCCATCCACCGCGCGCACTGTAAATATGTTGTTGCATTTGTGCACGTTTACGTACATGTTTATGCTCCTCTGGGAGAGTCAGTGTATCTACTGAAGATGTAATCAAACCAGTAAAAATGCATTAGTATTTGATTAAATAATATGCGATCTTGACACAATCGGAGGAATTGTGGGAGCTGTGGGTGAGAGAGTAATTTGCTGATGGGGGATAACTGGGATAACCTGACCTACCTGCGGGGTCGTGCCAGGGTGGAAGGCGGATGGCTTTCTTAAGGAAGCAAAGCTCGGGGTGGTAAAGCCGGAACGTCTGGTCAACAACGTGAGGTGTCGGCGCCACATTCACTTGGCAGATGGCCATCGGCTTGCCATCTTCTGCTTTGAATGTAACCTGCGGAGAGAGGGTGAAATGTCAGCAGTATCAGCAGCATGACGTCCTCCGCATGATGTCAGATATCCAAGGAAACAGCATCATCGTGGGACAGTAAAACTCCTCAAGCCAAACTGATGGGTTAGAAGCTCCTTAGAAAAGAGTTAGTTTTCTCACAACTGGGCTGTTATCTTCATTTTCATTTCTAACAGCAATGTTAATTTTGCACTCAACAAAGTCTAATAAAGTCTTAATCTGCTTATAAGTAGTGAGCAGTTCAACCAGAGCGACTTTTCCCTCTCAGTTAAAGAATGTTTAAAAAGCTGAGAAGGGAAACGTGCACTTTATAGACAGAAAAGCTAAATTCAGAGAAAAGTAGACAAAAACACACATTTTGTAGGAGGGAGACATATATATTTTCCTTTTCTTATATTAGATTCATCTTTAGCCTCCTCGGAGGGGCCGACCTAAATGTGCTCAACTACTTCAAGAACAGAAAGTCAAAGGTGACCCAGGATGCCGGTCTGTAAACTGTGAGGATTGTTGACAGTGGACAAGTTTACCATTGTTATTTTCTCCCCAATGACCTTGGCTCCAGGAGTTTGTCTAAAACTGTGTGAGTACTCGTGCTCCATCACACTTGATATTAAGAGTGTTACCATGTTTCCAGATCATCTCAGCAATGAAGTTGGTGGGTACAATGAAGCTATCTTTAATAATAAAAATATGACATGATGGATGTATTTTGTAACATGTGGGATCATTTTCTAGTTATTTTCTGGTTCGAACCGATATTAATTTATTCTTTAGTTCATCTGTACTTTCTCTCCTGTTGTGTGTGTGTGTGTGTGTGTGTGCACGTGGGTGGGTGTGTATGCGAGATCCTCAAACTCTGGCCTTCTTACACATTTAGAGAATACCTACATTCAGATTCCTCGTCTCTCGTCTATTTAGTGAAACAGAACTGAGAACTTTCTTCCTGAGGCGCTTCAGCTCTAAACAACATATACAGTACAGCTTTTTCAAAAACAGCCTTTCAGAGGTTTTATTTAAAAAATCACCAGAGAGTATGATGATGATGGAGCACGCTGTACGCTAGAATATAAAAGTTGGCTTCAATCCGACTACTGAAACCCCCACAGACGTGCTGAAAGTGCTTTGAAGTTTGCTGCATTAAAATAGCCCTCAGGATCTGTGCAAATCAACACAAACCCATACACACATGTCCATACACATACACTAATTACATATGCTTGCATATGATATATGATATATACACACACACATACCAAACGAACGTAAACATATTGGAACTGCTAACCGACTCCATAACATCATAGCCCACACCATCTTAAATTCGGGTTTGCTGGCTAATTTGTATTATATAATGTTACGTGGAACTAGATTGGAGTTCAGGCATTATAGACTACATGTAACTGAATCGCACGAGTAATCAAAGAATGATACTTCTTCTCAGCTCCTACAATAAATACATAAAACAAGCTGTTGGACTAAAGTACTGACGGTAAGAGTATTTATGGTCTATTTCATGTAATATTTGGTACAAAACTATTCAGAGGCACAGAAAACTAGCTATGTTACCAGTTTATTGTGGATGTTCTCCGGACTGTATCTCTAATGCACTGCAAGGTCAGAGTCTCCCTTTAATTTGCACTTAGTCAAAAGTGGACACTATAGACAAAGTGGACATTTGTTTGTTTCATATGAAATCGGCTGTGTATATCCATGTCTTCAGCAGACGAGTCTGCTTGTTTTAGCTCACCCCTTTTGTCTTTCCCACATTCATGCTTCCCAGAAATTCCACATGATTTCCTGTTTTGTCAACGTTTGAGCCAAAATCCGACCAAATATTTAAGGGTCTAATTGGCAGATTGCTATAAATTTCACATATTTGTCACATACTTTTTGGAAGAAACTCTAGAAACACTTGTAGAAAGGAGTGTTAGCATGGACTCACGGTAAAGTAATCAAATGGTAGGGACATTTTTATCAGATTACACTGTGAAATATTATTTCCAGTCGCTGAGTTTTGGGTGACAGATTGGAGTTACGGTTCAGACCAACCTGAAATTTAGTTCAGTAACAGAAATGGCAAACCAGGTTGGGAATTACTCACAGTTTTTCTTGCTGTTTTCATAATAAAAATAAAGTCAGCGGAACCAAAGCGTCAAAACATGCATCAAAACATGCACAATCCCATCTAAAACCATATTGTAGTTTAAATAAGAATTGTTTTTGTCTGAGTTTGGTCTTGAACATCCCTCCCCTCCAACACCTTTGGGGATGAACAGGAACACAAACTGTGACTCAGGCCAGGTCGCCCACATCGACATGCACATGCACTTGTGGCTGAATGGTAGCAAATCCCTCCAGCCAGGGTCCAAAATCTGTTGTAAGGGTTTCCCAGAGGAGTCAGGGCTGTCATGGCAGCAGATTAACAACATACTACAGATTGCAGTGTATTACTATACATAAAAATGGAAAAAAATAGCTTGCACATTGCAGTTTTTACAAGTATCTTTACCATTCATTTAGACAAATAGATACAGTGTGACTAAATCTATGCAAAGCTGCGCAAGGAGGAAAAAGAGATTGCAACTTACGATGAAGACTTTCATATAATAGATTTAAATCTGGGACTGTACTTTGAAGTTAACTTTCCATATTTTGGTCACTGATTCATAAACTCAGATGTTGAGCCCTGCCAAACAGCAGCTGTCCAAATCGTTGATGGGTCAGATTCACGGGTCCATCCTGACCTGCAGGAGTGGCCCATATCTGGCTCTGGTGATGTGTGCTGACTGACAGCGGTGCCAAAGCTGGCATCCTGACAGCTCTGCTGTTGGTTGGGGCTTGTCAGTTTTAGCGGGACACAGATTTGATCCAGACCCGACCTCTTTGACCTCTTGACAGGATTTTCGCTCAGAGCAGCAGTGCTGACACTGACACACCAATACACACATACTGTAGGCACACACAGACAGCCAGACACACACACACACACACACACACACACCCACACACACACACACACACACACACACACACACACACACACACACACGTTTGGCAGACTGGCAAATATTTCATCACCGTGTGCAACACGAGAGCTTCAGGGTACTGTACTCTACACGAACAACAGGATTATTGCAAGGTAGCACAGGTTAGCGCACAGATCTTGTTTTCAGCAGTGTAAATGTGCCAATAATGAAAGGCTAGATTTAAGGTCACGTCTGTGGAGGGAGGACAGAAACTTCTGAAAATCTGAATAGATTCATGAGGAACAGAAGCTAATTTCGCTGGCAGCTGTAGTGTACAGGGGCACATTACGTCACATAGAGATATAGAGCGCTGCATCTTATCTGAAATACATCCAGACAAGCACATTCACATTGTTTCTCCCTCCTCTAAACTTCTTGCATATTCTAAGCGGTTGAGTAAGTACATAAAATGGGAAAATAACTCCAGAGTAATGCTATATATGCACGGTTCATTTAAAGTAGATTAGCAAGACGTGTCAAGCTGTCCTCCAATCGGAGATAGTTTAACTCTCCAGCTTGACATTTGCCAGTTGGAGAAGATAAACAATGTTCAGTAAGATAAAAGTGATTTCCAGCATATAATTTTGCTTGACAATCTTGTCTGGCTAGTGTAACTTTTTAAATAGTTGACACTTCAAAGCGTTCTTTGTGTCTGAGCTGTGACTGCGTGGGAGAAGAGAGGAGGGAGGAGGCGGTGCACTGCCACTCCGCAGAGAGTTGTCTGGAGTGTGTGTGTGTGTGTGTGTGTATGTGTACACTAGATGTTGTTAGACTTATGTACCAGGAGGTTAACCTGAATAAACTCCAAATCAGAAGCGTGACACTATACACAGAGTTTAGGTGGCTTTATCTTCCTCTGCTCGTCTGAATCTAACGATCAATTTTTATACCCTGAGATGCTAAAAATGTTTAAAATGGACTATGTTAAAGCTCTTATCATCGCAGAAAAACATTCTGTACATCCACAGTGCATCTCAAATCCATAGCTTACTATAATTCCAGCCTGGAGACAAACAACCGAGGGATTGAGAGGCAGAAGACTACAGAAGGAGATAAACATGGTCCAATACAGAGAAGATACTGCAGGAAGCATAAGTGGAATACTCTGTACCTTGATAGTCTTGGCAGCAATAATATTGGACGGATTCTTCTTGGCGACCTGGGAACCTTTGCCTGTAGGTAGGAAGCTTGGTCCCTGTGAGGATTTGATTAGAAACAGAAAAGTTATCAAAACTGATCATCTACCAAGGAAGAGGAGACGTTACATCTGCACATCAAGCAAGAAAACTGTAAATGATCACAAGAAGCAGAACAGAACCTGAGGGCGTAAAACCCTGGAGTCACCTACAAGACATAAGAGCACAGCCTACATTAATGACATTTATTTTGAATTGGCCTTCTGGCATCTAATTAATTGTAAAGCTTGAGTCGTCATTGCATGTATCTGGCTTGCCCTTGGTATAGATCAGTTATGGTTAATAATCCTGGAGGTGTAGTGACATTTATATTGATAAAACTTGAACTTTTATCACTGCTCTGCTTCGTATTCCCAACTGTGCTCTCGTGCTAAAACCTCTTTAGCCCCTGATCAATTTGAAATGATTTTCTTGAAATAGAATCAATAAGTAGAAATACAGTTTTATCTGAAAAGAGGAATATTCGTTGTTTCATCGGTGGCGATGAAAATTAGATCACAATCCAAATACTGCGTCCTGCAATAGTTACCATTCCTTAAAGATGATTTTATAAGTTGACCAGTCCTAACCACGACATCAGCATTAAAGTCTAGACCCTGCTGTACCTGAACGGCCATGGTGTGGTCGCAAAGGAAGCTCTGGTATTTCAGGGGAATATGGATGCTCTCTTTGGGCCGGAGGTAAACCCTAGGACCTGGGGTACCCTCCTCCAAGTGGAACATGTTCTCCTCCAGCGGGGTTGGAGTTTTGGTTAGTGCTTTGAAGTAAGCCCACTCCTCTGTGTTGGTGATGACACTGGGTGGAAAGATTAAAGGACATGTGTGAGATGAAAGCAGGCTCTTGTATATCTTTAAGGGATCCATTCAGGATCAGAGTTGGACTTGTTATGCAATCAGCAAAACTGGTCATTGCACCCTGCAGTATGATAAGGTGGTACTGAACAAAAAAACATATCGTTATTCTTCAAATGTATGACAATGGTGGTACATTTGAAGAATAATTGGATTCAATTAAATTCCAATGTCAAAATAAATTCAACTGATCTTAGAAACATCATTTGCAAATCTGGATTTTTGATTTTAGAAAGATCATAGAGTGTCCAAAATGGAAACGGTACAGTTTCTTGAGAGCATGCATGTGTCAGTGAATTTCCTTTGCGTGTATGTTTGTATGTGTGCGAGGGCAAATTTGTTCTGATAGTGATGTTAGAGGATGATCAAAAACATTAGGATTCACTCTCTGGGCTTTGAGCATTAATAAAAACATTATCTCTTCCATGCATATCTCTTATTGAGATATTTTGCTGTTTGTTATCCTTCAAAAGTAACAACGTGCCATATCAAATTAAAGAGGTGCTGCATATGTTTAGCACTGTACTTAATGCGTTAGGCTTGGAAGAGCCAGTTTTATAGCAGAATGGTGGAAATCAGTGCAACAGAGGCTGAGATATACTTTAAGTCCCTTGTTAGTGCCAAGATCACTGGATACTAAAATTCCCATGATCCAGTTCTTTTGTTAGACTCTGTCTGGTTAACACCATTGTCTTTCAAACTAATTATGGTGATTTCATCAGACGTTACACAGCTTCACCAGATCCATAAAACACATTGCACAGAACAGCTATGGTCAAAGACTAAGTAATACTCCATACAACTCCTAAACTGATCTTCATGGGACCAATCAGTGAAATGCCCCTTCTGACGGTTTATCCCCCGACTTTATCGTTATTCTTAGTTTATGACAAGTTGCTTATTTTTACTTTCAGCAGTTGTGGAGCAACTGTGTATATAATTGTGTAGATACCATTTAATTGGAGCTGTGTTTCAGGCCACCTGGAGAATGTAATTCTAATAGTCACTCTCTTTGAACTCTGTTTTTGGTCTCTACCACGTCCTGGAGGAAAAGTCTGGCTTGTTAACAGCAAAATGCTCCATTAAGTTCAACAGCTACTCGCAACCCATGTCCATCTCCATCTACAACTTGCTTCTCAGCAGGTGTTGAACAGTGAGTCTCTAGAGGCTTTTCGCTCAAAAGTCTACCTGCTGGGGTTGAAAATATGTCTATGAAAGCCAAAACAAACCAAAACACTAAGGATGTGGGTCAGACAGCTAAACATTGAGCTGAAACTCAACTATAAAGCTCAGTTTTGATTTTGGTGATTCATTAGTTCAAACAACCCCTTTCAAATTGTGAGACTGATACGTTACTACAAAATTACAGATGATAGCCACTTTGATGAATTGGGTATTTTTTATGAAACAGAATGTTCAAGGGAAGAAATACCCTTAACCTTTGTTGGGTACAACTGGAAAACATGGTAAATATTCCTCACGTACCAGATCTAATTTCTGCAAGGGATGCAGCAAAGCATCAAACAATAGAACCACCCTCAGTACAAACAAACAATTCTGATCTCTTACTCTTACAAACTGATTCCAGCAATGTTAGGTTCACTGTAGGGCCAACTATCGAAGTGAGCTAATTCCACGGTCGAGCAGTCAACAGAAAAACACAATGCTTTGCTTTTAATTACCAATGGCAGCTTTCATAAAAGTGTCTAAAGGTCAGTGAAAGCCCTCATCCAATCCCCAACAAATGGATTTCCAGGGAGGAAGCAACAGGAACAGATAACACATTCCAACAGAGGGAGGTCTCATCTCCCCTCTTCCCTCTTTCTTTGAATGCGAAGATTTCACACACAAATGCATAAAGGGAAGTGCTACTTTAAACATCAAAGGTTCCAACCCATGGGCATGGAGAGGGGAATTTCTCAATAGGAGAGCGAGAGTTTATGAATTTTTCAGGGCCCCACCTCGCTAACATTAGAGTGAGATGCAACAGTCAATTCCATGAAACTTATTTGGAGATTCCCACCTGTGCACGTGGAATAAAACATTTTGCCTGTGGCTTATCATAACAACAAAGAGGCTGTGTGTGTGTGTGTGTGTGTGTGTGTGTGTGTGTGTGTGTGTGTGTGTGTGTGTTTCAATGGAGTGTACTTTAAAAAAAAAAAGCATGGGTTGATTCATTTTTAAAGACAGAAAATAGAACAAGGTAGGAGGTGAAGAGGGCAAACAGAGATAAGTAGAGAGAAAACCATAGAAGGAACAAAATCAAAATGATTAAAAGGACATCGAGAGAAAATTGAATGAATGCAGAGTCGAGGAAGCACAGACAAGAGGATGGATAATGAGACGGAGAAATCCTGAGAGAGAGTGCAGCAGCATGGAAAGCAACAGAGGAGCTGCAGTCTTCTATCTCTCTACCAGCCAGCAGTCATGGCTCACGCTAAGCTCCGTGAGGCCAAGCGTAAAAGGTAGCCATGCAAAATGGATGGCAACAGGTAGCAAACGTGCCCTCGACGTCAAGAGGAGCCGCTGGGCTCTGAACCGCTACGGACATCAAAGCTACAGCTAGCCTAGCCTCTCTCTAAGCAGCCTCTGTTCAAAGTGTGATACTGGATTTCAGGGTGAGGGTCAGACTTTTTTTCTGTTTGTTTCAGTAGAACAAAGAGCTAACCCAAGGCCTTGCTCGTGCTCCTTGTCAAATATTGGTTGAAATATTGATAAAGAAGGAAGAGCAGAGTAGCAATGGTGCACTGACCATCATTCAGGGCCAGTTTTGTTGTTTGTGCACACATTCTCCATTCTCCTTTGAAGACTGACAAGAATGCTGTGAGCATATTATATATTTCATATCTGGCAAATGCATTTTGTGCATTTCAACCACAGATATGTGGCAACAACACATCTACCAGGGTTGAATGCTGGGAATCCGGGGAGTTCTTGGATATTCTCAACAAAGTCAACTTCCTTTTCTCTTGAAACATTCTTTTAGACAAAAACTTAAACTCAAAATGTTCTTTGACAGTTTCTGCTGGCTCCAAATGCAGAGCAGTACACCAAGATATGTCATACCATCGTCATCTAAAATTCGCGAAATCCTTATGTGACCACTTGCAGGGAGTGTCCTGCCTGGGCACATTGTTACCATGGCCTCAAACTTCACAAGACAGCAAACATCAAAATCTGTGCCAAAGCAAAGCTTCACGCAGAGGATCATTACTGGTGAAGAGTGCTGTACTCACAGCTTCGACAAAGAGACCACGCAGCAGTCTTAGCAGTGGAAGAGCCTGCAATCAACACGATAATAGACTTCACAGCTTTCAACCGCAAACATAGGTGCGCTCATTGTTTTCTGCAACATTCAAGGGATTGTGCATGTGAATCTAGTTCAGACTGTAAAGTTCTGTAAGTTCTGCTTAAATTCTGAGACATTTAAGGGAGGACATTTGCCTCAAACAACCTGAGCTGTGCTGTGACCGCAAAGCAAAGCAAAGACAGTACACAGATTTTTTTGGCTGGATCAACACAACAGACGACCTCCACCTACCTAACTCACTGGATTTGACTTCCTGCTATCTTATTCTTCCCCAAAATGAAATTCAAGCTGAAAGGTCGTCTTTCTGAAGCGGTGAAGGAGGTCCAGAGGACATCCAGCACACATCACCATCTGTGATCTCCCAGGAGCACTGGGAGCGGTGTATCACTGCATAAGGTGACAACTTTGAGGAGGATGTCGGCCAAATATAAATCAGCTCATTTGTTGTAGGAGCAGTCATGGCAGTCTGATGTGTGTTTCCATGTGCGTCCGTGCGATGGCATCCAAACAGACTATTGTTAGCAATGAAATAAAAATACCCGCTAAAATCCAACCTTGAAATTCATTTGCACAGTCACACAGTATAACCGCATCAATCTTTAAGCTGCAGCTCTTTCTAACAACTACTTCTCCTGTGAGAACGGCAGCTCATAGTTCAGCTTTGTGGCAAAACCTTTTTAAGTGTGAATCAGCAAATGAAAACATGCAAGCTTCTGTCCTCGAACCTGGGAGCAGTGCAGCATTCAACAGGTGGGGTAACAAGTGTGAAGGATGATCACTCTGATGTTACAGCTAAAATCCTTCTTGTCTCAGAAAATCGACAATAACAGACCCCGGCGCCATAAAATCTGGTTTGGGCGTTGCTGTGCTTAGTGAACTGTTTCAACCTGACTGAATGACCTGAATTTGACTCTTGAAGCCCACAGTGCTGCGACAGAAACACATCAGATGCAAAAGCTTATTGCTAATTTACACGTTTCTGGCTCTTGGTGGAGGCGACAGACGGTTTGGTGTAAAGTGTCACGCTGCCTCATCAGGAAATAAATATATAAACTAACAGGGCGCTAAGCCGACGAGAGGACAGATGCAGGGATTGATGACTCTCAATTAGACCTGGTAGGCTCGGTGGCCGGGCTAATGCCGTAATGATTCATCCATGGCGCACTCCAGCCTTTGTTGATCAACGTGATATGTGTTAATCCAAAGATCAGGCATGAGCAGAATCCATAACAAAAGATTCAGTGTGGGGGGGATTAACAACAACACTAACTGACGGAAACAAACACGATATGGATACCAAGAACGGGTGATCCAGGAAACGGCAGTTATAACGGCAGCTATGTGGATTAAAGGGGGGTATTTAGCATCTCACCAGCATTATGCCCGCATCTGTGTCAAGGACAGCCGATGGTGCTGCTGAAGGAGTCTGCTCCGTCTTTGTTTATAGGCCTACAGTATGTGTGTGAACAATGAAACATCTGAATTCATCAGCCTTATTCATGCAGACACACACTTGCAAAATGTGTTTGGAAATGTGGCAGCTATTTGCGCTGAACAACTAATAATTTAGCGTGTTTATTCATAAATAAAAATACACACGTCTCAAAACTGTGAACAAAATTTAAATGTGTAAGGCACGCAGGCAGGCAAACACACACACACACACACACACACACACACACACACACACACACACCATGCTGTCCAAAATTAGAAATTCAAAGACTAAATAATGCATCTTACCACATACAAACAAGATGTGTCAAAACCGAAAATAAAAGCAATTTCAAACCCTAAAAACATGCGCACATGGAAACACACACATTAGTACACGCCTACACACACATGCATCATATCAAAACAGTGGGCAAGCTGTGAATCAGGCTCCCACAACCTGAATAAAACACACGGGCACACAAGCAAGCACCTTTGCAAGCAGACTTCGCTTCATCTAGGCTCTCTGGTGTTGGTGTTTTTAATGTTTTGAATATTTGGGGTTTTTTTTTTAAATGATGGCATTTCTTTTTTAAGCAGTTTTGCATCATTAGATGAGAGGGGTTCCATAATTAACTTCAACACCACCCTCCTCTTTTAAAATATCTCCACCTAAAGCCGTTAGCAATTTCAATATGTTCTGGCATTGTTTATTTATTACTTCTGTTTCCATTGAGCCAAGAGAACCAAATGGTCATACATAACATGCTAAATAACCAACACAAGCTTCCCCTAAAATGAGTTCGCTAGCTTCTAATATATTTTGCTCCAGATTCAATGCAAAGCCAAGTGAGCGTGGATGGGTAAAATATTCATTTACAAATGTCAGTTCCATTAAAGAAGCTTTGGTCTCTCAAACACAGACTTTAAATATACAAACTGACACAAGACGACAACAAAATTTAAGTCTGATTTACTTATTTCAGCAGTACATGTTAACACAGGAGACAGACCTAGGATTATGACATTATAGTCTATATGAGCTGCACTCTGATCTGTATAAAGGAGGTTTAACTGTAATTAACTGTTAATTAAATAAAATCTGCCAGCTTTTGAATGTAACTGCAGCGAGCCAGTGCCACTGAAACCGATACGCAAACAAATGAACAAGAGAAAACTAACTGGGACTCTCAGGTTAGTCATTTCTGTTGCTGAACAACCTTGTTTAAAAGACAATGATCCTGACAGCCTTTACCGTTAACACAACTTGCACACAGAGGGATTGACACGGAGCTCCATTTTGATGCCTCGGCGTCAGGGTTCTGATTTGTGCATCCCCATTCGCTGTCATGGCTAACTGGCCAATGTTAATGTTATTCATGACAACTGAGCTTTTCCTGCTATGACAAGTCAAAATGTCTGCAGGGGAAAAACGGACCTCTGCATGTACTGCATGAACATTAGGCCGCAACGTGGGACCGTACGTGCAGCTAACTGATAGCTTAAGTGTTCAGTTGCTATGGACACAAAGTCCAGTGCAGCGTCACACCTTTAAAATGCAGAGGTGACAAGGACGAATGCATTGAATGTGAATGAGGCTCCATGGGACTCCAATTTAACTTTTGTCTCAGAGGTGGCCTTGGTTTGAAGTGGCCTTCTAAAAGGAGAGCTATGAGTTGGTTAGTAGTAAATTAACTCAGCACAGAATGAGACGCCACTCAAAACTTGTTAGACACTGTAGCAACAATAGACTGAATACCATGAATTAAGATTGATGACAAGGCTGTGGAGGGCCATCTTTTTTTTTATTCTTCCTCTTGTGTTAATAATATCCTGTATAATGTTGCTTTACTGCCCTCTACTGTTTGTGTTCGCAAAAGCCCACCAGTCTTTGCATCAAGAACGACACTTTTTTTGGGGGGGGGATACATGAAGGGTCGAGCGTGAGGGTGCAGCATCAGGTTCTAAGAGCTATCTTGAGAGCCAGAGCACCACCTCAGGAAACACGCTGTGAACATGCGAGCGCAGTTTCACGGCTGGGGCGCGCCGTGCTACAGTCTGATAATAGAGAGCACATATAGAACACAAACGCTCGCTCTCAGTTGGCGTGTTAGACAGAGGACGCACGCACAGCGTAAACTTGTAAACTCCACCCAGCTTTAAATGAGACAGTAACTAACAGAGACATGAACTCCGATTTTCTCTGTGTCAGTTGAAAATATCGTAACAATAAACAAACAGGGTGCCATTCTGACACCCACCTCCCTGTCAGTTCACTGTTTGCAGAGCCTTACCTGAGTTCGGGGTCATCGCTGTGTATGGTCACCGTCTGAGGGACGTTAAAGGGATTTTTAAGAACAAACTCCATGTACTCAGCAGAGCCCAGGCTGGCGTAGAGCAGGTGCTGGGTGGTGATGGCCTGGCTCAGCATGTTGGCGATAACCTCTGCCTTGCTGCGCTCTTCACTCTGTTTGATCTGATCAGGTTTTTTGCCCAACTGGGCTTCCTTAGTCAGACCCTAACGCCCCAAAACAATGAAAAAAACAGAGAAGGAGCAACAGAGAGTGAAGATATTCTGAAAAATATGTCAAATTAGAAAAAAAATTATTACCCAAACATGTAGACATTAATTACACCTTACTTCCTAGTTTAAGCCTGAACTACCGCATTTGTGATAGCTCACAGACCCCATCTAACAGTATTATTGTACTTTTACCCCCCCCCCCCAAAAAAAAAGTTGTTTGGATAATCTGGCCAGACTATTGGCTGGTTTAAAACCCTCTGAGATCTATGTAATCCTGTTTTCAAGTATTAATAATTAACTTACTAAGTACTATTTTATCATAACTGACAGAAATTAAGGAAAAAAATAAGAACCATCACGTCCTCGGCTATATTCTGAATACATGTTATGGTCGGATCATGGTGCTGCTCAAATCAATGCTTTGCAGCCAGGCAGGCTAAATGTTACACACCTTCACTCATTGTTTTGGGAACATGGAATGACCTTTTCAACACCTTTTTAGATAATTACATTTTTCAACTGCGTGTCATAGCTCTTCTATACGATTTCCATCCGTCTTGGAACCATAAGAAATCAATGTCATATGCAGTGTTTTGTTTGTTTTTTTTTTAATTTGGGTTTTTGGAGCCGTGAATTCATTAAATCTGTAACTATGGACTCAAACCTTTTAAAACTTAAAAAGGGTACATTAAACACATAAAGCATGATGTCAGAAATTCTGGCCAGGAGGTACACTTGTCTCAAAAACAATTAAACACTCCCAATTAAGTCCCACAATCAGGGTGGTAAAACTAATTGTGTGAGCCTTTCAACAGGTCCAGCACATTGAAATGAGGCCAGGAATGAACCTGGGCCAAATGAAGTCATCGCTATCAGCCCCGACAAGTCATATCCAAATTGAATTGCAAAGCAACTCTTGAAGTCTTGTTTCGGTGCGAGCGGGGCGCAGCTATATTCCAAATATTACTGGCTGTTATGGGGGTGCGAAGCAGCTAAAACACAGGTCCTACCAGAGGAAATGTAACGTGTAAAATGTCTCAGAGAGACATGCAACACAGCCAAAATCACATTTAGCATGTGCACCCATGGGTGAAAGTACAAGATGTGCCTTCGGGTAGAAGAACAATTAACACCTTCTTGTACAGTCACTAAAACACAGAGGGTTGAAGGGCACATCGCCACGAGAATTGTAACACCGGCAGGCTGTCTGGGACGCTCCTCGCCTCTACAAAGGCTCCCTCATGACGTGTTTCAAGCCAGAATGAAAGCTGCTCTTGCTTTGTCTTTGTTGTCCGTTTGAGATGTAAGTGAAGTAGACACACAGGGACACACTGTTGTGGCGCTACAGATAGACAGCTATTCTTGTCTCCCTATTGGCTAAGAGCAAAGTTTGACCTCACCGTGACCTTAGGCCCTTTAGCATCTTCCCTGCCCTCCCTCTTATGCACTGCAGCCATGCAGCTGAGCTTGCGGCGTCCGCCGTCAGGGTCGTTTAGGCTGTACTCTCTGGGCGCGATGGCGTCAGCTCCGATCCCGCGTCTGAACGATGGCACGCGATCCCCATCTATTTCCAGTCGGACTGCTTGTGCAGTATTCCTCGCTGCGGAGGAGAAACAGGCCACAATCATGAATATATTTACTGAACAGAGTGGAATCTAATCTCTTTGCCATTTTGACCATATGTTCTAAAAACCCTCCAAATGTCCAAGGGAGAGAGTTGCGACAGATTAAAGTATTGTTGGAGCACCAGAAACAACAGCTTGTACACAGACAACAGTCAAACAACTGGCACCACTACAACTGGGCCAAAGCCCTACTGCTGGGAAAACAGACTTGTTCTCTCTTCCCAAATTATTTTTCACCTCCATGGCTATGTGTCCTCTGCAAGCACCAAAATTAAAATACCTGATTCATCCACTAGTCACCAAACAATGCATCCTCATTTGGGCTGGATCATGCAAATTACCGGTGTTCTTTAAAAGCCTCGACGCCTAATCCTGCCCGCTGAGCCACGCGGAGACGTTATCAAACTCTAAACTGCATCCCTGAAACTGAATTTCTGTTATAATTTCAAAACAGATGGAGCGCGTTTTGCAGCATGAAGGGAGATGAAACCCAGACTGACTGAAAGTGGCCACAAATCTGAGAGAATAGAACAGAGAACAGGAGGATGACAGAGAAATGAGGCTTATGCAGAGTAGCTTATATTCATATTTAAGCTCCTCAGGAACATTACCTAGCTTAGGGCTGGACAATAAACCAAATCTATCAAATTGCAGTCATTACAAATGTTTCACCGACCTAAATTTACTCATATCTCTGGCTGTGTACTGTAACCAACACTCGAGTTTTAACTGTCAAATGCTGACATTAGTCTGATTTCTAACGTCAGCTTGCTTTTGGATCAGACAAAAGTTCAACTATGACTGCTTGTCTTTAGACTTTTAACATTTAAACACTTGAGCTTCTCTGGGTGGAAAATAATCCACTTACTGAAGCCAGTATGTAATAATTTTCAGTGATACCGAGCCCTAACCATGCCGCAACTTTAAACAGATGTCATTTCCCAAGAGAACTTAGCGCACCTTAACTTAGCGAAACAAATTGACAAAACACATGCTTATAAGACCATTTTGACAGCACATGAATTGCACTTAGAGAAACAAAATGTTGCAAATATATAAAACAAAACCAAATGAAGCACCCAGGAGGATGACTGAGGTAACAGTGGTGAGTATATAATGCTAAGATTATTGAATGTATTTGCTGTGCACCAAATGTTTAGCTTTGTACCACTTCCTTGTTTGTTCATCGACTGTTATTGACCCCTGGAAACTGATTTTGTTTTATAATACAGTCCTGCTTCGCTCTGGAACTTGGAATATGTTGGCACTGCCTTTATGTTGCTTATGTGTTTTCAAATTAGTGAATGTGTTTCTTATTTTATTAACTTAAAGGGGTTTTTTGCAGTTTTGTTTACACAGATGTATGTGTGTCCATAATGGCAATCAACTATTTTTTTCATTTGCTCCTGTCTCTGTCAGTTTACATGAGTTCTCTCTGGATGGAACCATAATGAAACAACCACTGCCGTTTAACCAGAAGTTTAACCAACCAATCAGCAAATAGTCCAGTATCGTCAACTAGGACTACTGTAAATCAACATGAACACAAAAAGGCAGTCACTGATGTGTATACCAAATTATTATTAATTATTATAACACCTACCTGCAGATGTTCACTTCCCACATTTGTGCGTACACGGTAATTCTTGTGTATTCTCCTCTCTTTCTGCTCTTTTTCCCACTGTCACTCTTTATTCTCAGACATTTTTCCCAAGTCTCCTTATCACAGAGGCACTGGGTCGACTGCCAGTCACCTCACCCGATAGTGTCTGACTACACTGCCTCCTTCAGAGCCACAGACAGGAGTGGGACAGCAGTGGGGGTGAGTACGCACTCGCCACACAGCGTCAGCGTGGCTTACTGTTGCGACTGGACTCCAGTGAAAGCAATTAAGCGCATTGTATGTTTAAATGGCAAGGGAAGGTGGAGTGGAGAGAGGAGAGAGTTCAGTGTGTAAGAGAGACAAGAGAAGTGGAGAGGAGTAGGTGGTGGTGGAGGAAGGGGGGGCAGGGGGGGTGGGATAGGTAAAGAACAAAGCAAACAGCGAACAGACCGTGTTTGCACACAGGAGCTGTGAATAAATGATCGCAACAGTTTAGGGAATATGTTTGGATTGAAGACATGCATGCATTAGAGAACATGTTTTATACAGTACATGTTTGCTAATGCTTCCATATGCATATTTATTTTTTTATCAGCGTATTAGTATGTGGTGTGATGTGGAGAAATCTTTGTGAAATATAATTACACAGCATTTCTAAGGTCTGCTCTCCTCAGAGTGGGCTGTAATTCTAGACCTGCCACACTTACTTTGAATCATTATAAGCAATTATCTGCTTGTTTTCAACTCTGTCTAATGCGACGCTTATGACTGTGTGTGTGTGTGTGTGTGTGTGTGTGTGTGTGTGTGTGTGTGTGTGTGTGTGTGTGTGCGTGTGCGTGTAGGTGTGTTTGTGAGTGTGTGTGGGTGTGTGAGTCATAGTCCACATTTTAAGGACAAATTTAGGAATACACACCAGTTGACTGGCGACGGCTTCTCTAATTGAGGAAAAAATTGTTTTCCCCCAATGTGTGTGTTTCTGTGCTTGGACTGCACACAGACAGACACACTCAAACACACACACACACACACACAATACAAACAGGACTGTGGCTAGCCACCAGAGATGCTTCTGCAAGCTCAATTAGGCTGAAAATTGAGTGGTTCAGTGGTGCAGCCAACAGACAGAATGTGAAATGGATCTGGTTGAGTTGATCAAGGCAGGAGCATGGTCACCACCCAAATAAAAGACACTAATTGCCCTGTGGCGGAGAAGACACACATGCACATGTGTTTGGACGTACGCTGACAGGTGAGTGGTTAAAAACATGAGCAACACAGTTAATACAAGTGAAGTTAAATGATATCAACTCAGACGGGACTCAGTGGGCTGTGGATTCAATTGCTCACCATTGAGCTGGAGGATGTTTCTGGAGGACAGGCTTCCTCCTCTGAAGCCGCCGGTGACTTCGCGAGGTGTGATGATGTGAGAATGAGACGGCATCACGTCTGCTGCCCTCCTCCTACTGGGATCTACTGGGCACCCTGTAGAAGATAAATACAGGTTTTAAATTGAGTGTCTATGTCTTCTATATCTAGTGTTGGATTCTGTTTACATGTGAAACTGTAGTTGGTAGCTCACAAGTTTCTTTTACTAACATAGACTAACTCACAGTCTCACCAGCGGGCCGCTCTGCTGATAAAGGATGGAAGCGAGATGTTTTGGTGGGTTTCATAAATAGAAACTTTACTTCCTCTGTCGCAGGAAGCCAACCTTGAACCTTGGGATTACCTGGGTGTCATTTCACATGCTTTCCAAAGAGGAAGTGTAGAAACACATGTAAAATGTAGAGGCACTTCACCTGACTGAATCGAAATCATATTTGTTTCAAACTTGTGAATAGCAGCGGTTGAGATTGAGAAAAAGAACTAAGCCAATGAGCAGGCTCCCCCGCAGAAGTTTCAATGAGGAGTATTAGCCTTGCTTGTTGTTTGATCACACATTATGTCTGAGGCTGCATCACTATCAGGATCATAACTGATAGAGGCACTGTTATCTCTGCTGCTCTTGATTTGATTCAATCTATTTAAAGACCAAATGTGCGTGGCTCCAGCAGTGGCTCTGGTGTTTGCCACTTCTTGAAGTAACGAGCCAAACTGAGATCTGAAGCCCGATCTGAAGCCCGATCCGGCCAGTATGCCAAAAAAAACAAAAAAAAAAACAACAAAAAAACAAAAAGCAGTTTTAGGCCAAAGTTCTCTTTGAAACCACATGTGAGACAACCCATTTTCATTGTAGACAGCGCCAAAGTGAACACATTCCAGGTTAAACCCTGGCTTAGAACACTCGAGGAGGGATCAATACATGGAGACAAGCCTACAGCGGTTAATTAGTGGCCTGAAATTGCCAGAGAGGTCTGGACACAGAAAGCTTGCAGCGCGATGAGTGTCACGCTGATTGATGGTTAGTGATGGCCTCTGTCCTGTTTGGCTGACTGCTGGGTGTCAGAGATGTGAGACACCCATTTTTCCAGATGTGGGGGTTGACCATGTCGTTACAGATCTTTCTTTTAAAGAACAATTTAATTTTTAAAATGGCCCTGGCACTTTAAATCATGCCATTACAGAAGCTTTATGTCATCGTTTGGACGGTCGAGTGACACTGTGGCGTTCTCCTACAAATGCTGTGTCTGTACCAGCCTGCCCTCACTTTTTAACCTTGTTTGTCTCCCTTACTTTCCACAAATCACAAAAACCATCACGCAGCCTTTTCTTTTTAGAGCATGTAGATAAGTAAGAAGTCTAGGGTGCACCCATACAGAGATAGTGAATGGCTGTTGATATTAGGTTTTCTTCTATTCATTCATCCTGCACAGAGCCCCTAAAGTACAGTAGCTGTGGGGAAAAGGCTTGCTTATGCTTCTGAACAGTGCTTTGTACACAAAATGCCCTGTAATGGAAGTGTGACAGATAATTGCACACAGAGTCACAACTGCAGCACCGGCCTGCAGCCACGTACCGTCTTCACAGGAGCATTTCGAAATACCACAGGTCAAAAGACTTGTTTTGTGCAATTTACAGGTATACCGAGGCCAACGCTTGGAATGTGTTAGCTACAATTTACAACAGTTGACTGAAGATGTAATTAAAAAGGAAAGTTTACGGCTGTTTAAATTACCGTGCACTTTGACACAATGCTCCCATAACTCCCATCAGAGTCTGGGTGTCGGAACATCACAACATACCCAACTGAGGTACTTAATTGTGGGGTAAGAAGTTTTAGCGTTTCCTGAGAGGCTCTGGGATACCTCATCCGGGATGCTTTCATTTGAAATACAGTGAGTGCAGCAATTAAGTGGCTCTACCGCCCAGATCTGACACCTCAGTGAGCTTGTAGGAGTTTACGAAGGGGAGGCAAAAGTACCCTCCAAATCTTTTAGAGGCAGAGTCCTTCATCAACAAACTGATAATGGGCGGCAGCTAAATGAGTAATGGGGAGCTGATGTTGCCATGCAAACAGACACAGACAGCACAGTTCTGCAGATTAATGGGTGAGGTGTCTGCCGTCCCAATGCATTCTCCTCACCATCCATCACCGTTCCCTGGCCACACGACTCAGCCGAATGTATTTGTTTGAGTTATATTTCCCAAATATAACTGTGAAGACATTACGTCTGCCTTCACATAAACATCTCCAATCAATAACAGAGCCATAGAGATCTCATTCCCAACGCCTCATTATGGGCCTTTCAGCCTGCTTTCTATTGTGTCAAGAAGTGCTTCGATGATGGATAGAATTGTAAAATAAGCCTGCAAGGGCCGAGATAAGATGAACCCCCGGTGCTACTTGCCCACAGTAAAACACACGGACTGATGATGAACCCAACTGTGACCCACTGATTTAATCATTCAATCATTTTAATTAATCGGCTATCACTACAACCATCATTAGGCTCATCAGATAATACCTACTCCAGTGCTAATCCAGGTTGACGTGGATGTCTTGCTCTCGGTCACATTATCCGTCCCTAACTGCTGAATCACACTGGCAGATTGTTAAGACAGAGCTGATGATCCTCATCACTGAAATAAAAGCTAATACATTGGGTTTGCATCTCAGAGAGAGAGAGAGAGAGAGGGAGAGAGAGAGACAGGAAGACCAGCACAGCGTTTGCTGCTCTGCATTGTCTGTGCTGAG
This sequence comes from Datnioides undecimradiatus, assembly GCA_008933995.1. Classification (NCBI taxonomy): domain Eukaryota; kingdom Metazoa; phylum Chordata; class Actinopteri; order Lobotiformes; family Datnioididae; genus Datnioides; species Datnioides undecimradiatus. The sequence continues at coordinate 906,515 of WARS01000068.1, forward strand.
GAGAGTAATTGTGAGCAAAGTGCCAGAGGGCTGAACTCTATCAAATTTATTGACTACCTCTCTCTGTTGCATGACAATAACACTACTCGGCACTACCCCACCTGCCCGCCCTCTTTGCTCTGCTAGCAGTTCTTGAGGTTAAGGCCACAACAAACCACTGATTTACTGGCCCTCAGAACAAATGGGAGCAAGCACCGAGGGGGTTTCAAAGTAGTCTGCAATATTCGATTTCTTCTGGCTCCCCGTTCCAGGCCACTGACCTTTCAGAATAAGCAGATTCCCTCTCACCTCAGGGCTAAAAGCAAGGCTGATAAAGTCAGGCCTTAATGCGCCAACAGCAAGAGCTTTTAATGAGTGAGACATACTGTACGTGCACCCCTTAGGGAAGTCACCTAGCTAAACTAATTGTTAGGTAAATTTCACTGATATTTTGTTCCACTGGTGGCAGCTTTAGGCAGGATTCTCTCTACTCTCTCCTCCTGCAACAGTCAGTCTCTCCAGGGTTTATCAGGCAGCTGCAGATGAGGAGCACTGTGAGGTCTGGAGAAGGTTCTAATCTGTCTTCTCTACTGTGCTAAAGCAGATACATGCTTTCTATCTGTGTGTGTGTGTGTGTGTGTGTGTGTGTGTGTGAGAGAGAGAGAGACAGAGAGGGAGAGTGTATGCATGTGTGTAGACAGAGCAAAAGAGACAGCAAGAGAAAGTGAGAGTTAAGAGAGAAATGATACAGACACAACTCAGTCAGCAAAATGATTTTCTATCAATAGGCTTTCCCTTCTGTCACATATGGGCCTTTTTACTGTTGGCAGATATTACCAACATGCTTCCAGATTGGATATTAAAAGCGCCCACTGTCTTAATTTTTGGCAATGGTGCTAATATCACCTTTTTATGAAGCTAAACTCAAACGATATGTGTGTAAGATAGAGTTGGACCATCAAAGGCTTTTATATAAATGGCTGTAGCCTTGGCTCAGACATACCAGCCTGGGTCCAGTCACAGAAATGTAATTTAAAGTTGGTATCAGCCAAAATAAGCATCGCTTCTGTTGCATTAAAACTGCCCAAATCAATATTTTATTACAATGGGCCAATGGCTATGTGTAATGTGAATGGGGTAAACAGTGGAGATGAACCCATAGACTCAACTCTGAAGCTACAGTCAGCCTCATGCAGCATCTGACCATCTTTTAGCTCAGTGCTTTGGTTTTTTAGTCTAACTACGCTCTTAAAAACCAGCCCAGCACTAAACAGGAGGTTTCTGGCCTGGCAGTTACACATACAATATATGGAATGAAAGGAATTTAATTTAATTTAATTAACAGTATTAATAGTATTTTTAAAATTTAAGTTAACGCTATATTAACACATGTGATTCCAGTGAATAATGTCCAATGAGAAACATACAATATTCACATACAGACTATTTTTACAGGTAACTGACAGAAAGCTTTGTCACATGGTCACCGACAATCACCTCAAGTTCAGTATCAACAGTGAACTAAATGTTCAAATCTGTGTCACTTGAAAATAGCTACCTGTCTTAATTCAGACAGTTGAGTAAAAATCAGAAAAATGATGTGCAAAGCTGACATATTGTCCCAGGAGCAGCAAACGTTCTCAGCTTGCACTGACTTGCCTATGCAAGTTAGTGCCACACTGACACATTGTGTTTGCCTCAATTTGACAACGTGGCACTAGGCCAGTGACTGAGGGTTGTCACCAGGGATCGTCCACTGTGAATATCTGTATCTAATGTTATTGCATTTTGTACAGGACTGTCCACATATATAAACGCTTCCTCTGGATAAAGGGATTTATGACATTGCCATCCTCAGGTCCTACTGCTGGCAAGAGAATGGCGTCGTAGACACGTACAAGATGAGCTCAGTTCATATTAACGACCTTCCATCATGCGCTCTACAATCTCACAGCCTCAAATCTATGAAAACAGCTGGTCCTTCCTCGCCTTTTCATTCTTTAGTTTCTATTTTATCAATTCTTCACTTTCTGCCCATCGCTCATCTATCTATACTGTGTTTGCTTGCCTGTTTTAGAGAGACAACGTACATTAATCACTGTTAACAGACCATCAATTAGTTGACAGTATCAGACTTTGGAAAAACTCTGGGCTTTACATCATAATGACACCAGGGGTTATAAAAATCATCCAATGTTTTCTATCTTTAGGACAAAGTTGCTCACACATACTGATGATTCCACTTTGACTCAGCAGACTTTGGCACAAGAAATGTTTTCGACAGGTGCTACAAAATATCTCGAGCAGCTTCCAAATGCTGAGCTCTTGCACGGTTTCCAATTGAGTTCCGGTTAAAAATCTCTCTTTAATGTATCTCTTCCCCCCGCCACTATCTTCATTTTCCACTCGGGGTTCATGTGGATTGAGCAGATGAAATCAATAAAGCATTGTAGCTTTCCTCTGGATTCACCAGTCGATCAGTTTCATGGGACGAGCAGGCGGTCGTCATGGCTTATACTCCTCATCTGCTCCCACCGTTCTCTGTGTGGGTGCAATGTTTTTCTTCCTCAAGACCTCATGCAGCAACCCCCCCCCAATATTCCGGCACCACTTTCACAACTCTCTATTATTCTGATTAAGCCACTTCCTTTAGTCCTTTACAGCGCTATTAATAAAAGCTGCTTTACAGAATGATTGAATAGGCCTGACAGCGTATATCATTACCATTTAATTAATTACTTGTCAATCCCACCTTGTGATGATTAAAAGGGATATCATTTGGTGTTTCACTCTTTTTCATTTGGAAATGACAGTCTGCCACTCACTTTTTCCAATAAAGCCTAATTCTGATGAATTCCCAACGGGGCGAAGTAAAGACATGATTAATAGCATGCATGGCTGGGGGAAAAAAAGGACAGGGAGAGAGCAGCGTGTAATCAGGACCACACCGTTTGTGAATTACAATGGCACGGTTGTGTGGGTCCACATGACGGGGATCAACTAATATATTTATGATAATATAACTAATGTATTTTTATGTTCGTGCGAGAGTGACTACGTAATTCCACGGCTCACATGGTGAATGTCGTCCATCAGCACGGCAACAGAGGCGCCGCTAAGGCTGTTTTCTTTCCCACTTCTGCCATCATTGTTAAGAGTTTCATTATGTTGCTGTAACTGAAATGCACCATTTCCTGTTTCAAATTAAAATGGGAACACGGTGGATTTAGGCTTTTCATGGGAACGTGTTGACCTTCATTGACAGCTGCTAAACCACGAGTAGCGCATTGCATGACTTTGCTGTGCTGATGGAAATGTGGAGAATACTTAATTAATCAGCACATAAGGTAAAGCTGGAGAAAACTTTGAGTTTGCAATAAGCCGCATCAACAAGTCAGATCATTAAATGTATTATAAATAGGGAAAATAAGAGACAAAGGCCTCTGTCTTATAGAAGCCTGTTTCAATTAAAGCCCGCAGCGGAGCTAATTACAGGCCTCAGTCCATGCTCCAGGATTCACAGCACACATTTACTTAGTCAACATTATCACATTATAATGCATAGCTAAATTCAAACAGACACATTAATCTAAATGAAAACTCAAAGAATGTTCAGCCTCACTAAGAGAAACGCTTTCACTGCTTTAGCTACTCCTCCTGTCACACTTCCACACACTTCTTCTTTTGTCTCACACTCTGCGTCATCCGACATTGTCAGGCAACCTTCCTTCACCTCTCGAGCTGAAATCCAGGAGCTGTATCTGCTCCGTGTCAGCACAGAAATGCAGCCTGTCTCTCAGCGTGCAGTGCCACCGTGCGTTTCTGAGTCCATCCAGTGAGGGCTTTGGGAGAAGCAGAGAATCCATAGAGAAGACGTGTAATCCTTCTGTTGAACTTGTTGAAAATCACAAGAAATGTGAGTTACAGGTTTCTCACATGATGTTGGTGATATACTCAACCTGTCCATCTCTCATTTCTGCCACCGTGCCTCATCACACATCCTGTCCACGCTCTGCTACACCTGCCTGTCTATAAGCCGGTGTGTATGCATGAGTGCATGCCTTCTTGGCATGTGTGAGCGATTTGATATGCACACTTACTTGTGTGTGTGTGTGTGTGTCCCCTTCCCATCACATCTCTGTCAAAGTCTTCACACTGCAAATCCATCTGCCATACTGTGGGTAACTCCCCCCCCCCCCAGTGAGCATTAATGGCCGAGCTTCACATCCTTTACCACCCACCAAATAAGAGCGCTGATTTATTACAGCTTCATGACAGACACGCAGGAAGACAGAGACAAGCAGAGGATATAGGGGCGGTTGGTGAGAGGAGAAAACAAACAGCCAGATAGAGGGTGGGAGAGAGTGTGTGACAGAAAGGTAAGAGGTAAATGGATGAATAGGAGAAAACAGGAAGACAGTGATAAAGAGCGAAGAGAGAAGTGTGAAAAGCAGCGACAGATGGAAGCAGAAACAAAGAAAAGCGCTCGCGAGCCCTCCCTCCCCAAATTGATTCTGACTGTCGGCCAGGGCGCCTGATGGATATCTGAGCCTTGATTGGAATTTACATGCCAGACACAAACCTCCTCCCTCCATCCCCAGCACACCCAATAACCCACTGCGCTCTCAACCTGCTTTGAGTGATAAGTGCTGGCATATTTAGCCCCAACAATGGCACTCTGCAGAGTTTCTGAGGCCCGGAGAATGATGCATTGTTTATGAGAGGGTGTATCATTTCAGCGGTTGATTAATGGCGAGCAAGCTATCGTCAGCTGCCATCGCACTGCGGGGGCACGCCAGGCCCAAATTGGATGAGTGCAAAGGAGGAGGAAAGGTGCTCAGTTGCTAGACGGAGTGGAACTATCGCATCAAGATATTTCGTCTTGGCACAGTGTTTGCTTTGCGAGCCAGCACACCTCCAGAAAATAGGAACTTTCAACAGCAGCAGCAGCCCTGGGGATTCACTGTCATTTCCCAAATCTACACATCAATAAAAGTAAACAGACAACATTACTTCATAATCTGAGGCTCCACATGGAATATGACCTGAATATAAAGCACTCTTGTAAATATTTCAAAGGTAGAAAGGAGATTTGGGCGATATTGAAACTGGATCTTTCTTTTGAAAGCCAAGACAAATGCAAGTTCTTATTTTCCTGGCTTTCCTCACATTTACCTTCATGTTTTGGTAATGCAGCTACTCAGGCATTCGCAGCAGCCCTCTTATCCCAGGCATTCCATCGTTCTCAACCCTCTTCTGCGTCCCAGCGGGGGGAGTATTATTTTTAGTCTATTTGATTCACAAGTTTCATCATTTTAAGTTTCACCCTGGGAGTATGTGCAAACAGTAACACTAATTTGCCTGGTCAGATGAATTCTTACCAAATACTTCATTCAGCACTCCATGCAAGTGCATTACCCATACAGCATCAGGCTACATCTTCTAGCCTTAGTACTATATCTGTCAGGGTATACAGCCTCCCAAATATGTCCTTTAACAATCAAGACACTGCATGGAAGTATATATCTATTCTTCTGGTCTGTGCACCTTGAGTTGAGATCATTTTGACACACAGAAAGAAGTTGTTTGGTTGTCCATCTGTTGATATTCTATGCTGATGTTCCTTACAAGTAAGGAAGGACAACCAATTTAAGAAAAATGTCAACATACCAATGTTGCCTGTGCGTATGTGCAGCCGTCCCCTGACAATGGTGTGGACCGTCATGGGGCTGGAGGCCAACCGTTGACCCAGATCTGCACTCGTCAGCAGCATGTCCTCTCCCACGTAATCAGTGGTCAGTATCTCCACCTCGTGAAGGGCCTGCACTGCCGTCTTTCCCTGACGCAACATGTACTGGGGATGCAAAATAGGTTGCGGAAAAAGGAAATGTATTCACATGTATGCATTAAACATAAGTTTACTGATTAAGACCTGTGGTGGATGGACTAAAGGAAGATGAACTTGCGAGAAGATGAACGCATATGTACTGCAGGAATGGTTGGGAGTTTGAGCTACTGCTAAATAAACAGGGTTTAAAACAACTCGGCCCAGTTGTAGGCTACACCCCTAATTCTTTCTCATTAAATGCTTTACAAATTTCAAGCCGCAAAACAAATCAATTTCACATCAAGGTTGGCAAAAGAGTTTCTGTCTAATCAATAGATAACAGAGTTGAGAAGGCCAAAATTAAAAAGCCTTTAATCTGTGGTTCGTTTTTCTTTAGAGGTTAAAATAGAAAAGCTTCGGTCAAATCCTTGATTACAGAGTACACAGGGAGCAGCATTAATCCTACTGGGTTTGTTCAAAACAGTCAGCTTCACTCTGGTACGTTTATCTTTTTTTAATAGATTTTACACTCATATGCCCTTTGCCTATTAAAGGAAAACAGACACAATGCATGCGTACCTCATAAAATGAGATCTTTTGTACTTGTTCCAGTTGATATAAATAAAACCATTGAAAGCAGCTATTGTGGCATGTCCCTTCTGTGGTTTTGAGGAAACCAGATTTATACAGAGTGAAGTGTTTTTGTATTTGACATTCTATTATCAATAGCAGTTTCCTCTGCAACGCCTGCTTCACTCTATTAAATGTGTTAAAACAATCTGCAAAGCGTGTGTAAATCCATGGCAGATGGACTGCGTTGGGATGAGGGTGTGTCATGAGTCGACAATGCACGTGTAATCTCTTCTTGTGATGAACACCAAAGAAGTTCTGCTTGTATCAGAATACTACTACTAACACTCACAAATGATCACTTTTGTCTGATTTGGCCTCCTACCTTGAGCTCGATGGCAGTTGAGCCTATGAGGAGCAGTGAGTTGCTGTCCCAGATGTCGATGTGCATGGTGTGGAGGGTCAGGTAACGCAGGAACCAGCGCTTCTCTCCTGGCCTCAGGAAACCCTCATCTACTCTGAACTGCACCTGCAGGCCTGGAGAACCTGGACAGGGAGAGAGATAAGAGATATCAGAGTACTAAAGTACAAGAGTACTTTAATGTAATATAAACGTGAACACCTTGAGTACAGGGAGTTGTTGGTAACTTCCTGTTTTATTTTGTATCCCTCTCGTGTCTCTATGTGCTTGCTTCCTGTTCTCACCTGTATCTCATCAGTACTAATTATTGGTTTCTCCCGTGTGTTGTTTGACCTCCCTATAAGCGCATTTATATCGGTTATTCTAATTTTATGTATTTAAGACAACAACCTCCAAGTCCAAGCCTCGAGGGAACTTCAAAGCAGAGAAACAGTTAATTCATTGGTTGATGTCAGTCAAATAAGTTGTGTGATAGCTGATTATTTCTTTTAATCTAAACTTTCCTCGTTTCAGCTTTTCTCCTCAATGTCCTCTGTGATACTCTAATATGAACATTTTTACGCGCTGGTGTCAGACTAAACAATTTACCGAGAAGGCAGCAGATTAATTCATTGTAAAAACAGTTCTTGCAGCAGTCATCAGGGTTATCTGGATTTGGAAGCCAACGTTATGAAGTGCATGTTTGGAACTTGAATTTGGATCCTGTGTTTTCGGAGCTTGACCCATGCCGCTTAACCCGGGTTGTATGGTAAACACAACAAAACTGTACTGTACGGACACAAAATATGAGCCGGTGCATTTATGTCTCCACCGGCAACATAACGATACATAACATAACGATGCACAGCCTGGAGAAGAAGTCATCGATCTGATTATTATTTTAGCCTTTCCTTCCTCCCAGATGGGTTTAAATTTGAAGCAAGAATCATAATGTCGGCAACCAGCTGTCAACCTTGTGGGCAGATCTGGACTGGTGCAGCAGCCATCTACTGGGAGTCATTAGGTCTGATGATTGCGCTGCATGGGAGTACAATAACCAGGGAGTATGAGGCCATTCCACAAAATCAGAAGCACCCTGGGGTTCCCATAATTCAAGATGATAATGGCGCCTAACACACTAAAATCCTCAAGAGTGATTTTATGAGCAGCAGGATAAAATCCTGACTTTAATCAGCACATCAACAATCAACACTTTTGGACATGTGAGGGTAGCGGAGTTCCAGCCTCACCACTCAGAAGACAAGGCTGATGAAAATACTACACACACAGTTTGAGGGCTGAAGCTGCTCTGAGGACAACGGGTGGCCGCGACACTTATTAGATATTTAGCATTTACATCATTAGCCATTTGTTATTTTGTCCACTCCTGCAAGGTCACATACAGGGACAGCCACACAAGCCATTTCATTTTGATTTAATCAATCCGGAGTAAAAGCCCCGGTTCATTTTGGAAATGTAAAACGAGGGCCCTGTGATTCTCCGATGACGGCTCCGCCATGTACAGACATTAAATCTGACTCATCCTCTAAATCCGAGCACTTCAAATGAAACTGACCCCATCAGTGATCCAACTCAGCTGGTGAGTGGGTACCACGTACAGTCAGCTGCAGCCCAAAGCTGACCTGCAGCGGCAGCATGTTAATGCTACAGCGCGCATGTGTGTTTGTGTGTATTAAAGGTGCGAGTGTGGGTCTGTGTGCCAACTTGACTCCCAGAGTTCTCCCACACAGCCTCCCTCCAATTCTGTATCAAAGCCCCCACGCTGTCTTTATTCCCATAAGTTGAGCATGCGGAGTAGCAGCTGGCTGGATAGACGCAGAGTAATGAGGACCTTTGGTGACAGTCCTGCTGTGTTTAAGAGACTAGCAAGCCCCCTCCACAAAACGATTTCCTTTTTGTTTAAAACTACACACACACACGCGCGCACACAATGTTGTCTCAAAAGCATATGTGTACTGTCATGTTGGAAACACCTCCGAAACAGCAAAGCAAAAGAACATCTATCTGGGTGGACTGCAGCTGCTTAAAGCCAGTCGGGGTATGTTTCAGGAGAGATTTCACAGACTGCCGAGAAAAATCCACCCACACAGGAATGATTTGTCTGATCAGATACGAAAAAAAGGAGCAAAAACGCACTGAGGAACCCCAGTTTTATCTACAGGAGACAACAGTGACAGTGATAGGAGCGAGAGGCCATTACAGACGTGTTCGACAGTGTTCGAGAAAAAGATGGAGCCACAAGGGAGGACGCGCAGAGACCAAAGCAGTCTTTATGTTTCTATGCTGCTTAAGAACTCCTTTTCCTTGAACCTAACCTACACAGACTCCTTCACCTCCCCCTCTCCCTCCTTTCTCCCCAACCACCCGCCAACTCTCTACACTTGGACCATTAATTCCCCCAGCATGCTCTGGGCTTGTGTGCAGTGGACGGGTGGCAATGAGAACACAGAGGGAGAGCGGGAGAGAGAGAAAGTGCTGTGTGTGTTTGTGCTCACAAGTGGGGAAGAGCTGACAGATCTGGCCCAAGGGTTGTACAGGGCTGTGTGCGTGTGTGCAGCTAGATCTGCAGACGAGGAGCGGCACCCAGCAGACCCCCCCCCCCCATCCCCGACACACACACACACACAACCTGGATGGCCTTCCTGGTGTGTACACAGCAGACCAGGCAGGCTGAAAATCCTTCCGGGGATCAACAACTCTCAACAACGCTGTGAAGGCTGCAGGCAAAGAAAACAGTGAGGATGCACAGGGTGTACAGACAGATGTAGAGCCTGATGCACCCGTAGCATCACTGTAGACTACGGCCACATTTACCAATAAAGTCTGTTTGACTGCAACATCAGGGACATGAATCACATTATTAGATTTGATATTCGTTTTGAAATTAATCAACACCCTGATTGTTTCCCACAGAAACTCCTGAAAGCAATAATCCACGACATTTTTAGAGGAATACATTTACTGTTTTTCATTACCTAGAGGAAACTGCCCACATATTTGGATTGACAAGGGACAGCGTACTTTATCAGATGGCAATAATATGTAGCATGATTTTTATTTGTGAGAAAGACTGTCCTTAAAATAAAAATAACAACATCACCACCAGTGTGGCAGTGACATATGATCATGTTCAAGCAGCAAATACCTCCAGCGGCCACAAATTATGACTCATCTGTAAGGTGGTCACGTTTAGAGCCATAAGCTCTACAGAAGGGTTTGTAGTGGTATGATAGGACCTCTGTTCCCATTAGAAACTAAAGCTGTAGTGTGTTCAGACTGGAAAGGATGTGAATTGGAGAGGCTGCTGTATGATTAGTCAGACAAAAAACTGGTTTCAAGGTGGTGCAGTCTCAGACTCATCACTCATGTGTATCCTCATGTGTTGAATTGATTGTATTTTCTTTCATTTGAGAGGAAAATTTGTGTTTATCACACGACTTTATGACACCGTTTATAAAAAAATACAGAACAAAGAAAGCGGGGATAGTTTCAATGAGACTTAGACTTAGCCACCACACAAATCCACACACAGAAACACTACGTGCACACATGTTGGGTGCGCTGTGAGATAGCCATAGCTAATGGCTGTTCAACTGGTACGCTGTTGGGAGGACAAGGACAAAGCTGTCTTTGAGTTCAACATGAATGAACAGCCCAGCCATCCATTAGCAATCCAATGAACGCAACTGGAAAGTCACAGACGTGTCAATCAAGCCCAGTCTGTACGCGCCCACACAGACAGGAGAAGAGTTCTTATCAGGAGGCAAATGAAAACAGCTGTGTGGGTGGACCTTCAGCTGCATAGGGCATATACAGGATTATTCCCATCCCTGGTAAATAACTGCTAAAAATAATGCACTTCATATATTGATCTGTGGTTATCATTAGCTGCTCACACAATCCGGTCTGTCCAACTGAAACAAATACTATTCTCTGTTGAATTCTTTTAGTTGGTACACTTTTCTTTAATTATAAGCACAGGTGTAATATTTTACACCTATTTCTTTAAAAAAAATATATCAGTCACTCAAACAAAAGAATATAAGTTATTACTTCAAGCAAACTCTTCCACTAAACTGCAGGATGCCAAACTGTTTCTCACTCCTCTCTCAGTGAGTGTGTTTATATGCACACTATTATCCTGGGTTATGTTCAGTGCATTTAATAAACAGCTTATTCCAGTGTCCGGAACCTGGGTGGAAATATCAGTATACTGCTGCATGGAAAAACTGAACCACCTCACTGAGATGGTCAGACACTAATGCAAACCTACAGACAACCAGACACTGTTACAATCTTGTATTCAAGCATATGAAAACCATGATTCCTGTGTTCCTTGTTAATGCAGTGTCCTGAATAAAATAAAAAAAAACAGGATAAGCCTTAAAAAAACTTTCTTTCAGTGTTTAGTGCCATGTTAGGCAGGAGAGTCAGGAAGTGAGGGAGCTGACTTTCTACTGGTCCATGCATCATAAAATGGCTGTGAGAAACATATCGTCTTTGGAGGGGAAAAAAAAATATGAAAGTTGAAAAAGCATGACATGGTTTTGAAGGAATCCGCAAATACAGGCGAGTTGTCACAATAGTCGAAGTGAGACATGCATCCATCAGAATAAACGCTGGAGTGCCTGCAGTGTGCGCTTGGACAGGACTCTGCAATCATTCTCACAGATTGAGACATGACGACAAGACTGAATATGGAGTGGGGGACGGAGAGGAAAACAATACTTTGGGGAAGAGAAGAACGAACAAACAAGACATGACTGCTTATATTATATTGTCTCAAGACCACACCGAATACCAACAGCTCATTTCAACAGTGAAGCATGAAGGGAGCAGTGGATAGTACTGCCTCTGGGTATGGAGACTCACAAACCACCAAAGAAAGGACAAAAATCAATCAACCCAATGGGATACATGTTACAGAGGAATGTCATTATGCCTGTTCAGGGGTCACACACCTCATAACGATGCTGAGCAAAGCAACAGAACAGCATCAGACCTGTCACAGAAGACTTTATAAGTACTGACAATCTGGAACATGTAATGCAGAAGTCGTGACCTTATATCTAGTGAAGTGATTGAGTGAGTTGAGACTCTCACAGAAACAAACTAAGTTACTGCAAAGCCTGCGAAAGCTTAAAGAGGCACTTATTCTTTTGGCCATCTGGGAGCAGCAAACCAAGCTAGTACTATAACATTGACACAGTACCATCTTATAATGTTGTTGTGTTGGTTGTGTTAGCAGCCAAGTGCTTATTTACCCACCCAGTGGAGGTGGAGCAAGACTTCCATTCAGTTCAATATCTGCTCTCCTTTTAGCTGCGATTCGGTCCCAGACAACTTCTGAGAAAATTATCTGGCTCATTAGCTTCACCAGCTAATCACAAACTTGTCTTGCACATAGTCATTTGTTCCATTGGTAATATTAGTGCAGCTTTAATGCAAGAGTATATAACCTTTACTGAGCAGCAATCACTGTGGACACAATTGACAATTAGGATAATGGCACATCGAATGTCACTTAATTTCCCAAGATTGTCTGGAGTCAGTGGCTCCATACACGCTATCATTAGATGAACCAACTGAAATTGAGTGGAGTGGGGAAACAGGACACAACAAGTATGTCTCCTGTTGAGACACAGCATGCTCCTCTCTTGTTTTATAAAATTTAGCTAACATTAGCCACTAAATGCTAGCAGCAATGCCAAACAGATTGAGGCTTTTGTAATAAAACCCCTGAGTGTACTGAATTAAGCGAAGTAACATTCTATTTCTTATAAGGCTGAAGATGAAGACTGTGCTTTTTTTTTTTTTTTTTTAACTGTATCAAGTCTCAGGTGAGGATGAAATGATGTCGAAATGAAGACTTGTTTTGTTTGTTGTTGTTTTCTGCTTTAGCATCTACCGGCACAGAAAAGAGAACCAAAATGAAGCGAACCTTTAGTTTTTAATCATTTCCTCCATCACGCACAGCTATTTATCTCTTATTACACCGGTTACACAACTTTTGTTTAAACATCAATAACATTAAACAGTAGTGCCGCCTCTCCAATTAAATCAGATATTGAGAATCACAAATTGTTTCTCTGCAAATGTTTGCTCAGCCTGTATAATTTCATAGATATAATTGATGAAACGTGTGATTTTGGGAGCAATCAGAACACAAATTTAGATCATTTCCAAATGTTCATAAACTTTTCTCATATCTGCTTGTAATGAAAATGTCCTCTGAATCCAACTCAGTTTAACTAATCTTTCTGAGCTGCAATTTCAGGAAAAGTTCTAATAACACTGCTGCAATAATGGTAGCATCATTTGTACATGGATAGTACGTCTTTTTGATGGTTCAGCAATTAAAGTTGCAATAGAGAGATGAATGAATCTATGGAAGGATCTGTCTGAATGTAGGAGGGCTTTGTGGAAGTGTGTACGGGATGATGTAGTTTGAGAAAGACACAGAGATATTGATGGAGTTAGAGCGGAGTGTATATCTGGGGAATCGAGAGTACGGGTAGGCGTAGGAACGAAAGGGGCGGAGGGGTTGTTTGTGTGTTCAATATCACGCTCTGTCAGAAGCTGTAATATCTCTTCCATTTCATTAGTTGCTACATGAATAGACTTGACATCAATCAGCACCCGCTCGGCTGATTGAAAGAGAAGTGCTTCAGCAGTAAAGAACAACATGGAGCATCATGGAACGAGTTTGCAGTTTGTAGACACTGATTGTACAATGTAAACCCGGAGAGCAAGAAAACAAATCACAGGCCGGCTTATATCCAGAATCTGTAACAGATATGACTGAAACTTAGGACACAGTATTATACAGATAAATGCTTTTTCCCACATGTTGACATGGACATGAACAGACAAATATGACAAAAATGCCCCCTTTAATTGCAGAAGTGAATCCAAACTGTTGACTCTTTATTTCAGTGAGGAAATGAACAGCATTATTTTTTTTGCAGCGTGGATCCTTACCGGAGTTGACAGTGCCTTCTTTGTTGATGGAGGCCAGGACGCAGGGAAGAGGAGCGCCTGCTTTCTGTTGAACCTTGTCACTGGTCAGTAGTTTGAGCTGCTGCGATGTGAGTGGTGGAAAACGATAGAACTGGAAGGTAAAGTGGATGTTGTCAGGCCAGTCAGGGGCAACACCTGCCGTTGGTATTCTGTCGATGTACAAAAAAAAAAAGAGGTTGATGCTTATTCAGAAAATCTAATGAAGGCTCATAGTGAAATATTTGAAATTAATATGGCAATGCTGCATGTAAATAAATGCACAAGGGGCTGATTTACCACCCTGGGTATTATCAATTAAACACTAACGGTGATATTTTTATTACAAAATCTATGTGTGGAGCAGAGTGGTATGCATATTTGAAAGCTAATGGTTGAAAATGTCATTAACAACCTGGGAGAGTAAATCACATTTCAGCTAATGATTTATCTCAGACAATTCCAGGAAAAGAAAAAAATCAAATATGCATGTCTTGCACGTCCTGCTGGAGCCGGTAATTCAGCTTTACAGCTACTTAAAGTGGAAACCCAATAATCAAAATGAGGATTAAAACTTAAGGAGGTAAATCACACCTTAAAAGTGGCTATAAATTGGACTGGTGATTGAGTGGGTACAAACTCAACACTGCACCTTTGATTCATATTAAGCAGATAGCTTAGCTCCTGTTTAAAGTAAAAGCAGCACGAAAACGAGTTATTAGCTGTGTGAAAAACAGGGAGTCTTGTCAAGTTATGCAAAAAAACGTATAAATGTTTTATTCTATTAATATTAAGAAATCATTGTATGCATTTTTTGTTTACTAGAACTGTTATGGAGAAAAAAAAAGTATTTGTGACTAAGAGAACCTCCTGGTGTTGTGTATTCCTTTTCACACAAACACCACCCTCTGAGTGTGATTTCACGCACACGTATACAGATCTAAACACACACTTCAAACTGCTGACGGGCCACAAAAAAGTCCCGGTGAGCCTGCAAGCACTCGATTTAGCACCGACCAAATTAAATAATGAGCGAGTTTCAGGATGAGCTTCTTTCTGTTTCCGTCTGATAAACAGATTAGCAATCACTCATTGGGAATTCAACAATGGGGGGAAAAAAGGAAAAGGCAATTGAAAAACAAGCAGGGAGTTGCAGGGAGTTGCAGGGAGTTGCTAGGAGCCCCCCCCCCCCGGTGTGTGACCTCTCAGTCAAGCACACGCTCTGATATTCCACGGTTAAAGATGCTGCGGTGCTGCATCTTCACAGAAAAGCAGGCATTAATATTCATTCTGTAAACAGACAATATTGATAATTATGGCGCCCGGGTGGGAGGTAGAAATTACATTGCCATCCACGGGCTCCCTGCTTGCCTAAGTGCTACTGCCGCTGCTGCTGCTTAAACCCCTGCCATACATGTTTGTCATAATTATGAGGTAACCCTCGAACCACTGCAATGTATGTTCAAGTGGTTTACAGTTGCACTTCAGTTCGTCTTAAGGTCACCTTGAAAAAACAAAAAAAAAGAAGCGTAAAAATCAAATAAGCTTTCACACCCTCACAACACACAAGTTCAGAAATTTCAGCCTTATTTCATTGTTTCCATTTCTCTAATATCATGGTAGTGTCAACTCACCCCGAGGCTTTGAGCGTTTGCTGTCGTAATCTTACACTATAACTTGGTTTTTGCAAACAAACTCGCCTACAGCACGGATGTGATTTAATTGCCAGCCTGTATGGAATAAACAGGCTGATGATGCCGTGCAGTAGAAAGCTGAAGGTGCAGAGCAGCACTTTCTAGCCACTTTGCAGATGCTAGGGGGGAAAATATGGACGTCTAATGCGTGAATGGTGCACGTGCAAGAAAGGTAGCATGGTAAGTTAAAGTGAAACCAGGATGTGACTGTTTTGAAAGTTTACATCAGTCAGTTAAGGTGATAGCTTTAATGTTCACCCTCAATCTTTCCTCTAAATCAGTTTGGCTAATCTGTGTCCTCAGACCAGAGCTATCCTGTAATAGGTTCAAATTTCAAAGCAAAACGTCACAGAGCTGCGAATCTGTTCAGCTGACAAGTTGAGTTTGGATTACTCTTAATGTGCAGGCAATTCAGCCAGCAAAGTAAACACAATACTGATGGCTGTCTCAGTTACACTTGTCTGATTTGCAACAGGGACTGGCGTTAACTGAAAAACACATTTCTTTCAATTGCATTAGCTGACAAAACTCTGACAAAAGTGGTAATTTTAAGATGTCACCTTGGGTTTTGGGAAAATGTAGGGGGGCATTTTGCACTAAAGACTGAACTCACTCAGGAGAACTCACTGTAAATGAGATTTCAAGTCCTGGTTGTTTGTGCTGAACCATGTTTAATGATATCTGGAGCTTGCAGCGGACGCACCATATATACAGAAACAGAATTACCGCTTTGTGGCTCGATGGCTCCGCCAGCCTTTCAAGTTGCGATTGAAAGCCACGTCTGTGCAAACTTATTTAATATATGACGTGATGAAGGAATTTATTAAAAGGTGATGTGTGTGTGTTTTGTCAAAATCTAAGTTCACTCTGTTGACATGTATGATTCAAGTGTATAATTGCAAGTGAGAAACGCGCCCTCTTCATTCAAAGACTTTTACAGATGACATAGATAGAGAGCTTCTCCACATGGTGCAAAGACAATTAAAGTTCAATAAAAGGAAAAGTCACGAGTATGTGTTGGACTACAGCCGTAGGAACATTCATTTTGCTGGAGAGAAGCTGCCGATTCTAACTCATAGATGTCTCATGGAAGCCGGCAGCACAGAAGATCTCTACAAACAGCACAGTTTCAATGTTTCTGACTAGATGTGAAATATGGTCACAATCTCCCCTTCTGTTCCTGATTAATGATGTTGGATAACGGCCACAAAAAGTGTTTTTTGCAGAAAATGAAGATGTCACAGTAAACTTGGCTATCATCTGATTTATTAGCTTATCCTATTAGGATGTTTTTAAATCATAATTAATGTATGAATTTTTGAGGTACAGCAAACTGTTTTGTGAGGTCACGGTGGCCTTTGACCACCAAGTTCTAATCCGTTCTTGGGCCAAAGCGAATGTTTGTGCCAGATCTAATGAAATTCCCGCAGGGTGATCCTGATGTATCTCGTTTACATTGATCTTGACCTTTGACTACCAAAATCTAATCAGTTCATCTTTGAGTCCAAGTGGATGTTTATGCCAAATTTTAAGGAACTTCCTTCAGAGAGATGGGCAGACAACACTAAAACGTAATGCCACAGACTACCAGCAGACAAGTTGATCTGAAGAGCCCGACTAACCTTCTAACAAAACTTGTCAGGTCTACACGATTCATGCAGCGCGGATATTTTTGTGGAAAACTGTGAATTTACAATAAACTGCCTTTACAGCTGTGTTTCATGATTACATGAAACCACATGAGCTATTATGCATTCAAATCAGAGCGCGCTGTCATTTCCCTATCTCTAAAGTTTGAAGCACCCTGAGGTGAAATTACATGAAGTTAATGGCGATTATTACCGCACAGGAAGAGCCCAAAGAGCATTTTGATCTACATATATTAATTCCAACGGACAACAAAGCAGGTCTTTCCGTTCACACAGAGCACTTTGAACAGCATTGTGTCTCTAAACAGCAAGAAATGACAGAGCATTGAGTTTGATACCTAGGAAGTCATGGCAGTCTATGATGAACAAGACAGATGTGAGTTGGGTTTATCAAACTGCTGACAGTGCTGATGACAAGATAGAAGGATACAAAGAGTGGTGTGTTTTGTAGCCATCCTTCAGCAGCCCCCCCCCCCACTGTCAGCTCCTGACAGAGGGGACACTGGCTCCAGGGTTTTTGTGACGGGCCGCTGACAGAGGCGCTATTCAGCCTGTGCTGGCGGGAAATGTGTTTATGTGTTTTTTCTGCAATTTGTGAGCGTATGTCGGTGCGGCGCTGCGTACGGGTATGTACTTGACATGTGTGTTGAGGATGACTGGAAGGACTTTATGCCTGCATGGCTTAAGTGTATTGATGTTTTGGCTGCAGTTCAATAAAAAAAAAAGAAGAAGAAGGAATCTCAAGTGGCAAGTGGGGCATTGTCCTTGGCCTTAAACCAAAATGTATAAGGGAAGGAGATGATCCTTTATAGAGTCAACAACTGCAACAAAGCAGTTCTAAAATTCAGGTATATACAAATTGTATATAAGTAATACGTATGGACCATGTTACAATAATATCACAGCATCCAGATCTAATCTTTACTGATTTTTATGACATGAGCAAATACAGTGTTCAGTACATGAGCTGCTGCTATCAGTCAATAGTCAATAACACTGCAGCCTCTAGTAACCCAGCAACGCAGTCCTCACCTAGTAAACGCCAGAAACTGGAACACCAGCAAGTTGCCCTGCAAGAGGTCAGTCTCTTCACGCTGAGGGTCGAAGGGCACAGGCTCTGTGGGGTCCAGGACTTCCGCAACCTGCCCACTGTGGTCCAGGATGTCAGGGAAGCCAGCAGAGTAGAGATGGGCCAGTGAACTCCGGGAGCTGACTGAGCAGGAGCTAGAGGAGAAAGTTAAATTAGAGGAACGATCCAGAATCATGAGCACACATCGATCATTCAGCAAGCTGAAAAGACATCAGAGAACGCAGCTCCTGATGCTTAACAAACAGCAGTAGGTAATGCGTTTAGTTCCTGGTGCATCGGCCTCACTTGGGTGATTTGAAGATGTAAATGAGGCAGAAAATTTTTGGGTGGGATCTGAGTGAATTAATCTGCTGTTTTATCATCTTAGCCCAAGCTCATTTTAACTTGAATCAGTTCCATTTTGACTCGGGATGTTTATCTTTAGTGAAATAACTTCATTTTACTTCCTTTGTTCTGTTAAGCTAAACACAATTTTCAATACCTGGCTGGACTTCACAAAAAAATGCAGTGAAACAATAATTAGACAGCACTGGGATGTCAGCAATATCCGTCAAGCAGCAGCACCACAAGAATGCTTACGGGGGAGAGAGAACAGTTGCCAAAGCGCTCCCTCAGGATTTTCAAGCATAATTGGCAGTTATCTCTAATCATGGTGGCCACCTGTTTTTCCACAACTATGGTAACATTCATAACTTATACTTTCAACGCTGACACCAAACACTCGGGGTATGATAAACACAGTGCACAGATGGCTGGCTAAAGTGCAAGCGCAGGAAAATGAACGATAATGTTGGGCTTATCATAACAGCAACGCTGCCGTGTCCAGTCGGTAAACACTCGAGCCCACGGCGTCACATTTTTGAAAGAAGGAAGCCTTGATCAAACTAATTAAGGCAGCAACAGTGGAGAAGACAGTCGATCGGGTTTTTCCTCTGCGGCTCTGTCAATTTCATGCTTTCCCCTCTCTTCCTCATCGCTCAAAGTTATATCTTAATTTAGCCCCGGTGGATTAATATTCAAGCCATCATTTTTATTTCAAAAGGGGCTCAATCAGATATGCACAGCAACTTCAATTAAACTTCTTCAGACTTCATTGTTCTTCTCAAAGAAGTGGGTCATTCCACAGCAAAAACAGTCAAAAAGATGTTTTGGCTCCGAGTGAAGAGGCAGAGATGTTTCAGCCCACTGAACTGAACAGCATCGTGTCTGGATCCAAACTCTGGGATTGGGAAACTGTTTCGATGCCAGCTGCTTATTTACAGACTCTCTGCACTAATGCAATGCCTTGTTTCTGAGTTACTGTGCCCATTATTTGCAGGGTGTACTCTCTCATTCTGTGTCCCACCTCTACAGACCTGGCTGCATTACCGCTGCCATTATGATATCCTCTCCAAACTCTATTATTAGCTGCAAAGTAAACTGTGGGCTCACTTCTCTGCGCTCTGTAGCTCTAAATCAACTTCAAAACCTCTTTTTTTACAGGACTTAATCATGAATTTTCAGACTCACAAACAATGCTGAGACCATTATCCAAAGTGGGATGTAAAGGCTGACACAATGATTTCTTTAAATTGGCTCGGAGCTGAGTTCTCCTACACAAGACCGCTATACTACCCAGTGAACACATGCTGCCAATTAGTGAGCCGATCGATATCCTCCTGTAGACAACAAGGCAGTGAACTGTTGTGGTAATGAAGGACTGCACTCGTGTTCACACCAAGATACAGGGCCAGATAAAACAGTAGCATGTTAAAACGATGCTTTAAAGTGGCTTCGTTCAATAATCGCTCTTATTAAACATGAGTAACACTCATGTCACCCTCCGTGCTGCGATGGAGAGCTTAGCTAAAACAGATACAACCAGGAAAAAAATGAGCTGCACACTCAGCTCTGTGTATTAATGTAGAGAGGCCAGGTGGCCAAATTATACTAGTTTCATACATGTGGAATACTCCAGAATGCATTTTTTACACTGACCACCAATTGAATTCCACTTGAGTCGGTGTGTACAGATGCACACCATGAGTATCGTTACATTGGCAAGTGTTTACCATTTCACAAATAACAGCTGCCATCATTACTGCAATACATGTGACATAGCTGATGCCAACAACAACATACATGGCCTCACTTCACATACAGGATCAGAGATATCTTTGGGTTTCAATGAGCAGAATAGTCCTTGTTATTGGAGTTAAGACCAGTTTATGGAAATCGCTAACATGATAGTGATGAGTAGTGAACACAAGAGCAGGAAAAATGATTCCAGGAAACAACATGTTGAGTAAAATAATGTCCAGCATGTTTTATTAAGCTGTGTAGCTCCTGGAGAAAAAGCCATTACAAGAGATGTATTACATTACTGTGTTACATTCTCTAGCTTCAGACACTTAATCCTGTCGTTGAGGCTTTTTGCTGAAGCATTTGATTTTCGAAAGCAGATCATTGCTCATGTCTGAAACTGTCAATAGAGGTGGCTTACCTTGGCACATTCATCCCGAAAGTGATGACAGGGGCATGGACAGGGGTGAAGGGCAGCTCCTGGAGTTGGTCACCTTCATCCTGAGTTGAAGGTGACACATCCCCTTCCCGCTGAAGGTCCACCTCCAAGTGGGCAATGTTGCTGACACCTGACCAGGCCTAACAAAAGTGGGATGATACAGGAAATGGTCAGCCAGTAGGTGATAAATGAAGAGATCGTTTTGAAACCAATCTCAAACTAGAGTTTGGGTGGACAATATACAGGTACTACTCAGAAAATTAGAATATCGTGTAAAAGTTGTTTTATTCAGGCAATCCAACATAAAAGGTGAAACCAATACATTTTATAGACTCATTACATGCAAAGGGAGATATCTCAAGCATTTTTTGTTGTAATTTTGCTGATTATGATTATGATTTCAAGCAATATTCTAATTTTCTGAGTTTTTGAATTTGAGGTTTTCTGAAGCTGCAAGTCCTAATCAGCAAAATCAAAACAAATAAAAGCTTGAAATATATTGATTCGCATACTATTTGTCTATATAATATGTACATTTCACCTTTAAAGTTGAGTTACAGAAATGCATGCACTTTTTCAGGATATTCTAATTTTCCAAGTAGTACCTGTATAGGCAAAGTATAACAAAGATGGTAAAAAACAAAGGTGTCTGCAGTTCATCTTTCCATTCATGGTGTATGAGATGGTCTACAAAAAATATAGATCTTTACCAACCAAGAGGTCTCTTAAGGAACATAAATCATTTAAAATCAGGTGCAGGATTTCCTCCCCAACATCTCACTGTGCAGTATATATAAATGGGATGTTTTAATGATTAATTGTTTTTTCCCCAACCAGAAATCAATAAGAAGTGGCACTGGCATTCATAAGCATCATAGAGAACGTACAGAAGAACACAAAACTATACCCTTGTATCAAATTACAAGTTGATTAAGCAAAAGCAAGGGTAAAAGCAAATGAAACAACATGAAAAATGGACTCCAACAGGCATAATTGGCCGCTTGGTGTATGGGAAGTAAAATTGTGCACTGCAGTAAGTGAGAACGTGGAGTTGTTTATGATTTTGGTAATGGTCTGATACCTTGACCGCTCCAACCCTACACTTACAGCAGAATAACATATCCACAATAGAAGGTACAAAATACATATGAGCTATGTTTACTTGTACTGAGGTTCTGCCTACAATGATTCTAAGTGCACATTTCTACATTACAAGGCATTAAACAGCCTTGTCCATCAACATAAAAAACTTAAGACTGGTCATTGGTCCTCTCCTCCCAGAGGTCTACACAATATTTCAACATCATCGTGGTATTCATCAGGATATGAGTCAGTGTTTAAAGCTTCAGGAAGCAACATTTCCGAAATGTAATTTTCTTGGAACTAACCACTGTAAATGGACGGAAGTTTGGTAACGACAGATGAGCAGGATGACGTGTGAATCTCAGAAACTATGCTCTGCTATTCTTATTTCAATGTGTGGAAAGCTAGGAGATATCTGAGGCAGGAGGTGTGACTTTGTCTTAGCAATCACTCCTTAAAACCTCCCTAGAAGGTGCCTTGCCTGTTATAAAATCTTTCCTTTCAGTATCTTGTTGTGGATTTTGAGATTTCTTCCTGGATGAAACTCCATCTACATTTGTTCTGTGTTGAACTGTTTTATTGCTGCTGTTTCACTACATTGGATCTTATCTGCTTTTGTGTCCCCCGCTATCTGCAAAGACCTCTGTGGCACACCTGTTTGTTAAAAATGGTCTATAAATAAATTTGACACGAGGACAATACATCACCAAGAGAAAGTGGTACGGTGTGCCAATGCAATTTCTCAAGCCATCGAAGGGCAGAATATCTGGGAGCGATTGTAAAGAGATGAATCAGCTCAGATAGTATAACCTTAGGAACAAAGAGTGTGCAAGTCTCTGTCTAACACTGGATTCACTGCAAGCAAACTTTCCAAACTCAAGTGACACATTTTTTTTTATTTTTTTTTTTACCAACAAACCAATCACGGTATTGATGCCCATTTCATTTACATTTACAGTAATTTAATTAATATGCACTGTCCTTGTTAAATGCTAACAATGTAAATTGTGCAGGATGTGTCCATTTGCCTACCCTGCCTGGGGTTTAAAGCCCATTAACTCCAGGAAAAGATACAAAAGTCTTTACATACCTAGTCTAGATTCTTAAAAACTGTAGGCAGAAAAACACTGTATTTTGGATTCAAAATAAAACTACCGTGCCCATGTTCACTGTAATGCAGGAAATTGGCACCAAGCAAACAGTGTGGCTCACTGATGTTTTTTAAATAGTTTTTGGACAACAATGGCACAGAGGAATAAGATATGTGAAGCTTTGGAAGTACAGACACAACTATTGAATAGGTTTATTTTTAGCTTTCGTTGTGGGATTTGTGGACAATAAGAAAAACAATGGCATCCTTTTGCATTGTAGGTATTACGTTTGGCAGCAATTAATTTTACTTCTTCTGTAATTTAAGAGTAGAACTTGGGTTATTCAATGAGCAGCAGGTCAGGTAAACGTGCAAAAATGTGAAGTATAAAGGAGGACAGATCATGAGAGTAAAGTTTCCAATGATGAATTCATACCAGTCTAACATTTGCTTGGGTCTGAATGGAGCGTTCAAGGACATTCCTTGTCCACCTTTAACACAAACTTATAGAACTCATTCTAGGAAACGTCCAATAACCCTTAAAAATAAAATATTTCCTTTTTTATTGTGTGAGAATGATGTATTTCCGCTTTAGACATGAGAATGAGCATTCGTAACCTCTAATTCAACCAAAATGCAATCCTAAGTAATGAGATAAATGCATGTATATGTTTTGACTTTGAAGCGGTCTTACATTTAATCTGCAATGCAGTTACTGACATTTGACTGTTTAATAGGGCCATTTCTTAACATCCATTTTCACTTCGTCCTACTTCACAATATCAGCAATTTAATAAAAAAAAATGTTAATGGCTGTGGATCAATTCAACATTTATGATTTTTTTTTTGCAAACATTAATCCCCTCTGCATTGTCATTGACAGACACGCAGCTGGAGGGGTATTAGCACAGATAATTAGCTAAGGAGTGCTAATGGTGTCATTTTCAAGTCAAGTGTTTTTCAGTCTGGTCTTTGATACATGTACATGGTTCAGCTGGCCTATCAGAGGACATGCATGGCTGTGCATTATGGAGCTTTCCATCAAATATGCTGGCAATAACCTCAACCAAAGTCATGCTGTAACATACACATCCATGTTCCTCCTCTGATCAAACAGCATGCAATATAATAACCTTAGAGGATGCCAAGGCATGGTGTAGAGCCTTAGCATGTTTAAAAGGCTCAAAGTAATGGCTTTTACCGTATGTGAACCTGCTTCCATCAAGCCAAGGCTGTGTGCATGAGCAACTGCATTTTATAGGCAGGTGTGTTCAGGTTATGGACAAGGACAAATGTAGGTTTAAACAATAAATTCTGCAAGATGAAATCGTCAGTGACTCAATATATGTAAAGAGACTGTCACAGACACTCACTTGCAGTTTCATATCTGAAATATAATGACAGTCAGCGAACTAGGGATGTAATACACAATACTTATCCACGACTTAAATGAAAATGATATGATGTGAGTGTTTTTCAGTTTTCTAAAGAGCATTGTCACTGTATCGCCACGGAGTTAAAACAAACAACCACAATCGAGCAACTTTCTGTCCTGACTTGAAGATTTACTGTCAAGGGCTGAAGAGATCAGCACAGCAAGCCCCTGTAACAGTGGGACCCATTTCCATGTTATCCACCAGCATCACTCTGTTTGCATCCAAGAAAACAGAGGGCATCACCTTGCCTTTCACAGTAGCTAGATACTCTGGACAAACTTCTCAGGATGTGCCACAAAAATGGTTTTGTCAGGATCATTTCATGGCTCCTGTTAATGGTCTCCTGTATAGTTAAGGTGACCCTCCAGGACAGGGGTCATCTTCCAGGCTCTCTCTGGTATCAGCAGCCCACTTCCTCACCATGCTTTAAGAAAGGGCACTGTCCCCTAGTGTTTTCACCATGTCCCATTACCCTTTTCCATTTTCTCAGATGGTGCTGACTTGCAATTTTATATTATCCTAAACAGAAATACCAGAAAAAAGTGCAAATGCCGGTAATGAGAACTGTATAACTTATCTCACTCTTAGGCCATGAAATTAGATTCACCGTTCGTGCTCCAAATTGATCTCTAGATGAGAAAAAATTAATGCAAGCATGGAAACAAACTCACATAAACAATCTGTAGGCATAAACAGCATATACGTTTTATGCTAAGAGTAATTAAGATTACATAACAAAATTACAAACCATTCTTATTTGACATGTACCTGTGTCAGTATGAGGAGACCATATTGCTTGATATTCAACTAAAATGTTAAAAAACAGGCTGTTCTAAACTTTTGACTCCCAGCGGAGTAACAGATACATGTGAAATAGATACGTTGTTCCGACAGTTCCACAGTACGATCTAGTCAGTCTTTCAAAACCAAATTGGATTGTGTCTTTTTTTAGCTATATTGTGTGTCTGATTATATTGTTATCTCCGGTAAGCCTGATCCACAGTTCCTGGATTATTCCTGCAATATGATTCATAGCTTAAGCTATATGGATTTTGAGCATGAAATATGGGAGAAACCCATTAAAGCTACTGCTGTCTAGTTAGAATATGAGCAAACTGCTGAGGCATACAAGCAGGTCGACTGGCCAGGAGAGTTCTGAAACAACCTCCTAATCTACTGTGTAAAGAAATGGGAATGATACATGGAATACTTGGAAATTCTACATTATCCCTTTAACAAACAAACGACAAAGATTAAATTACAGTCACTATAACTACGATAACATCCATTCCAGTAAATGTGTTAAAAATCAGAGGTTGAAATGTGCCAAATACCCAGACATCCTTGCATGCGTGAGCTCACCGAGTCGCACAGTTCATTAGAACTGCAAGCACCCCAAGAAAATGTTTTACTCATTTTCAGAGAGTAGCTACTGAGGTTTGGCATCCATTCCTATTTTCGTCTGTAATTTTGACTTTTGATAAGGTCTGGAAACAAGTCACCTAACAAGTCAAAACACTATACAGTTCACAGTCACTAAGTAAGACTAAATGTATTGAAAAACAGTGCCATCTTTATAAAAACTGTAATCTTTCCAGACATTGCTATGATTAGGTGTTTTTATCTCAACAATTCATTATATTAATTACAGATGTACCTCTCAGATGTAGATTATCAGCAGCTGCCTAGTCCTAAACACCTCATACACAGGCTACTGCTGGTGGCGTATAATTCCTGCTCTGAGCTCATCAAGGTTTCATTACAAAAAATCATTTGTTTGCCTCACAAATAATGGCAATTCAGTGCTGGCCTTGATGTTGCAGAATCATTCCCTCTTTGCCTTAACACTTATGTGTAGTGTATGGCAAATGTGCACTTGGTATAAGCACATCAGAGCAGTCGCTGATAAAAGGATCAATAGTTTTGGCATAAAAAAAAAATCCTTTGTGTTTTTTGTCAGAATTTTTATCAAAGGTGGCTGCCAGGAACACAAAGGTGGTCCTCCTTTGAGTTAGATAGGCAGGGAAAAGACTGTTTCCAATAAAGATGTCTCCTGGATGGTTTTTCTATGAAGGCATTTCAAGCGCATACAACTGTGTGGAGTCCCTGTGACAAGCCCAGAAAACATCACTTACCTCATCATGCCCGGGTACACCTTGGAATACAGCAGGAGGAGCTGGAGGAGGTAGTGGAACCGTGACTCAACATAGCCATTCAGATAAGTAGTCAGATGGATTACAAGGTCAAGGTAGCTGCATTTGTCATATCCACAGAAGTGATTAATGTCATAAGTCCTGTCTTTAATGCATTTTAACCCTGTCACAGCTTAGTGCCCACACAGACAACACATGACAATGTGCATTGTGGACATCCCTTAGTGGGTTTGACCAAAACCCCCGAGGTTCTGCTCATTCAGATTTATTTAAAATGCGTTATTTTTAAGTTGGATGTTATTTGTTTCCCCAAACTATGTGTTACATTCCAAACATTTGACTACAGTTCTAACATAATTCCAGCAAAGCCACTTTGCATCAGATGTGGCATGGAGAACTAAAACAGAGCATGAAGATCAACTGAAAACTGATACAGCTCAAACACTGGCAATATGTTCTTGTAGTGATGTTTTAGACTTAGTAGACATCTTATAAGAAATCCATATTGGCTGTGATAAGCAGAAAAAGACCCGTGGTTAATCCCAGGATTGCAGCTATGAGTTCCTCTCTTTTCTCAGAGATTTTACCACTGTTCCTACCGTGCAGCGTGCTGATTTGCAAATATATGCGTCTTTGTGGATGAACATGGTCTAAATTAGTAAAGACAGGATGGCTTTCAAAGGCAAAATGACTCTGCCTGCTGATTCACAGTCGCTAACACCTCCAACAAGGGTTAGCAGGTTGCCCTCATGTCATGTCGGGAAATTATTCAGAGCTATTAAATTCAGGACTGTATAGCTGACTTCCTCATTTCTGCTATCCCCTCGCTGCAATGATAGGATTTTGTCCAGATGCATAAAGCCTGTTAGAAAGTAGAACCAGTCAGATATTTTTATGAGATATCTTTTGTAGCATCACCTGCATGCTACTTCACTGAGATCTAAGAGGTGGCTGTGGTGTAGTTTTGGGGTCTGGTGGTTTATAGAAAAGTCCATTAAATTATTTCAAAGTACTTTTGAAACTGCTGTGTCTCACAAGCATCTGCAATTAAATTCTGCTACCGTGATGCCCAAAATACCATACATTACGTTTCAAAATGGGTATTGATAAAGAAGAGCGGCATCTAAATGCTAAAAAAGGGGTAAATCATCATTACAAGTGGTCCTGGACAAGGAAGATTAAACATATTTCCCCACAGGGCAAAACACAAGGTTATGCAGGATACTGGATACCTTAAGAAAATTGAAGTAGCCTTTGTAGAAAGATTTGAAAAGCCAAAGTCAAAGAATAATGTTTCTTTTGATTATAAAGATGAAAAGGAGTAGCTTCAGCACCTCCAGCAGCTCCAGTAGCTCCAAAGACAAAGAATGTGCAGGGCTGGAGTTCAGTTTGGAGGTTTGGTGAGTGTGTGCGTGAGTGTGTGAGCTTGTGTGTGGCTCTCCATGGGTATGAGGCTGTGAGCAGAGTGCTGTAAAGGTGAGCGAGTCTTTGAACTCTATTCAGTGTCTGCATATCCTTGGGGAAGTATAAAGGCTTATCGTGTTGTGTGTTGTCACGTAAAGACATCTATGACTTCCTTTTGCTTAATGTTAGCGCATTTCCTCAGCACGTACATGTGTGTACAAAGCTGTGTGTGTGCGTCTGTGTCTATGTGCGCGCGTGAGCATGTCTGCGTGTGAGTGTACGGGGGTGGAAATCTTACGACATGTGACAGCTGGTGGGCCGATGCCAACGGGGAAGGATGGAGCAGAGAGGGAAACGACTGTTGCCATGGCAACGCCGAGCTGGAGTGGCTGATGGTCGGGTAGCGTGAAGTAGCTGCCAGCTGAGACAGTGAGAGCTGCAAAGAAACAATGCAAATGATTCACTCTTATTATTATGATTATGAACAACAACGGGGCTCAGGAATATACTTTATGCCAAAGAGACACATGTGCCATCTCAGATGACAGCGACAGACCATTACACGGCTTTGGCACTTATAAGCTCTTCTCACTCCACCCGCTTCTCCACCCACAATCCTTCAGCACTGTCATACCCCAGCGGGTCGAATTCAAACTGCTTGTCTGCTCCCATTTTGCCTGGGAGGACTTTTGACTGGAAACAAAAGAGAGTGTAGCCGCTAATTTGAGTGTTGCTGTTGGCCCTTGCAGATGTCTTAAGGGTTATTCAAGGGTGGCAAAGCACCCTACAGTGAATAATGTAAAGACTGGTCCAACTCAAAGTGTCACACTACAGCCGCTGGATGTACAGTACAGGACACCTGCTTGACCCATCAGGGTCAAACGTACCATTGCTACTAATTACATAGTAACCAGTTTAGGTTTTTAGTTTAGTTTATCTTAACTGCAGAGAAATAAATAATTAGATAATTAAACAGCATCAGATGTTTGAATAATTTCTCAAAGGGACGTACTGTTTTCATCTTAGTCATTATGATACAAGCAAAGGAGAAAGTGAGGTAATGTTATAGAGAAAGAAGAGTCCATGTAGGGAGGAGGTCTGGCTGGATAGGTAAATCAACTAAACGCTGGACGTTATTTCTGTTACACATCACCTTTTCTTCAACAGCGATGTGTAACACTCTTGAGGGCCAGGAGAAATGATGTCGTCCTGCTGATGGGGCGTTTGTATGTGCATCAAGTTTTGTTGATGATAGCTTAATATCTATTGAAAGAATCCCAAAGTAGAAGCAATTTGAATTAAATTAGTCAAAGAAAACCGTTTCTGTTAAACTCAGAGCAAGGACATAGCAGATACAACATGACTATTGTACTGATGGAATTAGTGCTGTAGAAATGGTTATTATTTGTTATTTATTTCCACATTGTGACACTTATATTAATCATATTGCTGAACGCTGATTCTTGTTGAACGTTGTCAACAACTAATAAAAGCAGACACAGAAGAATTAAAATGAACTATGCTTGTCCAGCTGCATGGGACCTCAAATTTATCCCAAAACTGAACAACTGTCATGCAAGCAAAGACAAATGTCAGCACAGGAAGTAGAGATTTGCCCAATCGCTGATCACAGACTTTGACTGCTACTAAATGCTAAGTCGGTATATTTGTATAAATGTTGTATATACGATGTAGATCCAGAATTCTTTGCAGATAATTTGTCAGCACTGCATTGCATTGTTGCATTTTTCACCTCCTCTAACGTCCGCACAGCAACGTGTTTTTATTCACAAGTTATGGTTTTTGATGCTGAGCTTTTCACAGTGCTAAATTTCAAGAGTAATTTTCAGACATGAATTCCTCTCATCTTCCTCATTTCTGCTTATTATCTAGTTGTGATAAGCAGAGGCAGCAGAGTAAATAAGAAGAGCAGCAGTTCTACACCCTACACCCCCATGGGGAATCCCAAGGCATTCCCGGGCTCGACAGGATGTATTACACCTCTGGCCAATGTCTGCCCTGAGGTTTTCTCTTAGATGGATGTCCGCAGGGAGGTGTTTGGGTGGCTTGCCGGATCTCTTGGTTCTCTATGCAAAAGAGCAGCAGTTCCTCCAGGATATATGTCCTTTTCACTCCGTCCCTAAACATGACCCTGGATTTCCACTGGAAGGAATTATTATAGTCCCTTTAAAACATGGGAATGTTTAATTTGAACATATGATCATGGTTAACTAAATACACACTTCTACTTCATATTTATAGCAGATAAATGGAATTTATACTATTAAGGTTAGTCATTTGAATTGTAAGGACGGAGATGCTTTGGTTAGGGACAGTTTGGATTCAATTCCTAGAATCTGTCATTTACAATTAGGATATTTTCCACTAGCGAAACTAGAAATTGATTTCCAAAACGAGCCTGATCCAACGCACTTCACTTTGAGGATCCAGAAGTCAGTCCAAAAATGTAGGCAATGCAAATCACAAAAATCTGAAGACATGAAGCAAACTGCTTCCAGTGCAGTAGATGACTTACTGGGAAAGACTGGCACGATCCATACTAAATTAGATGTTAAATGAATCAGCAGAAGAACAGTTTGATTATTCTGAATTTGGTCTAAGTACCATTTATCTTCGTAGGTTAAAGACAAACTAAGCTGCAATGTTTAAAACAGTATCATTTGCCCTTTGGCCAATAATAGTCAATATTTTGAATGTGTCTTTCTGCCAGTCTCATCTAACTGTTTGTGACCATTATTGAATCTGCAGTGGTCAAAACAAATGGCTCTCTGGGAGACAATAAAGACACTGCATTGAACCGTATTGAGCAGTAAAAGAGAAGACGTTCGCTCTCCCATCGATCTGACACACACACACGCTCATTGACTCTGCTATGTTTGTGAGCATAGACATTACATTGATTTACATTAAACCCCAGGACCTTAAAATAGATCAGACAAACATCCCCATTTGCTCCGAACATCTCCGTCCATATCAAACACAAGAATAATCACACCATGCAGACTGGAATCATGTACCTCATAATGACCATTTTAAATAGCGCTAGCATAAGAAAACATTGAGCAAGTGACCACGCTGTTACTGTGAGCTGAAGGGAGATACCAGAGAGATATGACTTACTACAGGCTGAGGCAAAGTGAATATGCCATTTACACACATACTTACACTAGTGTCCATAGCAACAGGTGTCAGCTTGTTCTTAGCAACAAAGATAGCTCTGAAAATGGACACGGAAAACTTATGAACTACCTATACTATATTGTATACATTACTCAAGCCCTGGTCACAGATACATACCTAATCATAATATTAACAATCTGAAGCCCACATTTCCCCATGGATTTCCCTTTAAATAGCGGTAATGTTGAGAAAAATCTTTTTATTCCACACCGTTTGACAGCATCATATATATTCTGTATCAGCTTGTTCCAAATCACCACAGAAGATATATGATGTTTACTCTGAGTGAAACACTTTGATGACTGTACCATTCCATCAATTGTAAATAATCTAGATAGGAGTCATTTTATGTGATTTTCCCAAAATTCTCCCCCCTATTTTGGTTCATATTGGGATCTTTTTATTAGAATTAAAAAAGTTCTGTGGGTTTCAGCATCGTTTGGATCTACAGTCTGAGCTTGTAATGACTGAGCCCTTCTCCCACACACACACACACACACACACGGGTCAGTAAGGTTGACCAGGTCAGGCTGACCCCAGCATTTGTACTAAAAGTATCCACTCCTCAATAGGCAGGGTGGGTCACCATGCAGGGGAAAGCCGAGTTAAGATCTTACATCCAACACTGCTGGCATAAGCCATAACAAATCAGAGTAAGTATGCTACTTCCTCTGAAAAAGTAGCTCAGCAATACTCCTGTCACCTCTCAGCAAAAAGGTCCTAGTTTCAGGCCCCACTGGGTTTCTTCCTCTTGTAGAATTTGCGTGTTCTCTGTGTTCTTGCTTGGTTTCCTCTTGGTGACTCACAGCCGGCGCCACATTTGTGTTAAAACTGCTGTAGGTCACAATTTCAGTAGCCAAATTTACTGAATCCTTATCAGTTTTTTCCGTAGATTACACTCTGAGTTCCTGTTAAAACGGTTAAATATTTAAACTCTAAAAATCTATATTTGCCTCAAATAGTTTAGCTTTTTACTCTGTGTCATCCCAAAGATCTGGCCTATCCCCCAGGGGATTACAAGACAAAGACTATCTCTTTTTGCCTAAACAACTTTTTAGAGTCACCTTCTAATTATTTGTTTTGTGTATACCAACAAGACAGTTATACGGTGGACTAACGTTTGTGAAGGATTGTACATACTAAATGTCACTGGGAAAGGGATTTTAAACCAAAGTGGTTTGACTCACACAAGGTTTCAGGGTGGATATATTAATTTGAAACTGCTGGTCACTCCACAGTTTGCACAGTAACAAATACTATGTTACTGTAGATGTAGGCGTAATCCTGAAATGAGCTGTTTTGGCTGTTAGGATTGGTCAAAATGTCCTCACAATTCAAAATGTCCTCAAATGTCAGGACCAGTGGGCTGTCACAAGTCAGTCCTCACAAGTATCACCGAGCCATATCACATTTTACACACACATGCATGTGATCTCACATTGAGTCACCACGTCCTGCACAGAGAGTGTGAAAGACACCACACACGCTCAGCATGTAAAGATCTCTCACTCTCTCTCTCCCTAGTTGACGCTGGCGCACACACACACACATACAAACGCGTGCGCACACACACACACACACACACACGCATGCCATGCGAATACGCAGAGAAAGGCAATTAGTAGTGGCATTGCTGTGGCTGCCAATGTTCTGAACTCAGCCTGTTTGCCCTGACAGCCAAGCAGATCATCTGTTCACATTCTGGCTTCATGGGACTTGCACGTGTGTTG
The DNA here is from genome assembly GCA_008933995.1 of Datnioides undecimradiatus. Classification (NCBI taxonomy): domain Eukaryota; kingdom Metazoa; phylum Chordata; class Actinopteri; order Lobotiformes; family Datnioididae; genus Datnioides; species Datnioides undecimradiatus. The sequence goes on from WARS01000068.1 coordinate 939,338, forward strand.
GTGTATGTGTGAATGGGTCTGCATGTACAGTATACGTTAACCTCCTTTCCTCTTCATGTGTGAGCAATGTTCTAACGTGGATGTGTGAGCCCTTGCTCATTTGGCAGTTTCCTGACGATCAGCATGCATGTGCGCGAGACATAGAGACCGTGAGGAGTTGAACTTATGTGGAGCGAAGAAAGAAGGTGAGAGATAGGTGCAGCTTAAATGGGAGGAGGATTAAGAGGGAGACCAGGTGAAAAAGATGGAGAGATTACTGGGATGAAATATTGAGATCAAAGGTTGTGGGACTGAGGCACACAAAAGAGGAGAATGTTAGAGATGCGTGAGAAAGGAGGAGTACAAAGTCCAAGTGTGAACAATGGGTGTTGGATGCGAGTCATGATGAGTGATAATTGCGTGCGTGAGTGTGACAAGTGAAAATAAAAGGCGAGGATGTGCAGGACGGAGTGAAATGCGGGCAAGACAGACATTATGAACAACAAAATGAATCTCTACTGACAGGAATCAGAAATATGAACTGAAAAGGAATACAAATGAAATTAAAAGAGATAATGTTTACACATTTACATTGTATCAGCAGGTTTTAGGAAGTTGAACAAGTCTATTACTAAAATATGCCTATCAAAAGAGCGATGGAAAAAAATAATCTGTGCTTTAAGAGAAAATTACTGTAGGCACCTGCTAATAACAGTCATTTATTTGGGACTGAGCTTTACAATTAAAACATTGTGAGTTTCTAAAAATACCCGCAGGCCTGTATTTGCAGTCTGGATCGTATTCAGTGTAGGAAGTTTTGTTTTGTGCAAAGAAAATCACAAATCATCTGTTGGTCTTTGCCGAACAGCAAACAGACACAACCCACACTCAAAGTCTTTTCCTAAATGACGCCAGCATGCAGAGAGCATGTTAACCTGATAAAGCCAGTGTTTTAAGATCTCGCCAGCTCTCAGATTTAATCAGCAACAGCGCAGTAAATTTGCAGGTGACAGTCGTCATTACATGCGGTGCTATCAGCCGTCACAGCTCGTTGGGACACTGTTTATCATATGAGTCACGATCACAATCGCAGCTTGGGCAATTTGAGAAATGAAACGCTCTTTTAAATTGCAATTTTGAAATTTGGCCCCAACAAAAAATCCGCAGACATTTTAGTGCTTCAGGTTCACTTTTCCACTCGACTAGTCCTGCCTGTAGAGCCACTTACTGTGATTGCAGAGTTTCTCTGAAAGTTTTTTGATGGTCTAAATTTTTTTATTTGTACCAAAATTAGCTCTCGCCAAGCTGTTATTCTCCATAACGGGGCAGAGTGTGACATTTTTATATCCTACACATAATGGATTTAATATTAGTTTAAAAATGACTGAATCTCAACATTGAAAACTTGTCGACATTAGGAGGTGAAATTGTTAACAAGCACTAAAATGACCCCCCACCAAAATAAAGCAGGATATGTATGCTTGCATTTGAGATTCAAATTTTTTACATTTTGCTCTTTTACTTTACACAAACAGAGGTGCCATTACACCTCTCCATCTTGTGAAACCGTTATTTCGTGTTCCAAAGGATCTGGCAGCCTTCATTTACATTACTATAGTTTCCATTCAGATTTTCCAAAACTGGACCACAAAACTCCCACACTGGTGTAAGTATGCATAAAACGCGGTTTGTTCTTGTTGCCAGTTAATGTGTTTTAACCTCACAAACGTCTGAGAAATTAAGGTTCAAGGTGATCAGTTATTTAACACCCCCCCCCCCCCCCCCCACACACACACACACACACACACAAACACACAATAATCACAACAGTAGTCAGAAGAGGTTGAGCTGTAATCTCCAAGGTGTGATTATCATTAAGACAAACACTGGCATTAACAGAAATCAATTGTAATTTCAGAGAAAACAATTTCTGCCTTGTTTAACACCAATATCAGTCATTTCGTATCTCACATCAGGACTTTATATCACTTACCATTTACCCTGTAGCATGAAAAATGAGTTTCCTCTGCAGAGTTTTAAGTATTTTTACAACCTTCCTTTTTAATGGATAGTTTAGGTTCTTTTAAAGTGGGTTTTTGTGAAGTATTTATGCATAGTTAGCGCATTACCTACAGTACATGGTGTTCTGCACACCCCGTTTGGAGAAAGAGTAGAACTACTGGTGCAGGAAGCTAAGCAATGTACTGCTATGCACGGGGTCAGCAATCAAACATACATTAGTCATCTAAATTAGAAATAAATATCTGTTTAAGAGTGCACAGAATTTTAAACATTTTCAACAATTTACCTTCCCAGCAGACAACCTCCTCTGATGAACTGGAAATTGAAGCCACTGATGTGAGTCCAGATTCACTGAAACAACCAGAACTAACCAAACCAGGCAGCAGTGGAAAGTATAGAGAAACAGAAAACTTGACAGTTCACAACTAGCGAAGCCAAAACATCTCGATCACTCCACTGGTGGCAGACTGCAGTGTAAGTCATAAACACCCTGGTGGTATCAAGTGTTCATTTTTTTGGTTAGGTTTGGTTTTAATTACCTATTTGATGCAATGAACATTGAAATATGATGTCATGACTGACAGCTTGTGTGTGCTCGCAAATCATAATACAACCAGTTAGTTGTTTAGGTAATAGTATTACCTACTATGTACCTCACACAATCCCACTTCAAAAATTAAAAAGGCTCAAGTAAAACAGAGTCAAACAATAAACATTGCTCTGAAATCAATCCCATTCAATCCTATTCTTTCAAAAAGACATTTGATACAAGGATAAGGCACTAACCACCACTGTGTGAACAAGAGCTGCAGAAATTAGGTCTGACTGAGCCACTACCAGCTGCCAACCAGCCCTCTGCCAGCAACAAACTGAAACATGGCCTCACCTCTAGCCCGCGGACTACAAGACCACCTGGGTCAACAGAACACGAGCACGACCCTGAAACATGACCGCAGCCCCCGATGTGAGAAATCATCATCAACACAGGCAAACAAACTCAGCTGCTCTCCCAAATGTTGGCTATAAATACCACAGCATCCTTAGCATTCTGCACGACAGCAAACGGAGAGTGTCAAGGATCAATAATTTATGCGAGCAGGAGAAAGTTGTCAGATCCAACAATGCCAACAGACAGAGCCGGAGCGTACGGCTTGTTTACAGAGTCATTTCAGAGAAGGATGCCATTGATTAATCAGCACTCCACAGTCATGTTGAAGAGGAAAGCAAAATTTTGTCGAACAGGCAAAAATCATTTTGGGATTGAAATGAGTGTATTTATATAACAGTATCTTTGAAAGGGAAAGGAGACACAGAGGTAGGGAGGAAACACAGAGACTAGATTAGTGAATTTTGCAGCAACACTAGAGTCGTGATGGATTGTAGGGTGACTGCCAGCAGCGGCGGCGTGACTCCACACGGTGTTTTCGGTTTCATTTCTTTATGCAGGATCCTGGATGGTCATCACTTAGATATCTATGCTCGCACAGCGAGCAACCACGGCACTAATGACTGCTCTTACTCAACAGGACTATGTTTCTAAATGGGAACGTATCGGACATTTCCGGTGCACCTAAAGCCGCTTTGACTGATTTGTTTGACCGTGTAGGAACAGCGCAACAAGCTAAAAACACAGCATCTGACCCAATGATGATTGTTAAATACAATAATAAAAACAAAAGAGTTAGAAAATGTTATGTTTAAAGAAATCCAATCATTTTAAGTCAAATATTCAAATATTATTCTGGAGCTGCTGGAAATTTGATCATCTTCACCAGGTGACTCTGTCTGGCTGTTTGTGCTGGACAGGTGGCATGGACTGAGTTGATCAGAGCTTTTTAAAATCAGTTGCCTGTCACAGTGTTAAGGGTGTAAAACCAAAACACTGAGCTAATAGAGGCTGGTAAACTCATTTCACTTAGAAACTCATTTAGATAAAAATTTTAGCTTAGGGCAGTATGAAGCAAGGATCACGCATCGTTCTTTGAAGAAACTAAACGTAGTTGAAATGCACCCTTGCTTAGGTTCATACCTACAGTCTGAATTGGGCTGAATTGAACTCATGGGCTCATTTCAGCGAACATTTAAATCGAAACTACTTTGAAAATAACAAAATGAGTCAGTTTGCAGACTTCATTTGCTGCATGTGGTTCACGCTCTGTCTCAGTAAGGTCACCCAATGATGAGGCATGTCTTTGAATTCCACGTGCGATTAGACTGTAATCTCATATTCTGGCCTCACTGGTTACTTGCACAAAAATTTCCATACTCTCGCTTTAAACATCAAAATGTCCTTTTTTTTTTTTTCATCTCACATCTCGCGCTTCACCTTTGCTGTAAAGCTAATTGCTCCTTTTGGGAAAATGCGGTTGAACTTTAACCCCTAAACCTTGGAAATATGACATAGGGATCGACTAATTTGCAGAGGAAACAGCTGAAAGATAATTAAGGATATTCAAACAAACACACACTGTGGAAATAACATGTTTTCTTTTTAAATTAGGTCCACCTGTTTTGTTTCATTAAGCTTTTGAGAATTAAGAGTTGAAAAAAAAAAGACTACATCACATGCAGAGCGATTTATCCTGTTAAGCACCACCATCTTCTGGTGTCATCCCCTAAGAGCTGCCCAGTATGACCACAGTCGTCTCTTGTTACCCACTGGGAGCTGCCCACTTGCAGGCTTCCACCGCCCTCGCTGCTTAATCAAAATGAAGGTCGATTTGTAGAGTTCATGGGTGCAGCGCTCCCACAGCTCCCAGCCCCTGTTGGTTCAATTTAAAATGAGTCGACAATACAGACTGTGGCTCATTTTGGCCCAGAGAGCTAACACTGAAACAGAGCTGATCTCTCTCCTCCTCCGCTCTGTGGCACTATGTTAGTGTGTGTGTGTGTGTGTGTGTGTGTGTGTGTCCCTGGCTTCATCCTGAGAGAAAGCAGCATCTATCACAACTCCCAGTCCCCACTGGCACTTCCACTCAGTCTGAAGGATGACGGTAACGCCCTGTAGCTTAGCTCAGCCAGGATGAATAGACATAGAAACTACACACACATCCACACACACTGTTGGTATATGTTACATATGGCCGATGTGCGGTATCTTACTAAGAATGGGATATGAGTCAGTCATCGCCGCCCACATCAGATATGATGGATGGATGATTATGGTGCAGTTGAATTTATTATTGTCAAATTGATCAGTATATCAGTTGCCTGTGGGGAGCCTCTAATATACACTGATGCTAATGTGACATTTAATCTGATTTGATGCAACTAGGCACAATTATCATCACCAGTATTACTTCTATTTCCCAGATTTCTGCAGTGATTTAAAGGTTCCGTGATTGACACACAGAGATAGCTTGTTGTATTTTACCAAGAATAATATTTTCAACAGACATACACCCACACACTCCCATTTTCCCTTTTCCATGCCAGCTGCGTGCATATTCAGCAACGCTCTGGCTGCAGAAAATACTGACAGACCCAATTTTTCTGTATTATTACACAGGTCAGTCAAAATTTTGAAAAAAAAAACCAAAACAAAAAACAAAAAAGGAAACCCCTCCAAATATACTTCTATTAAGGACAACTATCCCCCCTAATCACTTGTTGTCTAGAGATCTGGGACGGTGGGTTTTTTTCCTGGCATTTTTCAAAATTTATAGGTTTGACCTGCAATTTCTGTGGACAAACCAGACACGTAATGGCTGTGGGTTAGTCAAGATTTATGATCTTTGTCTACAGAGCACGGAAGGGGAGCTGTAGCCACGTACAGGGAACAGCTAGAGGGACTTCCTGATTCTGTCATCCAGCCAGGAATCACTCCAGGTCGGCTGTTAACTGAAAACCATTTGTGTCGTTTTCCTTTGACGAAGTGCAGACAAGAGCCTGGTAGTATTTTGAACGCTCAACACAGAAATGGTATTCCAATAATGTTTCTTCACTCGGGGTTAAAGCAAGAGCAAAGACATGTTCCATCACTAGGTCACGAACAAATAATTTCCGTGTGCTGAACATGAAACACGTGTGACTTTCTCCCTCGCTGATGTGTGTAGGAAACATTTCTGAGCATTCAGTAGCACAGACGAACACCGCTGAGTTAAGCCTGCAATGTAAAACTTCAGAAACATAGTTTACACTGTAAATTATGCACATTTTTAATTTACACCTGAGCATGAGGTGATGCATTTGCAACTTTGTCACATCATATCTACAAAGCCTGAGGCCCATCTGAATGTATTCTGAATGTATTCTGAATACATTATTGCAGCGCTGCACTGAAAGGATCCGATGTAGCGCCACTGATCGAGTGAAATTTAGCTGTCGCATTGATCTCTAAATACAACAGTCGAGGGACAAATAGTAATTATCCAATGTAAATTAGGTTTTGCTTTCATAAAATGTATTAATTGTTTGTAATTGACGATATGGAAAAGAAAATAATGCAAAACTTTCTTCAAAATTTGTCAGAGCCCAAAAAATGTCTTATAATTGAAAACGGATTAAAGTATTTAATTTATAATTATGAAACACAACTTGACAGAAAGCTGAAAACTGAAAGCACTGCTAATTAATAGCTTTTAGGATTGACAATGGATCAAATGAGAATGTGTGAGGTAAAAGGAGGTTCTCCTTATGATGAATGCACATTGTTAATAAACTCTACACAGCATTTTAGCCTCTTTCAGCACATTGTTTAGTTTACCGGCTCACGGCCTCTGCTCCCGTTAGCAACGTTTCCAGATGTAGCAGGGAGCTTTGTGGGCTAAAAACCCACGATTCACTACCCACCCAGCTCAAAATGGCCCACAGATAATGTCAACAACTGGCTGGAGGAGAGGGCCGGACAGGTATAGGGTGAGATGTTTTTGTCAGGAGATGGTGGAGACCAAAACAGAGCAAAAGAGAAAGAATACTGGTGCCTTATATTGACAGAAACTCGACTCCACATGAATGACAATGTTGTGTACTGGATGTGTAAAAATTGTTTTTCCGCCATAACAGTTTTATAACAGTAATATGTCAGATGATGACTTGCTTTAAGTGGCAAGGTTAGAATTTCAGACAAAACCTCTTTGTCATGGCACTAGGCTATGGATGTAGTAGCCTGTTGATTTGAGTGGGTGGCAAGGTGTCTTACCCCAGGGCCTTGAGGAGATTCTGGTGGAGAAGCTGGAGCTGGAACATACTTTTTACCTAAAAACACACACAGAAGCAAAAATAAGATAAGATGAAGCCAATAAACTATGTATTGCTTTTATTGATGTATTCTCCTAAATATTACTTGGCTACATGCAAACAACTCCAACTCAGTTAGCAACACTGTATGTAAAGCTCTGCGTACCTGGTGGTGCTGGTATCTCTATACGGTGGGTAGACATTTAATGGAATATTAGCCTTTGAGAGGAAGTGGACATTGACAGTGAATTGTTATCTTTCCCGACTGCTTCCTTTTTGATTGGATTTGTAGTCATGTGGTGTCATGTGATATCAAGAATATAGCGTAACCACGTGAATAAGTTCTGCAAAGTAAATAACTACGTTGTAGGCTGGGATGCCAAAACTACTGAGTAACAAATCTATCCAATTTCACACAGATCAGGAGGCAGAGTTGGATATAGATGTCACACTGAGTTTTAAAGTCCAACAATACTTCCTGAGGTTTTTGGTTGGTAGCCATGGTAATACTGAAATGAATGAGGCTTTCCAGCATCTCTTTGTCCTCCTCTCCCACTCTTTCTCGCTCTCTGTGCTGGGCTTGACTGGCCTTTTGGAAATTGCTTCAGTTGCCTGGGGTGTCTTACTGTAGCTCCCATCTGTTCAAACTACATGCACACAGAGTGGACACGGTGCAGGACTGGCTGGCTCTCTGTCACAAATGTGCTCTGGCACCCAACACCCCACCCACCCCCCCGGCAGCCATTTTGTTTTTAGGGCTTTCTGTTTCCTCACTGTTTTACGTCCCGAGCCGGTGGCAAATTTGCTTCACCTCATTAGCTGGACTGACATGCAATTGGCCATTTATTTGTGATCAATGAGGGGGCCTTTCTGACAGCTGAGCAAACCAGCACATGTACTAGAGGCCGGTACAAGCACCTCTACGTGCACAAGACGCCGGGGACTGAGGAAGAATACATTTAAATATGCAAACATGATGCATCATTAAAATTCATTAATGAGCATCTGTGTCAAAACAGCAAGATCGCCTCCATTTTAGTCCTCTCAGCTTATCGTTAGAAGCAGAGAGTTATTTGTGATGGTCACGTAAACAACAAGGGATTCTATAAGATTCATGAAAATGTATGGACGAGAATTTCCACCCGTCTAACTAGAAGCCATGTTGATGTCCATCATGAATAACTCAGCGGTTCATTCGGAAAACACGGGATTGGCAAACTGTCTTGTTTCTTTCTACCACATTCAAAGGTTGTGAAAGGCAGCGAGCTCTCCGCACACTAATAAATATACATGCAGTAAAGACATGAATTACATATTTCAGAGTGGCTATGAATTTCATATTCATCTAAATAAGCTATCTGCAAGGGAAAGCAGCACATTTACAGGCATGTCCATGCGCCCACACACACACACACACACAGTCTTGGAAAAACAAAGTCAAGGATGATTAAGGCACTGAAATCAAAGAATGACAGAGATTCATGATATCATTCTCCTCTGAACACTGGCTCAAATCATTCAGGCTTTTGGGCGATCCTCTGAGGACACTTGAGCATTGATTAAAATGTCATTAATAGACTTTGCCAAAAGCCTTCTCTACACACCCATGAAGTAAGCCCTGATCAACGCTATTCTTCTCTCCCAAGATAAGTTAACAGCATCATTAGTGGGGAAATCATCGAGTATACGACCGGGGTCCACTCAAGTTCTTTCTGCTGTCACCGGGATTGAGTGGCTGTGTGTAGTGTTTACTGCTCTTTTAATCAATTCACTGACAGACACAGAGCAAATCAGCAGTTTGGGCTTCAATAAGAGATGCAGACAGTGGCACATCATTTATCTTTGGCTGAGTGCAAGATGTGGAATATTTAATCAGGACTTTGTTTCAGTGGGAGGCCTCTTTAAAGCTCGGGGTTCAGGAGTTATTTTTGGAGGGATATTGTGGAACGGTCACGCTTAATTGGGAACGACGGAATAAAAAATCGGCTGTTAAGAGAAATTCAGCAGTATACACTGAGGGCCCCACTTAAAATCTGAAAAGAAGAAAAAAACAGGCACTTGGTTCAGGTTTATTTTCACATTCTTAATCACAGCACTTATAGAAAGCAAGGAACAGCCAATATGCGTGGTGACACAAGTGGCTGATGCGTGATGCTACAAAAATGTTTTTCAAAGGCACGCTGAAGCTATTCTACTATAATAATAATCTCACTTATGTGGGAAAACAGTATGTCATTGCCACTGGGAGTAATATAATTGAGCATGAGAATGTATTTTTAGGGATTTTCCAACACAACAACATGAAAAGTTCACAAAAGTTCAGAGAAGTTTGAGACAAAGCAGGATTTTGACATTAGCGTAAAACACAAAACCCTGCTTAACCTGGACAGCTTCATTTAACCATAAAGAGTTAAACAGAATTATTCCTGACAATAAAATGTCAAAATGGTGAAATATCCAGTGCAGTTCATCAACAAATTAAAATCATAGATAGATTTTTAAATTTTATTGAATCAGATAAAATACACTTGACTTACTTACAAGCTTCATTTCAAACTGCGCAACAGTTTTTAAACCATTTCATTAAAAGTGCCAACGTGCTGGTGGCGCTGGAAAAAGTCAAAGTCAAATCCGCTGGGAATCATCCGTCATACAGATCTGTACAAAAGTTAATGGCAATCCACCCAGAAGTTGTTGAGACATTTCAGTCTGGACCAAAACAGTGGAACCAACTGATGTAGCCCAGAAAAAGTTTAACGGGGTAAGAAACACAAGGAGTCGGACAAACAGAAGGGAAACAAGCCTTCAGGTTTGCCAAACATATTTGTATGAGGAAATTAAGACGGACTGCAGACTGACTTCCCTTTAATAGATTGATACTGCATTTTGGCACAAGTATTAGCTTCTCTGCATTTATTTTTTTCCATTTAAATTACAATTCAGTCTGAATCTCAAGAGGGAAAAATGAATGTGCGCGTATCGTTGTCTGTGTTGAGGCCAAAGTTCTGCTCTTGGAGCAGACCTAAGCATAAGGACACAACAAAAGGTTTGCTGAAGATCAAGAGGCCCTAATGGACAGCCACAGTCTTTTCCCAGCACTTCGAGTTTATCCCTGTACTCCCCTCAGACCACAATCATGAAGCGTGCTAATCATGCAGAGAGCAGGTGGTGCAATTGAGATAACACTGCAGAGGCGGGGGCCGCATTATATGCAGAGGACAGGCTAGTTTGATGCTTGTTACTTAGAACTTTGGCTGATCACACCTGGGTGTTGCCACACACTTGAGCTGCACCCATAAAACAATATGCAGAAGCAGACCACACGCTTTTCGGCCAAGTAAACAAACCTTCGTCAAAGAGAACAACAATCCGAGGTCTTTTAAAGCTCTGAGCAGTAAAGAGCCTCCCGCTGTCTTATTCACTTCCTAAGTAATTAATGTGTGCTTATAAAGCCATTATGGATTATATGATGATATTTACCCTGTGAAGGTGAAGAAGGTGATCTTCTCTGACGTGGCACATCCTCCTGCTTTGTCTTCAGAGACACCTTTGGACTGGACACCTTCCTCTCCAGACTGGACGTGAGCCGAAATGTTATCGTATCCTTTGCCTCCGACACCTCAATAAGTAGAGCAAAACAACAAAACAGTTTGAGAATGAACGAAAGACGCAACTGGAATCAGTGAAACAGCGGACAGAAGTAGGAGATATGAGGCTGATGGGTAGTTATTTTAAAATACCTGAACTGTGTAAAAACTCACAGCTGAGGTGCGAGAACTTTCCACGTCATTTGCACCCTTTGGAGTTTTTGATATTGTCACTAGTGATTTGCCTTTGTAAAATTACTTTGTGAGGTTTAACGAGCGCAGAGAGCGAATTCACCATCTTAATGTGAAAGTTCTTGTCTTCAGGGAAACAGCCGCGCGAGTGCCGAAATCCGCACCTAGTTTTAACACCTTGCAACGCATTCTTTACATTTTGTTCCTACAACAAAGACTGTGCATCTGTGCTGTTGTGCCACCTGAGCTGTGCCTGGAGCAGGGCTCTGAGTTTTGGCAGACATCTCTGTGCTGTAGACCATGACTCCGTAAGGGTTTGGCTTTGCACCACCTTGCAGAACAAGCTGTATCTCTTCCCCCTTCCAGTCAGCCGGCTCCTGAAAGGGGCACCAAATCCCCCATCGAAGGCACTGCAAGAAGGCCGCCCGGGATGTGGAGGTGGCAGACAGCTGCGTGATGGAAAGAGACTCAGCATTAGAGAACATTCAAACAATGACATGGAGACAACCTTGATTAACCTTCTCATACAGAAAATAGCCTTCCTTTTAACTAACGGTAAAGTCTTGTACTTGTTTTCTGCCTTCTGATCCTGGATCCTTGCAATCTGAGTACAGCTAGGATGTTGGTCAAATATTTGCCTTCATCAAAATAATGCATTTTTCGTTAGTTTGCACAAGCAAACCATGGATTTACTAAAAAAACATTCTTTAACCTCTATTTTCTATTGAAAACAAAAATTACAATACAATACAATATTATAATCATTCTGCTGTGCAAAAGACATCAACCATGAATTCACAGATCTATAGTTACCTTAGTAACTCCAGTTATTTAGGCTAGCTCCTCATTCTATGCCTCTCTTTCTGAGTATCATTAACAGCCTTTATATCTCGCATTTACAATTCCACATGCTTTCATCATTGCAACCACCACTGGCACGCAGACTACCCATTAATTTACTATGCCATGACTTTGTTTTAGTAAGATATTGTTTAGATAACTTTAAATCCTGTATGGTCTCCCTCTTTGTCGAACCTGCTGTGACTGAGCTATGGCGTAACAGAAACCCTAAAAATGACAATTTTAATTAAACTTTGTTTCAGGCTGGTTTTTAGAAGCGTCTATGGGTGTCTGGTATTCCTTTTTTTGGCTTTGTTATCTCGTGAAGAATTTATTGTAAGTGTTGTCCTCATCCACAATAGAGCAACCTACAAACTTTTGCAGTCTACAGACACTCAGTGTTTGACATTTATAGGATACAGCAGATCAAGTTTATGCATTAACTTTTTTTCCATAGCAGAGGTGAAAACATGGTTTGTACCACGTAGCATCAGAGATTCTGATGACAGTTTCTCACAGCAGTTTGCAGGCTAATGAAAAACTACAGTCTTAACTAATGGTAGTAATTAATTACTACCATTAATTAAAACTACCATTTTAATTAATGGCAGTAATTAATGTACAGGTTTAGACTTTGTCCTGTTGAGGTGCAAGTGCAAAGAAATTATATAACACTGGTCTGCTTAAATAATAAATTAAGGCTTTTTTCATAAACTAATGTACTGTAGTGGGTTTCATATTGATTATTGTATTGTTAATACATTATGGGCCTAAATACTCCAGTAGCATATCCAGTCAAGGAGCAGCTTTGTTGTGTTTGAATGTGATTTACAATCATTCGCACCTCTACTCCAGCCATCCCAGGAAAAGTAGAAGAAAAGCCTTTTGCTTTAAATCATCCACAGGGTACTCTGAGGTTTTGTCGAATCGATTAATAAGCTGGTCAGCCTCAGACAATCGTAATCAATCATAGGTAGGACAGTGTAGAATACAAAAGGAGCCTGCTAGTCCACATCGTTTCAAGACAAAGTGGAGCAAATAATGGTTCGCTCAATGCTTGTAATTCCCCTGAGCACACTTTTTTACATGTAGTACCAGAATCCAGTACAATAGATCATTATTCATATAAGTATCGTTTTTATTCTAAGTGTCATGCACAGTCCATTAGGAGGTATTATGGAAAACAGGAACCGTCTGCAGTAGTTTTGAATCACACTGTGCAAACAAAATGATTTTTTAGTGCTGTTAAAGCATAACATCAGTAATTCACCTTCTACAAAATATAAAATGGGCCCAGATGATCAAAACATCGGAAAATAAGGTATTTAGCATCTGATCCTTCAAATTCTGGTAGGCATATTGCTAAATATGGTCTTGAAGACACAGTACTGCAGACCGCAAGAGCAATACTGTAATAAAAGCTAAGAGAGATAGAACCTCAAAATCACCCCACAGCTGACAAGACAGTGGCCAGAAAAAGAAATGTCTTCACCACGTTAAGTAATATCAGAAGCTCAGTGGGAAAAAACAGAGTTCCAGTAAGCTCCACGAGGAGCATACAAGAAGAAAACATTGTTTTTCTTTATTGATTTATTTATTCTATTCCTATTCCATTTCCCTTGCCACCACAGCTCTATTTGCCCTCAGAAACTGGAGAGTTCATTGTTACACACTGTAGTTTACCGGCAGCGCTGTAGCGGCTGTTCCCAGGAGAGGACAACTAGGGCGGTGGATGGTAACACATACAACAACTGCAGGGCCGACTACAGTGGTACCGCAAGCACCCTGGACAACAGACTGAATGACGATAATGCATCTCCATGACAACTGAGAAAACACCATACACGAAGACTGACAGCAGCATGCAGTCGAAAGCAGCAGAAAAAAAGACAGTTAGTGGATTAGTAGATTTTTTTTGTTAGAGCAGTTTAGATGTTCATACAGAAACAGTGTAGAGAAAGTAGCTTTGTGGCTGTGAACACCTATGCAAATTTCATTTCTTTGGGCACACAGAAGAAAGAAAGAAGCATCAGAGCAATGAAAAACAGAGGTAGTTGCCTATTGACACACAGTTGGCATGAACTGACACATAATATGAAGCGCAGCATTTGAACAGGCAGAGCGCTGAAGTCGTGCTTGATTGGCATCAGCTGTTTGCAATGTGATTCACAATGACTGGCTCATTTACAGCTGTGTTGCCAGTAACATTGGGGGTATTGCCTCTCTCAGCAGAAAGCGCAATGCTGCTCTGATTCATTGTGAGTGCTGAGGAGCTTTTTATGCCAAATCAAACTGCATAAATATTTGCTATAAACTGACAATTCCTTTAAGTTTAAAAAAATCACGGTGGTGTAGATAGATAGTCAGGGGCGGATGTGAAGGTTGAATGGACTGCACTAATGCCGCACTTTTCTACCTTAATAGACAAAAGGCTTTACAATATGCCCTTAATTCACCCATTTACACACAGATGGCTGGTGTAGGTGGGACTCTAGGTGCTGGCCTGACCATTAGGAGCAATTTGGTCAAACCAAACCATTTGTGTTGGGAAAAATTGTCCAAAAAGTCCTCCAAACTGACAGGCGAAACAGGTCTGTTGTTATTGTCTTTCTAACAGGCACGACCAGAAAAAGAGCCTTCATATGATTGTTTTCTGGTATGGATAAAGTGGAGAGGGAGGGGGAGGACAGTGGTCATAGTCGAAAGAAACCAGTGTTGTCTGTTTCACAATCACTGTATATTAATAAATACAGACTGTCTATTCCTAAAAAATATTAAATCAATTTTATTTCACTTAGTATCTGATCTAATATGTTGTATTAAGAGATGTTTCTGGTGGAGTGGCTTATCTGCCCACTGAGTCCCATTAATCCAAAAATGTGACAAATTCACTTAAACTCATAAACCAGTTTGCGGTTTCCATTGTCTGTGGACCTGACACTTCACATCTCCATTCTCTGCATGCCTGCTCACCAAAACTTCAAAAGCTCTGCACTGGTATTTAACATTATAGATGTGACTGGAATTGTGACTTTAAAGGTAACACATAACGCCAAATAGAGATATTGTCAAAAGCACCGTGATGCTGTGGTACTTTTGCCCCAAGTCAGACTCTAAGAGAAGGCTGTTGTTTGTACAGAGGAATTATAAAATATATATTTTTAAGTTCAATTTGAAATAAAATCGTTCTTTAAAATGTTTATTCACTTCTTCTCGGCAATAATTTCAAAGCTCTGTCAAACAATGAACCTTTAATCCAATTTTAACGTCAATAACGTTTAAAAAAAAATGCTATATACAGAATACATTAGAATGTTGAATATATAGAATACGTTTTCTTCCTAACAACAAATGCAAACACTACTGCTATCACACTACTATCATTATTACAATTGCACGGTTACAGCAGTCTCTTGTGTGTGTGTTTTGTGGTTCTCTATCAACATCAGGCTACTTCTGGCTTTACCTCTGTCAGACAACGGTCATTATTCACACAGCCACAGGAGGTCTTTGTCAGGTAAACAAAAACATAAATCATTTTAAGGTTTTGAACAAATAAACAATGTTGTCTTTGTTTTTTCGGGTAAGGGGCAGTTTCAAAATGTCAGATTATGCATTATGCAAAGTAACTTTGCTGTCCACTTTGCTTGCTAACAAAGCCCAAAGTCAAGTGTTCAGATAGGTTAATGGAGCTGACATTTTGCACACTACAACTAATAGTGCATTGCAGCGGGGACTTAGAGTGCTAAAGGTTTAAAGGTTAAAGACATGCCAGGCCCCTGTTTTACATTAGACAAATCGGAATATTCCCTTTATTCAAATACAAAGCAGTAGACCCAAACCCCCAAAAACTTTAACGTTGCTACGCTGATATTTTAACAGCAACTATTTGAAGATATCAAGCAATTTTTTTTACAGTTTCTCATGAAGCTGGTCTTGTATGATTTGTCCTCTAGCTTTAACGACCATATGCGTACAGATGGCCAGTCATATGCAGGGGATTGATGCTGCCCGGGTCTTAACAGAAGGTGCTAAACGGGACAGTATCTGGTCCTGTCATTAAATGTCTGCTATGCACATCTTAGAAGACAAAGCTTGATCCGATTCAAGCAGCCACAGATGCAGATCAATACTCCATTCCTCTCAAGAGGGAGTTTGTCTCAGACTATAATTTTACCCCCAAGTAGCACAGACATTAACAGCTATTTCTTTGAATTGTAACTCCAGAAATATATGGCAGCCATAAAACAGATAGCAGTATATTCCCCCTTGAGGCATTGACTGTTTTTCCATCTCATGGGGTTGAATTAATAAGATGCTTTATATGAAACATTCAATCAAACAAGTCTATTTTCAAAGTGATGATTTTGTAAAAATGATCCAACTAGAGAAAGATCATTTTATGGCACAGGGAGTAGCCAGTAAAAATTGTGAGGCAATTTATCTAATGTGTCTTTTTTTTATTTTTTTCAAGCACTCTCTGTCTCTAACATGTCTGTGCTCCCACAGAACACAAGGAAAAGAGCAAAATGAGTGTCTAGCACATGACCCGACACTCACTTCTTGTATTATTCAATGAATATATTCACTCGCAGAGTTGATGATTTGGGAACAGAAATGCTGGCTGAGCTCTGAGAGAATGAGAGAAACAAAGGACCAATCAGGGGCCTCTTCTAAAGGGACGCCTACAGCCTAGGAAAAGGCTTTTATCTGTCCAAGACTCAGTGCTTATCACACACTTTCAGTCTTCCAATCACAGGAAACTGAGAATGGCTCTATGTTTAAAATTGCACAGAGTAACTGCGAGTGAGGATAAAAAGGAAAAGGGAAAAAAATGTGAGGCAAACAGCCATCATCATCACGATTACATATCTTCAAACACATGTGAAGTGAACATCCATGACTGGGATCAAACATATGATAAGTTAACGGTCAAAACGGAGGATCTATCAACAAAAAACGCACAATTCTAGGTGCACAACAATGGCACTAAACCATGCACAGCACAGAGTAAGAATTCCCTTTGAAACGCAAAGCTGGTAGCGACATGAATCACCATTAGGATTGCAGTGCAGTGGTTTTTAAGTGCTTCGGAACGGGGTGATCTACATATGAACTGCATAAAGCGCTGACAGCTTGGGCTGGCAAACAATAGGATTGAAGGAATCTCAAAGAGACTCTTTAGTTGTGGTTTGAGTAAACAAACTGGGATAATAGTTTCATTTAAAGCCGGGCAGAAAATTCACATTATGCATGTAATCCTTGTACACAAACAGTCCACGACGCACGGAGGTATACATGAGCTTAAGAACAACAATATGCAGTTCCTTGATTATATGACAGTGGAGATCAATGCTACGTCAACGAGCGGGTGTGGGCGGTTTAATGGTATTGTGGTGACGATACAGTGCTGTAGGAGGTGGTTAGCTGATGTATGCATGTGCTGAAGGCCTCCAGTGATAAGAAAGTTGCCTAAAGGGTCAGACACATCGACTCATTCTGAGCACTACAGTAACTCAGTGAGTCTTAATCAATTGCAAAGCCTGCTGGTGACAGCGAAGAGACATCAAATCAATGACATTATATATCAGTGGAAATAAAGTATGACTTTTTGCACTTGCACTGTTTTGGGCAGGAAACATTTGAATTAATCAGGGATTTTGCCATTTGAATTTAAAGTTGCTTTTAGAACTGTTTGCTGTGGTCATTATGTCAGACGAGGCAGCATGATCAATAGTCAATTTCCCCAAAGTGTGATTACACTGTTGATTTGAGTGTTAAAGGCTATATTTAAAATAAGAGTCATTAACTTTCACTCGGAGAGCAACCAAGCACTTGTTTCAATGGTGCACTTGGGAGGGAAAAAAACAGAAATGGGTAGCCTAAGGCGAAAACAAGGAAGCAGCAAACTTTTTCATAAAGTTGTACTGAAAACAATAACAGGCGTTGTCACCGAACACATAATTGCTCCAACTGGCAAAGTGTTTTCTAAGGGAGGAATCCATCAACCTTGTTTAGAAGTGTAAAATATAATGCTGCAGCATCTCCAGACAAATAAAAAAGAATTGTCTCCGTTTCAAACACCCAACAGGGTGGAAACAAGATCTCATGTCTGTAACCTGGAGCAAGAAGAGGTGATCATTAAACTTTTGAGGGTGGTGGGACGCTGTGGAGAGGTAAAAAAAAAAAAAACAGGGGGGGGATTGTGAAATTATCAAAGTGACACACTGCAAGTTTTGTACTTGAAAGATAGCTGAGACCCCAGAAGAACTGGAAGCAGACACACAGTCCAACTCAACACCACGTACAAACAAACAAACAAACAAAAAAACGTATGAAAGGTAAATAAAAACAACGCTAATTCTAGAGACAGGTACCAATTCAGAGCTAATATTACCATGTGCATTTCAATTCCATAAATATGTCCTAATATAAAAAAGCTAAGTGTATGATAAGCTTAGATAAAGCAGCTTGCAGGAACATAGTTTTGGAGATGCTCAAAGAAAGTGGCAAGACATTCAGCAACTCAGGGCTTTCTAGAGTACAGCAGGAATTAATCCTAAATTAGGGGGATGTGAGCATTGATGGGAGACAGAGTCTGACAGTTATTACTATTACCTCAGTCTGTTGGGCTGTTCAAGTCATTATTTCAGCCAGGACCCTGTGACAAGCACCGGCCCACAGCTCCTGCTACTTATTCTCTACAATGAGATGCCCTGGAGGAAGTGAGGGGAACATGCGCCGAGATCATTAACTTAAGAGCACTAAACCACTCACATTTTCATCCATCTGCGCAAGTAGTCCAAATGAACCCAGCAGGCTACTGTGCTCTGTTCAGCTCACCAAGGCCAAATAGGGCCTGGGAAGACGTGCTCTCAGCCTCAGATCCAGCCTTCTTGACGGCAAACTTCAAGGAGATGTTCATGAAAGGCATGTTCGCAGCTCATACCAATTTACTGTGAATGTGCACGTTTCTTATCAGCAGTTGGTTGCTCTTCTTCTGAAAAACCTGAGGACCAATACAGACCAAAGATGCGCATAGCTATGATGGTGAAACTACAAATGTGTATAAATTCAAGATTTGACACTCGTTTGATTTTATTGTTGAACAATTCTACAAATTGTACAGGGATATACTGCACTGGAATAATTTAAAACCTACCTGCAGAAATGTTTTTTAATTACTGAAGATGAGGAACAACCAGTATAGAGATTAGCAAATAAAGTCAGCTAACACACTACACTAAAACAAATCTTGAATATAGGAAGCACTACCTACATGTTAGCATGACAACCCATACCCGTTTCACATTCGGTTCACCCAAACAGGCTCAAAAACAAACTTTGGGTCTCAACATTTATCCACATGATAATTAGCTTTCTTTTTAATGTGCACAACAGCCTCACAGAGTCAGCAGCACGGCTAGACTCCTGAAGACTTAGCGCAAACTAAAAGAAAATTACCTTTGGTTAGAGTCTGGTTGTAGAAAACAACATCAGCATCTTCTTCATTTAAAGTAACAAGGATGCATTTAGCTAGCTGAAATGATTATGTCAGGTACTTGATGATTATCTTCAGATGAAAATTTATATCACCTGAAGGTAATGATAATGTGAAAGATGACAAATCGCTTGCCGAAAGTTAATCAACCTTGGTGCAAATTGTGCGGGGATGACTTTTATTTCCCTAAGAAACATAATACCTTATCCATAAAGTCTTGATTTTCAAACAAACTTGAAGTCTGCAGGTATCGATCTGGTCTGCACAGGCGATCTGATGGGACAGTCTGCAAATAGCAGAAGCATCTCTGTACCCTAGCATGTTTGGCTCAACAGAGTGTGTAAACTTTGTCAACAAAAAATATGAGAAAATACCTGTTAGTGTGGAATATGATACACATTTCTCTGATACTGAGGGCTTCAACGTGGTGTTCAATTATTGCCATCAGATTTCAAAATAAACCTTTTAACTCAAACCACTTTCCAGGGATAAAAATGAACAGAAAGGACCGCTGCATTACAACAGGCATTGACAGGGAGGACAATAAATTCACACGTTTTATCCGACTGAGTTTCAAACAGCACCGCATGAGAAAAAACATTATCATAATGATGGATACAGCAAATTAACATTTTTGTCACCGTTTACTTTCCAAAACCTGGATTTTCTATTCATATTAATGTATTTCTAATTTATAATACTTGGGACAGTGGATGACTAAAACTGAATTTGCTACAAATGGCTCCTCAAATGGCTCCAAAATGCCACTGACTACTTTATACGACTGCTGTTTTAAATGAAAATCATTCAAGTCTGGGCAGATCCTCGTCTATATTTGAAGCAGGGCCTCAGTCTGAGGTGGCCATCCACATGGCAACCATTAGATGTGCAAACATCCCTGCCACTGCCTCTCTGGCTGCCAGGGCGATGCATCCGTCTGGAGAAGGATAGCACTGCTGGCAGGCACTGACAGGGTAAGACTCACTCTGGGCCTATCGCAGGGGGAGATTGATGCACTTCTCAGTGGGGGGAGAGCTGACATTCATTTTAATTAGGAGGGCGAAATATTGTCTCTGCGGCATGTAGCCTGCCTTGCCTTATCCTCAACTTCTCTTCTCGTTGTGAGAAAGGAAAGGGGACCTCCAGGGAGGAATGACCTCCAGAATAGGCCACAAATCAGCTAAATATATCACTTCCAAATCCCAGTGACATTACTGTGCTTAAGATGTTTGATTAACATTTAATTAACATTTGTATGACATTTCAGATCAGAACCAAACAAAAATATAACTGGTTTCTTTGACGCTGAAGTCCACACCAGTGGGGGGGCTCAGTGTTCATGTCATAACATGTAAGTAGTCAAGGAAACTAAGACCAAGGGAGGGGTTCACAAGTTCAGGGGATAGTATCATTGTACAGAGGGCATTTTAATGAGCGTGTGATTGGGTAGAGTTTCAGGAGATGCTTTTCGTTCAGCAAACATCATTAAAGCCCACAGGGACCCACAATACCCCTGCAAATGCACGTATGCACGCACGCACACACGCTCACAGATAAATTGCACACAGCAACG
Source organism: Datnioides undecimradiatus (assembly GCA_008933995.1). Classification (NCBI taxonomy): domain Eukaryota; kingdom Metazoa; phylum Chordata; class Actinopteri; order Lobotiformes; family Datnioididae; genus Datnioides; species Datnioides undecimradiatus. Next base: position 960,210 of record WARS01000068.1, read on the forward strand.
CACAGCCACTTAAGGGAAGTCACAGGAAAAACACACAACAATCTATACAGCATGTACCTGTCGGTAAGCCAATTAAAATCCAAACAAGCGTCTCTGTGGCACAGAGGAGAAGCGTACACCAACACCTTTAATAAACCCAGCCGCTAGCCATGTCACCGCTTTCTGCTCCACATACTGTTTATCTTCCATCCCCTGGCAGTGACATCTGAGACACAGCAAGGAATGAATAGATAATTAAGAGAGCGGGATTTGTTTTATATCCCAACTAATGGAAAGCTTGTCTAACAACAAACAAAACGCCTGTTTACGTAACATTCCTAACTGCAATTATTAAACTATCAGTCAAGAGTCAACAATATGTACTGTATGTTGTAGATTCAATATTTACAGGGGAATTTGCAACTGAAGGAGTAGCTTAGTGTTTGTTTTCTTATGTCTAATCTATTTACACTTTATTCTTTAGCATTGAAATGATGGACAAAATCAGTCTAAATGGATTCACATTGTCCTGGCATGAGCTTATTAAAGACGATCAATACACACTAAGAAGAGTTGGAACAGTTGAATCTATATGGCTCAAACTCACCATAATGCACACCGCGCTATTTTATCAACACCGCAACAACAAATTCACGTATTTCACCACTGTGCTTCTTTGAGTTTTAACAATGCCGGTTTCCACTCATAAATTAATTGCAACTACAATCAATTTGTTAAGAATAAGGATCTGAAGTTAAGTTAAATTGAGGCCTGAGCCACCATTGCACCAAATGCACAGAATGTGTCAAAATAAGGTTCATTCATAAAATGGTTAATTGCTAACTCTGAAACAATCCTGAAAGCCTCTATTTACACAATATCCATAAACAAAATCTATGAGTGCATTGTGTGGAATTCCAAGCCATGGAATAAATAATAACAATTACCTTTTTTATATTTTTCTTATTATAGGTCAGAAACAGTGTGCTCTTAGGAAATAACAACCCAGTAATTCCAATGTTGCATCCCCTGCCAGCACTGGTACAGCATATTGCCTGTACTTGATTCCTGATATAACTCTCTGTCCGGTCACGCTTTAGAATATGTGAAATGCTGTGAGAACGCATGTCTCCATGAGTTTGGTATCATCAGTCTCAGTTATGTGGACTTCATTCTCTGCTGCCTCTCTGGCAGCGGGTTTCAACCTAAAACACAGGCAGAAAATAAGACAACATACATGACTGCTGCCCGATGTTCTCTGAAAGGTGACCCCCACAACAAACATCTTTGCCTTTCTGAGGACCATGTTTTCTTTGAGCTGAAATATTGCTTCATATAGCATATGAGAAATGGGCGAGCTGCCAAATTCACTCCAGCGTCTGCATATAACCAGATGAGAGCTCAGTAAAGGGCAAAACACTGAGTACGTTTAAAGGTCATGCATTAATGGTCACACTTCCTCAGACGCTCAGTAATCGACTGTGCCACTCAGCGAGCCCGCTCAGGGTCAAAGGTGACACAACATGAACACATGACGCGGTTGACACATTCATTACTTGTTGGCTTGCTGGTCCAGTTACTAAAAAGGAGAACCAATTTCAGTACATAACACGTATCACAACTGTCAACATCCGTTCTCAGAAACACAAGTTTGCTGTAGTGTAACAGCTCGAGAGTCGCCAATTACTGTTCCGAGGATGTGATTCGCGTCTGACAGTCTCTCAGAAGCGTAACGATGGTTAGTAAGAGGATCAAACCAAGTATCTCCTCTCTACATGTCCCTCACTTCTCCTCTGTCTATCCGTCTATCTGCTTTGCTTCCAGGCTTCTGAGACTGTGACCCATGAGCAGTCACTCATTCCCCGTGTCAGTGTTTTGGATGACTGCAGCTGTCACGCCTCCCGACAAATTGTTTCCTGGCAAAAGGACAAAGCCGTGAGGGCCAGCACATCTCCTTCCTCCACTTCCCCTGGACCGGCCCCTCCATTAGCGATGAGCTAGTGCTTGTCAGCGGAGGGAGGCAGACAACAATAAGACCCATCGTCTTGCATTAAGCCGTATGCAACTGTACGGCATGGCTCAATTGATGAGCAAACTAGTGGTGGTGGAGGAGAGGCAGCGATTGGCAAACAGACGCAGGCCAGAGGTGTCTGGGATGAAGTTACGGCTCGGACAAATTGGTGCTGACAGACCACAATTAGGAGAGCCATCGTCGCCCGGCATCAGCTGTCAGTGACCCAAGTATTCTCACTGTGAGTAAATCATGTACTGTGGAAGGCGCCCTCTTATACTTTTGAGTCCATAACTGAAAGCATGATGTACTGTGATAAATACCAGTATTTCACTCCTCAAATAGATGAGTATGTTAAGAAGCTGAGAAGAGAGCGATTAAAAGGGTCAAACTGTTTTAGAAGTATTTACTCTTGTCAGCGCTCTTGCAACTTGAATTAGAGGGAGATCATTTCTGCACCAGTTGTAAATCGACAAGAACATGCTGGAGTTGAGCGCTGAAAACTAAATAATTATAGGGTCTGTTAACCCAAAAATAGAAATAAAGAGAGAAAAGAAACAAGAACAACAAAAAAAACACAAACAAGTTTCCCCTCATGCATTTCATGGTAAGTACACGTGTTTGGCTGTAAGCATGGAAGCTCTTGACCTTGACATGATAACAGGTGGCTTTATAGGGAGGGGACTGTCACCCCTGTGTCTGTTCAAGGATGGCATTGGAACTGAATGGCCTTCACTTTGAAAGTCCAGCTATTCACAGTCCACTCAGGCAAAAAACTCTATGAAGGTTCGAGGCTAAAGCTGTGTGCGCACACAAAGACAGAAACATACGTACGCGTTCGTTTCATCAGGTCTGTAAAGCCACAGTCATAAATGGCTGTAGACATGCCCTCATTCACAAATTAGCTCATGACTCAGGACTCATGCCTGTTCCTCTAGTCCTAAAAGAACAGCAAAGGAAGCAGCAAAGCTTCAATCATTGCACCACGTTGGAGACAAGGCAGCTGCAGGTGTGCACAACAAGCCAAACAACTGTGTCAATTAGAAACACCCGTCTTATCATTAACACATCACATCTATAACCAGTCACTGTCGTGCTCAAATTTCAGAAAGGCAGTAAGTGACTTAGCTCATAACACTCACGTGAAGCCATAATTTGCAGAGTGCTTCACAATAAAGGATCAAATAAAAGGGACATAAAACGACACATCTGCACATCCATTATGTCTAACCGATGAAGAATCGTTTGGAGGGTCACAGGGAGCTGGAGTCGATCCCAGCTGTTATCAGAGAAGAGGTGGAGTGCACCCTGGACAGGTCAGCAGTTCATCACAGGACTGACACATAGAGACAAACAACCATTCACACTCTCATCCACCTTTATGGCCAATTCAGAGAGGCTAATTAACCCAACTCGTATGGCACTGGACTGTGGGAGGAAGCCAGATGTCACCATGATGCAGCTAATGTAAATAAAATGAATGGGGGGAAAAAACCACAACAACCAATTAATGAGCTTCTAATGGATGATTTACAGATGACTGCATGATTCTGTCTCGAGCTTGTAAGCCAGTAAGGCCAGCTGGTAAGCAAACACTGACTTAAGATTACTTTGCCAAACAAGTTTTGGTTTTATTTGTGTGGATTTGAAAATATAGCATCTGTCTCTGAGATTACTCCTGATGCAGCAGCAGGGAATAAAACAACTTTCCACTGAAGAAACAGTTCCTTGAAAACCTCACAGTGCGGTCTGTGGATTATCCCAAATAATAGGGATAACTGATTTTGCGCAGTGATGCAGCCTTTGTCTATTAGTTGTTATTTGTTGTTGTATTTTGGTTTAAGTCTACCCAAAGTTAATTCCCTTGTACAGATTGGCAGAACTATTTCTATGTGTATAAGTCAAACTGAAGTATTATACCATCATATCTGAATAATACCATGTTTCATACCACAAATCAATACAGTACATAAACAAGCAATTAGAGTAATAACATGGTAGCAGATGAAGGAAAGCAAAGCTGCCATTATCTTAATATTTTTGGGCATCATAATCACTGAGCATAGCAGTGAGCAGAGCAACTAATTGCAACTCTCGCGCAGACTTTCACACGCAGCCCTTCTATTTTGTGCACAGCTTCTCCAGGTTTCTTCTTTGATAGGCAGCAGAGTGATGTGGAAAAGTGTGGCTGGAGTGGACACGGAGGAGGACAGAGCTCCCATGTGTGCGGCGCATCAAGGCATAGGCGCAGGGGGGGATGCTGGGTAATTCAGTGGAGCCCACAACGACAGAGAAGGAAATAGGAAAACAGTAGAAAAAAGCAAGACAGGAAGTGGACATGATGTATTTGGCAGAGAGAAAAGTTGATTATTTGAAGTTTGTTGACCCCGAGCGCCCTCTGAGAACAGCCTATCACACAAATTCCCACTTCCTCTCCTCTCCCCAGCCTCCTTAATTTAAATTGTTATCTCCATCCCTCTCACTGCCGCTAAGGAGCATGAAAGAAGTCGGCTCAAAGGCTCTGAGAGAGAGACAGAATGTGACACGGAGAGACAAGACGGAAAGAGCAACCCAATCATAACTAAAATCAAAAATACCAAAGAGGACAAATGACGACATAGCATGATTTTCTTTCTTCATAACCAGAGGCAATGAGGGCAATGCAATTTTGTAAAAAAGAGGCCATCCTCGCTCTTTGTCTTGCAGCGAGGAGCAGACGGTCTTTTCAACACAGCGAGGATGAGACATGTAGGCAGTCTCAGAGCGCCGAGTGATTGCCTCTGGATTGCAGCGGTTATGTTTTTAGGAGAGAAGGGATTTCAACAAAATTGTTTTACTCTTTTCACCCACCTTAGCCCCCTCAGAATACATCAAACGACATAATTCTATTTAATCAGAGGAAAGAACAACAGCAAGGCAGACTGCATGTTCCTGCCCTCCGCCCATCCAGGCACAGCCCTCAAGCTGCACTACACAGCACCATCTAGTGGCTGTGTATGCAGTCAGAGGCAGAGCAGCATGGGAAATGATAGAAAACGGGTTGGGTACTCCATCATAAGCAACTCTAAATAAGAGCATCAAGGTATCTATGTGTCCCTTATCGGTGAATTCAGTCAACAAACTTAGTCAGTGTGTTTATTCCTACACTGTTACTGACTACTATCATGTAGCTCTATATTATTATATATTTCATCTTATATACTTCTTTTTTTAAATTTAGATATCATATACAGCATGTGTATATATAGTACAATGTGCAGATTACATTTTCTCATTGCACTTCAACTCCTTTCAGAGCTTCAACTTGATTCACTCTGTTCACTTAAAATAGAAGCTTTGACGTCTTTTTGACACCTCCACTGTAAATTTTCACATTTTCTGTAATTCTGTTTTAGCCTCAGCTTCCTTCAGCGCCTCAGTGGGTACAACTTAATATTCTACTATGATTATAAATATTACAACATCTTAAGCCTCAGCTTTTAAAGATATACACAGTCTTTCAAAAACTCAAAACGGTTCCAAACGTTTTAACTGCACAGAAACTTTCCTTGGGAAATGTTTTCTAATTTCTTATTAATCATTTACTGTGATATTAAACTAGGCAAATAAGGACAAATGTATGCTACACTATGCAACTTTGCTCAGGCTAGTGGCTAAAGTATTTTTATACATTCATCCCATTAATGCATATAAGCCATGGGATAGGATATAGTGGATATAATGCTGTATACAGCTCTGTAAGTTCAATTTATCGTAGTTTTTATTTTCCATGTTTCCACTCTTCTTCTTGTCTTTATATATATCTTTATAATTTAGGTTTGTGGTGTAGCTCTACTTCTTCTTCCCCTCACTCTGCAGAACCCAGTCTACATCCTTATCTGGTCTGTTTTTTGTGCAGTGTAAGACCTAAAGTCCGCCTCTACAATCAATAAAGCGTTATCTCATCTTATCTTAAATACCATAATTCAACAAAGGAATCCAGCCGTAGAAAACACAGTTAAACCGGAAGGAAACTGTTTGTCATGTTTTGTTTTATGTACACAGTATGTGTAAAGTCAAGACTGTATGAATATAACTGTAATTAATCGTATTTATTAATAAAGTTTATATCCCATATATCCCAAGAAACGTTTTGTGGGTTTAAGTAGCATTCGAATCAGATTTATGTCAGAATTGTCAAACAAAACTTTCTTAAATGTCACACAAAAAAGGGGGATTCACCAGCAAATAAAAGTCACTGATGCAAAACGTGTAAACGTGGTCTTTTACTCTTTTTTTTCGTCACTGAACAGGCTTTTGGCATCTCTGTCTGCTCTGTAGTTACACTGATGGCTCTCTTGTTTAGGGACTCCCTAAAAACTTTCATCTGGACGGGACGTAGCGCTGTTCGCTTTCTCTGTGACCATCACAGCCCGAGTAGCTAGGACGTCAGGTGCGGTCTTGTGAAGTCCACACAGAGGAGGTTGTGAAGAGTCCGTGGGTTGAACGCTGGACTTTGACTGATAAAAATGTTTTTAAGTCATCCTGGTTTTGCCATATTATGTGACAAAATAATACAGGCCAACAGGAATGCACATCATGCGCGCTTCGTGTGATGCAGAACAAAAGGCACCACCTTCCAGTGTAGTACCAAGATTAAAGAAAGCCTCCTCTTATTTGCACCATCTGACTTTTTGGTTGCACTTCTAATGCAAACCTCTAATGTGGATGTTTTTGGGGGGGTTTTCAGTGGTGTGTTGTAATTTTTAAGAACCAGTTCAGCGCCACAACGGCGACATACGTTTGCAGCGTAACCGCCAAGCTCACGGTGAGGGCAAAAGTCTGATCAGTGAGATAGAAACAGAGGAAACTGTAAACAAAGCTACAAATCAATAAAGTTGATTCAGTTAAACCAATAGCTGACACAATAGGAAAATAATTTAATAGTTGCACAAATTACTTTTGAGATGTTTTTTTTGCTTCAGTGACTTTTAGGCTGTTTGAAATTCTTATTTTTTTGAGCTTTTGTTTTATATCGACACAGATCTCAATCCATAAGTCGCAGCGCAGTTCCACACAAGCCTAAAAAAGTGCTGCAATCAGGCTGGTACCTTCACATTTGTGGTTCACAAAGTAGTGTCAAGTGGCGTGAAGTGCTGTTGACAGTGTACAGCTGCTTGCCCCGAAGGCACACCTCAGCTCAACACGGCTGTAACACCTCAAAAGCATCACATCTCTGACAGCTGTGACACAGTGCAGGGACATGCACGCTGTCCCATCACGCTCCTCTTGGTGTTCCAAGACGCAGAGGTTGAAGTTTGGAAGCAGTCAGCAGATAATACGGGAGCCTTCTGCGAGATCCAGTGGGTGGTTGGATGAGACTGAGGGTGTCGCGGCTGCTGCCGTCTCTGGGAAGCAATGTGTACCAAACCATCATCAGTCAACACCCAAGGCAGATCAGCCTCTGGATTAACACTCACAAATAACATATGCACACATCAGCACACACGCACACACACACACTCAACTCCCACACACAGACAGAAATTACTCTCCCCCTGCTAAATATCTCTCACCTCATCAAACATTCATGCCAGAGAAGGCGAAGGTGGTGAAGTAGAGTGAGGTAGGAGATCTTTTTTTTTTTTTTTTTGTCACCCACACAACAGTTTTTGCCTCGCTATTCTGGGATGATGCAGACAGACATCAGTTGATGGTTTTAGCAGGTTTATTAGAATTTCTCTACTGGAGTGAACTCTTTTCATGACAAGCAAAGAAAGTTTATCCCATTGGGATGATGAATGTTCTCAAAAGATTTCGCAGCCATTTGTCGGTTAAATTAGGAGATGGACTCCAGCAGATGATAAAATGTCTAAAACAGGAAGGGATGCATTCTTTGTTAAGCATGAATGCATTCAAGATGTCAGGGCAATCTGCCCATTCTATGTTGATAATTTCCTATCCTAGATCAAGAAATCGTCAAAAACAACAGACGTCATCCTCTAAAGAACTTGAATTTCTACAGCAAATTTCATGGAAACCTGACCGTTATCAGTCGACGCCATTATCCCGTCTCTCCTCCTGTCTCTGTGCAGAACGGCACCACTCACCTCCACATTAGCAGCAGTGCAGTGGCAGTTTGCTTTCAGAAAAGAGACTGACAGAGTGCAACTGAGACCTGATTCACGTTCTGAACAATGGCCGAGACATATTTGCTCAGTTTCATGGAGCTGGTAGACTCATAACACACACCACATACCTGCGCGCTGACTGTAAATGCAGTGTGTCAGTTCCTGTTAATCCTTTGTTCCAACTACAGGTGCTATCTTTATAACTCCCCCCCCCCCACCATGATAACTAACCTCTTTTTCCACCATCAAAGGCAGCCACTATGAAAACCGTATGTCCAACTTTGGATTTGTCACATGTTGTGCGATTGTTCCTTTTGAGTACACATCAGCCTCTAGACTGTACTTCTAGTAGGGAATGAGCAGGGCTGAGCCTCTGTCTAAGCTCACAGTCAATTTCCAAACCAGCAACTGAAATGAAAGCTGCTGATATGAGCTGCCACACTGGCAGCATAGCTCTGGGGATGGCAATGTCACATTTTGGTCAGTCAGTCAGTCAGACTTTGGTAATCCCCTGACATTTAACCCTACTGCGAACAGCAGAATGACATTTGTAGGTTTGAGTGCAGCTGTTGGATGGATTGCCCCAAAGTTTGGTACAGGCATCAATGTCCTCCTTGGAATGAACCGGAATCCCTTTGGAGATCCCTTGACTTGTCGTCTGGTGCTACCATCAGGTCGTTTGTCTTGTGCTCTGTGACCAAATAAATTATGAATATCTCAGCTTCTTAGAGTCATTAGCATGGCTGGAGACTGCTGGTCTTGTTTTTGCTCTAAATCCTTTTTTTTTAATTCTGAAAGTCACAAACTATCACAATAACACAGACATTTTAAGCATTTGAGCAAAATAAACCAACACACCCCCAATGAGGACTTCTGTCAAGAGACTAGGTGTGTGGGAGATTGTTGGCAAAAACATTTGAAGCAATTTGAATAATTCTCTACATTTGTATGCCACCCAATAATCTGTGTTTACTGCAACTTTTAGACAACATCCATAAAGTAGCTCCTCAGTTGTAAAGCAATATTTTTTGGTAATAATTCAGATGGAGATGGCGTTTCATGGACAAGCGGCATGCAAAAAAAGAGGCTGTAGCTGGTGATTTACTCCTCACTTGAGCTGTGATACATTTAATGCTCTGGAACAAGCTCATTTTGTAGAAATGTTTTTTTCTCCCAAAACAATAACCATTATTTATAAATAAAAAGGGAGGGGGGGGACTCCATTTACATCAGACTGATTGGCTGTCAAGTGTTTGCAGAGGTAAGAATGGGTGAATTAATGCGTAAATGCAAATGCACCATGGTGTTCCGATGACCAAGTGGCTGGTTGTTTTTCTGTGGCTTTAATTGGTGATCTGGTGACCCCTGCTTGTATAAAGTACAACACACAGTAACACAATGAGAGCCCAGCCATGGCATGCATTAAGTGTTGAAGGCTCACCCACACACATAATTACCGCAGTCTTTCTGAGGTTTTCCATGCCATGAGCAGTTGTTAAGTGGTGCGGCTTGAATTTAGAAATGACTTCCCCGGGGATGTGTTGACTGTGTCCGTCTGTTTCAGGTGTTAGCTACTGGTCTATGTAATTCATATGGACGGAGGAGAGACATGACAGCACTTCAGATTCGGTTTCAACCAAATGACAGTGTTTTATGGACACAAAAGCTGCAGATTCCTCTGTGATGAAATGTGATATTTTCATTACAACAGTCTGAGCAGCATTGTTGCACAAGCTTTTGACAAGCCTCTGAAAGACCACTTACATCATCACACACAAACACCAAACTTACTGAAGATTCAGACAGAACCAAAGTTATGGGCTTCCAATAACAATGAAATCACGATGTGCTCTGCAGAAAATCATGTAGCTTGACCTCAAACTTCCCCTTTACCGATAATAATGAAATTAGCAACAACAATTACTGACCATTATTCCATTTTTGATTAAAGCCTAATAACTGCCATTTACATCGACAAATCAACATAACAAGTCTGTCTTCTTCAATGACAGGCAGCCCAGGACAGTATTCACTGATTACTATTGCAGACAGCTGCAATGTGAGAGCGACTATGTCTAAATTTTAGTAATTTGAGGTAGAAACAAAGAAATAATCTGAGAATTGGCACTAAAATGTCACTTTATATGCTGCAAGATGTTTCCTTCCATCGCCGTCTGGGTATTAAATGTCTGTTTACAACCGAGTCCAACCAAAACTGGACTTCAAAGCTGATTAAGATTTTATATGTGAGTGATTTACAAAAACAGTCGATTTTATAGATTATCATCCAGCCAACATGTTGTATATGGTGATGGCACACTCATGCTCACTCATGACTGATGGCTAGTTATGAGTGAGCAGGTCATGGGGTGACCACAGTGACTATGAAATTCAAATCCTATATTTGACTCTGGAAAAAAAAAAAACTATTAACAGCAAGTGTCAAATTATCACTATGTAGAGTGCAACAAGCACAAAGAGCACAGTTCTCTGAAAACTCAAAAGTTCCAGAAAGCCTTTCTACAACTGTAGAAATTTCAGCAGTGGCAGAAGTAATTGCGCAGCAAACCTATGCAGTGAGCTTTTAAAGAGCCGTGCCCATGGGCTGTATGGGGTATAACTTTCACCAAGGGGAGGGGTAATGTTAACAGAACTTGCACAACAAAAAAACTCCACAGGGTGCCTTCAAGACAAGACTCTCTTATGTAAGCAGCATGTTTTTATGTGTATTCTTCCCAAATTAGTTATAGAGACAGTAACTTGCATAGTCAAAAGAGAGAGGTTGGTAAGCTGCCTCATTGAAGGACGTCCACATGACTAAATGTGTGGATAAACGGAGGAGATGAGAATCAAAAGGCCAGCTCGGGTCAAATCATCACGGCTTGATTTGATGTCCACACTTCCATCCTTCCATCCACACCTCTTTCATTCTTGTGTGTTTACAGAGGACTTATGACCAAGGATACCTTCAGTAATTTCCTCTGGGAGACACTGGCAAGAGATGGATGGGCCGATACTACAAGGACGAGAGCGAGGTGGTGAGAGAACAAAGGCAGGATGAAGAGAGGACAGAAGGCTCAGTGTGTGCGTGTGTGTGTGTGGGTGGGTGGGTGCTATTAATGTGAAAACCTGTTTTGCTTTTGTATTTAGAACTTCAAAGAGAGCAAAGAGGCCTTTCTAGTTTGTCCTCATTTCGTCATGAGGTTGATTTCAGGCTGGGACCTGGGTTTAGGATCGAGCTCTGGGAAGATTTACAACTTTGCCCACACTGTATGTGTCAGCTACTGTGTGCGTCCCGCTTACCATCGTTTCTCGGCCAATTGGAGCGGAGAAGACATACTCCAGCTGGAAGACGATTGCCAAAGCTCGATGATTGGTCAGCTTGAGCTCCAAGCTGCTGCGAAGGCCCAGCGTCTGAGGGAAGGTGGAGGATGTTGCTGAACTGAGAAGCAGAGACACACAAACACATGTACCGAAGGTGTGAAGCATGTGTTGAGGGACATAGAGAGAGATGAGGACGGAGCTTTGATGGTACCCAAACAAACATTATTTGTGCTTTTAAGCCATTACTGAAGAAAATGATGATGCCTCACTAAAATGTAGAGTCTGTTTATTTCTTTTAATACCGTTTTTTTTAATTAAAAGAAGAAGAAATCAATGTGCTGGAGGATTTTTAGGCTCACTTGCTAAATGTTTCCTGGCAAAGCGATGGCCTCCTGTGTGAGCAGTGGAACAGCACTCTCAGTATTCGTCATTCACAGTTTGCATACACCATAGACGGGAGCATACTGTGGAGCGCTGGCGTGTCACGAGGTGGGGCCGAGCGCCTTTTCTTTTTTCGCTTCACGGACTCTCTGGAGAGCGGAACAGGCGAGCGCTTCAGTCCCCCTCCTCTACTTTTTGTCTTTTTTGTTTTTTCTGCTGTCTGGAAGCACCGGGCATAACGCAAGCAAAACAGACTGCCACCTTTCCCTGGCAGCGCCCAAAACCAGCCACACATCGTAATTATTGCCTATGCTGGTGCTTTCACGCAAGCACTTCCTTCCTTCAGAAAAAACTGAGAAGTGCAGACTGTATCTATATTGTTTAGCGGTATTTGGATGATGATGATGATTATTGTTACACATATAATAGGCTACAGTAATTGAGCACAGATTGTTGTGTGATTGTGCTGATTATGCATTTGCATGTTTGTGCACACATTCTTGCAAAACACCCATATAATCATCCACATAATCATCCCATCGGCTAGTGTCTCGTTTGAAGTGGCAAACACAATACATTTTGATTCAGATCCATGCTGAAAGAGGGGGTGATCTCCCACTGTCTGCGTGTCATATGTTGAGGTTTGCAGCATTTGTTTTTCTACTTTATTTAATCGCCAGGCTTTTCTTTTTCAAAGTCACGTGAATCATCCACAGCTTAAATAAATGACCTTACACTGACAGAAAGGTGTGGAAAAATACAATAAAACGCATCCAGTGTACTCAGTGGTTGCTGTTATTGATGGTTAGTGGCAGCATGTGTGTGCCCACACCGTTACACTTCCAGTCAGGTATTTTGCAGACAGTACTGTCAGCACAAACACACGGCTTCGCACCCCCATGGCGGACATCACTGAGGCACCACAAATTTAGAGCACAGACAAGCAGCAGAATTATGACAACAATAGGAAAATGGGAAATACCTCCTAAACCTTAAACATTCCTTTCATTTCTTGCTATGTAATTCTGAACCTTGGACCTTGTATCACAGCTATACCATATTGGTTTCTTGTGTTATTCGGTGTATGGTATACAGCATATTGTTTTGTAGTATTTTGCACATTATCTATTAAATTACAGATTTGTTGTGGTAGAATTTGCATATTCTGTCTTCATAACTTGCAGGTAAAACATTCTCAAGTTGCAGGCATGACACACCTGCACAATATCAGCGAAATAGACACAAAAACCTTTTTTTTTTTTTTTCAAACCTACAGCAGTTCTGCTCAACTGCTCACTGATGCACCCTGACAACTCATTAATTGAAACTGCTGGCTGTTGTTTACTCGTGCCGGTCAAAGGTTCAGTCGCTCACAACATTTATGTGAGGAAATACTTTCAGGGATTTAACGGGGTGCAGTGGGGTATTTGTAACAGCTGGTGCGCCCAAAGCACAATGAGTTACAAAACATAAAGTATCTGAAGAGTTTCTGTTTTTACAACTTGTTCCATTATAATAAAATAAATGCAGTGATCACCTCAGATGCCGAGTCTGTAGCAAATTAGAAAACTGTGTCTTTACACTGTAAATGAACATAGACTTTCTGAAACTATACTCATTTGACTGTTCAGTAAATAAGATTTAGGACCTCTATGTAAAGTGTGATGCAGGAGGAATTTATTATGCACCATCACCCGGGTTCTAGTGTCCGGTTATGGTCCTGAGCCTCGCCGGTGTTGTTCTATGTCTGACATGCTATGGCCGTTCAGTCCTAGTGTTTTACTGCTGATCTGAGGCAGACGCTGGTGACCTTACACCAGCAGATCCACTCTGACAAGGTTAGCATTGAGTGTCATGTTGTCTCAATAAAACCCAGGGGCAAAGGCAGCAGGAGCCATATCTCCTTGATTGGTTATAAAGTGCAAACATGCACTGGAATGCATTGCAAGGCTGTTTTACGAGGATGGAAGCTTGTACGGCAAGGAATAGTGTGTAAATTATGAGGCTGGGGTTGGGTTAGGACATGTAAGGCCTTATCAAGCACGCAGTATTTCTTCATTGAGAAGGTCAGTGGACTGTTTACAAAGTCACATACAAAAAATAAACATGCTTGCTGCCACACAATTATATATAAAATGTAAGTGTGTGTGTTAACCTGCATTATTTAAGATGTAAAGATAGCATGTGGTTTTTTTTTAATATTCGGTCTATTCGACTGCAAGCTAATTACCAAATTTCAGATGAATTGGGTGGAATTTAATCGACAGATGACCTTTGATCCATGCAGGAGCTGATAAATTGTGTAAAAATGTAACATTATTATCATGTAGCTTTTTGGCCTTTTTTGACAGATGACTGCAGAGACACTGACCTTATTAAGCGGATCGGGTATCAAGCAGACATGAGCGCTTCACATCATAATTAAGAATTGATGTGTTCGTGCAGCCTAATATAACTCACAGAACAATGGTTCCAATCAGTGCCACACAAAAATGCCAAAAAGCATCATGTGTGATCCGTACTCAGCATCAACTGGTACCATAACTAATCACATCTGTATTTGGATCCCCTAGAACACCAGACAACAGATCTCAAGGGGTTTATCCTTCTACAATAATGCCTAAATCTTCTCTTATTTTGTCTTTTTACAAGATGGTTTATCAGAGCTGCAGAGCCACAAACAGATGAGTAAAACGTCAAATGTTGGGGCTAATGCGAATGCTGAATTGGATCCTTGAAAGATACCCAACCGCAGAGAGTTAGTCAGAAATGTCCACTCAAAAAGAGCTCGAGCAACAGCTGAAAGTATCAGGTACTCCATGATCACCAAGCACAATAACCCCAGGAACATGCCATTTATGGAGAAAAGCCATTTTGAGGATTCTTTAAAATCTGCTTCACGTCATTTGAGAAAAGTCTGCAGATGGATCATAAGGTAGTTTAGTCAGATGAGACAAAAATCAAACTTGCACCTGTCTGAGCTTTACTGGAGGGATGAACACCATTCTTCTAAAAGACACTTCCTCATTTGGTGCTGTGATAGAGAGCACTGTCTTAACACGTTGCTCCAAAAAAAGTCTATAGCAAATGACTCACATCATATCACAATATATCTGTACTCATTAAATCTTTTAGTAACCCATTGTGCCCTAGCTATGGCAGCAGCTGCAGTCCACAGGTTTTCCCTGCCTCTTGGCTTACATGTGTGTTTACCTGTATTGCTGTGATTACACAAGGCACAGCTGGGAGTGTTTAAGGAAAGGGCTGTTTGGTCTGCTGGACTTTGTTGACCTGCTTTAATTTTTTTCATTTGGTCATTTCTTCTTCTTTTTGTGCTTCTACTATGTCTTATTCGGCTACAAACTAAAATGGTTTCTGTTTGTCTTTTTATGATGTTTAACTGGACTCTCTACACCATTGCATATGTTTTGTTCAACCTGACAGGTGCGACTTCTGAGACGCTTCAATAATGTGCTGTAGTGCATCTTGTGGAACAAACACAAACATTGCCTAGAGTGGCAAAGGTCGTGCCATGTAAGTGTGATGTGATAGAAGGGCAGCGTAGAGGTATAAGTCCAGTTTGCTTTAGTCCATATGAAATGACAGCTATGTCCAACCATCAAACAACCAGCCACATGGCAGTAAGCTGGAGTGTGTTTGCTGTTCTCTCATATGGCAACAGGGAAAAAGTGACACCAGTATATGAAATGACTGTTCCCAAGCCAATACATATGATAAGGAAGGCAAAATGTGAAACATGCCAAATATACAGGACTGTGGAGCTAGGAAGGTAGGAAGGTATGAAGTAAATGGACACCAGGGAAGAATAAGATGCAAGTCTGCAATGTTTCACTTTTTCCAGACATTTCCCAGCTGACATTATACACAAATGTAATTCATACCAACTTGTCTTTTTCAAAAATGCAGTTTTTGCTGACTTTACGGGATAAACTTTCAATCATTTGCCTATCAGTAACAGGACCAGTGCCAGGAGAGGCTGATGTAATACAGTAAAAATAAGCACTCCTGAAAATATTTTTGCACATCTGTGGATTTTATCTATCAGAATTATGCTCCACTATCTCCTGCAACCTACAGTAACAGCTCCACAGTGGATATATACATGTGTTTTCTCTGCTCACCTGTCCTTGACCAGGGTGCTTTGTTTGGAGCTGCTCTCTGCTCGGCTTCTGGACCCTGAAGCAATGGGCTCCAGCACCACCACTTGGGGCTTGTCGAGGAAACACCAACCATTGTGAACCCCAACATGGAGCCTCCTTTCCTGAATGACTACCGTCCTTGATGTACCCTCTGGTCCTGGCTGTTTCTGAGAAACAGTGAGAAGAACATTGGAGTGACTAAATGATGCAAGAACCATGGACTAAAAGCACTTCATGAGGAAAACTCAATCAAATGATTATACGTTGTGCATATATATGAAACTATGCTGGTACCAAAGACTCAGGTATTGCAACAGTAATAGGGGATACCCTGCACTCCCAGGTTTGTTTCTGCAAGAACCACCATCAGACCAGTTGTAAATGATTCCCCAGGCTAGCCAAACCTATCTGGAAAGTAATGGTTCAACTTTGAACCATCACACTTACTGTAGTGTGCACAATGCTTGTTAGATGTTGGATTTCATCATCTTTTGGGGTTTTACTTTTGACTAAATACAGGAATAAAGACCTTTAGATAACCTGGCTGAAGTTGTAACTGCATGACTGCTCATGTTTCTGCATTTCCAAATCTCATCAATTCCCCTGGTATAACGTAATAGATAGATTTAAATTTGAAATTAAGGGCCAAGTTGTAATAAGTTGGAAATATATTGTAATAAAATAACTGTATATTGCTCACAATATACTGTATTTGCTAATTAGCAGATATTTTAAAAAACAAGTGAATGCATCAACAGGTGCTGCTGGAGACTGTACAGCTACCCTGTAGCTGCTGCCGCTAATCATGCACGACTGACTGACAACAGCTCGGTGATTGACTGTAAACTCTCTAACCCCAAAGAACGGAGCCACGCTGAGCTCGTCTCTCGTCCCACTCCTTCCCGTTTGTTTTATTTCAATCTTTTCCCTCTCTCCATCACATCTCTCACTCCCACTCTCCCTTTCTCTTCCTCTCTTTTCTTGTCATTCTCTCTTTCTGTCCCTCGCGCTGCTTTAAACCTTCCCCATATCCACCCACACCTTCTCAATCAAATTAGCATATCAATTCAGCTTTGGGTTTTTCTTTTAAATCAGCAACAGCAGGAGCAGGAGCAGTCGGCCAGCCTGCCTGGCTACTGTACAGCCCACGTACACCACAGCTCGCTGCTGCTCTCCTCATGTTACATCTCTCCACTGACAGACTCCTTTCTCTGTCTCTGTCTGCCTCTTTACTATCCACCCTCCTCTTGTTATTGTCGCTCATTCTCTCACAACTGATACGGACTAAACAGTGTACTCTATTTGGCTTTTGGTGATTAGGATGGAAGATTAGGGTCCTTGTCGTAACTTCAAGTGATTCTATCCATTCACTGCTTATAAAACATGTCCAATAAAACCTCTCCTCTCCTCTTCTCATAACAAATACCTGCACAGCATTGACCGTTGCTCCACTGCGGTGTGTTTTGCAGAAGTTTACTTTTTATTTACCTATAAGAGGACGTGGTGACTCACTAATGCTTTGCTCTATGTATAGTTTGTTTTGCATCGCGTCAGCTCTCATTTGGCTTTGGGAGTGTTACATAACTGTCTTCCAGCTGTCTTCCTCACATAGGCTAAGGCTCCATTCAATTAACGTTTGCCTTCCGAGTGCCAAGACTAAGATGTGCCCTCACAGAGGAGAGTACATCACACATTTCAATCTGGGACTCAGCCGTGTGCACTGCGCGCACACCGTGACGAGCGGGATAATTACTAATTACCAGAGAAAATGATGAAAAACAAACAACATACGTGCATCAAATCCCTGTGTGTGCTCTATACTGTTAGGGTGAGGCTTTTTTCAAGTGAAAAGAGAAAAAAGAAAACTGCATTTACTTTTTGACGATATTATCATATTCATATTTACATATTTACAGGTTATTATCGTGTGTGGCTGAATTCTCTTGTGATGGTGTGTACTATATATATCATCTGTGCTAAGGTCTCTCTTGGAAAAGAGATCTTACACTAAATAAAGCTTCCTGAATAAATACGCCTGAACAGCCTGAACTTGACCAGCGTATTGCAGCTGTAGATACGTGTATTTGTTTTCTTGTTGGTGAGTTACTTTGCCCACTCGGAACAATCAGAAGTTCCAAATGTGGCAAATCCGCCCATCAGCTTGCGAAACCAACGCACTGTTTCCATTTCTCTGTTTTCATGTATTGTTCCACATGTTTTGAGATGCACCACTTCATACAATTCTTCGAGTGATTTTCATTTTTTCCATTTTTATACACTTAAACTTCTTCTTTTACAGTTTTCCATAGCAACATAGATATTTTAGTAATATCCTTAGATAGATGAACTCTTTCTACTTTTCTCCTTATTTTGTTTTACCTTGTACATAGAAAGAAAATGTACACCATGTGGGAATTCATTATAATTCACATAACAAGCACCTTGAACATAGCAATGTCGTCCTGGTTGAATAGTAATTCTTACCCCACCTCTGACTGTATCTTTTGTCAGACCATTTCTTGATTAGCTGCATTTCAGACAGCTGCCGTAAATTAGCTATGTATAGTTTTCTAAGCAGAACATTACGCTGTCTTTAAATTAACTTATCCAACAAAAATCGCGCTTCCGGCGAGTGGCAGCAAGCAGCGCAACTCTGACAAGATATCTGTAAATAATTGCTTTCAGTGACATCCAGATTATAATTACGATTGTGTCATCTCCCACACTGTCTGCTCTTGCCTTTTTCCTCCACTGCAGCCAGAGCTGGGGAAGATGACAGGGGAATGGCTTTGTCTCTTGTTGGACAGGTCTGCCATGAAGTGTTTCAGTGTGAAAATAAAAGGAAGACAGAGAGAAAGTTGTTTATAAGAGAACATCAGTTACAGTGCTGCTTTCTGTTCTCTGCATCCCTCTCCTCACTCCCCTCCTCCGAGTTTCTCTTTCATTTATTTCTTTGCTCTTTTTTCTCACTCCGTCAGTTTCCCTCTCTCTCTCTACCTCACTTGCTCGCGATCCTCTTTCTTCTCCCTCTCGCCTCTGTCTGCTGCCGTCACAGATTTCTTCCTCCCTCGCCTGAAATATGAATATTTTAGAGCTAAGAAGCTTAAAGGGAACAATGAAATGGCCCCCAAGTTAAATTATACTCCATTTCCAGAGTCACAGAAGAGAGACTTTTCTGAGTGATGAGCGCACCGGTGCCACGTGGGTGTGTCTTTCTCTTTCTCACACACACACATAAGCTTGTTGTCTACTGCTTTTATGTAATATTTGTGATATTCCCACAGATCTTGCTTCTAGAAGTGCTAAACCAGGCAGCAGCACTGTAACCGATCAGCACGGTCCCTTCAGCGATCACAGTGCACGCTTGACACCGGGGTTAGAACAAGTGGAAGTTCTTCTTTGCCAACGTGCCCAAATGCTGTTTGTATCATTAAAGGAAAAGGAAGGGGGAGGCAGAATGAGACTAATTTGCATGCTTTTGGAGGCAGTTTGTTTTAGAGCTTTGTTAGCAGAGTAAACAAAAGCAGTGTGTTGTAAGAGAAGAGTTGGGGGTGGGTTTTTTGTCTCACAATTAGACGAGTCACCCCAGTGTGGGCGTTGTAACAGGGAAACTAAACATTCTGCTTAACCACCCATTTCCTGTTGGAAAAACAATAAACTGAGAGAAAATGTATCGAAGCCAGTGCATCGCTATTATCTGTGATGGTTACTCTCATGGCTGTTAGTCTGCAGTGCATCAACAGCAAGCCAAAGCCGACTTTATACCAATACGGCCTTGAGGGCTCAAAAGAAAGGCTTCTTAAACTACAAAACCCCCCATTTTAATGTGTCTGCAATCTCGAGGAAAAATGACCATACTCCTTTGAAATCTGTGTCGGGGATAAAGTGCTCACCAGCAAGTCAAAGATAACTTTGGTGGATGAACGCATCTTATCTTGGAAAGAAAAACCCTACAGGAAAAAAAACAGGCAATACATTTCCGTGCTGGATTGGAGTGCATAATGTTTGCTGAAGAGGTCTGCATTTGATTCCGGTCCACATGACTTAACTCAGGCACATTTTGTCTTTTTTATTCTGGAGGGGGTGATTTTTTTTTTCCCCCCCAGTTCCCTCATCTGAATTTCAATCCAAAATAAAATGACAGAAAAAAAAACTCAGAAGTACAGAAGTGGAAGATTATTTCCTTACTCCAGTATTCACACCTGAAAATGGCATTACCATTGTCAAATATTAACAACACAGATTCTTCTAGATTCAATTTATCGGTCCGACTGCGGGAGAGGCAGTGGGAGACGGGGTGGGGTGGGGGTGGGGTGAGGAAGAAATATTAGTAAGCAAAACTGATTTAGCTGGGGACATTGTCATTCGACTAAAATGGAACTGCTGAAAAAGAAAAAAGTCATTTAGAGGGAATTTAGAAATAATAGCAGTTGGAAGAGAAATGTAAAGCAGGCGGCAGCTGCCTCCGTGCCAGTTTGAGGAAAATGAGTGTAGATTTTCAGAGGAGGATAAATTAGTTTCTGAAGGTTATTTCTTTGTGCTCAAAGGGCAGGAGATGAAGTGAGAGAGCAAGCTCTCTTTAATAGCTCCAACTGGGACATTAGACGCTCTAGACAGCAAATGGGTCTTGACCCTGTAATCACTGAGCAGGGACTTCATAAACGGTTGAGACGGGGCTTAGTGGTACTGATCAATACGAGGGTCAGGTGTCCCAACATTGGCTTCCCACACCTGTTACCTACTCCCAGTATTGTAATGTTGAATGCCATTCACATCTGATGCCAACGAGCGACTACAAAAAAGAAATGTGGGGTTATAATATTTTTGGCTTTGGATTGTTGGTTAGAAAAAGCAATTTGAAGACTAACAGTTATTTGAAAGCATCATGTTGGAACATAATTTGAGCATTTTGCTGTATTTTCTAATATTCTTAAGACTAAATTTGAACAATATTAAATAAATTGTAAATACATTTCATTTGCAGCCCAACCGTCGACCTTTTACCATTTTCATTTCATAAAATCTTTTCAATAAACTTTTGATTTGCCCAGAATCATACTGATATTTTGACAAACCTCCAAATCAGGACTTAGACCGCCAGAGGACACTAAAGGCACAGGTACACTCACAAAGAACTAGTTTGCACCAAGCTTCCTGTGACCCCACAGGAGGGCAAATGTGTTTAGATCATGGCGACGAAAACAGATGAACAAACACTTTGCAAAGTGAGCTTGAGAAAGGATTCCAAAGCCAGCTTACTTTGTCAGGTCCACACACCTGGTCAGTCACTGCGAGAAGTGGCCATAAATGTTGGATTGTTGCTTTCATGAAGTTATAGAAACTGCCATGTTAGCTAACCAAAATTCCAGTGTCAGAAAAAGCTGCTCTACCAATGTGACAAATATGGAATATGGTTGGAATTAATCCCACCTCCCCTAAAGCAGTGTAAAAATAAGCCCCGCTCTTCCTTCTCATTCTCATTGAGACATTGTGTACATGCTTAAAATGGAACAAAAAGCGGCGTCCACAGAATGTGAACTACTTTTAAGTAAAAATCCCACAATGCATTGCTTCACATGGGACTACACTCGGTGGGGAAATACAATCAAAGTGATATAAGACACAACAGCCCCCCCCCATTGAAACCCAAAGTACAGAGTCGAAACAGATTCAGCTGCATGTGCATGGGCCGAACTTGAATAACACAGCGATTATGTGTCATTATCTTACTGTGGGAAATGTCTTTATATTCATGTGAAAGAGCAGTGATGACCAAACTGCCAAAGCGGAGTTCAGCTGAAATATGTAATCAGCCAAATAAGTTAAACAATTCTATGACTCATCGGCAAATTATATCTTTTCTTACTTATCTTGACAATATAATTAATAATGTTCCCTCTCATTTCTGATTACCCACATTATCACACATAATATTTGATTATCTGTTTGGCTCATCTTATATAGCTGCTCATTTCTGTGTGAGTGCACAAAGACACAAACACACAGAGGCACAGTATTAAAAAGGGTGTGTGCCTGATGGCAGTTGCACTCTTGTGCATGCTTAGGAAACTGAGATCTATAACAACCAAAATTATTCCTAGTTATTGGAATAGTAATCTAACACTAAAATGTAGAAACGCTTCAGCAGAGACAGGCTCATTTTGTGGAATATTGGGGTTTTATTACACAGGGTTTTGCAGGGGACAGACACATGCAATTAAGCACCAACTGCCAGTACAATCAAAGCCCCTCTTGTTTGAAACCAGCTCTAAGGGGCTTTTAGCTGGCCGGACTAAATGCGCGTGCTATGGAGGCTTTAAGTGCGGTAACATGAGCAGCAGGACATATGGTTTACTTTGTTACCTTTTATTTCATCATTACATTATTGGTCTTTACAATGAGAAAATGTTCCAAATAAACCCTTCTGTTATGTTTGTCAGCACAACTCAAAAACATCCTAAATTTAGCTTTCTGTAAATTTATTAGAAATACTTATAAAGACAGAGATAACACAGAGAACACAACATTTTTCACCTGCAATGCAACTCCTGTGTTTGTCACTCTCTGTCACTGACTCATTAGTTTGAGAATCTGTATACGTTGTAAATTTGGACATAGCATTTGGATCCAGAGTTTGCCCTTTGGTGGTTTATGACACATCTAGGGTCAATCTGGCCCAAAACACAAGTTACAACACCTTAGTACACAGTGTCAGTGTCGACAGCATTGAAGTCCACGGAAAGACAAACAATATGGAAGTCAAGGCATTGCAGAAGAAAACAAGAGTTAAACTGAAAGTCAGACTTTTGAGAAGTCATCCTCAGCATTGTAGTAAATTTGAGTCAGCTCTGACAAATTTCCAGTCAGTGTCATTTGATTTCTTCTGCATTTTAAAAAAAAAACAAAACACAATAACCGGTGGCGCTAACAGCTGGAAAGACTCGATAAAATAAACACCTGGGTTTGGTGCTTCATACCTTTCCCAATGCAGATATAGCTTTTTCTATATGGCACCATCAAAAGGTGTCAGCTATTCGTCGTTGAGTTTTTGTGTCAGTACTTTGTGAAATCAGCGTGTAGGCTGTTGTAAAAGGTAATAATAACTCTACAGATGGCAACTGTCATCTCAAGGGGTGTGTGTGTGTGTGTGTGTGAAGAGAAGGAGCAAGAGAGTGTGAGAGAGAGAAAGCAGGTGAAATTATGTCCCACATGAGTTTTGTATAAGCCAATTACCAAGTGAGTTACACAACTCTGGCTTGTTTCTCTTACCTTTGAAAACCAGAAAACAAAAGAAAACTGCCTCTGTGGGGTTTGTGACTGTCACACATCTGTCACACAGTCACAGAAGAGATGCAAGTCGACTGTTAACTTGCCATTTTCCATGTTACAACCAGTTGATAACACAGCAGTGAGGACACTGACCTAAGTGTGTGTGCATGTGTGTGTGTGTGTGTGTGTGTGTGTGTGTCTGTGTGCGCACGTATGTGTTCCTACCCACACAGTGGATGTTAGCTCCCCCATATTGAGGGTGAGTCATCCATGGCAAGAAACAGTGGCAGCATCATTAGCATGCCGCTCTCATCCTCCCACTCCCCTACTCCTTAACAGATTTTAACTGGCACAGCGCTTCCACCGATAAATCACTGTTGCCCTACTGCTGAAACACTCCCATAATTCACAACCAAAAATATTAAGGCAAACACACACTCACACTGCTGCCTTCCTTTTCCCCTTCCAATTTCATACCACTTGTCCCTAAGCATAACATATCTCATGCCACTTTTCATTCTTTGCACATATTACACCACCGTGAGCACATTATTGCTTCCACTTGGAAAGAGGCCCCCAACGCTGGTGCAGTCTAACTATGAGCGCCAGCATACAAAAATGCAATATCATAACCTGGTATTATTATATGTTTTTCTTATTGTCAACAGATCCCACAGAAAGACCAAAACCAACAATGCGTTAGACCGTCTTTGAAGTGCCACCCTGTCGCTGTGGCACTGCACATTCCTACTAAAGACAGAAATTGGTGAGAACGTGTCACAAATATACAGTAAATGTAAAAGCTCTGTAATTTCCCAAAACGTCTGGCTCTCCTAGCTTTTAGCAAAAATGCAATACCATAAAAGTTACTCAAACAAGACAAGTACTTACAGCAACTGGACGATGTATCTGGAATTGACTCAAAATGAATTAAAGTGTCCGTGTGTGTCAGTGTGGCTCACTGAAGTGTTTTTAATAGTTTTTGGGCAGCAGTGGGTCGGGTGTGGCTTTGTCTGCACGGACACGACATGCTAATTCATTGTTGCTTATGGTCTTAAATAGGAACGGTTGACCAAAAAAGGAAAACAGTATATACTCATCACTAGTGTGAATATAAAGGCAGAAATACACTCATCACAAGTGTGATGAATGTATTCAGGTGACATTTAGGAAACAATATTGATCACATGATTAAAGATTCAGAGGAAGCATTTCATTTGATCAGAAAAGGCCTGAAAGAAATGATTTAGCTGTCTTTGTTCGGCTATTTCTCTTAACTAGGCTGAGTTGGTTAGTTATGATCAATAGTTGTGACATTTATCTGATCCACTCTGGATTATGAAGATCAACTTAGGTCTGCGCTCCCTAAAACAGAAAACAATTGCTGGAATTCACACTGTGCATTTTACAAGTACAGCAAATTTACGCGGATCGCAGTGATAATCTCTGCAAATATTAGGTCCCCAGAAAATATCAGTTCCGCAGCAGTAATGCTTTAATACAGAAAGGGCATTGATATCGCTCCTTTCCTTCAAGACTACATTAGCAAAACAGACGGCACGAGGTAGGTAAATGCAAAATATTTGGATGTTGTCATGCTCAATAACCACTGCTGTCGCATCTGTATCTGGATGTAGACCTGAAACGTGCTACCTAACAACAACATTTGGCTCTGGTACTTTAGTTTCTCTGCCTAAAATCAATATGTTCGTCTTGTCCTATTTTGTTGAAATAGGGAGGATAGGGGAAGGGATGGGCCATTCACAAACAACTAACAGTCAAATTTGGGATGACATGACAGTGATCTGCGCTAGTTGAACAATACCATGACATGGGATGTGTGATATCTTCCCGCACAAGACTTTTTAAGACCTTTGTCACACAGGGGAGTCAAAAAAAGACTTTATTTTACGGGGTGGCATTCACACATGGCATTTGCCCAGACAAAAGGCACAGCAACTCCCTCGTCAGGGGACTCCCAATAAGGCGAAACTTGCAATAGTTGAGATCCCACTAGTGATTGATGGACCTGTCTCACAGTGTTCTTAAGTGTCTCCTGGAGGTCACTTTGTTCACTTTGGTCAGATTCTTCAAATGCATTACTTCAACAGTGGAGACAGAGGAAAAATAGCAGGGACTCTAAGACTTTTAAAGTTTATGGATCTAACTTTCCTCATTCAACCGCTGCGCATCCTCTGTTCTTGCCTGACTTATAGGGTCTATAAGCACTAGCAGTCTATTTCGTCTAATCATTGGATCGTCAATCATTACAAAGACCTGCATTTCATGAATACTTGATGTGAGCCAAGTGCATTAAGCCCCATTCCTTTGCATTGTATCAGTTGCACCGGTTACAGGCCTAATTATGATAAGGGGAAGGCACTCAGCTTGCACATTCGGAGGTGCAGCCAAACTCTAGGCTGGTGTCCTCGAAGAAAAATGTGCGAGACGCTTCCTATTTCAGAAATCTTCAACCTCCTTTGTCTTTTTTATAGTACCACGTCCACAGGGGCAGTCCTACTTTGAGTGAGTTTTCTTCTTTTAGGACAAATGAAAACTTCCTGGAGCTTTGTTGCCAGAGTCTTTCTCCATTCATTAAATCAGCCTACGGCGTTTTGTTCTGCCTGCGGCGTGGCATTGGTCCTCGCCTGCTCCTTCCTCTCCTCTTCATCGCCTCTGTTCTCCCGAGTCTTTTGATCACAAGCCAAGATGTTACATAATTTCTGACAAGATCTTTCATCCCTTTCATCAAGAGTGATAGATTTTATTGAAGATGTAGGTGAACGGCTGCTGCGGGTCACTTGAGGTGATGTGGCCTCTGGCTTCACTCAAACTTGGGGAAGAGAGACACGTTGAAGCAACCCTGAAGATGATTGGTGTTAGGTGTTTTTTAACTGTAGGTCAGAGAGGTTCAAGAGCATAGTACGAATTAGCCTTGTGCTCATTAAAGGGTGCTATGAAAGCTAAAGAAAGTAGCTCCGGTAGTTAACATGAAAAGCACATCAACTAGGGCACTGGCTGTATAATATATGGGAGAGGGGACTGTAAAGAGAAGCTCACGCTGTGATAGTTTGTGGGGCTAAAAATAGCAATACTTATGGGGAGATTATGTGAAGACCGTATGTCAGACTAGCAGCCAGCATAAAGGATTCGTCTCATGCTGCACTGTACATTCATCCGCCACCCCATTCCTCTTCATTTTCGTCACTCCATTGCTGCCTCGATACCAATTTAAGCACAGACACGCTGGCAAAATGCACACACACACACACACACACACACACACACACACACACACACACACACACACACTCACACACATTCACTCACACAACGGTAAAACTGAGTTGGCGGGTGAGGTGTCAGCATCACTTCAGAGACAGCTTGATGACAATCCAGCTGGAGTCCCACTTTTAAAGGTCACACACAGATCACACACACACACGCACGCTCACTCACTTTTACTTTCTCTGTCTCTCTCTCACATGCGCAAACGCATAGATCACACACACACACACACACACTCACACACAAAAACCCTTTAATTAAAAGCTGCAATCAAGCTGACTTCTGCATGTATTAACACCTCTCACAGACATGAGAATGTCGTCATACCACTGAAGTTATAAAAGTCTGGAACATTTAACTAATCTGCGCAACTTAGGCTGGTTGTGAAGACCTTCAAAGAGCATTTCACAAAGGAGATTAAAAAAAAACTGTGAACGCCAAAATGAAATAATTATTCACGCTAACATGTCACTTTCCCCACAGTGGAAAAGAAAGACGAAGTTGTGCCAACTTTCCAGCTATTTAAATACACACAGGTGCTGCCTCCACCCACTGTCACTACTTCTTACTACTTACTTATTTAACCCAATATCCAATGAATATCCAGAAAAAAAACAAATAGAAAACATGTGGATATCAACAGAAATGTCAAACACACATTACGGTCATGATTTCAGGTCAGTGACCAAAAGAATTAAAGGACAATTTCTTTTTTTTTTTCCAATCTTGACCCTTTTTCCCCCAGTTTGGGTACCTGAATGAAATAATTTTTGAAACTGATCCAATACTGAGGGAGCTGTCAGCTAGGTAACATCTAAAGTGTGTTTTTGCCACTGACAGAGTCAGATTGTAATTAAAACTGTCCATGAAATCCTCGTCAAATTACAAAGTTCCACTAGCGGGCATTGCAAGCTTTAGTTTTCATTGTCCTCATGGTGGCGCAGGCAGTGGGGTTTGTACCTTTGAGAGCAGCTAACGCGCCTCAGCAAAGTTATCGAAATCTGCCTGGTAAATTAGTTTTTCTTATGTGTCCATTTATTAATTGAGGAAATCATTCCCATCCCTCCGCTCCTTCTTTCACATAATCTGCACTGGGCCCCCTCCACTGTGCTGTATTGCTGCTTATTGGTGGGACTCCCTGCACTGGTGCAGGCAGCATGGAAAGTTAGGGAGGGATTGTTCATAAAGCCTCTCTTTAAATATAACAAGGTTTAAATAAGCTTGAAAGTCCCTAAAGAACTGTCTGCCTCATGAGGATCTGTGGGCCGCTCTGGAGGGGAAGTTGGACCCATGAAAGGACAGCAACCTCCCATAAGGGCCTGAGGGTGGCCCGAGGCGGGGTCAATATTACACGCTCAGGCCCCATTAATCAGGCCCCATCCTCATTTTGTCTTTTTTTTTATTCTACTCTCTTATTTAGTTATGTATGTCTTTCTGCTATTACTTTTTTAAAGTTCTGCCAACAGTGTCACACATTTCTACTGATTAACGGGCGGCAGTACCACCGAGATAAGGAGGAAACTAGGATACATGCAATCCATTTTGGTGAGAAACCCTGAATGTCAACATGACTTCTGTTTGTTTACAAGAGCACGCCACAGTGCCCCTTTAAATTATTTATTTGATTTTAACCAATGCATCAAATGCAGCTAAAACCTCTAATTGCTATTTAAGTGCAGTCATGATCCAGAAAAGGAATATATAATATTTGTCGGAGGTTTGCTGCAGCGTTAATGAGAGCAACTGAACTGGCATAATAAGCGTGCAGGGGGGGGCTTACACAATCAGCTATTTTGTATTTTGACCGCCTTGTCAAATGCAGGTAGTCCAAATTATGGCTTCTTTTCATAAATTGTTTTCAAATGATGAAGAGCTATTTGTGTGACTCTTCAGGGGTCATTCTGTTTTGTGCTTACTCTTTCCCTCCCGCAGGAAATACATTTTTTAAATATGTAAAATGAGCGGTCTATTTAGACTTGTTCAGTGTTCTTACATTACAATTTCCGTGTTATTTTTGTTTTACAAAGCAAATACTGTGAATTCTAAATAGCAGAAATAAACTTCACTGTGTAATTCAACGTTTTGCATTTCACAATGACGTTTTGCAATATGCTTGTAACACCTTATTTTCACTGTACGGTGCTATGGAAACTTTAAAATGAATTTTTATGACATAAGCTTTTCCATGAAGAATCCTCAATCATCCATCAAAATCAACCTGTAAGCCCAAAACCTACTGCAGTCCATGAAACAAATGTTTAGGCAGTTATTCCAGCTTTGGCACATTTTGTATAGATTTAAAAGGTGGATGCACCAGTGTGTACCATTAGCTCCACTTAATAACACTAAACACTCCCTCGATCCCCATGTGTTTGCGTTTGTGGATCTAGCCCAGCAGTATCAAAGAGCAGCGGGAAAGAGATACGGAGTGACAGCATTGTCATATCAATTCTCATCCGTACCAAAGACACATCTCACTTAGACTGAAGTGAACAGATAGGGCCCGTGCAAAGCCACTGTACAAATAATTGCTAGTCCATAGTCGCACCTGTCAAATACGGTTAACCATCTGGGTTTCCGTAGACAAGAAAAAGGGAAGGGAATAGATAAGCTCCATTTAGCTTGGGAGGTGATGTGCCTTAAATTGCTGTGGCAGCTGTAAAAGGGCTTGTGCTTGCACACTAAAGAAACGGAAAGTGAGATAAAGGAAAGCATCAGGCTGGAGAAAATAATCTTGGCGGAGGTGTGTCAAGGCCATCATGGCCATCTTTAATTTGAGGGGTGTAGTGAACTGTTACCACAGAAGGATGAAATGCTATCAGCATGGTGTATGTATGAGGCGATGTGTTTTTCCTGGCAATCACAGCACATATAAGGAGGATGGAGGATGAGGAAGAGGAAGAGGAATATTTGCTTTTCAGGTGTGCATACTCTAATGTTTCTCTTGCGGTTGATTGTTTCTAACAGAACGAGTGTGTTTTTAGGTGCAAAGGCAATTCAAAAGTTCACACCGACCCTACTGTATGAGAATATGTATCAAAAGATAATTGGATGTGATTTCACACCTCTAATGATGAACTCTGTTACTGTCCCAAATGTGTCATGTTCATGGACAATCAAGGCTGTGTGTGTGCATGTGTGTGCGTGTGTTACAGAAGCCTGGCCTTACTGTATGATGACAGTCAGCATTGATCAGCTGCAGCAGCTGGCTCTCAAACTTCTCCAGGGATGGTTGCAGGGAGATGGTCAGTCTGCTCAGGGTGAAGGGCAGCATCTTGAGCAGCTGAGGCCTCAGCAGAGCATCTCCTGGTGACAGTGAGAACATAGTGTTAACATATCAGCCCCACCGTGACACCTGCATGATTACATCATATTCACAGCACTTTCAGCTTTAAAACGGAATTTCTTTTGTTCTCTCTGCTTTGTTTTCAGCTGAGCAAGTCTGTTCTGCTGGGACTGCTTTAGAGGATAAACAGCTGAAAATCAGCATCTAGCAAAATAAATGTGTGAAAGAAGTGCAAAATATATTTCAGTAAATTCCCATTTTTGCCCCATTTGCAAAGTTCCCTGGCATTCCCCATCGTCCCTAGAAAATTTATCATGGCATCCCAGATGTTTTGGCAACCTAAAAGAGAGAGGTCAAGTGGAAAATATGCGGTTTGTTACAGTGTTCAATGTTAAAGCCTCGCTGATTTCACTTATGTTATATCTGTAGTGTCAACTCAACACTAAAGCATTCGTTTCCAGAAACACTTGCTGTTTCATGGTCGCTTTATTTATTATCTGCTTCACCCTGGACTCCAGAGACGCTCCACTTCAGACGTTCTACACTCCAAGAATGCATGTTTCACCTTAACCTTCCCTATTTTGCTTGTATTTCTGACCACACTAGCAGCTGGCCATGCAGATAGCATTGTGAATCTGTAGGCTGGTCAGTGGGTCGACCACTTTGATTCCAGACTGAAACCTACACGCGTAAGTGAGCTGCAGTTCATCTAATTTTCATTCTGCTTCAGAACTTTCTCTTTATCCGTCTCCCTCACTAGCAGTTTCAACCTGACTGGTCTCACCACCACACAGTCTGATTAAATACGTTTTCTGCACAAAATGTCCTTAAATATAGTATGAAACCAAAGCAAGCAATTTTCAGCTGGGCTGCTTTTCTTCCATTTTGCTGGCACAAAACTTCAGCATAGTTTATTAAAATGCCAACAATTGCAATTTGACCTTGGCACCTAATTCAGCAGTTTAAACTGTTACTCACTTTTGCAACTTAACACCTTATTTTGGCTCAGACTACACCCCATTTATACGTGCATCCCTCCAAATTGTTTCAGTCATGGTGATGCCTGCACACAGTGATACATGTACAAGCCTCCCATCTTCATTGTCAGCCAAGGTGGTGGTTGCATGGACCGTGAGCTGAACAAGGCTCTAGCAGGTGCAGCATGGGCAGCATGACTGGGAATGAGTGGTAGGAAGGATATGGCAAACATAAACAAAATAAGTTAGAATAGAATAGTCTTTATTGTCACTGTAAATGGGGGGGGTACAACGAAATTGAAGTTCAATCAAACATTCAGTTATTCATAGTCAGAAGTAATACTCTGTCCTGGCTATTTATTCAAGAGCTAGATGGGGAAACATCCCCCCTTTCTGCCTAATGTTTATGCAGTCAACCCTCATTCTTTGATTATGAATATATTTGATTAAAACCTTTCTGAGAGACAGCAGCCCCATCTAAGTGACTGCTCCATTGATTTGTGGTAAGCTGCCTAATGCCAATCACTGGAATATTTATACCACAGAGAGAGATATCGGTGCTCATGTCAAACAATCTAACAAAAAACTGTTTCCATCTGGATACTTGGTGCAAATTGAATCAGAATCGATTGAAGAAAGCATCTCAGCCAATGGATGAAGCAGGAGAGCCCGCGAAGTCCACAGTCACCCCTTTCAGACACAACAAAGAGCAAATAGCCAGGGTGATTGTAATCTCTTCAAGAGTAATGTAGCCATCAAGCGTTTCATTGCAGCCCTTGTCTCTGGAGCGCAGAGTTGGACTGTTCTGAATGCGGCGTGAATATCAAACTGGTGGCTGTGGTCTTAAAAGGCAGCTTAGGTCTCTGCTGCTCACAGCCCCAGAACATGAAGAGGATTAGCCGGCTACCATACCTCCCACTGACTCCCAATGATTATAGCTCTGCACTGTCAGACTTCATTACATTCCCCCTTAGAAACTTACTTTCTAAGTACTGAAGACATTTCAACTTCTGATGAGACCAAGTTTCCAGAAAAGGCCACAATTAAGTGCCATGATGAATGTGCTGTATGTGATTTTGACAGCTTGACAAAGACAAGAAGTTGTTGAAATATGTCGGGTCAGATTCCTCCTGATGAGGGGAAGGTTTTGGGTTGAGCTGTGACTTATTTTAAACAATCCATCTACGGATTTAGGTAACCTCTTTTGTCACTTCAACTGTTTACTGGACTGTTTTGGACCGTGGAATAGGTACTGTATCTGTAGTGTAAGTATCAAAACAGCTCCTCTATTGATTGCTGAATCTTATGCAATCCTTTAATGAGCTGCATGTTGCTGCGGAGTAAACACAGACTTCAGATGTGAACAAACACCCGACTTAGAGTATGAATGTTTGCACCAACAGTTTGGTCGTGCCTGACAGGAGCTCATATTGGAAGAATGAGGGTGAATTTGAATACAAAGGACAACCCACTGAAACACAGGTGGTCCGATAAGAGTTTTGTCAATAGGGAAAGACCCAAATTCTGCAAAGACATGAAATTTGTGTGACTACCTCAAAACACAAACCGACAGACGTAGAAAGCATTTACCTCGTAAAGTCATGCTTCACTCAGTGCTGAAAAGGCAAAATAAATAAATAAAGAGGGCATAGGCAGCTGGATGTGAGTCGACTTCATAAAAATGAGTTAAACATCAGATGACCTGCCGCTCCATGCTGAAACCAATATCAGGGTGTTCAGGCAAAGCACACCGTTACCATTTGCTCATCATTTTTTAGCCATTTTTGCTTAGTCAGTGTTTTCGTTATCATTTCCTTCAGATGATGTCAGCAAATCCTGATTCCAGTTATTAAAATGTTTCTCTTATAAAAAAGTTTACAAATTGGAAAAAAAGTTAAATGGCAACAGAGCATCTTTATCGTAGGGGAGCATGTTAGTCATTGACCCAACATTTTACCAGTGACATGGAGGTTACCTGTTGGAGAAGGTGTCAGACCAGGTATATTCTCATCTCCAGACACCAGGACATTCTCTGGAAGCAGGTGCATCATGGAAACCAGCGCTGGGTGGTTCTTTATCGCACAGTCCAGATGCGCACCATCAACAGTCTTCAGGTGACTGCTGTCTGCAAATACATATATCAAATATGCGTGGGATTGTTTCACTTTTTCCACATGCATTTCATGACAAGCAGGCAACTGCTGCTCTGAATACAAATGAGTTAGATATGATGCTCCAACCCACCCAAAGAAACGTCATCCATCTCCCTGCTGCGTAAGAGTCTAATATTTCCCCAGAAGCAATGAGTCACCTGACAACATGACACCCAACAGGCAGACACTTCCATTTTTCAATATTCCATTTGGGTGTTGGTGACCCAGGTGCAATGTTCCATTACACTGCGAGCATCGTTTTCCAGGGCTAAACTGAAATGACAACCATTCAACTTGGAAAACGCGCTCCTCCAGAAGAGCAGTGCAGCGTAGATGAGGCGCAAGGTATGAGCAATGAGCTAGACGTTGTCATCTTTCAAGCAGGTCATCCAGTGACAAGTGATGACCCGCAATTCCTGCCATCAACACAAAGCACGGACCATTTGGAAGGTGAGCAAAGTGGTGTTTGATGCGCTGCGTATGTTGGCTTCCCTCAAGCTTGAACAGCATCACAATCTGTCACTCTGACAGGGTTAATGATTGTACCTTCAGCAGCATCAGTGACAATCAATACAGGAAGCTCCATTCACTCCAATAGTCAGGTTCAACAAGATGACAGTGAGCAATCTGTGGGTGAGTCATTATTGGTAGAGAAATGGCGGTGATGTTTGATATCATTTCTGTGCTGGGATGTGTTTTAGTTCATAATTATCATTACCAACACAGTGCTGCGATGATGATAGTTTGCTGTAGTTTTAAACAGAAGCTATGGATTTTGATGCAGTTCTGCCACAACTACTGGCTTTGTAATACTGCCATGATAAACTCATTGCATATCTGTTATCTACAACCTAAGAACAACAGTAGCAAAAAGATGGCTTATCTTTTTTCAACTTGACACCAAAGCTCATTTGTAACCACGGCAACCACAGAAAACACACAAGTTTTTGAAGCTTATTTTACTGGTAAAATTGGTTTATTCACACAGTCCTAAGGGTGAACAAACAATCTATGGGTTTTTTTAATCTGATAATATTGAGACAGATGCAAATGTGTCGTATGTATGTATGTATGTAGAGGAAATAAAGATGTTCCTAAGCTTTCTGCCTAACACTAGATACATGTTCAGATGTCAAAATCCCTGAGTTGTGAAATGCATAGGATCACATTAACCAAAGAGAGGTGCTTTAGAGAGTCTGTCGTCCTCCAGGTTTCTAGTTGTGTGAAAAATAATTCATTTTCAGCAGGACAATCCCCCTAAACCCGCATCAAAGCAATACCAGGTCTGTTTGAAGTCCATGGGAGAGCAAGAATTGGTGACTTACGAGGCTTTCCCTTCACAGTCACCATATGTAAACTCCCAAATATTTTAAGCAAAATATGAAAAAAGAAAAGATCAGACATACTTCAAAATCACAATGCACTGCTGAATCTTCTGAGAGACTGTTGGA
The DNA here is from genome assembly GCA_008933995.1 of Datnioides undecimradiatus. Classification (NCBI taxonomy): domain Eukaryota; kingdom Metazoa; phylum Chordata; class Actinopteri; order Lobotiformes; family Datnioididae; genus Datnioides; species Datnioides undecimradiatus. The sequence goes on from WARS01000068.1 coordinate 994,599, forward strand.
ATAATGTCAGTTTTTAAATTCTGCGACCTCTTGGAGAATCGAGACTAAGCTAAATAAACATAAATGAATACCAATACATGGGTTGTTTTTCTTTGGCCTGACAAAAGAACCTGGATTGGTACAAAAACATATGTAATAACTCTAAACTAAACTTGTCATCTAAAATCTATGTAAGTGCAACCCAAAATTTATGACACCTTTCCACTGACAAAAATGTGCAAACATGTCCTCACATACAAACAGTCAATGTAGCATGAACAGAATCACATGGACCTTTAATGTATGACAGCCATCAAAACATATCGCAACAGCATCAGAGTTCTAATAACAACAACCCAACACGCCATAGTTTGGAACAATTGCTGAATGTAGTTCACACAAGAGCAGTTTTTCTCTCATCAGTGCACTTCTCCTGATTCCGACCACCTTCCAAACTCCAATACCTGGAAAACAATTTGCACCTTAGGGACTTGACAGAGGACGGACATTTCTGTTGATAAAGGAATTCTTTTTCAATCAAATAAAACAAAAAAAATTACAGGAAGCAGATGAGTGTACAGGAAGGAGGGATGGGTTGGAATGTCCATTTCTGCTAGAGACAGCTTTTCATCCATTTTCAGGGCAGAGCCAGTGCCTTTATCTTTAAAGTCAAAGAAAGGGGATTGAGAAGGAAAGAAGATGATGGAGTATGTCACTGTGTTCTCCTCCCCTCCCTGTCCATGACTCATCCAAGCCAGACCCTCTAACTCTCTCTCTAACATATAACTTAGTACAAAAAAGTGCTTATGTCTAAAGCCAAAAAGGGAAAATGGTTTGGGGAAATCTCTGAGGTTGCAGCGCGGCTTCAACTCTGTTCTACAAACATTTTCAGTGGCGACAGCAGCTTTCATGGAAAAGGTGCTTCTTAGCATGAAACAGAAAAAAGTAGGATGGGTATAAAGGGAGAGGAAAGCAGGGAAAAATCAAACATAGAACTTTCTTGACACAGATGGTGCCCAGGTGTCGGCAACTGTTTCATCATTTATTTTGTGTTATTCATTATGCATCAAGCTTGGGTTTCAGTCAGATGCTGTGCATAGATTAGAAAGCTACCCCAAAATTTCCTTACAGCATTGGTGTGGTACCTCAGAGTCAGCTGAGCAGCAACTTGGCAAGAGATGTGAAACCAAGGAAGTGGGGGGGGGAAATAACCCCCAAAATGGCTCAGCATCAGACAAACAGAGGCAGAGGTTTTGGAAGATGGTTGAGTGGGAAAGAAGAAAGCAATGATGATGAATACCAACGGGGTGACTTTTGAGAGATGGTTTTACTGCCAACTTGGGTAGGAGTAAAGGGATTTGAAGTGGTGACTTGCAAGATTCATTTGTTTTCTGTGTTTGGTACAAAGAAAGCCCTACTTTGGTGCTTTATCTGCCACTGTCCAGAGACAACTTAGAGATAACAGTGAAGCCAGGACGAGCAACATCTTTGCTTTGTCACGATGCAATTTCTAGAGCAGTTCAGTATATGGTGACGAGCTGATTTATCCATGCCACGTTCCAGGGTTTATCTTCTTAAACGTAAGAGTATCCTGCTTCCCTTTCATATAAATCATTGTAAGTCAGAAAATATCCACTTGGGCTTTATGAACTTTTGATGTGTTTTTCACAGCTTTATAGATTAACAGTAAGGATTCCTGAAATACAGTTACTAAAAAAATATTGCTCTCCTTTGGACAAACTATACGATGGTGTCACTGTTTAACAACTCACCACTGTTTAATCAGCAGTAGAAGTCCTGTCCTGAGGGACATCAAGCCATATTTTGAGGTAAAACAACATATTTGCTAACCACTTACCTGCTGTTAGACTACAGCTAACAACCAACCACTTCCTAACACACTGATATTGACCATAATCGAACATGATGTCTGCTGTGCTGCTTGAGTGACCTGCCCCCTGCCAATTATTGCGAGAGGGCTGACAGCAAGCAGCCAGAGACCCGAGTGCCCACCGCTGTTCAGGAATCTCTTGATGTGAGTGCCCACTTATGTGAAGAGCTGCAGCCAACAGCCTGCACACCTCCAACTTTCTTTACAAAGTAACCAACTCCTTCCACGGCGCCCTGCTGTTTGCATACTCACGTCCTGTGCAGCATGCAATCAGATCCTAGTTACTCACAGAATGGTGATAAATGAAAATGATGATAATGATGGCCAGAACTACAGAAATGAGGCCCAAGTCGTGGGAAATTGTAATTACCCTTTAACAAAGTGAAACTATGTGTTAGAGTTGCTGTCTTTCTTTATAATTTAGGGTTTTTTGCTGCTCAAAACACCAACGCATTGTTACCGTCACAGATCTTACACAGTGTATCAAAAAAATAGAATATTGGTACTAAAGGTGGCAGTATTGGCAAAAGGATTTTGCAAAGAATTTACCAAAAAACATTTCAAGTTTGAATCAACACCGTAACACAGTCAATCAATGCATCCTACATGCAAAAACACTCATGAAAGAGCTGTTTAAACGTTACTAATAAAGTTGTAAAGCACAGTTTGCCCTCGCTCGACATGAGCCTTAAGTGGAACAGGTTCTAGGTGAAGGAGCCTCAACAGGGAAAAGTGCTGTTTAACTTAATTATGTTTGTTAGAAATGTGAAGTTCACCCAAACAGCAATAAAGCTTGGCGTAGGTGTTGAAAACAAACACTTATGTGGGATGCCTTAGAGCCAGATATGCAGGTTAAGCCCCTTTGAAGGCACTAGCACACCTCTTTCTCTTAGCCATAGAGAGGTTTCTTGCTATATCAGTGACAAAATTTGTCATGGCACTACCCTTCTGTCCCCCTCACACAGACATACACACAATAACTTGATGCATCGTCGTGTTGCCTCAAATTAAGATATGCTAATGTGAACACAATGCACCATCTGTTTGTCCTCTCATCACACTAAGAGGGACCCACAGCAGCCCTCCATCCTCCTCATTCCATTTTTTCTTCTCTCTACTCCATCCCCTTTTCTCCCAGTTGGTTGAGAGGAGAAGCTTAGATCAAGCCAATGAGCTTACTGCCTCCCTTCGTGCTTGTTTCCTCCTCCTCCCTTTTTGCCTCACATCCTTTAAGACTTTCAAAAGCCCCAAGGCAACTTCCTTCCTTCTATCTTTTCTCCTTTTCCCATTTCCTGCCTCTTGACCCTGACTCCAGCTCTGGAAAATAGAGAAGTTTTGACTTCTCTGCCACCACCACTCTATTTCTTTCTTCCCGAGTTTCACGGCTCCTTTTTTTCTGTTTCAATCCAAAGCGACTTTTCCCCCATTTTATATTTCGCCGTTCAGCTTTTCTCCACTGATATTTTACATTTTTGGCCAGTTTTGTAGGTTTTTGCAGGTTTAAACTATGTTTAACAGAAGAAGTAAACTTACTTTTCTTCTCTGCTGCAAAGTAAAAAGAATCTTTACTCAATAATCAACATTTCAGAGCTATTTAAATTCTTGTGTTTATCTCATTTTTATCTATGCTTCACTGTATTTCTTAATCAGCACAGAGGTTGTATTTTGTCTCACACCTCTCAGGCTAGTCATCTATTTCTATAACCTAGTCTTGTGAATTTAAAAACATAATTATTATAATTAGAGATTAGAAAATACATGCATCCCATCACCCTTGTTTCCACCAACTCAGACCTCTGCTAAACGAACACGTTTGACTTTCTTTCTCTTCTTCATTTCTCTCCATTTAGCTCTGTCCATTCATTAGCCTAGAGTGTGTGCCAGAGGGGGTGCGTGTGTGTGTGTGTGTGTGTGTGTACATTCTTCAGCCAGTGGCAGAGAGCCTGGCTAGGCAATAGAACATAGAAACATGTAGCGTCTGGCAACCAACTAGGTTGTATACCCTGCCTGTCCTCGCTCACACTCTGGCACCCAATTACATCCCCCTACACACATACACACACTAAACTGCACATATATACAGAAACATGTTCATCTCCAGGCAGTAGCACTTCTCTGCAACTGGTTACTACCATAAAGCCTGCTGTCCAAGCTGTCATTATTGAAAAATTATGGACTTTAAAGAACATCTCAATACTTGCATACATTAACATTAATTTTCTTTATAAATGTGCTGCAGAGTCCTTGCCTCCTCACACTGCCTTTATGTATTCATAGGGCATTGTCACCAAACATGTTTGTAATGCTACAGGATCGAGAATCTTTAGGAATCTGACAATTTGATTCGAAACTGATTCTTGTTTCAAAACCAATGCTCAAGTCAATATGCAGAAAATGGGGCAATATTTTATTGTTACAGTGTGCTGTGTGCCAAACTATTCACTCAGTTAATCTAACAATGTTCTAAAGGTATCTTTGAACCAGGAAGAAAAAATGGAATAAAAGAATAAGCAGGAGAACACAGCTTTAGAACAGGCTCCTGCCTACACGTGAATCATGAAATTAAAGTGTCTTAAATTAACCACGGGCCAAATGTCTCCAGGTTGGACCTTCTATCAGGACCACTGGAAGGTTTTCTGGTCTCTGGGCCAGCTGGCTGCTCTGCTGTCAACAAAACCACAAAATGAAACAAGTAATTCAAAATGAAAACAACGAGGACCGGCTTCACTCGGGACTGCAGACCATCATCCGTTTTGCCTGCTTTTAACCTAATGGTAGGACCTCTGCCTGATCTCGCACACGTGCCGCATCAACACGACATTCAGCCAGCGCATGGAGTGCAGTGATCAATCTGCCAAAAAAAAAAAAACCACCATGGTGGTGAAAGAGAGAAGGAGGAGCTGAAAGGAAGTGCATAAATAATAAAAAGGCTCCAGAGGAAAGTCCAGATAAATACCACAAAAGATGTTTTCAGGAGCAAAGGACGGGGTCAGCGTTGATTTGCTCTTAATGGATAAATGCTAAATGGACTGCAGTTAAAAACTCCTTTTCTGCCTTAACGAACACAGCACTTTATAATCGAATTCTCATTCACACAGGCTTCAGGTTCAGTGTCTTGCTCAATAATACTTTGACATGAGGCACAGAGCTGCTGGAGGGTCAAACCGCTGACACAGCAAAACATGGACAGTCCAGTTTAACTCCAGAGCCAAAGCCTGGGACAAGGGTGTCTGATGTACCCAGCACTGGAGCCACTTATGTCAAGGAGCCTGTTTGGAAGCTGAATTGTCTCTTTTCAATTGAGTTGCCACTTAACCAGTTTCCAGCCAAGACTGTTCAGTTGTAACAAACTGCGTACTTATTTGTTTTTGTGTACTGACTCTAAAAACAAACAGGTACAGCATTTCATGTGTCAACATACTACAAAGTAGAAGCACTAAAGGTTGAGTTAAAGCTTGCTTTGCTATAGAAATTCCTGGAAAGTGTCAGTGAAGTAATTTTCCACCTGGTCTCTATTCACTCATTTTCACTCATGTATCTTTTGCTGCATGTTGTGATGTGGCAAACAATTCTCAGTGGACTGTGAAGACAAAGACCACATTTTGCACTGCAAACAGCGGACTGGATGCTGACCTACCTGTGTACTCCTGAGGATCGAGTACAATTGTTGGCCTTGGAACGGAAAATAAGCGGTATTGTGTAAATGATAGGCCTGAGGTTTGTTTGCTTTTCTTATACTACCACACCAGGAATAATCAGTATGTGCACAGTATACACTGTGCCGAAGAAGCACATCAAGGTTTAAGAGACCAAAGACACAAAGGGGCAAATACTCATGTTCATGCTAGATAATAGCCGGCAGTCAATAAAGACATGACAAAGTCAACAAAATGCTACAAACTGGTTGTGGCCCTGAATGTACATTCAACAGGAGGAAACATCCACATCTCAGGTTTCCTACACTACCGAAACACACAACACAGCTTCACAGAAGACTGCTCTGTCTGGCCTCAAGCTATGCTACATATGAGGCTGCCTCAGACAAACAGGGAGCCGTTTAGATTTGTTTATACCAACATCTGTGCTGAATTTAAAAAAAAACAAAAAAACAAGCCTCCTCATACAATAAGACCACTGTACAGGCGCAGCAGGGGTCCACACGCAAAGAGAAACCCATGAAAAAATGCAGTTACACAGCAAATCAATGAACCTTGCTTAGCCTGGGCCTCATTGTAATGCAGCATCATCGGACAGCACACTGTGCTGGCCAATTAAATATGTGCAAGTACATTACCACGTAGGATAAACTGGTAGAACTGTATTCATTACGGCTATTGCAAATAAAGATTAATGATTGCCGCTGTGATATCTTTCCAGGGTTTAAAAACCCTGCCTCAGACCATTTTACACTGTTCAGCGCAGCTGCAAGTGGTCTGTGTCATGTGGTTACTTGCATATATTATGTGTTATGTGTTGGCGCTGGGATGTTATTGTTGCATATGTTATTGCAATATGTAATGGCACTGTAGCTTGAACCTACAGAGACAAGAAACATTGTTCAGACCTGTTGAATTCATCGGCTGCCAGCATCTACAAAGAAAAGACTGAACACAAAAAAACCCTAAACATTAGAAAATTGCTTAGAATATTGTTAATTACATCATGCGTTAGCTAATTTTACTCTCGTTAACTGATTATTAAAACGTGTATAAACATGTCCACATGTGCTAACACCTAGTGCAGCATAAACTGAACCGCTCGCCGCCGCCTGTATCCATTTGATAAGGAAGCACGCGCAACCGTAATGACGGCGGTGTGTGACTCGTGCCATCACTTTAATATGGTAGACGTGTGGAAATTCAGCCATTTATAGTTTCAGTCCATTCACTTTTATTCAATTCAACTTTTAACCCCAAATTCATTTGCAACACATCCAGCAGTAATGAAGATATTATTTTTCTATCCGGAGGTACAGTACTTTCAAAAACAAAGTCGGGGAAACTGAATAATGTGGAATTTGTAATGAATGAAGAATAAAAGTAATGTCAGCCTCCAGGGCATGTTTTCTCATTATAATTCCTTCACACAATCAGACATGAATGACCGCTATAAGGAAATGTACTTATTTCACTCCGGCACAGAACCAGTTTCAGATACTTGTTTCACTCTAACAAATAATTCACACTCAAAATGCTTCACATCAAACAGTAGATACAGGCACTATGTGTCGCTGTCACAGTGGATGAGAATAAAAGTGATATAAAGAAATGGAAAAGGGTTCTGACCATAAAAGAGCAACCGCAAGACTGGCAGAAATACGGCTCTTAAAACAAAATAGCAATGTTCCACTAAACAACAGGCACGTGGTTAATAATTCAGCAAGCATAAAAGTCCGTTTGAGAGAGGGTTTTCTAATATTCATGTGACATGATAGCCAAGACAGGAACTCTGGCTCTCACTGGGCACCGTGTTATTCATACTGTGAGGCACTACAGCATTTTGTAATTCATAGCTTTGGTTTTTAGGCCAAGCGAGGACAGATCTAGACCAACCCTGAGCCTCGGAAGCTAACTCAATAATTCAAGAAGATTTGTTCTCAGCTGCTAAACTGATGTTAGTCTAATATTCAAATATAATCCATTCAGATGTTGTGAGTTCCCCCAAACAGGTCACAACCGAAGACAGAAGAGTAGCAAACTGTCAAACTTTCAGCAAGGAGATCCACATTTATAAGAATTCATTCAAACATAAGCAGTAACTTTCTCTATTACTATTTGTAAAAAAAAACATTTTTGATACAGCTTGCACATATTCTCTTAAAAGACAAATATAGCTGGCAAGAGATCTGCAAAACATAACCACAACTGGCCTTGAAAGAATGCAAGGACGACTTGACGGTCACTAATACGCTGACCCTGACTCAGTGAAAAATACTTTCATTTTAAGCCAAAATGCAAGGTGAAAGTCTTTTCAACTCCTGTGTTAGACTGACCTTACACAGCACTTGACCGGCCCATCCCTGATGGCACCTGTCAGACAATTCAGACACTTGACAGAGAATCCATCTTTGTGTCATTTCACATTGTGGTAGATCCATACAGTGAGTGCTGATTTGCTCTCCTGTCACTTTTTGTGCTTTCCTCATCTTGTTTTTTCTTCTGCCCGTTTCATTGCTCATTATTCTGCCCGTTTTATTGTTTCTCTATGGTTCCCACTGCACGCTGTGGGTCCCTCTTCTTGACTTTCAGTATTTATATTGTTTTTCTCATAAGATTTGTTCTGGATGGTGGCGCTAGTAGCTGGGTTAGATGACTTCAACGTCTTGGTATTCAATCCACTTTACTACAGCATCAGTCATCGTTCCCAATACTTAAGCCAGCTCTCTGATACTTCATCGTTTTACTTTGAGTATTTGTTACATCTATGAAGATTCATTCTCTGCCAACCTAAATGGACACAGCAGACATGGTCTTTAAATGGATTACACTCTCCAAAGATTACACCTGATGACTGTATAAAGTGTAAGTGAATCACTGGTATGATATTACCAGTGGGACAGCTCGGCTTGCTATAACACGACAAAGAACAGCAGTGAATGGTGGCACTGCACCCTTTATTGCTGACAGTGTAGTCATGTGTAATTTCAGGTGGTGTCACTGTCAATAGGTAGCCTCACTCGCCTGATAATAAATACCGCTGAACCCCACGCACATGTGCTGTGGCCCTCTCCGCTTCCCTGTTTCATTACTCCAGGGACAAACACTTGAAGTTAATAGACCAAATACATACTTGCAAAACATGGCATATTAAAAAAAAAAAGGTCCTTACAGTCGGCAGCGTCTCTCAGCAGAGGATGGAGGAGGCTTCTTGGTGATCCGTGGTGTAGGTTCAGCCTGGGAGATAAATTAAAACCAGCTTGAATGAATGAATGGCTGAGCTCATATTGTTGGAAAGGTTTAACGGGTGTAAGTACACTAGACAAAGTCTCTGGATGATATTCAAGCAGCAACCACTTCACCACAAACACACCTGTCCTTCAGCCATCTCCTCATGAGAAACCTCATTAATGCCTGGCTGGCGTAATTAAGAATGGGCTAATCACCTTCTGTCCCCATCAGCAGCCTGAGCCTCTGCTCTGTTGGTGAAAAGCTCCAGGAGAGTGAAGCCTCGCCCCAGGGCATGCTGGGAGCCGTCTGGCTTGGGTGACAAGGACACCACCTCCAGAACCACCACCATGCTGGGAAACCGCAGGGAGGTGTGGAAATACAGGACCTACAGGACCACAAGGAGTGAGAGAAGACGTTATAAATCCCACATCTCTGATTTGTTTACAATGCAGATTAGATTTGATCTAATGAAAATTGTAATCCAGAGCCAAGAAATATTGAATCTAAAGTCACAAGTTGTTGCGTTTTAGTTGCTCTTGTTCATGTTCACGTTGTGACATCAAATTCAGGTGTCAAGCGGCAGATCATGCTGCACTTTCATGCTTCTATTGTGAAAATTTATGTTCCCAAGCATCACGAGGGGGCTCACAAATAAATAACCGATAACTATAAACATTATTTGACTGCAAATGGCATGATATGAACATTGACATTCAGGACAATTACTGTGAAATAACTATTTAATGCTCTTTTTAACATATTTAATGAACTGCAAATACATTGGGCATGAGCTGTATAAGTAAGCAGCAAGTCCTGTTTCCTAATAATATCAAGAGGAACCAGATCTGGCTATATACCAGTTCAGCATCTTATAATTAATAATATTAAATTGTACGTGCAACATCCGTGCCTCTGAAAAACAGGGATAAACAATAAGCTACCAACAATCTCTGGTAATAAACACGGTACATTCTCCACATTGCAGACCTATTCTCCATAATATTTATGTGATCTTTCATTGCAAGAGAGAGTAAAAATATGCCAAAATGAACTAAGATCAAGATGACTTATATGTCGTGTTCTCTGATGATGACCAATTGACAGCCTGCTGACAATTACTTCAGGGAAATGGCATATTATAAAGTGTCTAGATGGAGGAAGGCAAACATCCAGGTTTGACAAGAACAGCTGCTTAGTGAGGATGGGACACCAGCAGTCCCTCACTCTAGAGGCAGGTATGAGCCCCTGGTTTGGAGCCTGTTTAGGATTACGTGAGGGGACCTGACCTTGCTATTTTTATACAAGTTCAGAGGACCTTTTGGGAGCCTGTTTGTAGTCCGTGCCAGGCAGATGCAATTGTTTACAGACTCTGATCTGCCATTGACAATGCAAATAATAGCCTACCTACAGCACAGCACGCTGATTTATATGCACACAGGCCTGAATATGATAAAGAGACACACAAATTCGCAGTGATCCATTGGTCCCCAAGCACAATAAAGCCTGTTATTTTTCAAAACCATAAAGAAGAACATGACAGTTTCAACAGACAAAAAAAAACAAAACGGTATAAGTAGACGGGAGCTACCTTGAAATACAGAGTCAATTTCTCCCAGCCCACTGTGGCAGAGCCTGTTCATCTTTAGACCCAGCTATCAGCGACCACAGAGCCGTGTATTCAAATTCAAAACCTCGGAGGCATTCCTATTTCGGCCACATCAGTCCTTTATCTCTGTGCAAGGGGAGTTTAAATTACTAGTTTTCCAAATCCAAACGCTGCTGAATACAAATGGAAAATGTGGGAGGAAGAAGACACTCCTCAAGACATGGTTTGATTTACCTGTTTGTCTGTTTGCTTGTTTTTCGTATATCCATTGGACGCTCGCCTCATCGGCAAACATGTTGAGATTCACGCAATGGCTAACAAACCGGTGCATCTGCTCAGATGAATTTGGCTGTGACTGGACTTTTTGTGCAAAGCACTGACACTGTGGGCCACAGATGCCCAGAATTTCTGTATTAATTTTATGAAATCTTGAAATTATATCTTTATATCGAATTTCTCAGTAATGTTAATTCCCAGATACTCTGCATATATTCAGTGTGTTGCTGAGCAGGAATTGAGGAATTGAGAGGAACAGAGATATTCTTGCAGCAGCAAACACAGGCTGAGCTGAGAAAGTAAAAATATCCCCCATCCCAAGATGCATGTCATTCAGTATTCATGGACTAAAAACTTTACTTTCTCTCAGTTTATTTATTTATTTCCATCCAACCTTAACTCCCAAATCAAAGCTTCATCTTTGAATGAACTTCTCTTGAACCTATCCCAAGCTGTATAAACAAGAGATGCCGGGGGGGGGGGGGCATATTTTCTATCATGTACACCCAAGTTTCCTCCCCTTGTGATAATGTGGAATTTGCATTGTGGTCAAAGACGTAGTCCCCAGCCTCAGAGCAATCCAAACGTGGACATTGTTCATGATGGATTTCCAATTCAAAGGTAGAATTCCTTTTTCATCTGCCTCACTGCTTTGATACACCTCCAAATTGATTCTGTTCCAATCTCTGGAAGAAAATAAATAAATAAACACTGTCCCCACAGAGCAAAAATCTCCCTCACTCAATTTGTAATAATTCAAATTTTCAAAGGTTGTAGTTGATAGTCGAGAAAACAGCCATGACTGGTTATGAATATTTTTTTAGACAGACAAGCTGAACTAAGAATAAAATAATGTCAAGTGTTTTGGATAAATATTTTCTTCTCTGATATGTGAGCTCATTTGTGCAGTTTTGCCGTGATGTTACAACACACCTTTATATCTTTTTCCAATACAAATTCCCAGCTGGAGACTTCTGAGCTGACCTATTTTGTTTAGATCCTGGCTCCGAGCAGGGCCGAAGCATGGCGGTGCTTTGTCTTCGACCAAGTGTATCGACTGACTTGGTTGCCATAGTCAACGAACTCCCTCAAATGTGCAGTTATGCAAGTGGCAGGAAGACCGAAGGCATTATTGTCTTCGATGGTTGTGTTTACTGCTATGTTCTTGTTCTTACTATTGATCTGATAAAAAGAAACCTCACTGTTCTCGCATCCACGCAGCTTTGCTGTGATTTGTTATGCGCCGCTGTGAAGCCAATTCTACCCTTTCTATGCTGATCTTTTGTTCAGCATAGCAAAAGCTTCCAGTCTAGGGCTAGTGCTTGACACTAAATTCATTTTTTCCATTATTACTATCCTTGTTGGCACTCTGTCTTTACTGCATAGTGACAGTAGAGAAATGACATAAGGGAGAGAGATAGGGAGCGGTTGCTAAATGGGTTTAGGGAACGTAACAAAGGTCTCTGACCAGACTCAAACTGGAAACATTGAGTTTAATGGTCAGCTCCACATCCCCTAAATACATTTTGATCTAGTAACTTGTATGCACAGTCACTTTATTATACTATCAGCTGATTTAGGGCTTAGTCTATATAATTCCAATTAAATGCCTTACCTTTTTTTTCAGAGAAAATGAAGTAGTTATGTCCTCTAGACCATAAAATAACTGTGACTCTATGGCCTCAAGCATAAGGGAACATTTTTTTAGAGATCTGTTGTTATTACTTGCTTTTTTCCTTGAGTTGTTTTGTTTTTATTATGTAAACCTGGCATTTCTAAGAGGGCTCTTGCTTCTTGGTGTTTTCATTCTTGGTGTATAAAAAGGTTGAATGAATCTTGATAACGGGGGAGTCGTAGGGAGCCATTTAACAGCAACACCTCATGTGTTAAGTCTTCCTTCAGATTTTGTTGGATTCCATTTCAGGCATGTTAACTTTGTGCAGTGCAAAGAAAATTAAAACAAAGACAACTTTAAAAACAAGGTAGAAATAAAGATGGAGCCACACGTGACTCTCATTTTCAGTGCTGGTTCTGCAGAAACATACAGTTCATTTCTTTGTCACACCATACGCTACATTTACTGATCTCTATTGTGTATTATTCTGCAAGGTATTGCTCCAAATAACATCACTGTAGTCTTTTGAGCTAAATTTGTGTAAAAGAGGTAAGGCGCGTGTCAACAGATGTCAACTGAGTTTTGTTTTATTCTACAGTAGATAACTTAATGATAGGCAAATATGTGCATGATTTGAGAGCGAGGGGATTCTGACTTTTACATTGACTTTCACGACCTCTACACCCCTGGGTATGGAAACATTCGTCGTCACAATCAAATATTCAACATTGACGCTCCAAGTACGTGCTATTTCAAGACCAACATAATGCACAACACTCTTTCCCCAGAACTTTACGTTAAGGCAATGTTATAAGATCCAGCTCCTTCCCAACGCCACGGGAGCACAGGGAGATGTCATTGAGAAAACAGCTTGCATCTGCCGCAACGCCATGCGCAGCATATGTCGGACCTAATGAGAGGTTATACTCCACAGCGACTGTCAACAAAGCAGTAATCGATTCTCACAGGGGTAAATATCCACCCCTCCCGACATGACTTGAGTGAAGAGGGGCGAGCGGCAGTGGGGTGACATTAAAACATCATCAGGAGAGAGGCATGTGGTTTGAAGTCAGCGTCACTAGTAACAACCAGCCTGTCTGCAGCTTCTGGAGGTTTCGCTGAGACCCCTTTGTGGGTGACAGAGAACTTCACTGTGACAGAAAAGAGGCAAATTACAGCATGTGGGAGCAACGTTGTGAGATGTAAAGCCAGAGTACAAAAAGAGCGAGCGTGTTAAAGTGAGAAGACTGTGGCGATCTGAACTGAGTTACCACAAAAAATATGAATAAAACTAAATAAACAGAATAAATAAACAAATTTGTGCATGTGAATCAAACCTATGCCACGTTTTTTGACAAACTGAATGAAAATATGTTGATTCAGCTGACTAAAATGGTGGAATTAACCATATTGTACTGTCCTTAAGAGAGAAATCATGTAAAGCCTAAAACCTAACCCCATTTCAAAGACTGGAGGTTTGACTGGGGTTGGGGCTTTAGGCTGGTAGGATGGGTTAGCTATGGATGTTTGAATCATTTATGGACAAAACATTGAAATCAATACTGTACTGCTTGATTTATTGAAAAAAGTAAATGCAGACACAGTACCATATCTATATTTTGCTTGACAGCTGTACTAGTGTTACACTAAACCATGAGGTTTACTCATCGCCAACTGAAAGGTGATAACAAAACTGTATTACAGCATTAATCAGTAACTTGCTTTTGGAAAATATCAACAAAACTTGTGTAATAGCTTCATAGAGTCCTATTACTGGCTGCCTGTGCTAAACAAGCAATTATGGACCCTCTCACAGTGCTATCAGAGTGTAAAAGCTGAGGCTAATTCTTCCTGCTCTCTCGAGGTGGTCATTCAAATGCTCGACTTGTGGGCAACTGGGCGAGCACTGAAGGGGGGAATCACAGGCATTGCACAAAACAAAGAGGCTGCAAATGGGCACTGGTTTTGCATAGAGAGGTCCAGAGCAACTGGAGTGTAATTGACAGGGCCCTGTTGTTCGACCCCTGGAGGCTTCCCAAAAGAAAAGCAAACAGGGCATTTCCATTTAGCCAACATGCTGGCTGGGAGGCTGGGAGGCTGGGAGCACTAGTGTCAGCTACCTGGGACTTAGATAATAGGCAAGCTCCACGTGTCTGCATGCCTGTATTAATTATTTACATGTTATGTTATGTACCTGTATGAAAGCATGTGACTGTGTGTGCATGAGTGTCTAGGATGAATAAAGGCTGTCATCATACAGCGTAAATGTAAAAGCACATGCATACACAATCAGACTTTAATGCTTTATATAAGTGTACATATAACTGTGAGCTCCTCCTGTATAACTGCTACCTTTGTTGAATACCATGTGTCTTCACCCTGGGACTGTGTTGTAAAAGGTAAAACTCAAAGTCACAGCTCAGCTCATGAAATCCTATGAAGGCAAACGCTAAGCAAGCACATGCACTCAGGAAAATTCTTGGCTGTAACGCTCTGATACTAGTTTTGGCAGCATAGCCAACGCCTTGAAGTGGAGGGGAGAGAGAGAGGGAAAGAGAGGACGAGAGAGAGAGATACAGTAAGTCATTTGACAGGCACAGAACCAGCGGGTATCAGCATCACAAATCCTCTCGGTGTGAAATTCTATGACTGTCACCAGCATAGGAAGAGATGAGAGATGGCGGTGTGGATGATAGAGTGGCGGAGAAAATGACAGCGGTGGAGGCTCCAGGCCTCCTTACGGTCAATAAAGTCACAGGATCACAGATAGGACATATGTGTGACGGCTGAACTGAACAGATTTCCAACGAGCTTTCAATAAATTTGGGACGTGATGTGAAACTGACCTGTGGAAAACCTTCGCAAAACAGCAGATCGAAAAAGAAAACAGGCCGTCAGAAGAGGGTGGAGCATCAGCATCCAACAGAAGAGCAATACATGTCTGAAGAATCAACGTAAAGTCAAAGTTAATTCTGAAACTATAGTTTGGAAACGGCCAAATTCAGATCTTTGAAACACTGCAACCATCTCCAACTTTCAAGCCATTCACACGTGTGCTGCTGCTGTGCTCGTCAGAGCTTTTGTAGGTAGAATTAAGAATGGAGGCATCAACTTCCTGTGTGAGACCTAAAAAAAATAGCTACAGATAAACTGACACAAAAAAATGATGACGAAAAGATGAGCTGGATGGGCTTCATGCAGCCAAACTGGTTGCTGTAAAAAGATAAAACAACAACAACAACAACAACAACTGGATGGACATATCAGTCGCTGCTGATTGATTGGTGGCAAAATAACACCACCTCCCAAAGACAGAACATTTAACAAACACAATGTCAGACTGATTAATGAAGTGGAATAAAGTGGCAGTTTTCCTGATTATCAGGCTACACCGGCGCCAAATCAGGTCTCAATTACAAGAAACAGAGTGGCTCTGTCAGGATATACTTTGGAAAGTGTAATACATTATCATTTTACTGTACCTGAGGGACACTGCCATTCACTAAAAGGTCCACAGAAATGTTGTACTAAGAATTACATAATTGTATTGAAGAACATATTGTACTTATTGCTGAATAGTTGGTATATTTGGATAATTGTAAAGATGGACAGCATGTCCTCAAACCACATTAAATCAATACACTCCTACTGTGTAGAGGCCATTCTACAGGATCAAAGGTGTAGAAGTGGAGGAGGTAGCTGGTGAAAACCTAATGCATGACAAGCAAAAGAACAAGCAGTGTAATGGAGCTGATTGAGAAGTTGAAGGCAGAAAAGGTGTTCTTTTCTATCACCTGAGTGAGTGGAGTGAGAAAAAAAAGGCTCGGACTGTATTAATGGAGGCAGTAAGAGCTGTGTCCCCTGAGGTGTGTGCAATGTGGCTGAGGTAAAAAAAAGAAAAAAAAGAAAAAAGAAAAAAGAAAAAGTAGTTTGATATAAAAGTTTATGTCATAAGGACAAAACAGAGTGGGGAAAAAAGAAAAAGAACAGGTGGAGGACAGAGAAGAGCTGATTTATCAGCCAAAGATGAAAGGACTGCAGCAATTACTGGAGAAACAGCCCAATTATGTGGAATCCCTCCAAGGAATGAGGGTGACAGTGATGCGATTTCTATCCAGCAAGGACTTTCATCGAGCAGTGATTCTCATTTTTCAAAAATCTCAATTTAAGGCTATTTTAGACTACAGAGAGCAGCTAGTGAATATATTTAAAAGTGACCAGGCTTTTATTTTCATTCTTGATTAGGATGCCTTGCCTGCATGTATACAACTGAGCCTCAATACTTTTATTGGTTCTGACCAAAACACATCCATAGGATAAAGAACTCCTGCTGTCAAGCACCAAATTGCCAGTTTCGAAATCTTGTTTACTGGAATGTGGGAATGTTTGATCTGATAGTTCCTGATTAACATTTTAGATGATAATCAGACATAGTGAGTATCGGCCAAACTCATAAGGTCAGAGAAAGCGAAAATTTGAGTGAAAATTAAAGGGGATACCATTCCCCTTTTTAGCAAAATGACCAAATTCATCTCTTGGTTTAAACTGTCATCTACCCTCTCAATCTCCCAAGCAGCAGACAAAGTGCAAGTGCAGATAATTAGCTGGATATGTTATTTTCTTCTCATTGATTTTCAATTGGCTCAGTAGGATCAATAGGCTAACTGAGCTGGTGAAGCCATGGCGCTGTCCGTGGTGCTGAAATAGCAGAGGGATCATTAAAGACCCTTTTCCTTTAGTTCTGCATTCTGTCACATCTATCTTGGATCTATAATTTCCTCTCAACTATATACTGTAGCTTTTATACTATACTATATTATATTCTATACACTCTGTAGAGTAGTGTCACTTTCATGATCAAAGTGACAAGCAGCAACGTGTAGTTGTGAAAGAGAGAGTTTTAGCAGCACATTCAGCAGCATATGCACTGCTGAGCATACGCCCCCAGACTAAGCTGCCCATGACAAAATATTTTAGAAAGGACATGACTGCAGAAATAGTTTCTGCTATAGAGTTGGGGCTAATATTAAGTTGGGCTGGGGTCTGAGCCATCCAATATGCTAAAAATGAACACGTCATCCACTGGTAGCTGCCCTAATGTTGGTCGACACTGACAGTATTCAGCAAAGGTCTGGCTGGGTTTTTAAAGTATTAATATGTACATGTATCATCTGACTTAATTCTAAAGTTGCTAATACATTAAGGATGTAGCTAGTTTACCCAGATATTGTAAAGATATGGCAAATGCAGCGTCATTAAGTGTGACAAAAATATTTCATTGACTAATTCTAACATCTGCTTCAGTACTGAATCCACCAGCAAAGTATAGTAAAACACCTTCATTGAGTTTGAAAGTGCATAAAACTCCAGGATTTCTTCCAGGCCAAATGTTTAGGGGTGAGATCAAAACTCTGTACTCTTGAATCTGTTTACTACACATTCTGAATGAATGAACTACAGTCTGAAGTCTGACATCTATCTTGCTACACTGGCTCCACTATCTCACAGCACTAGATCTATAACTATCATGGCTGACCATCTTGCTACACTGCAGCAGCATCAGTTACACATCAATGGCACATCAATGGCACACGCGCCTGTGCATTTAATTTCCCTGTCATTTGCTGCCATTTGCTCCCAATGAATTCACCCCTAAATTCACCTGAACCAGTCAGGTTGATTTGTAGCTTATGATTTGAATCCTCTCGATATTAAGCCAAACATGCACCTTAACCTGTCAGGGGTCAAAGAGGAGAACAGTGTCCAGTGCAGTGTCCTGTGTTGTTGACCAGTGAAAAGTCTAAATTATAAAGCAGTAAAACCAATTATTAAGTATTGAGAAGCATAATCTACAACTCTAATGTTGCTTGATTGCTGAAAAAGAGTTGTGGAGAAGTTTGACATAGCACAAGAAACAAGCTGCTTTCCAAACTGGAAACGATTCACAGTCTGAGGAGCACAAGTGTTAAGGTGATTTTATGTCAATCTGTCTTTAAGATTCATTCAAGACAAAGGTGCAAACTTCAGAGGATTGCTGTCATGTATTTTTGCAACACTGACACAAATCAAAGCGTTGGTCATCAAAGATGTTTGACCTGATGATACCATTAAAAGTTCACGAACCCACTGTGTTTGAATTTGACTCTTATCTATCTAAAGACAACACAGGCAAGACAGACACTGACAGAGATGGATAATAGCTCCAAACTGACTTGGGTATAACAGATGAAGTTGAACACTATCTAAGGTCCCGAAAGCAAAGGGAACATCGGGTATGAGTCGCATGCATCCTGACAGGTTATAAGCCCTGGATCACAGCCAAAGCTAGAGGAGGGCAGAAGAGAAATTAACAAGAAGAAAGGACAGCAGATGTGTAGTAACTCCGACGCTCCGTTGTATCTAGCCTACTTCAGTCACAGTTCAAACCTACTGTGAGTATCAACAGTAAGTCCAGTTGCCATTATATATGCCTGTACACAATGAAACCCCCCCCAAATCAGCACAATCAGGATCACCTTTTCCCCCCGAGTCCCCATTCCTTGTGTTTAGTTTCAGTGCCTCTGGTGTTTGCTGCCTTGTCCACGACTCCAACAAAACTCAAAAGATTCTGCATTCAACAACATCCCCGGCTTTGCCAACGACAGATCTCAGCGCCCGCTGGGTAAAGTCTTAGTTTGTCACCCAGGTTTTGGTCTCCTGACATTTGGTAAATCCTGTCTGAAATGCCTCACAGACAAACTGCCGGGCACTGAATGTGAATGCTGGAGAGGCATCACAATAGGGGAGGAATGCAGCAAATATACTATGATGAAAGGATCGCAGGAACTCAGCCAGACTTCAGATTCTAAAAGGTAAAGTTGGAATTGACATGTCAAAGCCTGAAACAACAAAGAACAAGACAGACAGAATCTCTTTCTTTCTCTCTATCTCAATGTCTCTCTTTTCCTCTCTACCCCACACACAGGAAATGCAGACCCCCCCAGAGTAGAATTATAGGCACGAGCTGTGTGTGTGTGTGTGTGTGTGTGTGTGTGTGTGTGTGTGCGTGTGTGTGTGTGCTTGCATGTGAGGAGGGAAAAAAGACAGTGACGGTAAGAGAAATGAGATAGGGATGGAGGAAGAAGAGTCAAGTAAGAATCGAGTCAATACACACCCACCACACACATCTCTCCCTACTGTCACCTCGGCAGTAGCTCTTGTGGCCCTTGAATTCCCTGGACCACACACACACACACACACACACACACACACACACACACACACACACATTCACACAAACACACACGTACAGTACATAGCTGTGTATTACAGGGCGTGCCACTCCAGTGTGTAAAGCTGTTAAGCAGCAGCTGCTTTGCTAGATGTTTGGTCCCCTTGGAGCTGAAATATTGATCAGTTCTCGGGCAAGGCAGCGGAGTCTGCGCCCCCACCATCCCCATGTTTAATTGAAGTGTATATCTCTTAGTGTGGCATGCCAGTTGGGAGAAGGAATTAAGCCCCGAGGTAAGCTGAAGGCCTGTCTGTGCTGCCATAGCAGCTCCTTTGTCCATCAATCATATGGCTTTTCACACAGGCGGGTTTCATAGGCTCGCTACATTTACTGTAGGAAGTGCCATGCCTTGTAAAAGAAAATAGAGAATGGAAGACAAAACATAACAAGACTCAATACAGGTTCATGTTTTACTGCTGGCCATTTATCTCAGCACTTAGCAGTTCAAAGGACGGGATACAAGACTCCTTTGGGCCATTTTGGGCTACTGCGCATACAAACAAAAGCCAGTTGTCAGTAAACTTCATGAAAAAGACCAAAACCAACAATGTGGTAATCTGTCAGTGAATACTGTACTTCCCAACCCTGTCTGTCTGGTGGATGCTGTCGGCCCCAAGCCTATTCGTTGATTCTGACGAAGAAATTTTTTTTTTTTTTTTTTTTTTTTTTTTTTTTTTAAACAGGTCACAATACAGTTGTAGGAATGTTTTTCAAGGCTTCGTCATTTCCTAAAATAGCAGGGCACTGTAGTTTTTAGCAAACGTTACTCAAACAGAAATAAATAGCCTACTTGTTGGGGACTATTTTCAGCTGCAGATTAACAGACATTTAGTGCACTAGTGAGTATTTACAGCAGCAGGACAGTGTATGCGGGATTGACTCAAAACCAACTATGGCACCATGCTGATGAGAACGACATGCCACACGTCATCCAGTGCATCAAGGACATTTGCTGATGTCTTTTACATTTTTTTTAGAAAAATTGGACAATAATGCAACTCCAGACTAATACAGTTTATCAGGTTTTGGCTATACAGAAGGTACTCACAGGAAGAAAATTCAATGTAAATAATAGAAAAAAAGAATATTTGCAGGTTTATCCTTTGATAACAAATCTAGTTTGCCCATGGCCCATGTTCTTCATATGAAAAAGGTCGAAATTTACCAATATATTTGACTCAGTGGTTGTAATGTTTACAATTTCCTGTTACCACGTACCCATGCTCAGGGGAAAGAGAATGATTGAGAAATAGTGTATATGCACAGCTCAGACTGCTGAAAGAAGCTGAATATTGAATGGAGCGCTGAATAGCAGTGAAGACTCGAATATACTATCTACTCAGCCAATCATACCAGTATGGAAAACACAATAACAGCGCAGCAAGTACAGCTGGGCATGACACTGCCAAGTAAATTCACATTAACATCACCTGCTGTTAAACACACAGCTCATGAAAGGATTTAAAAAAAACATCCTGCTTTAAATCGAATGACTTGCAGACAGAAGCCATAATTACAACTCTGAACTTTCAAAACAGCCAACGTTTTCAAGCCAGGTGCGACGCATAAATCTCATACACGGTGAGGAAGCGCAGGTTGCTGTCAATGACTGATCTCTGTGGTGTTGTGCATGCATGTTTGTACCATGTCGTCAACTCTCTAAAGCATTCCCCATGCTAGGCACAAGTAGTCGTTTTACTCAAACCTCCTGAGTTGAGGCAGTTATGTAAATCTATAGCAACAGGTCGAAGAACCCATAGGCACCAAAGTGTAAGCCATGCATGTAAAATAAAAGGTGATAATTGCACCATTACAGCAAACACCTCCCACACAGCTACACGTTCATTTAGTTTTCCTAATAAAAGGTTCATTTAATAAAATAACAACGATTTGCCAAATTGATTCAACAACCTGGAGAAAAGAAAACACAACTAGTGTGGCAGGTTGTTTTCTAAATGATGCTGATAATGGTGGTCTAATTAGGAAGTATCAGCATGCTCACGCACTAAATTAAGATGTTAAACACGGTAAAAATCATACCTGCTAAACATCAGCTTGTTAACATTGTCACTTTGAGCACGTTACCATGCTGACAGTACAGCCTCAAACCACCAAACACGGTGCATGGTCACATCTCTCGTCAGTGGCTCCACTGCCTGCTTTACTGCAGGATGCCTGACATCTAAAGTCAAAACCCCCCAGTTGTTTTTTCTGCCTCAACTACCATAAGACATGATTCTGAACGACAAATATTAAGTGGACCTTGAGTTTGAATTGTTCTGTCAAACTACTATTCCCAAGGTCGAGAATGAGCATCGGTGCTTGAAGGCTCTGCACACCCACCATGTTGTTTTTCAGTTAACCTGACTAATTGCATCTCTGTTTAGGTCGACCTTGGGCAGAGATAGCGTGCTGGAAATGATGTGATGTCACCAATCTCATCATACCAATAAGTGTAAATGAGACGTGGCGTAACAGGTGCAACTAGAGAGCAAGAGAGATGTCAATCAAGTGCTGAAAATAGGTCTATAACCAAACATCTGTGTGGGTGGATCATGGGTGTTCAGGGCAATTTACGCAAATACTGCACGTTTTCCTCACATGACTTTATGCTATAGCTAATCAGTGTTTATTTATCTGGTGGCAGTGAGAATGGATGCCAAGGGTTGGTGTTAAATTGGTGCCATTTCTGGATTTGTCAGATCTTCTCAATACTGGAATGCTAAAGATACATTTGGTCACTTTTCAATATCATATTTTCTGTGCACTTTACAATGTTATAGCAAATGGGTTGAAATCAATGAAAACCCAGCATACTAAGCATGCATAACACTCAGTGCACAAGGCACAACAGTGCATTTCCTTTTAGATAATGCCCACCCTTTTTCTTTAAATATGGGTAGTAACACACATAGATATAATAGGTCACTCCCTCTGCTCAAAAATATCATTAATCTACATTTTGTCAGTTTCAGGGCGAAATGACTGAATGATTTTATTTTTTTTTAAATTTTGTGCATCTATTTGCCTGCGTGTCTTCAGCTAATCAAAACAAATCAAGCATCTGAGCATGAAAGCATTAATCGGTGTCAAACTGTTGTCCTATGCTGTTCGTAATTTAGAGGACAATCAGATAGCTAAATCATTTGCTAAACTAAATGACTACACAATTTTAATCATAGAGGCAGTTTAATCATATATTCTTGCTTCTATCAGACCCAAGACAACAAAGAACTTGTTGACAGGAAGGAACATAATTCAATCTCTTATTGTTTATTCTTTTCACATGGAGTGAAATAAAGAGTTGGCATGAGAGTTAGATAATCTCACCTTTTTCTCTAAACGCTGGAGAAAAGGGCAGAGCTCCTTCCTATGTGACAGCTGAATGGACACGCTTGAATAGATGTGAATCATGTGTGCAATCATACGTGATGGACTGCACAACACTGCGCATACAGCACACAGTCACAAAAATACCAGAGTCAAAAGAGAAGTTTTTCTTCAGCTGAGCCAGCCGTTCACGAGTACGTGTCTCATTTCAGAGAGGAAGGCAAGAATTGGGAGGGGTGCAGGCTTTAAGCGTAGCTTCGTTACGGCACTGACAGCTTAAATTTGGCAACCTATTGTACGCTTTAAAGGAGAAGCTTGTGCTTTACAGGATAAATGTAACTACCGCCACGTATTCATTACTCCAAGCCCAAGTTTTGAACCATATGGGATTCTGCACTTTGAAATCAGTTTGCTCTTTAGAGAACAACTATTCAAGAAACAAAAGCGGAGGACTTGCATGACTGATGTTTAAATGTTTTCCCATCGGTGAAGCACTGTCTCCTGCTTTTTCAGTGCTTTGAAGTCTTGCAATAAGTCTCTGTGTGTGAGTGGCGGTGTGTATGGTGGTGAGGAGCGTTGTTTTGCTTCACATTGTGGGGATTCAAGACATGATAGTCCACTCAGCTTCGCTCTCCTGTTCCCTTTAGTTTAGGGTAGGGTTATAGGGTTAGCATAGGGGTTGGGTTTAAACATGCAGTTAAAGGTAGGGGAAGGGACAAGGGGGGAAAGGGTAGAGAAATAAAATATTCATCCGTGTGTGTGTGTGTGTGTGTGTGTGTGTGTGTGTGTGTGTGTGTGTGTTACTCCCAGTTTATTCTGTGCAGTGCTACCTACGTCATGCCAAACAGCATTTGGAGACCTAAAAAAACAGAGGTTGCATGGACAGGAACAAAACTTGGCCTTTTCTCCAAAGCCCAGCTGTCGGCCTGATAATGTTGCACATATGAGAAGAAACCACTGGCTCCCTGTGAAGGCAGGGAGTTCAAATGGAGTGATCACAGTGAGAGACAATGCAGAGAGATGCACATTTTTCTCTGCCTCCTCCAGTCTCCCAGCTCTGCCGTCTGCTCTGTCTGCAGCACAACATTGCCCTCTACTGCCCGCAGCGTTCACTACCTACAGCAAGGAGAGCTACCCTGTAGAAAATATCCAGACAGCTGTCAAACAATCTGAGTCATGATGTGAAAAAGCAGCAACTAGAAAAAAAAAATTGTAAGCGTAATCTGGGCGATTTAGCACATAGTAGACTTTTCACCATGATACAAAAATGACAAAAAGAGACATTGTTCACAGGCTGTGGAGTGACTTTGCTCTATAAAGCTGTTTTATAAAATAAGCACAAAGATGACAAAATAGCAAAATAGCCTCATCTTCCTGCAGAAAGCAGAAACGTAGAATACACTACATTTCCCTCTGTACAGCCAAGCAAGCAGACAAAGGCTTAAGTGTTCAGTATGATTTCTCTCCACTGGCCTTTACTTGCTACATACCATACATAAAAGCAACTTTCACTAGATTTGAAAACCACTAAAGCATTGACAAACCAATCAAACTGTCCCGAAATGTGCACTCCACTCTACTTTCAAAACAAAAGCTTGTTAAGTCAGACTTGACAACTCAAGAAACACAAAAAGCAAGAGACGTCATCACTGTCAAGACGTCTTGCCTGTGCTGGGGAAGAAAGAAATGCATAGACAAAGCAAGAAAATAGATTTAGTGAGAGCTCTCTCTTTCTCTCTTTAATCACTTTGCATCTCTGCTTTTCACCCGATATTAAAACCAATCCATCATGGCTGACTGGGGGGGGGGGCTTGCAATTTTCACTGTGCTCCTGTAACTCAAGAGAGGATCCCCCCTCTGACATTATTTGGATATCAAACAGCAATTTGCCACTCATAAACACCAGCATGAATGCGAGTGCATCGGGCCAAATCCAATAAAAAAGCTGGTGCAGCTCTCGCGGCATGACACAGAGAGGGCCAGGCCCACTTTATCATCCTGATAGGATATGATGTGGTTTATATTATTACCCAGGATGGATAATGGGATTAGGATGCTTATTGGGATACCAAGTGGGTTTTTATACAGGCTATGACTATTATGGTGGATCAAAGTAAGGCCGTACACTGCGAGAGATTGTTCGATCAAAAGACCACCAAGCAGTGGAAAGGACAGAAAACAGATGGTGACAAAACTGGAAATCAAAATGTGCCATAGCTGTGACTCATTGGTGTCTCTGTAAAAAAAAAAAAAAAAAAAAAAAAGACTTATGCAACATTCTGCATTTATCAGCCAGCCACAGCTCACGGTATTCTTCCATTAAAAAGACGCTCTGAAAAACAGCTTGTACAACAGCTCGCGCTGTAAGCAGATCAGGAATCTTCAGCAAGCTACCCAGTAGCTCAGCGGCACTCTGACGCAATCATAAAACAGTGGGTGACTGGCCGCCAACCAGGATGTACAGAGACCTTCAGATGTTTGATTGAGAGAGAACACAGATATCCAGCTGCTCCCCAGATATCTGTTCAAAAATAACAGAATGACTTGGAGGAGATGGTAAACATGATGCTGGGAGACACGTTTTCAAGGGATAAGGCTACATAGGGGTACATTTTGTAGTTCGCCGGCGATTCACCAACCATTTCACAAGAAACTCCTCTGGCAGGCACTGTAGATTTAGATTGCATATTTCAGCTGGTTCAAAGTTCAAGCTGAGCAAAAGCAGGAAGGCCTCCTCAAGCGTTGAGTTTTATGCAAGAATATGCCAAAAACCTTCCATCAGCGGGGCTGCTGTTCTGTATTTCACCCTGATGTCTGACTTCTGATTGCCATAGGAGGAGGTAAGATAACAGATGGGACAAATATTTGCTGCTGGACGTTGTGTACTACTGTGATTCTCAAAAATGCCTGCGTGAAAGATGGCTGCTAAATGAAGAGGATTTACACAGGGAGAAGGGGCAGTGAAAGCCTTCCATGTTCACTCGCCCTACCTCCCTTCCTCCACGGGTAGAAAATGATTGAATCCAGTGTGAATTGTATCTCGTAATACCCCATAATGAGAGGCTGCGGTTAATTGTTGCAAATTAATTACCAAGAAGAAAAGGTAAGGCTTCCCACGAAAATGAACCAGCTCAAAAAGTCCATTTCACGTGTCTCACTGACACATGCAATAACTCTCCACTCAGTCATTTCAAAGCACTTTGTGTTGACTCTCTGATCCTTTCAATAGTTTTGAGGGCTGCTTGGCTGAAACTTTAGCTCACCTCTTGACTCTTTGCGTCCTGTTTCCTAAGAACTAAAAGAGCTCATTATTTGTTTTGTATATAATGTACTTAATCACTGGGAGGCTTTATAGGGGAAGGTGTCAAACCTCAGTAGTTGTCTGCTGTATCCTCAAAAACTGCTGAGCACAGCATGTCTAGTCAGATTTCGAATCTTGTTTATCAATTCACTGGACATTTTCTGAATCCGGCAAAAAAATGCTTTGTTTTAGAGTATATTTCATTTTCTTTAGCTCTTGAACAGTTTCTTGCATTGAGAAATCTGGCTTCAGATTGAAAAACATATTTTTATTTCTCAAAACAGGTTCAACAAGGTCTTACTTTTGGTTTTTGAACATTTCCTTGCCAAAGGTGTTTGCACAGTGGCCTAAAAATATAAGATTAAATGAAACAGCTTAAATTAGGAATTAATCTCCTAAAACAAGCCGCTTTGGAGTTCTCCAAGTTCTATGGCCTTCTTCTTCTAGTCCTCAGCTCTAACCAGAATCAAACAGCAACACATAAGGGTTGTTGAAACCATCAATTCTAGCTTTACCAACTGTACAAGAAACAAGTCTTCAAAGCAGCAGATATAACAAACCAGAGGGTACCTAGCTAAACAAAAGACATCCTTTCAAGTTGAATGGATACCATGACCAAGGTCTGATCTGTGGCCACATTTCAATATGAGAGTTGTATATTTTGCCTTTTGTGTCTTAAGTCTTCTGCAGCTGCAACCTTCTCTATACCATTTTCAAGAAGTAATTGAAAATTTCATCATCAAAGCACATCTTTCAGAGAGTGTATCTCACAGTTTGACATCAAAAAATTGTTTCTTTGTTCCCTTTATCTAATGATGATTACAGAGGGGAAAAGACTCAAAGAACAATGGTTTAGAAAGGAAAAGAAATTTAAAAAGTGCAACAAAGTGAGACAGTAGACTTCTGCGTAACTCAAACCCCACATTTGACTACAACTGCAGGACACGTTATTCACGCTGACTGTAATTTCTCACTCACAGAAAAATTACAATTACAAGTCAGCAACCCGGTAAGCATTTGGTCTTGCTTCTTCAGAGGAGCTCAACAGCACAGATATTACCATCCCAGAAGAGGAAATTAAATCACAATAAATTTTGTTAATGTTAATGATATTGGATTCAATTTACATCCACTTTAAAGGGTTGACATCATAACAGCAGGATTTCCTGTTTGTTCTGATAGTGTAGCCAACAAACACAGCTTTCCATGCATACCATCTGCATCCAACATGATGTTGAAAGTGATGATGAGTGATGATCAGCGGATTTTATCAGAGGCATAAAGCAAATTCCTTTAAAAATGTATTTGCAGGTAAAGCAATTTGTCTCTTATCAAGTATTTGGTCAATTACTCTTCAATTAATTGATAAAGCTGATTGATATGAGAACTGGGCCTCATGCAGAAAGCAATATAAAGACAAACTCCTCTCATTTTTGCTCATTTTCGCAATTTGTTCCTTGTTGTTCTGTGGCTGGGAAAATTTTATCTGGTATACACGTGTTTTCTTGTTTTTGCTGGGGTTTGTTTTTAGGAAAGAGATCACCATTACCAAGTGAAATGGAAACATCTAATTATCATGGCCCATAAAGAAAACAGTTTTGCGTTTGGGGAACCTAATTTATGCAAAAAAAATGCATAAATATCACAGAATCAATTTAGAGTAATTCTAAATACTGGATTATAAGCTGCAAACACGTATTTCAGAAGCTGTATTCAGTAAGGGTTTGGATTTTTTTTGCTAGATAATTGAATCATAATAAATAAGCAATAGCAATAATAAACAATTATGATAATAATTGTTCAAACAACAAAATAGACATCAATACATTTTCTGTTACTTGAAATGTTAATTACTCCACTAGCTGAATTAGTATTACATGTATTATCAAGTATTAGTCATTAGAGAGGCTGGAAACAGTTCAAGTATGAAATGTTTAGTTTTGTGTGACAGGAACAGTAGATAACAGGGATTGATAGTAAATATTCTGAATGTAGATAGAAAAGCAAACTACACTCAAAAGATCACGTCTACTCCTTAATTGGAAAGCTGGGAGGGGTACTACTGTTACAGTGTCACACGGAAGAACAGGGGACACGAGGAGATGGACCAACATGCAGGTGGAGATCAGGAGCAGAGATGTTCAACAGTTTAATGACAGATTAGGGGGTTAAACTTACAGATGGTCAAGGCAGGCAAGCCCAAACAAAACAGGGCAAGAAATCCAAAGGAGCAGGCAGAAGGCAAAGTCCATAAACAAGCAAAATCCAAAAACCAGAAATCCAAAATCACGATGAACACAAGGGAACACGAGGGAAAACACAAGGAAACTCTGAAGGTAGGCACACGGATACAAACACAACGAACAAACAGAGAACAAAGGAAATGACACAACATATATAGATTTGGGACTGCAGGCAAACGAGACACAGGTGAAACCAAAAAACTAATCATGCGCAGGAAACAAGTGCACACAGAGACACACAGGGGAAAAACGTTTCAAAATAAAACAGGAAATAAACAAAAACACAGAAAACATAAGCACTAACAGAAAATCAAAACCATGACAACTACGAGTCAGAAAGAAAAAGGTGAACAAATAAAAATATTCGATAACACCACACCCTCTCAGCATCACTCGATAAATCTTCACCACGCCTGCACAAATTTGCTGAAGGCTCAATGTAAAAGTTCTGTCTTGTAAAACGAGCAACTTGTACCCCGCCTGAGTGTGCTGCACTGTAATTCAGTCTAAAGCAAAATGGCCAAAGGCTCCACTAAACTTAGTTGTAATGTTGAAGGTGATTGATGGATGCAGTTAAACCAAACAGTCCATTTTGAATTCACTGCGCCTCTCACAGGTTTTGTGCACCTGCTGCTGACAAACCAGCTGCCGATCGTTAAAGTTAAACCTATAATGACATCGACAGCAAGATGGCACGAATGTTTGTTGTTGTTCACTTGTGAGGATGAGCAGAGAACTAATGAGTTGCATCTGAACGCATTAAAGGAGGCAGAAATACCGCTATGAAAGCCATCAGATGTGAAATTCTTACACCCCAGTACATGCAGAGTGACAATCAATCAAATCTTTTCAATCACATCTGTTCAGTGGGAGTGTGAAAACTAAGAGGGCTGAGTTGAAACAGCAAAACACGCAAATTCTCAACAATGCGAGACTGCCAGCATTTCACAATTGGCTGCCACACAACAAGAGAAAGGTGTGAACAAGATGCTTTCATGGTTTTACCTGGTCCTTCCAAACACAGACACACTGACTTTGAAAGTGACGGTGATGATACTGAATATCCCGACCATTTTTCCATTCACTGATAGTTAAGCATGTGCATTGGACAAATCCCAGCATGCATTTCCTCCGGTCAGATTCATACGTCAGAGTTCACGATAGAGCACATTTGCTCAGGCAGCCATTAGAAACACTTAGGAACCGTGTTTGAAGAAGGAGAGGTTAGTATGTCAGTGTACAAAACGTAATACATCACTGTTAGCTATTTTTGATGTCCGGTCCATATTTATTTATTAATATCTTATCTTCTAACATCTTTTTGGGGGACATGGGGTGATTTCCTTAAATGTTAAGTGGCCCTTCTTCTTTATAATGACTCTGGCCCTTACTTTACTGACTGGGTCAGTGGGTAAAATTTGCAAACTGGCAACCAGGAACACTTTATTACAATATTGGGTTGTTGCACCAATTTGATGAAATACTTTTTTGGCATTAAATAATCTGCACTGGCCAAAAACAAACATTTTGCACTGTATATACTGTTTTATAAATGGGTTATAAACAGGGGTGCACATAACTGGTACACAGGTACGCATGCGAGACACAAATCAGGAATGCGTAATGTCACTTGTGTTATTACGCGCTTTTGCGTACTTGACCGTCACGTTATCAGCACCACTATCTCATCTAATGTTACACATGTTGCTTGTCAACAACTAGATGTCCAAAAAACATTAAGCAGCTTCTTTGGCGTTTTACCACCTACAAAGAAACGCCAACCGGAGCCGGAGCCAAAGAAAAGACTTTTTTCGGAAAAGTAGCTCCAAGATGTGCCGTGGCCTTGAAGCTAACGATGAGCGCACTAAAATGTGGTGCAAGATTTGCCGCTCGCATCCACATCTAGCAGACAAAACAGGTGCGTTTTATAAAGGCTCAAAGAATTTCAACCATGCTTTTTTTGACAAACACGAAAAAAGCAAGGAGCACATGAATGTGGCGCAAGCCAGTGCTAATAAACAAGCTAGCCGAGCAGAAATGTCCAGACGCACGCCATGCAGGAAGCTGAAGCAAAGGACAGTGGGGGCGACACTGAGGAGGACAGTGAGGAAGACTGCACCTATTAACTACATATGGGGTGAGTACCAAACACCATCTCCTGGTACGCACCTGAGTAACTCACTAAAAAAGTTATGTGCACCCCTGGTTATAAATTCTATTTATCATAACAGATGTTTAGCACCTATCTTTAGAGGGGCTCTTGCTTATGCTGACAGATCACAGTGACAACCACACAGTCCTGTAATGCAGTCTCAAAATATACTCTAAATAAGTGATGACCTCTAAATGTTATATTTGTGATCTTAAACTTGGTTATTGTGTTTTATTGAGTCATGGCTATTCAATGTTATAGTTCTTCCATTACTTCCTCATTGTGTGTTTTAGGTCCATTTTTAATATATTATCATCTTAATCTGCACCACTAACTGAGCACACTATCTACGTGGCACCTAACTGATTATCATTAGATTGACTCTTCACCGCCCACCATACAGTAATGTAAAATGCAGCTGATGCAATTTGAACAGTATGCATTAATTTCCTCTGAAAAATAGTCTGTAATAACTCTCACA
Source organism: Datnioides undecimradiatus (assembly GCA_008933995.1). Taxonomy (NCBI): domain Eukaryota; kingdom Metazoa; phylum Chordata; class Actinopteri; order Lobotiformes; family Datnioididae; genus Datnioides; species Datnioides undecimradiatus. The sequence continues at coordinate 1,025,630 of WARS01000068.1, forward strand.
AGTTATTGCTTTACATAAAAATCTCCTCCTCTTCAACTTGCAGGAACAGAAAATGGAGTGCATCAGTAGTAACATGGGACTTGTTGGACGCAACTGGAATCACTTATTGGCAATCAGGGCAGTTTGTTACTCGCTGTGTTTAGGCTGGCAGCATTCTCAAGAGCGCAGCAGAACACAGTCCAATCATCACTGCTAATTTAAAGCCTTGAGTGGTAGAGCTTTTGAGTTGGTTTTAATTCAATAATGGCTGTGCTAAATTAATGTAATTTATGGTTGAATGGGCATTGATTTTACTATATAATCATCAACCCACTACTTATCAAAACAACATGAGTTTAAAACACACAGTAAATCACAGCTGCATGTCATCTGGTCTCATTTCAGCGGAATGCCTGTTACAACACAGTTACCTCATTAAAGGAGATCTTGCTGTTTTTCATCCTCTGTGGTCGGCTCCTCCATGTTTTCCCAAAGAAGTTTTGGTGATTTCTATCAAACAGGGTCACTCGCAGCTGGTAGGTTACATCTTGTTCCCCCTCTGACGTGTCCTGTGGGTAAAAAGGAAAGACACCCACATTGGTTCATTCTCACCATGACCGATCTGGATGTGTGAAAAAGCAAAACCTTAAAATCTTTCCAAATGAATTGCCCAGCTTCATGACTTCAACTCAAGGTCTTCATCTACCTTTACATGCCACTCAAGATCTCCATGCATGAGAACAAAAATTTACACCATTTCCACAAAACTTATTGGAGTGGTTGGAGGCTGCGAGACAAGTGTGCGTGTTGACATTAACTGCACTGGTGTTTATTTGATAGTCACAAAACCGAATTTACAAGATAATCCATATCATGCTTACACTGGTATTTTGTACTAGTCAAAGCGATTGACAGTTTGATAAGATGCAAGGTCAACCTTCAATTATAAAACTTTTTAGACGGACTTTCGCGAGCTCTCGCTAAAAGCATTGTGACCTGTCATACAGTATAAGGGCTAGATTCTATATAATATTGGGCCTTCGTCATGCTTTTGCTACTATGCGACATCCCAAAGTCGGAAGACTCGACAAATTACAAACTACAAACAACTTAGATGCATTTTCACACAACGGCACTTCTGCTGTGAGCAGAGTTGCTTCTACGCGTCTACCAAGTATTTAGCACTAGCTGTGAGCAGTCACCTGCGGGAGGTGAGCTGCAGTGAGCCTGCTGAGGCTGAGCTGGAAGCCGTGAGACTGGGTGAAGTGGCTGTCCAAAGCCAGGCGGAGAGTCTGGCTGGGCGGGGGAACCAACCGGCTTCTCTCAAACACTTCTCTCCAGCCGTCCGCCATGGTGGATATGTCTTCCGTTCTGACCATATTCTTTAGTTAACCGTAAAACCAGAAGGGGACTGGCAAGAAAACTCAGCAATGTAGCGTACAACTGCGTTGATACTGTCAATATCATCTACCCGTTTGGACTTTCAAACCCGCGGCCGCCATGTTGAAATCGGATTGTACCACTCGCTGAAGAGGTGTTCTCAGATTCAGTCAACAACGGAACCAGAATATCTACGAGTGAAAAGAATAATACAGATAATAGTAAAATGACATACGTTGATGTCGCTTATACGAGGAGTCGTTTTACCGCGAAACTGGACATATGGACAAAATTTTGCTATGATCGCCTTTTAACCTGAAAACCTCTGATTTGGTATTTCCCATCGCGCTGCATCGGTTACTATGGTGATGTTCACGTTGCCATGCAGAATCCTGGATAAATCGACACACGCTTGTAGAGATGGGATTTACAGTGAGATCACTACTTTGGATTTACCCTTTGTATAAAATGTATGTGTGTGCGTGTAAATAAAGCTACCTTGACTTGTGTTATTCATGCAAAACCTAAAAAAAAACCCTTATAATACACACAATAAAAAACTAAGCAGGCTACAATGAACTAACATACAAAACAGCTTTTAGGGCAAAATTTTCCCACACAAGAACATTTTTAATAACAGAAAAACTCAATAATGTTTTGTGAAAAATTTCAAGTGTCCTAATATAAAGTGGTTGGTCAGTAACATGGGTTTCCCAATCCCACACTGTGAAACACACCAAAAAGAAAAAAGAAAGACTCACAACTACAACTTGGTTCCCATCGTTTGTGTTAAAGAGCTGGTCAATAGATTCGGTTTGTTTGTGAATGTCACAACTCTAAACACTTGGAAGCATCAACACGGAAGGACACATCACTAGTGACCACAATGCAGTCCAACCTCTCATTCCCAAGCCTCTACCACAAAGACAGTAACTCAGATTTGCTCCACGGTGATATCACAAGAAAGAGAAAACCCTGCTTGGCACACTTTTTGTGAAATTTGTGAGTTTAGTGTCAAAAATGTGATAAGAGGAGCAGTTTATAAAAGTGGACATTTATGATTCTCACCTGAAATGCCTCCTCTTAATTAATATGGGAGCTAATGTGGCAGTTGCTTGGTGGCTGCTTCAACAATTACAAATCTGCAAGTTGCACATGTTTTCCTAGTTTTTAACACAACCATGTACATAGAGTAAGTCTACAGCTCCGCTCCACTCTAAGTGATAATAGCACCCAATCTGGCTTTGACCAATCCTTCCAATACAAAACTTCTAATGGAAAATAGGGCAACAAAGCTTGTGTTCAAAAATCCTGATGAAGTGATACCTTTGCAAACATATAAACCAAAGGGAGCAGAGAAATACTTTCCAAAAACGTTTGTGATAATTTCATTGGCTGAAGTTTTTAGCCCCGCCCACTTGTGCAGCATTTCACCAATAGGCTGATTTTCAGGAAGTAACTTTTGGAGGGAAAATGAAATACCCATTTCATGGAGTCTTTACACTCTACACGGGAAACAATTCTTATTCTTAACAATGTTTACCTAACCAAAGACACACATTCTGTTTTTGCCATTAGTTTATTTCTCTCATTACTTTACATTATTATGTGTGCTTAGTTAACAGGCATGTTTGGTACTGCTTTGACAATGGATTCTGCTCAAGCTGCCTGTGACAAAGTGAGACAAAACACCCTGCGGCCCAGTCTTCTTCATATTAACACATTGTACAATCTTTTTTTTTTTACAGATGTAATCATGCTTGTTAACTGTTTCTGTCATAGTTCAATCATTTATCAGTGACTTCAAGGGACATATTATACAAGGTATATTTTTGCATGATACCTTATTATTATAGGTCACACATTATTATCACTTGAAGTGTAAAATGAAACACAGACACGTCGTATTCTTTAGTTAAGGTTTATTGGTTAAGTTCTCTGCAGTAACGTTCTTTCTTTGCTACTTACCATACTGTCACAGCCAAGTAAAGTTTGTCATGTTTAGTGTAGGTTATGTCTGTCTTGTCTCGTGCTTCCGGTTTTATTTTGAAATCACTAACTTTCCTCTCGTTTCAGGTGGCTTGCCCTTCCCTCGTGTTTCCCGCTGGTTTCTCCCTTTGTCTTGTGCCAGTTCATCGTTTCTTTGATAGTGACAGCTCGCGTCTTGATTCATGTCCATGCTCCCTCGTTCATGTAAAGTATTTCATTCACATTTTTTGATATGGTTCATTGAGAATTTCGTTTGTACTTTGTTAAGTTTTCTTTCCTTGTTGTTCCTCGAAAGAGTGATTTTTTGTTACCTCATTAGAGTGATTTTTAGTTCGTACTTTTGTTACTTTGTTTCAATAAATTTGCATTTTTGTGACTTTGAAAGAGTAGAGTTGTGCATTTGGGTTCCCAAGTCTGGCCTTGTCACATACACACATCATGGGTTCCAGGGACAAAAGGAAGAACCACTAAACAACTTCCTGTATTTATACACTGAGTGACATCAACTGGGTTAGATCAAATTTGAGGAGGGGGGAATAAATTATGTGACTAAAGAATTTGTGTTGACTTTTTTTTGATGGCTGCAAGTGTATGTTATATGGTATGTGATTGGTGTTTCTTATTAAAAGGTTGGTAAAAATTACAAACTTTTGCAAGTTAAATTTTCTGGACAGGCATCATTCACCTGCAGGAATGGTATAGCCTTACCTGACTCCTCCTGAAGGGGGGTCTATTTAAGCAGTTGCCTTTGCCTTTGTTCCACTTGGAGGCAAGGCTGTGCATGTCTTGGTAAGTCAATATAATTTTTGTTTTTGTAGTGCCACTTTATATTAGACTATTCATTCTTCTAACAAGTTTTAACATTATTGGTGAAACTGCTGTTTTTATTGCAGGTAGTCTACAGACAGTAAGTGCCATTTTTCTTTTCACATCACGTTTTGTTTCTCACATCTTTGTTGGGCTTTTGGTTGGTTGATGTGCTTGAATGTTTCTCTATATCTACCTGTCTGTCTTCCTAACAAGTCTTTTTTAATACTGTTGCAATGTTTTTAGTTTTTCTCCCAGGTACAAATAGTAAGTTAATGTTGTTTTTCCCTAAATCTTTGTGCTGTTGTATCTACCAGTTCATCTAGGCCTGATGAAGCTGCACGTTTTTCAAGGATTTCAAGGTAATTCACGTAAGTAAACTAACAGGGGAGCAAAACGTTTTTGAAGTCATATTTAATTCATGTACATGTAACATTGTCATCCTTTCAATCTTTATTGTTGGTTGCTCTGCCAAAATAACTCGCTCACTCGGTCAATTGCTCGGTTGGTCGTTCGCTCGGTCTTGTGGTAGGTCGGTTACTCGGACTTGGGGTTTGGTCAATCGGTCTTGTTGTGTTCGGTCACTCAGTCTATCCATTGCTTGGTCTCTCAGTCTCTTTCTTTAAATTTGTTTTTTACTGTTTAAATGGTACATCTACATATTTGTTTGTTTAAATGTTTGTCTTTTGATCCATTTGAATTTTCTGTCTTTATCTACTATTTTTACTGTATATACCATGTCATTTTTGTCTTCTCTTTAAATCTTAGTTTTGTATCATACCTTGATATCTGTGTATATGTTTGTCTGTCAAGCTAACAATCTTTGATTATTCCTAGCGCAACTATTTTTAGGTGCTACAAAAAGTAAGTATGATTTTCAGTTTCTTTGATGGTGTTTCTGATTTGTATTCGTGCAGCTGTGTTGTTTTTTCAGGTGCATTTACAAAGTTTAATTATTTTATTTTATTTTTCCTTTTTCCCATTTGTTCTGTTTGTGCTTGGTGGCCATCCATAAATGTCTGTCTCTGTATGTTTGTCTGTCTTTGTGTTAAATAATGTATCAATATTGTTTCATTAACTGTGTTTGCAGGTGGATCTTTATATGGTATTTTCTTTAAATCTGTGTCTTGTTGTCTGATGCCATGTTTATGCAGGGACCTGTCTAATAAGTTTTGATTTCTGTCTGCAGCTGCTGTTTTGTTTTTTCAAGTAGATGCTGAACCGGTGTTTTGATGTGCCCTAATGTCTGTCTCTCATTTTAAGGTAATGTCAGTGTTGTTGCAATAACTTATTTTTCCTTTTTCAGATCTTCTAAAAGTTCTACAAAGATCAAAGCATTTTTTTTCTTCCTGTATTATGGTACCATGCTGTCTAAACTTTAGAAGGTAGTTACATGGATAATGTTTATTACTATTGGTGCAACTCCTTCTTTTCAGGGAGATCCACCGGCCAAAATGTGTCTTCCTTTATTCATATTTGTCATTTTTGTTTATTTTAATTTATGTTGCGTTTTTTGTTGCATAGATATCCTGTTTTTATAGTTCTATGGCAACATTGATTAAAAGCCTCAACTTTGGAACAAATATCTACTTGGACCCAGGATGAACTTATGTTCTTGGAAACTCAATATACCAGGAATGCAAAGAGCAGAATTCAGCAAAGGAACCCTGGACTTGAAGATGAACTGTTTTGATTGTTTCGGTGATCAGTGGTCAATGGTCAAGGATGACCCACCAATTTTTTTTCTCAAGCACAACATCTCTAGATTGCAACTGTATCTAGCGATATCCATAACTCTGTAATGCAAATGTATTCAGAGATATTATTTGGACTTCTTTGCAAGCCAAGCTAGCCAGACCCATAGTGAAACACCAAGCCAGAGCTTCAGCTGCCCAGCTAGCCATATCAACAAGCCAGCAAGCATTTTATTAGCTGCCTCATCTGCCAAACGAGCCGCAATTATGCTGTGTTATGTCTCAGCCAGAAAGCCTCTGCAACCAGTGAGCCAAAGCCTCAGCTGCCTCAGCTGCCCAGCAAAATGGAGCTTCAGCTTTCCAGTGTCTTGGTTCATATAGCAACTGTAATGTCTCCGAGGTACCAGCAAAGGAACATCTTGTATTTCAGATCAAGATGTGTCCAACGAACAGGCCAGAGGGGTCTGGCACCATGTACATCGGGTCTTGCATCACCTCTTTTGGCACTCTGAAGAAGGATGCGTATTGCAGGTCAGCAAATCAGATACAGTCAGTGACTACCAACACAAGATCACGGAGGAAACCTGCACTTGCGGATGAAGTGAGAATGCATCACTGGATATTGATATAGCAAGACCCAGGGGGAAATTCATTGCATCTATCGTTAATTTTCACTTGGACCCAAGGAAGGATTGACCCACTTTTCATTTGGCTCAAGGAAGACAATTTCACTGGATGGAATCGAGGAAATCCCTTCAGTTTTGGAACAAACACTCTCGGTAAATTCATCGGTAAACTGAACACAGTTTTTGTTCAGTATGTGATATTGCGTAAGCGTCTCAGGGAAATGGACTTGGTGCATCCACTTGGATGTCTCCTTGTCCTAATTTTTAAAATTATGTTTGAATTTATTTTATTTCTAAGCAGATCTTCAACCAGAGTTGGTGTTTTTCCAACTTTACTACTAAACTAAAGGTGGGCTGCTAGCCCTAAATGTCTCGCGATTAATATTATTTTAAAAATTACAAGTAGAGTCAATCATTAATGTCATTAATTAATCGTCACTTAATAAGTAATCATCATTAAACGATAATTAATTATAAATAATTTTAGTAATATGTTTACCAGTGTTCTCTCTCTCTCTCGATTGCATCAGTTTGTGGTTGGCCACAGTGCCTAAATGTTTATCAGTCTCTCATCTAACCAGTAATTTAAATATATATATTTTTTGTGGACAAATTTGCCTTCTTTAAACCTTTGCTCCACCTCTCTCTACTTCTAACTTTCTACCCAATGATCTTTTCCTATCGCATCAGTTTGTGGTTGGCCACAGCGCCTAAATGTTTATCAGTCATTCATCTAAAACCAATAATTTGAATTTTTTTTTTCTGGTGTAATTTATTTTCTTTAAGTCTTTCCTCTATCTCTACTTCTGTCTCTCTGTCTCTATCTATCTGTCATATCTGTTTCTCTCTGGTATAATTTGCTTTCGTTGAACCTTTGGCGTGTGTTTCGTATGCTGTTTATTATTCTATCTATCTCTATCCCCAATGATCTGTCTCTCTATCACATCGATTTGTGGTTGGCCACGGGCCTCAATCTTTCATTCTGAAACCAATGTGAATATTTTTTCTGGACGAGTTTGCCTTCTTCAAGCCTTTGCTCTATCGCTACTTCTACCTCTCTACCCAATAATCTCTTTCTATCAGATCTGGGTTTTTGGTTGGCCACAGTGCCTAAATGTGTCTCAATCATTTTCGTGGAGTGTGTGAAGTGTTCGCCGCTGTGTTTCTCATCCTGTCCTCAATCTATCTCTCCCCATCAATCTATCTTGGGCAATGTGCCTTTGCTTTGTCCATCTAATATCAATATTGTTTCAGAAATCAATTTCTGAAAGGTCTGACATCTGTATCATTTTTTTGAAATCTTCGTTGTGTGTCTCATTTGTGCCGTTTGCGGTTTATCTTATCTTTCTATGAAATCTGTGTCTCTGGTTGGGCAAAGTGCCCTCAAAAGCGCCCATCGGATTATCCTTCCAATTTCAGTATTAGATCGTCATGTAGAGACGATCTATTTTTCTTTAAATTCTGGGTTTGTGGTTGGCCACGGTGCATTCTTTCTCTCTCTCTCTTTCTTTCTCTTTCTCTTTCTTTCCCCCCAAACGGTCAAGGCAGATGGCCACCCACCTGGAGCCAGGCTCTGTTTAAGGTTTCTACCTGTTAAAAGGAGTTATTCCTTGCCACCACGTGCTTGCTCCAGGTGGGATCTGTTGGGTGTAATTAATATCAAGAGTTTGGTCTAGACCTGCTCTATATTTAATGCAGACAAAATTTAATTAAATAGAACATTTACAGGGCAGAATGAACAAGCAACAGGAATTACAAAAATGTTATTTGTAAAAACAAACAGAGCAGAAGCTTCAGTAGTCTACTTGCACTCAGGTTAATTGATAAAACGTTGGTAGTCATCTTTCAAAACACATTTTTGGTTTAGTGAATGTAGCATTCAAATCCTTTCATATTGGGCACAGAGACCCACTAGATGTCTGTCTTTTTATCTTTTGAGAACATTTGGATCAATATTGTTTCAAGTATACATATATTATACAAACACATTTTTTTTGTATAAATAATTAACATTGTGGGGCTTAAGGCTAGCTGCTGCCCCTAAATGTCTATATATGTTTTACATTTATTTATTTATTCTTCTGGTAGTTCCCTGTTGTGCGTTAATATTTTATTAATCTTTTTACTTTAACATTCTATTTGTCTGTCCAGCTATTTATGTCTTTCAGATAGTTTAAAGTAATATTTTAGATCTCCTTCATGAACTGCCACCTTATCGTGGTGGAGGAGTTTGAGTGCCGTAATGACCCTAGGAGCTATGTTGTCGGGGGCAATTGGCCCCTGGTAGGGTCTCCCAAGGTAAATTGGTCCTAGGTGAGGGGCCAGACTAAGTGCAGTTCAAGAAGATCCTTGATGAAGAAAAGGAGCATCAATGTAGAAACAGGTCAGTGGCTTTTTTCCATCTTATTTCTGGGGTGTGAAGTTTTGGCTTTTGTTATTATAGCTTGAGTTAAGTTCTGTTTAGTTGACCTCTTTTATGGGCCCAGAACTGTTTGGTATTTACTAAGACTGATTGTCCTGTTTTATCTGTTGTAGTCTACTGTAGGCAGTCAGTCTTGGTGGTCGGGGGGCGATTGGCCCCTGGTAGGGTCTCCCAAGGCAAATTGGTCCTAGGTGAGGGGCCAGACTAAGTGCAGTTCAAGAAGATCCCTGATGAAGAAAAGGAGCATCAACGTGGAAACAGGTCAGTGGCTTTTTTCCATCTTATTTCTGGGGTGTGAAGTTTTGGCTTTTGTTATTATAGCTTGAGTTAAGTTCTGTTTAGTTGACCTCTTTTATGGGCCCAGAACTGTTTGGTATTTACCATTTCTTTTTTGAAAATCCACCTGTGACTCCTTATGCTTTCCTGCTCTATCAGGTTGTTGCGAACCACAGAGAGACGGCCATGGATGTATTAGAAGAGCTGGACATCTGACTAAAAATGGTGCCCCATTCATTCCTGTTAGATGCTGCTTGCCTGGCATGTATACCAACATTTTATGGCTTTTGGCTTATTTTACAGGGTGTGCAGCCCACTGAATATGCGGGGTAGTGTTTAATAGAGGCATCCCATCATGCCTCTGGGCCCTGCTGGGGTATGTGAATGAACAAACCTCATTCTATGCTTCAGCTGCACATTTATGAATGCTATGCATGTGAATATCTGAGGGATTTTCTTGGATGTGAAACCATATATGTATTTATGTAAATGCAGTGCTAGTGCCATTGAGGCTCACAACGTTGTTATTGGATTTTACTTACCCCCTACTACTTAAACTTATAGGCTTGTTACCAATAAGAACTAGAATGAGAGGAAGAGAGGAATTGCTGAAAGATGGAGAACTGTAGGTGTGCAGAGCAAGACCACCACTGGACAGTAAGTGTTTTGTCAAGAAACCAACTGCTTTATTTGTTCTCACTGAACTCACTTTGCACCTGATGGTTTTGCATCCTCCTCTGCTGTCAGCTGATGTAGCTGGTTCCTTTGCTTCATGGCGGCCTCTGTCCATTGTGGCTGACTGCTTCACCCTCTGAGCTGAACTGTCAAACAAACAGAGGACTTCATTTGAGATGAACCTTTTTAAAGAGGAGCATATCAAATACAAACAGTGTTGATTTTGCCTTTACTATGTTATTTTGTCCCTCCTATATACTATTGTACTCCAGTTAAGCTTAAAGATTTTACTCATTTATGTTTTAAGTCACTGTTAAATACCATATTGTGTTTAATGTTGTAAAATTAAAAAATAAAATTGTGAAAAATATCTGATGGTGAAAACCCTTTATTTGTGACTTTCTGCCAGTCTTGACATGAGCCACATACCTCTGTAGTTGTGATAGCCTATTTAATGATGAGGGTCAAGACTCAAGATCACTGTATGTTCTCTAATTCTTTTAATTTAATCCTGTTTCACCTGGAAAAGGGCTTCATCCTGGCTTCACCACAGAACGTTGTCTTGTGGAGAGGCCAGTGGCTCCAGGTGAGTCTGACCACAAGAGGTCAGGCATGACAAGCAGGAGCTGAGGGGCAAAACCTTTGCCTCATTGTACTTTTACAGGACAGTTGACTCAAAACTGTACAAACTACAGATTTAATTGCCAAAACACACAAATAATAATCTTAAAATTGAATTATTTCCAAGTGTAATTTTGCTTCATCATTTTAGTTGTTAAAAGCTCTCAAGCAAGACATTTTTTTCATTATTTTACTCATAGTTTTGCATTTACCCATTACGTTTACACTTTCTAATCAGTCCACTTCTCTGTGTACCATTTCATCATGGGACAAACACCCAGCTGTCTACTCAACTTGGCAGGCACACATCCAAACAAACAGATGCCAAAACTTGGCGAATAGAATAGGAAATTGAAATGATTGGATTCACAACACTGCAAACAAATGAGCAAAGCTGAAAGTTTTTTCAGTTCAGTCTACAGTTTTCTATAAACAACTGTCAGGACATCTCATACTCTACAGTTGGCAACTTCAATGATGAACCTAAAAAGCATTAAAAAACAATTACTCAGTTACTTTAATAAAATTGTTAATACTGATATTTGTTGTATAGACTACGGTAGAATTGCTACATTAATATTACAGTATTCAGACAGGAAACATCCAAGTATCTAATTTAAAGTTAAACATATTTTTTATAGCAAGTGTAACATAATTTCCCATCACTGGCTGTTAATGTTTAGGACCATAATTTTCAGACACTATGTCTTATTTTAGCTGATGGTCCTTGTCTGGGACAAAGGAGATGCAATCAGTTGTGTGAAGTTGCTGGCCTGGCAGCAACTCAGTGTATTTCTACTAGAGACAGTTTCCTAAATGATGGGTGTATGTAATGAGTAAAAGTTGTGCACTAGTAACTGTATTGCTCATTTAGGTCAGGACCATTGTTACTCACTTATTTATTTACCCTTTACATTTATTTATAGCTCAACAGTCACTTATAAATCAATATCAGCCACTGGAGGTAAATCAAAGGGAGAGCCAATGACTGCAGAAGGTTACCTTTGCCTCCAATTCCTTATGTACATGCAGTAAAGTGTAAATATATTATTGCAAGCCTTCATTTATTGAACCGCTTTACCCAAGGTAACTTTGAGGTACTTTACCACTTCCCAACACTTTAGACTTTTACTTTAGCAAAATATTAAACAGCAGCTTCTCAATAACCAGCTACAACATCAACACATGAATAGGCCTGCTGATAAGGAATTAGTATTAACATCAAGGTGTAACATAGCCAATGTTGTGGCCTACAGTACTTTAGTTTTATACAGTTTGTTAGTTTTTTATTTCTTTTAAATGCAAGACTTGTTCCAGCGTTTTCTTTTAGCTGTATCTCTATATTGGTCAAATATATATATCACAATACTTCCACACACTCACACTCACAGAAATGGTGCAGCGGCCTCCTGTCAAACAAGTGCAATAGCTGAAAACAGACACCAGAGAGCAGCATCACGCCGCGGCGGCATGTGACCAGCCTGCAGAGGAAGAAGACGGAAGCGGCAGGTCCAAACTGAAAACAGTGCAATGTTGAGACTCTTCGGGAAAAATAAACCTGTGAAAATTAGGAGTTGCAGTGAAAGCCGAAAGTACGGAATCGCAGCAAAAGATGTGGGGGAGTTGCTTAAAAAGGGCTGCAAGTTATTACAGGTGAGCCCAGACGCTGTTTCCTCCTCCTGTTCCGCTTTCTCTTTGGAGGACTTGGCAACAAGTCGACAGTGATGGTGAACAAAACAAACTTAAAGCTGTTGCATTGGCGCCTTTGGTGTCTTTACAAGCAACACTTTTAATGTACCTTGAACATATTTTCAGTGTTATTACGCGTAACGTCAACGGTTCAGGGGAACTTATTTGATAAAAGAGCGGTTTGGTCCAGGGTCATCTTCACACAGAGGGACAGGCGAACCTACAAACTGCGGGACACCGTTATTTCACATAATATGCAGGAAACAGGCGACACGTTATCATGTTTCTGACCCAGTTATATGCGCACAGTTGAAAACACGCTCATACTTAAAGGGAAGTCTAGTATTACAGCAGCACACAGACAGGCTAGAGAGAGGTATGAAGCAGCAGGAAATCAATCTGATATAAGTAGTGAATTAAAGTTAGATATAGCATATTAATTATTAGTGCATCAAAGGAGTGTGGGTAAACATAATGGACGTGCAAAACAAGTGGCACAGCATATATCTCATGACATTCAGTTTAGATTCAGCTTCATTCAAGTATCGATGTAACCCAATGCACCTAGACACACAACAATCAGAACAAACTGTGTCATAGATTGCTAAGTTGCATAACTCATGCAAGATGTCATGTCTCCAGATCGTCTGCACGTTGTGTAAACTTGTTTAAACGCCTGTAATAAGATTATAGCTGAAAATCTCATTTTCACTTGTAAAACATCTTATAGTATTTTTCTTGTTATTGCTATCTATGTCTAGCTGCCAGTGTCTGGTGCTCATGTTTGCTTGTATTCTGACGGGACAACGGTGACGGAGGAATTCTTCCGCACTCTGCCGGACAACACTGAACTTGTTCTTCTCGCCAAAGATCAGACGTGGAGTGGAGGAGGTGAGTCAACCTCAAACATCATTAGAAAATAAGGATAAAGACAGACGCTTCACTTCTATACTTGTGTGCGTCGTCTGCAGCAGACATACAGCTAGACGGTGTTGTCTAACCTTTTATGAACGCTATGCTTCAAATTTCAGTCGTGTACGACGTCGGTCAGTTACTGGGCACAGGCGTGCATGGTGACGCCATCATTAAAGAGGCGAAAAAGCTGCTCTCTGATGAGCCGTCTCCTAAGAGGCGTAAAATCCTGGCTGACCTGGTGCTGAACCTGGAGGACAGATCTGAGCTGGAGAGCAGAGAGGAGGATGAAGCCTGGTTCAAAGGTATAAAGTCACATGGAGAGTCTGGTCATCTGGGTCTGTACGGCAACATCCTGCTGCCACAGGGGCAAAATGATAATGTAACTGCATTGATATTAGAATGACCTTGTTAGCATTATCACTACGTGCCAGATTCAGCTTTGACAGCGGAGAAATGACAATAACAGTGGCACAATGTTTAGAAGACAAACAGAAGGAAAGGTGCTGAATCTCATAATCTACAAATTACAATTTAAAAATTAATTTAGCAAAGATCTAGGTAGGTAGCTAACACAGACAAGTGGTCAATTACAATTGTGCTGAAGCTAGACCTGATATTCCAGACCTGCTGCATTAAGTTCCCAGTCTAGTCTTTGGTCTTTTCATAGTGTGGTGTAATGCAGCATGATCACCAGCCTTGAGCTAAATGTTGACTTTTAAGACATGCATGTCTAAGTCAAAACCTGTCGACACCGAGTAGATGTCGACACCGAGTGATCGTAAGACAATTTTTAAGTCAGCAAAACATGAAAGAAAATGCTGCAACTGTGGCAAATGAATTGTTCTATTTAACACTTGAAGTGACACCAAATTCATCTGTAGTTGAGTTGTTTAAGCGGGGTTTCATTTCAGGTATTGATGCTCGATTCAAGACAAAGTCTGCCTACATGAAGTTCAACTGTGAAAGCAGGATACGAGGCTACATGAAAGAGGTAAAACTCATTTTATCAACAAATCGTCCAGCATCAGGCATGATATCTAAGACTCTGGCTTTCTGTCCCTGTGCTCAGGTGGTTGATGCTGCCAATGCCATACAGAAGGCTAAAGTCAGGACAGAGTTTCAGAAAGTGTCAAAGTACCTGATGGAAATGCTGAAAACGGCAAAGTACAATGGCTGCTACTTTGACAGGACTGAAAAGGAGCCAGATCGCCTCTGTACTCAGGAAGGATGGTTTACCTGCCAGGTATTACTGTTGGAAAACCACACACCCACGCGGGGACAGGTCCACTCTCGGCCTGATTTGCTTCTCTCAGACAAATTTTTGAGATGTGGGACAAAAACGCTTAAACTGGCAGTCTGACATATGCTTTATTCACACCTCATCTGAGATCGGTTATTTGGTGTTATTTGTCCACAGTCCGGTATAAAAAACATGTCCTGTGTGATTTTTGTAAGAGCTGGACCTGCTTCCGACAATGTTGCCACCTCTTTTTATCTGTTGCCTCCTCAGGGATCCTTTGACCAGAAATTGTGCCTCTCTCTCCACTCCATCAACCCCTACGGCAGCCAAGAGAGCAGGATCGTCTTCAGCACATGGAATCTGGACCACAGGTTGGACACTGCAGCGGTGTCACAAACCAAGCCCAGCTACATGCCAGGCATATTACTGCATGTATAACCACAATGAAAATGAGCTGTTTAGTTCATAACTGTCATTGCTCTTCGTTGCACGCATTAACTCAAGTTTAATTTCATAGTATATCACTGTGCTTTACATCGTACAGGTTGCATTTTACTTTGCTTTTCTGTGTGTTTTCAATGTTATTTTGCAAACTCAGCACTGTTTTTGATACGTTTCATTTGACGTTAGAATAAATATGTGAGGAGCAGAAACCTCTATCCTGCCCGATTGAATCAGATAAGAATGGTACCACCGCAGTGACTAGGTTCATGCACAAAGTGAGTGAAGCCAGATGGATCAAGAAGTGCCAGAAAGACTTTACTTAAAAGTATCAAAGGCCTCTTTTCCAGTGAGTGCTGACAAATAAACAAAAACTTAATCTGAGTAAATGATTAGAACCATGACACTATCTCAAAAATGCTTCTAAAAGCTGGGAAGAGGTCTGGTGGTCTACAGAGTGCCGCAGTTCAGAATGATTGTTGCCTTGTACAAAACAAGAATAGTTGATGGAGATCACTCTAATACAAGAGCCTTAAATGAGTTGAATTTAATACCAAGTTTGGAGGTTAAATTAAAGAGGTTTAGAGATCAGGGATTCTCCACCTCCACATTGGGATGCAAAGCTTCATTTAATGGTGTGTTTCAAATAAGCCAGATATATCCAGACTATGCTCACGAATCAAGTCTATAATCTTCATTTTGTGTCCAGGATTGAGAAGAAGAGGACGGTCATCCCCGCTCTGCTGGACGCACTGCAGAATCACAAGAGCGCCAGTATCAACCTGAATTACTTCTACCGCCTGCTGTTCACCAGGGAAAACCTGAAGCTGGTTCACATCGTGTGCCACAAGAAAGGAGCTCACAACCTGCTGTGTGACACCAGGCAGATGTTTAGACAAGCCGGTAAAACAGGCAAGGACAAACAGAAGGCCAGAGGGGTTAAGAGACGTCTGATGTGAATATTTTTGCCTGTTCTCCTGCTAAAAAAGGAAAATTGACATTAATGCAAATTAATGTCAACTTTAATTAATTTGTAATTCAGCGACATTTCCACTTCAGCGACAAGGTGACTTTTTACCTCACGTATTTCTGAGCCAGTGCCGCCTGCAGAGATTTGATATAGGCCAGTCTGTGAGACATGAGTAATTAGACTAAAACTAATCATGAAAAACATTTATTTGTTCTTTGTTTTGGCACGATGATGTAAAACCAAAAACTGATTACAACGGCTGCTTGATGAACGAGGCATTCAGCTCGGTCAGAAAGTTGCATAGGAGAATATGAAAAGCATTTTGCATAAATAAGGCAGTAAAAATATATAAAATGTTTGATTGGATGGTCAGAACAATCAGCATTATACAAACATACTACAAGATGTGAACAATACAAGTGCAATTACTGTTAACCTCAAAGTTCAAAGTCAGGTGTTCACTATCACAAACCTCAATGTTTTTGTTTTTAAATCCATCTTTTGTGTTTTTGTCATTTATGCTAAATCAGGGAAAATCATTAGCTCCTGGATCTCTCTCTCGCTCTCTCTATGTATATATATATATGTGTGTGTGTGTGTGTGTGTGTGTGTGTGTGTGTATACACACACACACACAGATGTGATGTGTTGTCTGTCAAGCAGCTGCCCAACTGAGCACACAAAGACGTGCTGAGGAATATCAGACACTTTGTGAAAAATGTTTTTTACATGTTAAACACTGAATTTATGACACTGAAAGTTTTCATTATGGAGCTAATTTTTGTGCGGGGGCGTGTGTGTTTCCTCCTCACTGCTCATGTTCTGTCTGAAGCCATGGAATCTGTCAATATCCTGCTTTTATCAACACGCAGCTATTAAAAATTACGTTTTATAACTTAATTTGTGGTTTTGTGCACTTTTTAAAGTTAGTTATTGTAGTCCAGCAGCGTTTGGTATCTCTCAAGGTGAATCTCAAAATGCAAACATGCACTCAAAAAAGATGAAGCAGCATGTTATTTGGACTGATGTGTCTAAATAAAGTGCTGTGCCAACATCCCCTCCAGGTGAGACCAAAGATGACTGAACCTGAGTTTGAGGTTTGAGCAGAAACTTAGCAATAAATAATTAATCAAGCACTACTGTACAGCTTATGTTATAAACAGGGGGTCTTATAAACCCAATTACTGCTGGTATGTTAAAAAATATATTTAAAATTAATTTAAGTATCAAGCATCTGTTATGGGTTGATTACAATGTCAGTATGCGTGTTTGGACGGCCCCCATGGTGAATCATACATTTGCGAGTTTACCATCAAGAACTTGCTTTCAGACTGCTGACAGAGTCATCAATATGTGTGGTAAACTGCTGCGATGCTCGCGTCTTTGAGGTGTGACCAATCACCTCAGCACATGGTGGTGCACTGGAGGCGGGTTTAAGGCACATACACCACAGCCGAAGAATGTTGGCTTATCTTTGAGTGATGGTCGGCCAGCGGCAGATTCAACTGCAGCAGGTTCATGCGTCACTCACTCAGTTCCACCACCGGTGATTCACAAGTATGATCACACATGGGATGTTTATGACTATGATATTAGGATCTGAATGAGTAGTTTACTCTGGCTGTCTTTTCTCCCTCCAAGTGCTGAGAGGCACATCTCTGAGTCCACCAGTCTTTAGCTCAGTCACTCTTCACTAAGTGCCCCCACTGTTGTCGCCTTGCAAACAGCCGAGGCCCACCTCCTCGCCATCGCTGTCCTCTCGTGCATAGTAATGCCGCCTCCTGTTCTCCCTATGCCCGCGGGCAGAGGTCGATGACGGTCTCTGAGGAAAGTCCTGCAAGACATAGACGTCAGCGTTGATGTTAGTCAGGCATGATCTCCACCCAAGCAACAATCACAACTGGTCAGCTGCCATGTTTGATAGCAGAACAAACATAAAGTTCTTGTGATGAGTATATACAGTGGTGGTGTGAAGATTTGGAGGATCTCTTCTATACTGTTACTGCTACAGTTAAACTGAGCTGATTTATAAAACGTCTTGCCCTTTTAACAACACAGCGCAACTGGTTATTATATTGGTTGTCAAATGTCATTCAGAACATAATTGTACATGTAAAGCAAGGTTGAAAACATTGTGCAGCAGGCAGCAGGCCTTACTGTGGGTTTGAAGGTTGTACTCATTCCTTCATGTCCTGTATCTCACTACTTTTCCTTCTTAAAAACAGAAATTCTTTGTATATTAAAGCATGGTGAGTATCCTAAAATGTGCACTTAAGTGATAACATTTAGCCTAAGAACACCAGCAGTACAACAAACTCCACACTCACATCGTCCCTGTTGTGCAGATAAATCACAAATCCTCACCTGTACAGTGTCCAAGTTTCCAAAGAACTGCTCCACAGGAAGAATCTGATTACTGTCGTCATCTGGGAAGATGCTTTTGCTCGTTTCCTCACAATCCATGTCCTCCGGCTCCTGTTTGTCCAAGATGCCGTTCACTCTGCAGCTGTCCAAATCCAGCCCCGTCCTCAGCTCGTTTTCCTTCCCCTCCTGTTGGTCGAGCTCTGGTGACGCTGAGCATCTCCTCCTGCCTGCAGACTGATGGCATTCACAGCTGATGCGAGAGAGTCTCTCCAGAGGACCGTCTGCTGCGCTGCTGTCTGCTGCGAAAGGCATCTTTGGAGTCTTCACACATCTTTTCCTTGTAGCAGAAGCCTGGCAACACAAAGTTAAGCTTCATCTAAAACTTGTACTAACAGAATAACTTGTACTAACAGACGACACAATAGTGAATCTAATATGTGTGTTCAGTACACATTTCAGATGGAGTACATGTTATCCACTGAGGAGGGAAATTAACATCAAATGTGATTAACGCAAACCTCAGAACTGCTCTTCCTCTTTCTGGGCTTCGAACTGCCGAGTTGACCAGGCATCTGCAAAGCAACATAACCTGGTTTGATAATCCCTTACTAATCAACAGTTTTCATTTTAACAGTGACCATGAGGCTATTGCTAAGCAACTATTTAACGAATTGTGAGTTTTACTCTTAATGATCTTCATCAAATGTCCCATTTTCAGTGACAGCTGGTGGAGTGGGTGCTGTCTGGATGATGTTTTAAAACATTGCGGATTCAGACTGCACAATCTGTTTCAACCCCCACTCAACACTCCGGTATCCTTCACCGAACTCCTCCCAAAATGTCAATTTAAAGTCACGCCATAACTTGACTTTAATACATTAAACGTCACATTTGCAACTTTGAGGCGCGTACAAGCCGCGCCGAATTCAAGCTTGTGACAGGACACCCTTACTGGTACAGTTAAAACAAAAACATTTGACCAGCAAAGAAATCGAGCAGTCAACAATTTCATTCCACATACATCGTCGGTAAATAAGCCACCAAGGTGGAGGAAACCAGTAGTAACTAACGCTAATGAAAGTCACATGGTACAAAAACGATGGTAGTGTTGTCGTTGATAACACCGACACACATAGAGGTAATGGAAAAGGCTAAGATTTCCCTACAGCTATCAATACACTGTAAAACAACTTATCGACATATCGGGTACAAGCTAATAAGGCTAGCAGAATAGCTTTGTGCTAACTTTACCGGTGGCTTATTTAGCTGGGTGACTAGCATTACTGCTAGTTAGCCTGGCGCTAAAAACCCACCTTGTGCACCATTTGCCGTTGAAATGCTTCTGTTTTTCAGTGAACCCTGTGATGTAGTTTGTCTTAGTTTGTTAGTTATTCACTTTCAATTCGACCCGCATTTTGCGACAAACAACTACTGTTACTGTCAGGACGTGTGGCGTCGCCTTCTCAATGTATTTCCTGCCTCAGGTCAGAGCGTCTCGGCTGCACCGCACAGTTACCGTCACTTCCGGATGAATGTGTGTGTTTATTATTTCTGCATTTGTATTCTTGCTGTTGCATGTCGATCAGTTGTTTACACAATAAACTCCACCCAGCACGGTTTTCGACTATGATTGTATTTGAAGGTAAACTCATGTATTTCCGCTCTTAAGCCCTCTCACCCCAAATGTCTCAGCTCGATGCTGTCAGAAGCTCGTCACGTGACCTTTCTGTACGTGTTCAGTGTGATGATGACAGATCCACAATAAACATGGTTTGCCTTAGTGTGAATGTGAGAAGATTGCTTTTGGGGAGAAACGTCTGGTTTAACCGAATCGTGTGAGTTGACAGACTAGTCAAAAATAAATTTTAAATCGAGATAAAGTTGCCTTTTAATTCCTTTTTGATCATAAAAATAGTCTATCACACCCCATGTTTCCTTCCAGTAAAATTATGTCTTGTGTTTACATAAGTAATCACTTTTGACCAACAATATCAGCATGCTACCACGATAGCATGGTACTTAACTGCCAGAGGATGTTATCTCAAACTCTGAACTAACACCAATAACATGACGCCATCATCCAACTGTGAATCACTGAAATCACTCTGTATTTAGTATTCACTAACTTTTCAACATTCATATTAAATTTCTTTAAACATAAATAGAAATACGTCACAACATGGAGAATAAATATTCTCAAAATGTAATTTAATTTTTAAAGATCCCACATTGTAATATGTGAGATTTCATTGCCTTTTTTATTATAAACCCAATTTAGGTGCTACATAATTTGATAGTATGGAAAAATGCAGACAGAGCATATTCAAAACAGTGCCTTACGCTGTTAGGAAGACGTGCAGGATTTTAAATGTGATACCTACAGCTGCAATCAGAAATATTCAACCCCCCCAAAGATTTTAAGTATTTATCAATTAAAGTTTTTTCAAAGAGCACGATGCTGCTTTGGATGACTTTTTTATGAGTTGAGTGATACATAAAATCAACACAGAAAATGCATGATGTAGTATTTGTGTGTAACAGTATATTTTAAGATAGCCATGTCACAATTATTCAATCCCTACATAATATTGTTGTTTTTAAAGCTTTCTGACAGTTTTTACGGGCTACAGTGAAGTACAAACATAATTAAGTCTTTGGGAACTCTATAATGATCCTTCCTTTGCTTTAGCTGTGATGCATATATAAGCCCCACCCATAAAGGTATTCAAGGTGAGCTGCAAATCAGGAAAGACAAAGGAGCTTCCACAAAAACTGAGAGAGTAGATGATTTCATCACACCTGAAGGGCCTTGGGTATAAGAAGATTTCCCAAAAATGTAACATTCCAAGAGACACCATTGTGAACATTATAAGGAAGTTTAAAACTTATGGAACAGCTGCAAACCTGCCTTGCTGTGGAAGAAAGCCCAACATTTATCAAGGACCCTTAGCAACTTTAGGAGTTGGGATAAGACTACAGAGTTTTGGGAGACAGATCTATTGACTGATGAAACCAAACTGGAACTGTTTGGACATATGGACCAGCAGTATGCCTGGCATGTGAAAGGTTTATGGGCTTGGTTGAGAAACAGATCCTGGAATGTCCAGGAGTGGCCTTCTCAGTCACCAGATTTAAATCCGATTGAAAATCTTTGGTGGGATTTACAGAAAGCAGTTGCAGCATGGAAGCCATCAAACATCACTTAAGATTCCGATCAACAGGAGGAAGAAGCTTGTCGGCACTTACTAAAAATGTTTGTTAGTTTTTGTTTGCACAATTTTACACTGCTGCTGGGTACCTGAATTTCCCTCGGGATTAATAAAGTATCTACCTATCTATCTATTTCTATCTAAAAGGTAAAAGATGCTCCACAAAGTACTGAAGCGTGGGGGGGGGATAATACTGCACATCCACAAGTGTTAATTAGAATTACATTTTTCATTTCAACTTCAAAGTTATGTCTACTTTTTTTGTCAAAAACTCAAATATGTATCAATAAATATTCTTTGTTGTTTTAATGAGGTTATTTGTCATTTGTTGTTATCTTTCATCCACATCACTAAAATGTCTTTTGAGGTGAGGGGGTTGAAAATTTCTGATTGCAACTATACAGGCCGGCGAAAAAAAAGAGAACTAATTTTTCTAAATATTAATGAATTAGTAAATTAAACGAATGAAATCACAGGTAAGACACACAGTGGGATTCTGTGTAGTTTATTCATGAAATCCTGCTACATTTGACGTCACTCACTGGCTGCCTGACAACGTTAATATCTGGCTTGGAAAATGTACGTTTTTCAACAAATAGTTTTTCAACAAATAGTTATGATAAAGACCAAACCATTGCCCCTAGTCTGCAAGTAATAGTAACGCACTACTTTGTGTGTTGATGATGTGCAGCCTTGAGTGCTATCCAGAAAACTGCTATGGGACACGGGCAGCATGTCTCTGTCAGGTATTTCTATGCTAAATCATCATCCCTACCCACCAGCAGTAAAGCCACACACAGGTGTGTGTGTGTATTTTAAGGGACAAGATTGTTTCCTACTCTTGTGTATAACAGCTAGACTTGCTAACTAACCTTGCACTGGGTCAGTTATTGTGCACTCACAACATAAACAGCCGCTCCGCACCATCCAAACAAAGGGGGAACAGTTGTCATTATTATATCAAATATCATTAGTATTTATGACCACAAGAAATTTATTTGTTGTGGGCCAATTTACAATGAACTGAACTTTCTTGATAGGATGAATGTAATTAAAATGTATGTATGTGTGAAAAAATTCACATTTTTCAAAACAAAAGAACAATGAAAATGAAAATTGAAACAGATCATGCAATATACATTTTATTGAAGAACATAAAAACTAAAAGCACAGGAAAATTATGTAAATGAAAATGTTTACATATCGACATGAAGGAGCGTTAAACCGTCGCTCCAACTGAAAAGAAATAAAAGAAAAAAAACTGAGTTTTAACTCATCAGAAACTGCTAATTGATTCAAGAGAGGCGTCCTGATACTGAACTCTTAATAACAGAGGGAATGATCTTTAGGAGGCTCTGACCCTCCCTAATCCTCACCCTCTGACAATTTTCCATCCAAATCTATTTCCTCTCTGTCAGGGTTTTGAGTTGAGTTTCTTGTGTTGTTATTTCCTGTCTTATTTTGAAAGGTTCTTCCCTTGTGTGTTTCTGTCTACTTGTTTTCTCCTTGATTAGTCCATTGGTTTCACCTGTGTCTCGTTTTGCTGCCCTCCCCTGTCTATTTAAGTTATGCCATTGCCTTTGTTCTCTGTCGGTTCTTTTGCTAGTTTAGAGTCCATGTTCTTGCTCTGTTAGCATCCATGTCCCTACCTTGATTTCATGTGCTTGTTCATAGAGATTTTGGATTTCTGGTTTTTGCATTTTTGGTTTTTGGATTTTTTCTTGCCATGTCTTGTTCGGACTGACTACCTGCATTTTGACCCTGCCTGCCTTGACCATCCATAAGCCTAGCCCATAAAATAAACTGTTAAGAGATCTTTTGTGTCCTTGTGCCTGCCTGCATCTGGGTCCTGCTCTCACCTCGTAGCAAAGCCGCCACAGAATTAACCTACCAAAAATGGACCCAGCGGCATGCTTTTGGGATGCGGACTACCGCGAATTGTGCCTAAGATTCGATGAATTGCATGAATATCGCTGAAGACTCTCGCGTCGGTCAAGGGCATCGCTGTCTGGCCAGGCGAAGAAGGTGGCACCAAACCGCAGTGTAAAGATTCCCTACCTTACTGGCTGAAGGAATTTGTTAACCTCAATGACAGTCAGTCAGCCAGCTCTAAACTCCATCATGCTCACGCCACGCCCAACTCCAGTCTCGTGGCTCCTCAGATGGCATCCCTGCCGACTCCAGCTCCTCGCTCCTCGCTCTCCCGGCAGACGCCCACTCCTGTCCTCCCGGGCGCGAGGGTCCCGCAGACGCTTACTCCTGTTCCGGGCGCTGGGGGTCCCGCAGACGCCACTCCTGTTCCGACACCTGCTCCTGCTCTCATCTCCAGTCGGCGCCCTGGTCGACACCTGTTCGTCTCCACTCGGCGCCCCTGCCACCCAGCTCCTCGCTCCACTTGACAGTACATTCAATGCCTGCTCCACGGTCCAGTTGGTGACGGGCGCCCGTCCAACCTGTTGTTAGTGTTTCCAGTGTCCCTGCGTTCCAAGTGCTCCCAGTGTTCCAAGTGTTCCTTTAGTAAGTGTCTCTAGTGCTCCAAGTGTAGCTAGTATCTCTAGTGCTCCAAGTGTCCCTAGTGTCTCTAGTGCTTCAAGTGTCCCTAGTGCTCCAAGTGTCCCTAGTGTCTCTAGTGCTCCAAGTGTAGCTAGTGTCTCTAGTGTCTAAGTGTTTCTAGTGTCTCAAGTGTCCCTAGTGTCTCTAGTGCTCCAAGTGTAGCTAGTGTCTCTAGTGCTCCAAGTGTCCCTAGTGTCTCTAGTGCTCCAAGTATCTCTAGTGCTCCAAGTGTCCAGTTGGGGGCAGCGGCCCATCCGACTCAAGTTGCTAGTGTTTCCAGTGCCTAGTGTCCCTAGTGCTCCTGGTGCCCTAGTCCCAAGTGCTCCAATCGGCCCATAGTGTCCCTAGTGCTCCAAGTGTCTTAACGTCTAGTGTCCCTAGTGCCCAAGTGCTCCAATCGGCCCATAGTGTTCTTGGGGGGGGTTCTGCAGGGTTTTTGAGTTGAGTTTTTGTTTTGTTTATTTCTGTCTTATTTTGAAAGGTTCTTCCCTTTGTGTGTTTCTGTCTACTTGTTTTCCTTTATCAATCATTGGTTTCACCTGTCTCTGCTTTTGCTGCCCTCCCCGTCTATTATTTAAGTTATGCCATTTACTGTTCTCTGTCGGTTCTTTTGTTAATGCTTTATCTCATGTTCTTGCTCTGTTAGCATCCATGTCCCTACCTTGATTTCATGTGCTTGTTCACAGAGATTTTGGATTTCTGGTTTTGCATTTTTGGCTTTTATTTTTTTCTTGCCATGTCTTGTTCGACTGACTACCTGCATTTCTGAATCCTGCCTGCCTTGGACCATCCATAAGCCTAGCCCATAAAAATAAACCCTGTTAAGATTCTTGTGTCCTTGTGCCTGCTCGTAATCTGGGTCCTGGTTTCACCAGAGTAAAGCCAAGGCCAGAATGAACCGACTAAAAATGGACCCAGCGGTACAGCTTTTGGGATGCGACTACCGCGACTGTGTCAAGATCTGGATGAATTCGTATTTAATACTGGCTAAGACCTCGCAAGGAAGTCAAGGGACTGTTGTTCGCTTGCATGAAGAAGGTGGCACCTAAACCGTAGTGTAAAAGATTCCCACCTTACTGGTTGAAGGAATTTGTTAACCTCACGACAGTCAGTCAGCCAGCCTAAACTCCATCATGCTCACGCCACGCCCAACTCCAGCTCAGCTCCCAGATGGCATCCTGGCCGACTCCAGCCTCCGCCTCACTCCGCAGACGCCACTCCTGTCCCGGGCGCTTTCTGAGGGTCCCGCAGACGCCACTCCTGTTCCGCGTCAGTCCCGCAGACGCCACTCCTGTTCCGACACCTGCCCTGCTCCTCATGTCTATGCATCTCCGCTTCCACACCTGCCTCGCCTCCACTCGGGCGTCTCCGCCTACCCAGCTCCTGCCTCCACTCATGGACAGTGCATTCAATGCCTGCTCCACGTGTCCAGTCGGGGACGGCACTGTCCAACTCATGTTAGTGTTTGTGTCCCTAGTGTTCCAAGTGCTCCCAGTGTCCCTAGTGTTCCAAGTGCTCCCAGTCTTGCTAGTGCTCCAAGTACTCCAATTGTCCATAGTGTTCCTGGTGCTCCAAGTGTCTTGGGGTCCCTCCGCGTTCCATGTATCCCTAGTGCTCCCCCTTGCTCCAGGTGTCCCTAGTGCCCCTTAGCGCCCCGGGAAATGGTCAGCACTCAATCGAGCTCATAGTGGGTACAACGAGGCCCCTGACTCCTTGCCTCGGCCCTAGGGTGCTCATCGCTAAGCCGCCTCCAACACCGATCTCCAGAGAGGTAGTCACGACCGCCCTTCCTGCCCGGCCCTCCGAGAGAGTTCTTGTTCACGCCGCTGCCTTTCCTGCCCGCCTCCGACTACTCCTGCTTCAGTCGGGTCCATGACGCCACCATGTTCCATGCCGGGGCCCCGCAGACGCCACTCCTGTTCCGACACCTGTCTTTGCTCCCCAGTCGGCGCGCCCCGCCTACACCTGTTTCATTCCCAGTCGGCATCCTGGTCGACACCTGCTCGCTCACCGCGCCCTGGCCGACACCTGTTTCCTCGCTCCACTCAGCATCCCAGCCGACTCTAGCTCCCGTTTCCAGATGGTGTCCCGGCCGACTCCAGCCCTCATCATCTCCACTTGACAGTACATTCAATGCCTGCTCCATCGCGAACGTTCAGTCGGGACGGCGTCTGGTCTAACTCAGTTGCTAGTGTTTCCAGTGTCCTGGTGTTCCAAGTGTCTCCCCAGTGTCCCTAGTGTTCCAAGTGCCCCCAGTGTGTCTAGTGGCCCAAGTGCCCCTAGTGTCTCTAGTGCTCCAAGTGTCCCTTAGTGTCTCTAGTGCCTCCAAGTGTCCCTAGTGCTCAAGTGTCCAGTCAGGGCGTGTGGTCTGCCTGACTCGTTGCTACTGTTTCCAGTGTCCCTAGTGCTCCAAGTGCTCCCAGTGTCATGTCCTTAGTGTTCTAGTGCTCCAAGTGTCCCCAGTGTCTCTAGTGCTTCATGTCCAGTGTCTCTAGTGCTCCAAGTGTAGCTTGGGGTGTCTCTAGTGCTCCAAGTGTAGCTAGTGTCTCTAGGTGCTTCAAGTGTCTCTAGTGTCTATGTCCAGCTGGGCGGCGGTCTATCCACTCAAGTTACAGTGTTTTTTCCAGTGCCTCTAGTGTCCCTAGTGCTCCATGTCTAGTGTCCCTTAGTGTCCCAAGTGCTCCAATCGGCCCATAGTGTTCTTCTTGGGGGTTCTGGCAGGGTTTTGAGTTGTTTTTGCCTTGGTTATTTCCTGTCTTATTTGGAAAGGTTCTTCCCTTTGTGTGTTTCTTGTCTACTGCTTTCCTTGATTAGTCCATTGGTTTCACCTGTGTCTCGCTTTTGCTGCCTCCCCTGTCTATTTGCTATGCCATTGCTCTTTTTTGTTCTCTGTCGGGTTCATATTTGTTAGTTTAGAGTCCATGTTCTTGCTCTGTTAGCTTCCATGTCCCTTCCTTGATTCCTTGTGCTTGTTCATAGAGGTTTTTTTTTAATTTCTGGTTTTTGCATTTTTGGTTTTTGCATTTTTTCAAGTGCGTCTTGTCTGGACTGACTAATACCTGCATTTTGACCCTGCCTGCCTTGGACCATCCATAAGCCTAGCCCATAAATAAACTGTTAAGGATTCCAGTTCTTGTGCCTGCCTGCATCTGGGTCCTGCTTCACTCAGCAAAGCCGCCACAGAATGAACCGACTAAAAAATGGACCCAGCGCATGCGCCAGATGCGGACTACCGCGAATTGTGTCAAGATCTGATGAATGTATGAATACTGGCTGAAGACTCGCGTCAAGTCAAGGGACTGCTGTTCGGCTTGCAAGGAAGAAGGTGCACCTAAACCGCAGGTAAAGATTCCCACCTTACTGGCTGAAGGAATTTGTTAACCTCAATGGACAGTCAGTCAGCCAGCCTAAACCCATCATGCTCACGCCACGCCTAACCCAGCTCAGGTTCCTCAGATGGCATCCCCGCCGACTCCAGCCTCGCCTCCTCGCCTCCCTGCAGCAGACGCCACTCCTGTCCCGGCCGGTGGTCCCGCAGACGCCACTCCTGTTCCGGGCGTCAACCTGCAGATCGCCACCCTGTTCCAACATCTGCTCCTGTTCTTTCATCTCCAGTCGGGCGCCCTGGTCGACACCTGCTCGCCTCCACTGGGCGCCCCGTCGACTCCAGCTCCTCGTCTCCACTTGACAGTACATTCAATGCCTGCTCCACGTGTCCAGTCGGGGACGGTGGCCTGTCCAACTCAAGTTGCTAGTGCTCCCAGTGTCCCTAGTGTTCCAAGTGCTCCAAGTGTCCCTAGTGTTCCAAGTGCTCCCAGTCTAGTGCTGCTCCAATTGTCCATAGTGTTCCTGGTGCCCAAGTGTTCCTAGTCCTCCATGTTCCATGTATCCCTAGTGCTCCCCTTGCTCCAGGTGTCCCTAGTGCCCTTAGCGCTCCCGGTGCACGGTCAGCACCTCCAATCGTAGCCCATAGTGTACAATCTATAGCCCCTGACTCCTGCTCCTCAGGGTCTTAGGGTGGCTCATCGCTGTCGCCTCCAACACCGACATCTCCAGAGAGGCTAGGGCTTCGCCAGCCGCCCTCCTGCCCGCCCTCCGCCGAGAGGTTTTGCCCACGCCGGGTCTTCTGCCCGTCCGCCGGGAGTAGTTTTGTCTACATCAGCTATCCTTCAGCCTCCGCCTCCAGAGAGAGGCTCCTGTCTACGTCGCTGCCCCTGCCCGCCTCCCGACCACCCTGCTTCAGTCGGGGGTCCCGGCGGACGCCACTCCTGTTCCGGCATCGGGGGTCCCGGCAGACGCCACTCCTGTTCCGGTGTCGGGGGTCCCTGCGGACACCACTCCTGTTCCAGCGTCGGGGGTCCCGGCAGACGCCACTCCTGTTCCGACACCTGCTCCTGCTCCCCAGTCGGCGTCCCGGCCGACTCAAACACCTGCTCCTCATCTCCAGTCGGCATCCTGGCCGACACCTGCTCGTTCCACCTCAAGGCCCTGGTCGACACCTGCCTCGCCTCCACTCGGGCGCCCTGGCTTCTACACCTGCCTCGGGTTTCACTCAGCGTCCCAGCCGAATTTCCTAGCTCCTCCAGATGGCGCCCCTGCCGCCTAGCTCTCATCTCACTTGACAGTACATTCACGCCTGCTCCACGAGTCGGGACGGCGCCCGCCCAACCTTGGTTGCTAGTGTTTCCAGTGTCTCAGTGTTCCAAGTGCCCCTAGTGTGTCTAGTGCTCCAAGTGCCCCTAGTGTCTTTAGTGCTCCAAGTGTCCCTAGTGTCTCTAGTGCTCCAAGTGTCCCTAGTGCTCCAAGTGTCCAGTCAGGGGCGGTGGCCCGCCTGACCTGTTGCTACTGTTTCCAGTGTCCCTAGTGTTCCAAGTGCTCCCAGTGTTCCAAGTGTCCTTAGTGTCTCTAGTGCTCCAAGTGTCCCCAGTGTCTCTAGTGCTTCAAGTGTCCCTAGTGTCTCTAGTGCTCCAAGTGTAGCTAGTGTCTCAGTGCTCCAAGTGTCTCTAGTGCTCATGTCCCTAGTGTCTCTAGTGCTCCAAGTGTAGCTAGTGTCTCTAGTGCTCCAAGTGTCCCCAGTGTCTCTAGTGCTTCAAGTGTCTCTAGTGCTCCAAGTGTCCAGTCGGGGGCGTCCATCCGGGACCTGGTTGTGCGTTTCCAGTGTGCCTCTAGTGTCCCTGAGGCCCTGGTGCCCTAGTGTCCCTAGTGTCCCAAGTGCTCCAATCATCCATAGTGTCCCTAGTGCCCAAGTGCCCAATCGTCCATAGTGTTCTTGGGGGGTTCTGGCAGGGTTTTGAGTTGAGTTTCTTGTTTGGTTATTTCCTGTCTTATTTTGAAAGGTTTTTCCCTTGTGTGTTTTTGTCTACTTGTTTCCTGTCCTTGATTAGTCCATTGGTTTCACCTGTGTCTCTGTTTTGCTGCCCTCAAGTGTCTATTTAAGTTATGCCATTGCCTTTGTTCTCTGTCGTTCATTTGTTAGTTTAGGAGTCCACGTTCTGCTCTGTTAGCATCCAAAAGTTCCTACCTTGATTTCATGTGCTTGTTCATAGAGATTTCTGGATTTCTGGTTTTGCATTTTTGGTTTTTGGATTTTTCTGCTATGTCTTGTTCTCGACTGACTACCTGCATTTTGGACCCTGCCTGCCTTGACCATCCATATTTCCAGCTTCCATAAAATAAACTGTTAAGAGATCTTTTGTGTCCTTTGTGCCTGCTCTGCACTGGGTCCTGCTCTCAATTGCCAGAGTAAAGCCGCCACAGAATGAACCGTCACCAAAAATGGACCCAGCGGCATAAGCGATGCGGATCACCGCTAATTGTGTCAAAGAGATCTGGATGAATTGCATGAATACTGCCGAAGACTCTCGCGTCGAAGTCAAGGACTGCTGTTCGCTTTGCGGGCGAATAGTTGCGGCACCTAAACCGCAGTGTAAAGATTCCCTACCTTACTGGCTGAAGGAATTTGTTAACCTCAATGACAGCCGTCAGCCAGCCTAAACTCCATCATGCTCACACGCCACGCCCAACTCCACTGGGCTCCCGTGATGGCATCCGCCGACTCCAGCTCGCCCTTTCGCTCTCGGCAGACGCCACTCCTGTCCCGGCGTCGAGGGTCCCGGCAGACGCCACTCCTGTTCCGGCGCCGGGGGTCCCGGCAGACGCCACTCCTGTTCCAACACCTGCTCCTGCTCCTCATCTCCAGCCGCGCCCTGGTCGGCCACCTGCTCCTCGCCTCCACTCGGGCGCCCCTGCTTCCACTCCAGCCTCGCCTCCACTTGACAGTACATTCAATGCCTGCTCCATCGTGGTCCAGCCTGGGATCTGTGGCCTGTCCAACTCAAGTTGCTAGTGCTCCCAGTGTCCCTAGTGTTCCAAGTGCTCCCAGTGTCCCTAGTGTTCCAAGTGCTCCCAGTCTTGCTAGTGCTCCAATTGTCCATAGTGTTCCTGGTGCTCCAAGTGTTCCTAGTCCTCCAAGTGTTCCATGTATCCCTAGTGCTCCCCTTGCTCCAGGTGTCCCTAGTGCCCTTAGCGCTCCCGGTGCACGGTCAGCACCTCCAATCAGAGTCTATAGTGTGTTAATCTATAGCCCCTGACTCCTGCCCGGCCCTAGGGTGGCTCATTGCTGTCGGCTCCAACACCATCTCCAGAGAGGTTAGGCTTGGCCTGCCCGCCCTCCGGAGAGGTGTTTCATTCACGCCGGGCCGTCTTCTGTCTGGCCCCGCCGGAGAGGTTTTGTCTACATCGCTATCCTTCAGCCTGGCCTCCAGAGGCTCTGGTCTATGTCGCTGCCTCCTGCCCGCCTCCCCGACCTTTACCCCTGCTCAGCCCCATGACGCCCACCTGCCTGCACAGTCCCGCAGACGCCACCCTTGTTCCGTGTCGGGGTCCCTGCGACACCACTCCTGTTCCAGCCGGGGTCCTGCAGACGCCACCCTGTTCCGGCCACCTGCTCCTGCTCCCCAGTCGGGCGCCCCGGCCGACACCTGCTCATCTCCAGTCGGCATCCTGGCCGACACCTGCCTCGCCTCCACCTCCGGCATCCTGGCCGGCTGGACTCCTCCTCGTCTCCCACTCAAGCGCCCTGGCCGACACCTGTTCGGGTTCTCCACTCAGCGCCCCAGCCGACTCTAAAGGCCCTGCTCTCCAGATGGCGCCCCGGGCCGACCTGGCTCCTCATCTCCACTCTTGACAGTACATCTTCAATGCCTGCTCCACGTGTCCAGTCGGGGACGGGCGGCCCCGTCCAACCTGTTGCTAGTGTTTCCAGTGTCCCTAGTGTTCCAAGTGCCCCTAGTGTGGCCCCATGTTAGGGCTCCAAGTGCCCCTAGTGTCTTTTAGGGGTGCTCCTGGGTGTCCCTAGTGTCTCTAGTGCCCAAGTGTCCCTAGTGCTCCAAGTGTCCAGTCGGGGGAGGCGGCCCGTCCGACTCAAGTTGCTAGTGTTTCCAGTGTCCCCAGTGTTCCAAGTGCTCCCAGTGTTCTAAGTGTTCCTAGTGTCTCTGTGCTCCAAGTGTCCCCAGTGTCTCTAGTGCTCAAGTGTCCCTAGTGTCTCTAGTGCCCAAGTGTAGCTAGTGTCTCTAGTACCCAAGTGTTCTAGTGCTTCGCGTCCCTAGTGTCTCTAGTGCTCCAAGTGTAGCTAGTGTCTTGGGTGCTCCAAGTGTCCCCAGTGTCTCTAGTGCTTCAAGTGTCTCTAGTGCTCCAAGTGTTCAGTCGGGCGGCGGCCCGTCCACCTCGTTGTTAGTGTTTCAGTGCCTCTAGTGTCCTGGTGCTCCTGGTGTCTTTAGTGTCCCTAGTGTCCCAAGTGCTCCAATCATCCATAGTGTCCTTTAGTTCAAGTGCTCCAAATCGTCCATAGTGTTTCGGGGGTTCTGGCAGGGTTTTGAGTTGAGTTTCTGTGTTGTTATTTCGTCTTATTTTTGGAAAGGTTCTTCTTTGTGTGTTTCTTGTCTACTTGTTTTCTCCTTGATTAGCCCATTGGTTTCACCTGTCTCTGTTTGCTGCCTTCCCCCGTCTATTTAAGTTATGCCATTGCCTTTGTTCTCTGTCGGTTCATTTGCTAGTTTAGAGTCCATGTTCTTGCTCTGTTAGCATCCTTATGTCCCTTACCTTGATTTCATGTGCTTGTTCATAGGAGATTTTGGATTTCTGGTTTTGCATTTTTGGTTTTTTTTGATTTTTTTCTTGCCATGTCTTTGTCTGGACTGGGATCACCGCATTTGACCCCTGCCTGCCTTGACCATCCATAAGCCTAGCCTATAAAAATAAACTGTTAAGAGATCTTTGTGTCCTTGTGCCTGCCTGCATCTGGGTCCCGTTTCACCTCGTGAGCAAAGCCTCACAGAATGAACTGACCAAAATGGACCCAGTGGGCATGCTTTTGGGATGCGACTACCGCTAATTGTGTCAAGATCTGATGAATGGCTGAATATACTGGCTGAAGACTCCTCGCGTGTCAAGTCAAGGACTGCTGTTCGCTTGGTATGAAGAAGGTGGCACCTAAAACCGCAGTGTAAAGATTCCTCACCTTACTGGCTGAAGGACCAGATAACCTCAATGACAGTCAGTCAGCAGCCTAAACTCCATCATGCTCACGCCACGCCAACTCCAGCTCAGGCTCCCCAGATGGCATCCTCGGCCGACTCCAGCCTCGTCTCGCCTCCGGCAGACGCCCACTCCTGTCCCGCCGAGGGTCCCGCAGACGCCACTCCTGTTCCGCTGCCGGGGTCCTGCAGACGCCACTTGTTCCACACCTGCTCCTGCTCATCTCAGCGTCGGCCCTGTCGACACCTGCTCCTCGCTCCACTGGGCGCCCCTGCAGACTCCAGCTCCTCGCCTCCACTTGACAGTACATTCAATGCCTGCCCACGTGGTTCAGTCGGGACGGTGGCCTGTCCAACCTGCTGTTAGTGTTCCCCAGTGTCCCTAGTGTGTTCCAAGTGCTCCCAGTGTCCCTAGTGTTCCAAGTGCTCTCAGTTCCTGCTAGTGCTCCAATTGTCCATAGTGTTCCTGGTGCCCAAGTGTTCCTAGTCCTCCAAGTGTTCCATGTATCCTCAGTGCTCCTTTGCTCCAGGTGTCCCTAGTGCTCCCTTTAGCGCCTCCCGGTGCACGGTCAGCAACGTAATCGTGAGCCCATAGTGTACAATCTATAGCTCCCTGCCTTGCCTCGTGGCCCTAGGTGGCTCATCGCTGTCGGCCTCCAACACCGACCCAGAGGCAGGCTTCTCGCCGCCCTCCTGCCCGGGCTCCTCCGAGGCTCTGTCTACGTCAGCCGTCTTCTGCCCGTCCGCCGGAGAGGTTTTGCCCACATCATTATCCTCAGCCTGGCCTGAGAGGCTCTTGTCTACGTCAGCTGCCTCCCTGCCCGCCTCCACCACCCTGCTTCAGTCGGGGTCTCGCGGACGCCACTCCTGTTCCGCATCGGGGTCTCGCAGACGCCACTTCCTGCCTGTCAGTCTTTGCGGACGCCACCCTGTTCCAGCTGCCGGGGTCCCGGCAGACGCACCCTGTTCCGACACCTGCTCCTGCTCCCCAGTCGGCCCCGCCGACACCTGCCTTTCATCTCCAGTCGGGCATCCTGGTTTACCTGCCTCGCCTCCACTGCCAGCCCTGGCCGACACCTGCTCCTCGCTCCACTCAGCGCCCCAGCCACTTCTAGCTCCTGTCGATGGCGCCCGCCGACTCCAGTTTCCTCATCTCCACTTGACAGTACATTCAATGCCTGCTCCACGCGCAGTTCAGTCGACGGCGGTCTGGCCCAACTCTCAAGTTGCTAGTGTTTCCAGTGTCCCTGTGTTCCAAGTGCTCCCTAGTGTCCCTAGTGTTCCAAGTGCCCCTAGTAAAATGAGTGCTCCAAGTGCCCTAGTGTCTCTAGTGCCCCAAGTGTCCCTAGTGTCTCTAGTGCTCCAAGTGTCCCTAGTGCTCCAAGTGTCCAGTCAGGGCGGTGGTCTGCCTGACTCAAGTTGCTACTGCTTCCAGTGTCCCTAGTGTTCCAAGTGCCCCATGTTCCAAGTGTCCCAGTGTCTCTAGTGCCTCAAGTGTAGCTAGCATCTCTAGTGCTCCAAGTGTCCTCAGTGTTCTAGTGTGCTCATGTGTCTAGTGCTCCAAGTGTCCCTAGTGTCTCTAGTGCTCCAAGTGTAGTTAGTGTCTCTAGTGCCCAAGTGTCTCTTAGTGCTCCAAGTGTCCCTAGTGTCTCTAGTGCTCCAAGTGTAGCTAGTGTCTCTAGTGCTCCAAGTGTCCCCAGTGTCTCTAGTGCTTCAAGTGTCTCTAGTGCTCCAAGTGTCCAGCCAAGCAAGTGGCCCATCAGACTCAAGTTGCTAGTGTTTCCAGTGCCTCTAGTGTCCCTAGTGCTCCTGGTGCTCCTAGTGTCCCAAGTGCTCCAATCGTCCATATGTCCCTAGTGCCCAAGTGCTCCAATCGTCCATAGTGTTCTTGGGGGGGGTTCTGGCAGGGTTTTGAGTTGAGTTTCTTGTTTTGTTATTTCCTGTCTTATTTTGAAAGGTTCTTCCCTTGTGTGTTTCTGTTCACTTGTTTTCTCCTTGATTAGTCCATTGGTTTCAATTTCAAAGTTCCCTGCTTTTGCTGCCTCTCCCCTGTTATTTAAGTTATGCCATTTTGTTCTCTGCTCGTTCTTTTGTTAGTTTAGAGTCCATATGTTTGCTCTGTTAGCATCCACATGTCCCTACCTTGATTTCATGTTTGTTCATAGAGATTTTATTTCTGGTTTTTTGCATTTTTGCTCTTGGATTTTTCTTTGCCATGTCTTGTTCGGACTGGATCACTGCATTTTGACCCCAGCTCGCCTTGGACCATCCATAAGCCTAGCCCATAAATAAACTGTTAAGAGATCTTTTGTGTCCTTGTGCCTGCCTGGGCATCTGGGTCCTGTTCTCACCTCTCGTAGCAAAGTCACACAGAATGAACCGACCAAAAATGGACCCAGCGGGCATGCTTTGGGATGCGGGCTACCGCGAATTGTGTCAAGATCTGGATGAATTGCATGAATACTGGCTGAAGACCTCGTCAAGTCAAGGGACTGCTGTTCGGCTTGCAAGGAAGAAGGTGGCATCTAAACCGCAGTGTAAAGATTCCCTACCTTACTGGCTGAAGGAATTTGTTAACCTCAATGATAGTCAGTCAGCCAGCCTAACCCATCATGCTCACGCCACGCCACGCTAACTCCAGTCAGGCTCCCAGATGGGCATCCCGCCGACTCCAGCCTCCGCCTCGTTCTCCCGGCAGACTTACTCCTGTCCCGGCTGCCGAGGGTCCCAGACGACCCTGTTCCGCGCTTTCTCTTCGGGGTCCCGGCAGACGCCACTCCTGTTCCGTGTCGGGGTCCCTGCAGACGCCACTCCTGTTCCAGCGTCAGGGGTCCCGGCAGACGCCACTCCTGTTCCGACACCTGCTCCTGCTCCCCAGTCGGCGGCCCGGCCGACACCTGCTCTCATCTCCAGTCAGCATCCTGGCTTATTACCTGCTCCTCGCTCTACCTCCGGCATCCTGGCTTGACACCTGCCTCGCTCCACTCAGCGCCCCAGCCGACTCTAGCTCCTGCTTCTCCAGATGGCGCCCCGGCCGACTCCAGCTCCTCATCTCCACTTGACAGTACATTCAATGCCTGCTCCATCGCAGTTCAGTCGACTCCATGGCCCGTCCAACTCAAGTTGCTAGTGTTTCCAGTGTCCCTAGTGTTCCAAGTGCCCCAGTGTCCCTAGTGTTCCAAGTGCCCCTAGTGTGTCTAGGTGTCTAAGTGCCCCTAGTGTCTCTAGTGCTCCAAGGCTCCCTAGTGTCTTAGGTGTCTATGTCCAGTCAGGGCAGTGGCCTGTCTGACTCAAGTTGCTACTGTTTCCAGTGTCCCTAGTGTTCCAAGTGCTCCCAGTGTTCCAAGTGTCCTTAGTGTCTCTAGTGCTCCAAGTGTCCCCAGTGTCTCTAGTGCTTCAAGTGTCCCTAGTGTCTCTAGTGCTCCAAGTGCAGCTAGTGTCTCAGTGCCCAAGTGTCTCTTAGTGTTCAAGTGTCCCTTAGTGTCTCTAGTGCTCCAAGGAAGTAGTGTCTCTAGTGCCCACGTGCCCCAGTGTCTCTAGTGCTCAAGTGTCTTAGTGCTCCATGTCCAGTCGGGGCGGCGTCCGTCTGACTCAAGTTGCTAGTGTTTCCAGTGCCTCTAGTGTCCCTGGTGCTCCTGGTGCTCCTGGTGTCCCAAGTGCTCCAATCATCCATAGTGTCCCTTGTGTGCCCAAGTGCTCCAATCGTCCATAGTGTTCTTGGGGGTTCTGCAGGGTTTTGAGCTGAGTTTCTTGTTTTGTTATTTCCTGTTTTATTTTGAAAGGGTGTTTCCCTTGCGCGTTTCTGTCTACTTGTTTCCTTCCTTGATTAGTCCATTGGTTTCACCTGTGTCTCGCTTTTTGCTGCCTTCCCTGTCTATTATTTAAGTTATGCCATTGCCTTTGTTCTGTCGGTTCATTGCTAGTTTAGAGTTCATGTTCTTGCTCTGTTAGCATCCATGTCCCTACTCTTTGATTTCATGTGCTTGTTCACAGAGATTTTGGATTTCTGGTTTTGAATTTTGGTTTTCTGGATTTTGGTTACCACGTCATGTTTGGACTGATTACCTGGATTTCAACCCCGCCTGCCTTGACCATCTGTAAGCCTAAGCCCATAAAATAAACTGTTACAAGATCGTTTGTGTCCTTGTCTCTGCCTGCATCTGGGTCCTGCTCACCGTGAGCAAAGCCTCGCCAGAATGAACTGACCAAAAATGGACCCAGTGGGCATGCTTTGGGATGCGGACTACCACGAATTGTGTCAAGATCTGGATGAATTGCATGAATACTGGCTGAAGACTCCTCGTGCCGAAGTCAAGGGACCGCTGTCGGGTCAGGCGAAGAAGGTGGCACTCTAAACCGTGAGTGTAAAGATTCCTCACTCATTGGCTGAAGGAATTTGTTAACCCCACGACAGTCATCAGCCAGCCTAAACCCATCATGCTCACGCCACGCTAACTCCAGCTCAGGCTCCCCAGATGCATCCTGCCGACTCCAGGCTCCTCGGGCCTCCGCGTCTCCCGGGCAGACGCCACTCCTGTCCCGGCGTCGAGGGTCCCGGCAGACGCCACTCCTGTTCCGGCGTCGGGGGTCCCGGCAGACGCCACTCCTGTTCCGACACCTGCTCCTGCTCCTCATCTCCAGTCGGCGTCCTGGCCGACACCTGCTCCTCGTCTCCACTCGGCGTCCCTGCCGACTCCAGCTCCTCGTCTCCACTTGACAGTACATTCAATGCCTGCTCCACGGTTCAGTCGGGATCGTGGCCTGTCCAACCTGGCTGCTAGTGCTCCCAGTGTCCCTAGTGTTCCAAGTGCCCCAGTGTCCTAGGTTCCAAGTGCTCCCAGTCTGCTAGTGCTCCAATTGTCCATAGTGTCTCTGGTGCTCCAAGTGTCTTGTAGTCCTCCAAGTGTTCCATGTATCCCTAGTGCTCCCCTTGCTCCAGGTGTCCCTAGTGCCCTTAGCGCTCCCGGTGCACGGTCAGCACCTCCAATCGTAGCCCATAGTACAATCTATAGCCCTGACCCTGCCTCGTGGGTCTTGGTGGCTCATCGTCGGGCCTCCAACACCGATCTCCAGAGAGTGTTAGGGCTGGCCACCGCTCCTCCCGTTCGCCCCTCCGGAGAGGTTTCACCACGCCGCCGCTCCTGCCCGCCTCCGACCACCCTGTTTCAGTCGGGGTCCCGCGGACGCCACTATGTTCCAGCTGCCGGGGTCCCGCAGCTTACCCTGTTCCGGCGACCTGCTCTGCCCCCAGTCGGGCGCCCGCCGACAATTTCAAGCTCATCTCTGTAGTCGGCACGGTTTACACCTGCTCGCTTCCACTCGGGCGCCCTGGCCGACACCTGCCTCGCCTCCACTCAGCATCCCAGCCGACTCTAGCCCTGCTCTCCAGACATGCCCCGCCGACTCCAGCCTCATCTCCACTTGACAGTACATTCAATGCCTGGGTTCATCGTGTCCACAGTCGGGACGGCGGCCTGTCCAACTCAAGTTGCTAGTGCCCCAGTGTCCCTAGTGTTCCAAGTCTCCTGTAGTGTCCTAGTGTTCCAAGTGCTCCTGCTAGTGCCCAATTGTCCATAGTGTTCCTGGTGCCCAAGTGTTCCTAGTGCTCGAAGTGTTCCATGTATCCCTAGTGCTCCAAGTGTCCCTAGTGCCCTTAGCCCCGTGCACGGTCAGCACTCCAATCGTGAGGCCCATAGTGTACAATCTATAGCTCCTCCTGACTCCTGCTCCTCGCGGGCCCTAGGGGTGGCTCATATCGCTGTCGGGCTCAACACCGAGAGGTTAGGCTTCGCCGGGCCGCCCTTCCTGCCCGTCCGGAGAGGTTTTGCCCACGCTGCCGTCTTCTGCCCGGCCCCCAGGAGAGGTTTTGTCTACATCGCCATCCTTCAGCCTGGCCTCCAGAGGCTCTGTTCACGCCGCCGCCTCCTGCCCGCCTCCGACCACCCTGCTTCAGTCGGGGTCCCGGGCGATCGCCTTACCCTGTTCCGCATCGGGGCCCCGCAGACGCCATCCTGTTCCGGTGTCGGGGTCCCCGCGGACGCCACTCCTGTTCCAGCGTCGGGGGTCCCGGCAGACGCCACTCCTGTTCCGACACCTGCTCCTGCTCCCCAGTCGGCGTCCCGCCGATACCCGTTCTTCATCTCCAGTCGCATCCTGGTCGACACCTGCTCCTCGCTCCACTCGGGCGCCCTGGCCGACACCTGCTCCTCGGCCTCCACTCAGCATCCCAGCCGACTCTAGCTCCTCCAGATGCATGCCCCGCCGACTCCAGCCCTCATCTCCACTTGACAGTACATTCAATGCCTGCTCCATCGCAGTTCAGTCGTGGGACGGGCGGCCCATTCAACCTGGGTTGCTAGTGTTTCCAGTGTCCCTAGTGTTCCAAGTGCTCCCAGTGTCCCTAGTGTTCCAAGTGCCCCTAGTGTGTCTAGTGCTCCAAGTGCCCCTAGTGTCTCTAGGGGTGCTCCAAGTGTCCCTAGTGTCTCTAGTGCCCAAGTGTCCCTAGTGTCTAAGTGTCCAGTCAGGGGCGGGGGCCCTGCCTGACTCAAGTTGCTACTGTTTCCAGTGTCCCTAGTGTCTCCAAGTGCTCAGTGTTCCAAGTGTCCTTAGGTGTCTCTAGTGCTCCAAGTGTAGCTAGCATCTCTAGTGCTCCAAGTGTCCCCAGTGTCTCTAGTGCTCATGTGTCTAGTGTTCAAGTGTCCCAGAGGTCTCTAGTGTCTAAGTGTAGCTAGTGTCTCAGGTGTGTCTAAGTGTAGCTAGTGTCTCTAGTGCTGCCCAAGTGTCCCCAGTGTTCTAGTACTTCATGTCTCTCTAGTGTCTAAGTGTCCAGTCGGGGCGGCGGTCTGTCTAACCTGTTGCTATGTTTCCAGTGTCCCTAGTGTTCCAAGTGCTCCCAGTGTCCCTAGTGTTCCAAGTGCTCCAGTCTTGGTTAGTGTCTAAGTGCTCCAATTGTCCCTAGTGTTCCAAGTGCCCTAGTGTCTAGTTCAAGTGCCCCTAGTGCAAGTCTAGTGCTGCCAAGTGCCTTGGGTGTTCAAGTGTCTGAACAGGGCGGGGGTCTGCCTGACTGTTGCTACTGTTTGTGTGTCCCATGTTCCAAGTGCTCCCAGTGTTCCAAGTGTCCTTAGTGTCTCTAGTGCTCCAAGTGTAGCTAGTATCTCTAGTGCTCCAAGTGTCCCCAGTGTCTCTAGTGCTTCAAGTGTTTTTAGTGCTCCAAGTGTCCCTAGTGTCTCTAGTGCTCCAAGTGTCCCCAGTGTCTCTAGTGCTTCAAGTGTCTCTAGTGCTCCAAGTGTCCCTAGTGTCTCTAGTGCTCCAAGTGTAGCTAGTGTCTCTAGTGCTCCAAGTGTCCCCAGTGTCTCTAGTACTTCAAGTGTCTCTAGTGCTCCAAGTGTCCAGTCACAAGTGTCTGTCCAACCTTCAAGTTGCTAGTGTTTCCAGTGTCCCTAGTGTTCCAAGTGCCCCAGTGTCCCTAGTGTTCCAAGTGCTCCCCAGTCTTAGTGCTCCAAGTGCTCCAATTGTCCCTAGTGTTCCAAGTGCTCTCTAGTGTGTCTAGTGCTCCATGTGCCCCCTAGTGTGTCTAGTGCCCAAGTGTCCCTAGTGCTCCAAGTGTCCAGTCAGGGGCGGTGGGTCTGCCTGACTAAGTTGTTACTGTTTCCAGTGTCCCTAGTGTTCCAAGTGCTCCCAGTGTTCCAAGTGTCCTTAGTGTCTCTAGTGCTCCAAGTGTAGCTAGTATCTCTAGTGCTCCAAGTGTCCCTAGTGTCTCTAGTGCTTCAAGTGTCTCTAGTGCTTCAAGTGTATCTAGTGCTCCAAGTGTCCCTAGTGTCTCTTAGTGCTCCAAGTGTAGCTTGCTTAGTGTCTCTAGTGCCCAAGTGTCCCCAGTGTCTCTAGTGCTTCAAGTGTCTCTAGTGCTCCAAGTGTCCCTAGTGTCTCTAGTGCTCCAAGTGTAGCTAGTGTCTCTAGTGTGCCCAAGTGTCCCCAAAAATTTCTGAAGCCATGTCTCTTAGTGTCTATGTCCAGTCGGGGGGCGGCAGCCCGTCCGACTCAAGTTGCTAGTGTGCTCTGTGTGCCTCTAGTGTCCCTAGTGCCCTGCAGTGCCCTAGTGTCCCTAGTGTCCCAAGTGTCTAATCATTCATAGTGTCCCTAGCAAGTGCCCAAGTGCTCCAATCAGTCTATGTTCTTGGTGCCCAAATGTCCTAGTCCTCCAAGTGTTCCATGTATCCCTAGTGCTCCAAGTGTTCCTAGTGCTCCCCTTTTGCCCAGGGTGGGCGTCCCTAGTGCCCCTAGGGGTGCTCCCAGTGCACAGTCAGCACCTCCATTCGTAGCCCCTATTGTAGAATCTATGGCTCCCCTGACACCTGCTCCTCATGACCCTAGGGTGGCTCATCGCTGTCGGCCTCCAACACCGATCTCCAGAGAGGTTAGGGCTTCGTCGCCGTCCTCCTGTCTGCCCTCCGGAGAGAGGCTCTGTCTACGCCGCTGGCCTCCTGCCCTGCCCTCCCGAGAAGTCTTATTCACGCTGCCATCCCAGCCTGGCCTCCAGAGAGACTTGTTTCTCCGCTGCTGCCTCCGCCCGGCCTCCTCCGAACAATTCTGCTTCAGTCATTGCCCACGCCACAGACTGGGACTCCTGATTTTTTCTGGACTGTGTCCCTCCTGACCCCTTCTACCCACTCCCTGCTTCATGGACTTCCTTGAACTTTAGGACATCTGAATCTGTCACTTGAGGGGGTGTTCTGTTATGGGTTTTGAGTTCAGCTTCTGTTTTGTTATTTCCCTGTCTTATTTTGTGCTGTCTATCCTAGTGTTTCGTTCACTTGTTTTTTTTCCGTGATTAGTCCATTGCTCTCTCACCTTGTGTCTCTGTTTTTGCTGCCCTACCCGTCTATTTAAGTGAGTTATTGCCTTTTGTTCTCTGTCAATTCATTTACGGTTTAGGAGTCCATGTTCTTGCTCTGTTAGCATCCATGTCCCTACCTTGATTTCTCTTACATGTGCTTGTTCATAGAGATTTTGGATTTCTGGTTTTGGATGTTTTCATGTCTTCTTTGGACTGACTACCTGATTTTGACCCTGCCTGCCTTGACCATCCGTAAGCCTAGCCCATAAAATAAACTGTTAAAACATCTTTGTGTCCTGTCCTGGGTCCTGCTCTCACCTCGTAGCCAAGCCTTGTCACTTCCTTCATATGGCAAATGACATATGTCAAATAGGTTTAGGACAACATTTTGACATGTCAAAATATAAAAGAACCGGCCAGTAGGTGATAATGTGAATGCAGGCTGAATTCCAATTAGCTGCTTCACTTTTAGGTTTCTAATGGTAAATGCGGGCTCATTGTCAAATTGTCATGGCCAGTTATGATTTGTGATCTGCTACAAAGAGCAAACTATTGCACCATTTCGCTCAGCTGCCTAAAAACATGACCAGGTGGGTGTCCCAGGCTGAATTGGCAAGGATTTGTACAGTGTGTGAAATTAACATCACCACTGACCACTAAAACTGTGCAATCCTCGTCTGTTTCTTTTTGTAGTTTAGCCTCTAATATTTACAGTAATTCATGATTCACATGAAGTTACTGAATGACGCGGAAGGACATGACAAGAGCTTTAAATGGAAAATTGCCTTGCAGACCCTCCTCAAAGTCATTTCCTTATTTAGCAAGCCTTACAACTTGATGAGACACAAGATGAAGTTTCAAAAATTTGGTGAATCAAATCAATTTGATGTGTGCCAATTGTGATTAATTGATTTTTTCTGTTAAGGTTGAGAGGACTGTCTATATGTATAAGAAAAACGAAAAGAGTTCAAATTCATCAGAATCTAAAAAACTAATGATAGATCAATGGGACTACTACTGCTACTATCCTAACTACTGCTCCAATTAGTGCCTCTACAATAATTGATTCAAGAGAGGCACTCTGATACTGAACTTTAATAACAGAGGAATGATCTTAGGGAGGCTCTGACCTCCTCCTAATCCTCACCCTCATTAATTTCCATCCAAATCTATTTCCTCTCCTTTCATATGGCAATGACATATGTCAAATAGGTTGGTGGACAACATTTTGACATGTCAAAATATAAAAGAACTGAAGGTGAGGTGATAATGTGAATGCAGGCTGAATTCCAATTAGCTGCTTCACTTTTAGGTTTCTAATGGTAAATGCGGGCTCATTGTCAAATTGTCATGACTTACATGAAGAGGACAGAGCCATTGGCAATCTGAATTGACCAGCTGTGTTTTGCTCCCTACACGAGCCAAATTGTGTGCTGGGTGAAAAGGCCAATTATGATTTGTAGATCTGCTAAAGAGTGAAATTATTGCACCATTTCTTGCTCAGCCCAGAAACATGACCAGGGTGTCCTGCGGCCGAATCTGGCAAGGATTTGTACAGTGTGTGAAATTAATACCACCGACCACTAAAAACTGTGCACTCGCCTGTTTGTTGTAAGTTTAGCCCCAACATTTACAGTAATTCATGATTCACACATGTGAAGTTACTGAAATGACATGTGAAGGACATGACAAGAGTTTTAAATGGAAAATTGCCTATAGACCCTCCTAAAGTCATTTCCCTTATTTAGCAAGCCTTCAACTTGATGAGACACAAGATGTACTCAAAAAATTTGGGTGGAATCAAATCAATTTGGATGTGTGCCAATTGTGGATTAATTGATTTTTCTGTTAAGGTTGAGAGGATTGTCTACATGTATAAGAAACGAAAGAGTTCAAATTCATCAGAAAGGAAAAAAATAATGATAGATCAATGGACCACGGTCAGTTACTATCCTAACTATTGCTCCAATTAGTGCCTCTGCTAATAATTGATTCAAGAGAGGCGTCCTGATACTGAACTCTTAATAACAGAGGGAATGATCTTTAGCAGGGTCTGACCCTCCCTAATCCTCACCCTCTGACACTCTTCTCCATCCAAATCTATTTCTCCTCTTCATATGGCAATGACATGTCAAATAGGTTTATGGACAACATTTTGACATGTCAAAATATAAAAAGAACCGCTGTGCAGGTGATAATGTGAATGCAGGCTGAATTCCAATTAGCTGCTTCACTTTTTTTAGGTTTCTAATGGTAATGCGGGCTCATTGTCAAATTGTCATGACTTATACGAAGAGTGATTATTACGGCAATCTGAATTGGACTTAGCTGTGTTTTTGCTCCCTATAATGAGCCAAATTGTGTGCTGGTAGAAAAGGCCAATTATGATTTGTGATCTACAAGAGCAAACTATTGCACCATTTCGCTCAGCGTCCAGAACATGACCAGGTGGGTGTCCTGGTGTATTTAATCTGGCAAGGATTTGTACAGTGTGTGAAATTAACATCACCAATTTAATTCACTAAAACTGTGCAATCCTCGTCTGTTTGTTGTAGTTTAGCCCCAACATTTACAGTAATTCATGATTCACACATGTGAAGTTACTGAAATGACATGTGAAGGATATGACAAGAGTTTTAATGGAAAATTGCCTGTAGACCCTCCTAAGCGATTTCCTTATTTAGCAAGCTCATAACTTGATGGAGACACAAGATGTAGTTTCAAAAAATTTGGGTGGAATCAAACTCTAATTTGATGTGCCAATTGTGATTAATTGA
Source organism: Datnioides undecimradiatus (assembly GCA_008933995.1). Lineage (NCBI taxonomy): Eukaryota > Metazoa > Chordata > Actinopteri > Lobotiformes > Datnioididae > Datnioides > Datnioides undecimradiatus. The sequence continues at coordinate 1,069,624 of WARS01000068.1, forward strand.
TTTTTCTGTTAAGGTTGAGAGGACCGTCTACATGTATAAGAAACTAAAGAGTTCAAATTCATCAGAAAGGAAAAAAACTAATGGTAGATCAATGGACTACTACTGCTACTATCCTAATCCACATTGCTCCACTAGTGCCTCTAAGGCCAATAATTGATTCCGGAGAGAGGCGTCCTGATACTGAACTTTAATAACAGAGGAATGATCTTTAGCAGGGTCTGACCTTCCCTAATCCTCACCCTCTGACAATTTTTCCATCCAAATCTATTTCCTCCTTCATATGGCAAATGACATATGTCAAATAGGTTTAGGACACCATTTTGACATGTCAAAAATATAAAAAAGAACCGCCAGGTGATAATGTGAATGCAGCTGAATTCCAATTAGCTGCTTCACTTTTTAGGTTTTGTACGGTAAATGCGGCTCATTGTCAAATTGTCATGACTCATATGAAGAGGACAGAGCCATTGGTAATCTGAATTGACTAGCTGTGTTTTTGCTCCCATAATGAGCCAAATTGTGTGCTGGTGAAAAGGCCAATTATGATTTGTGATCTGCTAAAGAGCAAACAATTGCACCATTTCGTTTAGCGTCTAAAAACATGACCAGGTAAAACTTGGTGTGGCCGAATTGGCAAGGATTTGTACAGTGTGTGAAATTAACATCACCACCGACCACTAAAACTGTGCAATCCTTGTCTGTTTGTTGTAGTTTAGCCCCAACATTTACAGTAATTCATGATTCACACATGTGAAGTTACTGAAATGACATGAAGGAGATGACAAGAGTTTTAATGGAAAATTGCTCTGTAGACCCTCCCAAAGTCATTTCCTTATTTAGCGTTTTCCTTACAACCTGATGAGACACAAGATGTAGTTTCAAAAATTTGGGTGGAATCAAATCAATTTGATGTGTGCCAATTGTGGGACAATTGATTTTTCTCTGTTGAAGTTGAGAGGATTGTCTACATGTATAAGAAATCTAAAAGAGTTCAAATTCATCAGAAAGGAAAAACTAATGATAGATCAATGGACTAATACGTTACTATCTAACTACTGCTCCAATTAGGTGCCTCATACAATAATTGATTCAAGAGAGGCGTCCCGATACTGAACTCTAATAACAGAGGGAATGATTCAGCAGGGTCTGACCCCTCCCTAATCCTCACCCTTCTGACAATTTTCCATCCAAATTATTTCTCTCCTTCATATGGCAATGACATATGTCAAATAGGTTTGGTGGACAACATTTTGACATGTCAAAATTATAAAAGAACCGCTGCAGGTGATAATGTGAATGCAGGCTGAATTCCAATTAGCTGCTTCACTTTTAGGTTTCTAATGGTAAATGCGGGCTCATTGTCAAATTGTCATGACTTACATGAAGAGGAGACAGGAGCCATTGGCAATCTGAATTGACCAGCTGTGTTTTGCTCCCATAATGAGCCAAATTGTGTGCTGGTGAAAAGGCCAGTTATGATTTGTGATCTGCTAAAGAGCAAACTATTGCACCATTTCGCTCAGCGCCTAAAACATGACCAGGTGGGTGTCCTGGTGGTTTAATTGGCAAGGATTTGTACAGGTGAAATTAACATCACCACCCACCACTAAAACTGTGCAATCCCCTCGCCTGTTTGTTGTAGTTTAGCCTCAACATTTACAGTAATTCATGATCTGCACACATGTAGTTACTGAAATGACATGTGAAGGACATGACAAGAGTTTTAAATGGAAAATTGCCTGTAGACCCTCCTAAAGTCATTTCCCTTATTTAGCAAGCCTTTTACAACTTGAGGAGACACAAGATGTAGTTTCAAAATTTGGGTGGAATCAAATCAATTTGATGTGTGCCAATTGTGGATTAATTGATTTTCGTTAAGGTTGAGAGGATTGTCTACATGTATAAGAAACGAAAGAGTTCAAATTCATCAGAAACGAAAAAACTAATGATAGATCAATGGGACTACTACTGCTACTATCCTAACTACTGCTCCAATTAGTGCCTCTGCTGCCAATAATTGATTCAAGAGAGGCGTCCTGATACTGAACTCTTAATAACAGAGGGAATGATCTATAGCAGGGTCTCAATCTCTCCCTAATCCTCACCCTCTGACACCTTCCATCCAAATCTATTTCCTCCTTCATATGGCAATGACATATGTCAAATAGGTTTAGGACAACATTTTGACATGTCAAAAATATAAAAGAATCACAGTAGGTGATAATGAATGATGGCTGAATTCCAATTAGCTGCTTCACTTTAGGTTTCTAATGGTAAATGCGACTCATTGTCAAATTGTCATGACTTACATGAAGAGGACAGAGCCATTGGCAATCTGAATTGACCAGCTGTGTTTTCGCCCCATAATGAGCCAAATTGTGTGCTGGGTGAAAGGCCAATTATGATTTGTGATCTGCTAAAGAGCAAACTATTGCACCATTTCGTTCAGCGTCTAAAAACATGACCAGGTGGGTGTCCTGGTGGCCGAATTGGCAAGGATTTGTACAGTGTGTGAAATTAACATCACCACCAACCACTAAAACTGTGCAATCCTCGTCTGTTTGTTTGTAGTTTAGCCCCAACATTTACAGTAATTCATGATTCACACATGTGAAGTTACTTTCGAAATGACATGTGGAAGGACATGACAAGAGTTTTAAAATGAAAATTGCCTGTAGACCCTCCTAAAGTCATTTCTTATTTAGCAAGCCTTGCCAACTGATGAGACACAAGATGTAGTTTCAAAAATTTGGGTGGAATCAAATCAATTTGGATGTGTGCCAATTGTGGATTAATTGATTTTTCTGTTAAGGTTGAGAGGACTGTCTACATGTATAAGAAACGAAAGAGTTCAAATTCATCAGAAACTAAAAAACTAATGATAGATCAATGGGACTACTACTGCTACTATCCTATCCATTGCTCCAATTAGTGCCTGCTGCCAATAACGATTCAAGAGAGGCGCCCTGATACTGAACTCTTAATAACAGAGGAATGATCTTTAGTGGTCCGACCCTCCTAATCCTCACCTCTTATTACAATTTTCCATCCAAATCGTATTCTCTCCTTCATATGGCAATGACATATGTCAAATAGGTTTTGGTGGACAACATTTTTGACATGTCAAAAATATAAAAAGAACCGCTGCAGGTGAGCATGTGAATGCAGCTGAATTCCACCATGCCTTTCACTTTTAGGGTTTCAATGGTAAATGCGGCTCATTGTCAAATTGTCATGACTTACATGAAGAGGATGAGCCATTAAGTAATCTGAATTGACCAGCTGTGTTTTGCTCCCCATAATGAGCCAAATTGTGTGCTGGTGAAAAAGGCCAATATGATTTGTGATCTGCTAAAGAGCAAACTATTGCACCATTTCGCTCAGCGCTCAAAACATGACCAGGGTGGGTGTCCTGGTAATAATTGGCAAGGATTTGTACAGTGTGTGAAATTAACATCACCACCGACCACTAAAACTGTGCAATCCTCGTCTGTTTGTTGTAGTTTAGCCCCAACATTTACAGTAATTCATGATTCACACATGTGAAGTACGGAATGACATGTGAAGGACATGACAAGATTTTTAAAATGGAAAATTGCCTGTAGACCCTCCCAAAGTCATTTTATTAAGCAAGCCTTACAACTTGATGAGACACAAGATGTAGTTTCAAAATTTGGGTGAATCAAATCAATTTCGATGTGTGCCAATAGTGGATTAATTGATTTTTCTGTTAAGGTTGAGAGGACTGTCTACATGTATAAGAAACGAAAGAGTTCAAATTCATCAGAAACTAAAAACTACCGATAGACTGCCAGACTACTACTGCTACTATCCTAATCCATTGCTCCAATTAGTGCCTTCAAGGCCAATAATTGATTCAAGAGGCGCCCTGATACTGAACTCTTAATAACAGAGGAATGATTTTAGCAGGGTCTGACCTTCCCTAATCCTCACCTTCTGATAATTTTCCATCTCAAATCTATTTCCTCTCCTTCATATGGCAAATGACATATGTCAAATAGGTTTAGGACAACATTTTGACATGTCAAAATATAAAAGAACCGCTGCAGGTGATAATGTGAATGCAGGCTGAATTCAATTAGCTGCTTCACTTTTTAGGTTTCTAATGCAGTAAATGCGGCTCATTGTCAAATTGTTTGACTTACGAAGAGGACAGAGCCATTGGCAATCTGAATTGACTAGCTGTGTTTTTGCTCCTTACACGAGCCAAATTGTGTGCTGGGTGAAAAAGGCCAATTATGATTTGTGATCTGCTAAAGAGCAAACTATTGCACCATTTCGCTCAGCTGCCTTCCAGAAACATGAGACCAGGTGGGCGTCCTGGTGGCCGAATTGGCAAGGATTTGTACAGTGTGTGAAATTAACATCACCACCAACCACTAAAACTGTGCAATCCTCGTCTGTTTGTTGTAGTTTAGCCCCAACATTTACAGTAATTCATGATTCACACATGTGAAGTTACTGAAATGACATGTGAAGGACATGACAAGAGTTTTAAATGGAAATTGCCTGTAGACTTCCTAAATATTTTATTTAGCGTTTTCCTTACAACTTGATGAGCATTACAAGATGTAGTTTCAAAATTTGGGTGAATCAAATAATTCTGATGTGTGCCGATTGTGGATTAATTGATTTTTCTGTTAAGGTTGAGAGGACTGTTCACATGTATAAGAAACGAAAAGCAGTTCAAATTCATCAGAACCAAAAAACTAATGATAGATCAATGGGACTTGGGCCATCATTACTATCCTAACTACTGCTCCAATTAGTGCCTCTGCTGCCAATAATTGATTATCCAAGAGAGGCGCCCTGATACTGAACTCTTAATAACATGTGGAATGATCTTTAGAGGTTTGACCTCCCGCACTCTCACCTGACAATTTTCCATCCAAATCATATGGCAAATGACATATGTCAACAAATAGGTTTAGGACAACATTTGACATGTCAAATATAAAAAGAACCGCTGCAGGTGATAATGTGTATGGCGGCTGAATTCTAACTGGGCTGCTTCACTTTAGGTTTCTAATGGTAAATGTGGGCTCATTGTCAGCCTGTCAAGACTTACATGAAGAGACAGAGCCATTGGCAATCTTGAATTCGACCAGCTGTGTTTTTGTCTCATACGAGCCAAATTGTAAAGCAGAAAAGGCCAATTATGATTTGTGATCTGCTAAAGCAGCAAACTATTGCACCATTTCTGCTCAGCTGCCTAAAAAACATGACCAGGTGGGTGTCCTGGTGGCCGAATTGGCAAGGATTTGTACAGTGTGTGAAATTAACATCACCACCGACCACTAAAACTGTGCAATCCTCGTCTGTTTGTTGTAGTTTAGCCCTGTAACATTTACAGTAATCCATGATTCACATGTGAAGTTACTGAAATGACATGTGAAGGATTATGACAAGAGTTTAAAATGGAAAAATTGCCTGTAGACCTCCTAAAGTCATTTCCCTTATTTAGCAAAGCCTTACAACTTGATGATGAGACACAAAGATGTAGTTTCAAAAATTTGGTGGAATCAACCAATTTGATGTGTGCCAATTGTGGATTAATTGATTTTTCTGTTAAGGTTGAGAGGACTGTCTACATGTATAAGAAACGAAAGAGTTCAAATTCATCAGAAACTAAAAATCCAATGATAGATCAATGACCATTACTGCTACTATCCTAACTTACTGCTCCAATTAGTGCCTCTGCTGCCACAATTGATTCAAGAGAGGCCCTGGGATACTGAACTCTTAATAACAGAGGGAATGATCTTTAGCAGGGTCTGACCTCCCTAATCTCACTCCTCTGACAATTTTTCCATCCAAATCTATTTCTCCTTCATATGACAATGACATATGTCAAATAGGTTTAGGACAACATTTGACATGTCAAAATATAAAAAGAACCATGCAGGTGATAATGTGAATGCAGGGGTTGAATTCCAATTAGCTGCTTCACTTTTAGGTTTCTAAAGGTAAATGCGGGCTCATTGTCAAATTGTCATGACTTACATGAAGAGGACAGAGCCATTGGCAATCTGAATTGACCAGCTGTGGGCTTTTGCTCCCATAATGAGCCAAATTGTGTGCTGGGTGAAAAGGCCAATTATGATTTAGATCTAAGCAAAGAGCAAACTATTGCACCATTCTGCTCAGCTGCCTAAAAACATGACCAGGTGGGTGTCCTGGTAATGTAATTGGCAAGGATTTGTACAGTGTGTGAAATTAACATCACCACCGTACTCACTAAACTGTGCAATCTCTGCCTGTTTGTTGTGAAGCTTAGCCCCAACATTTACAGTAATTCATGATTCACACATGAAGTTACTGAAATGACATGTGAAGGACATGACAGAGTTTTGAATGGAAAATTGCCTGTAGACCTCCTAAAGTCATTTCCTTTATTTAGCAAGCCTTACAACTTGATGAGACACAAGATGTAGTTTCAAAATTTGGGTGAATCAAATCACCCTGATGTGTGCCGATTGGTGGATTAATTAATTTTTCTGTTAAGGCTGAGAGGACTGTCTACATGTATAAGAAACGAAAGAGTTCAAATTCATCAGAAACTAAAAAACTAATGATAGATCAATGGGACTACTACTGCTACTATCCTAACTACTGCTCCACTAGTGCCTTCCTGCTGCCAATAATTGATTCAAGAGAGGCGCCCTGATACTGAACTTCCTTAATAACAGAGGGAATGACCTTAGCAGGGTCTGACCCTCCTAATCCTCACCCTCTGACAATTTTCCATCTAAATCTATTTCCTTCATATGGCAATGACATGTCAAATAGGTTTAGGACAATATTTTGACATGTCAAAATATAAAAGAACCACAGAGGTGATAATGTGAATGCAGGCTGAATTCCAATTAGTTGCTTCCACTTTTTTAGGTTTCTAATGGTAAATGCGGGCTGATTGTCAAATTGTCATGACTTACATGAAGAGGACAGAGCCATTGGCAATCTGAATTGACCAGCTGTGTTTTGCTCCCATAATGAGCCAAATTGTGTGCTGGTGAAAAGGCCAATTATGATTTGTGATCTGCTAAAGAGCAAACTATTGCACCATTTCGTTCAGCGTCTAAAAACATGACCAGGTGGGTGTCCTGGTGGCCGAATTGGCAAGGATTTGTACAGTGTGTGAAATTAACATCACCACCGACCACTAAAACTGTGCAATCCTTCGTCTGTTTGTTGTAGTTTAGCCCCAACATTTACAGTAATCATGATTCACATGTGAAGTTACTGAAATGACATGAAGGACATGACAAGAGTTTTAAATGGAAAAATTGCCTGTGACCCTCCTAAAGTCATTTCCTTATTAAGCGTTTTTCCTCATAACTTGATGAGACACAAGATGAAGTTTCAAAATTTGGTGGAATCAAATCAATTTGATGTGTGCCAATAGGATTAATTGATTTTTCTGTTAAGGTTGAGAGGACTGTTCATATGTATAAGAAACGAAGAGTTCAAATTCATCAGAAACTAAAAACTAATGATAGATCAATGGGACTACTACTGTCATTATCCTAACTACTGCCCAATTAGTGCCCCCTGCTGCCAATAATTGATTCAAGAGAGGCGCCCTGATACTGAATCCTAACAGAGGGAATGATCTTAGCAGGGTCTTAATCTCCTCCCTAATCCTCACCCTCTGACACTCTCCATCCAAATCTATTTCTCCTTCATATGGCAAATGACATAGCGTCAAATAGGTTTAGGACAACATTTTTGACATGTCAAAATATAAAAAGAACCGCTGCAGGTGATAATGAATGCAGGCTGAATTCCACTAGCTGCTTCTAATTTTTTAGGTTTCTAAAGGTAAATGCGGCCTTATTGTCAAATTCATATGACTTTCATATGAAGAGTGACAGAGCCATTGGCAATCTGAATCGACCAGCTGTGTTTTTATTCCCATAATGAGCCAAATTGTGTGCTGGTGAAAAGGCCAATTATGATTTGTAGATCTGCTAAAGAGCAAACTATTGCACCATTTCGCTCAGGCGTCTACAAAAACATGACCAGGTGGGTGTCCTGGTGGTCAATTGGCAAGGATTTTACAGTGTGTGAAATTAACATCACCAACGTAATTCACCAAAAACTGTGCAACTCGCCTGTTTGTTGTAGTTTAGCCCTCAACATTTACAGTAATTCATGATTCATGTGAAGTTACTGAAATGACATGAAGGACATGACAAGAGTTTGAATGGAAAAATACTCTGTAGACCCTCCTAAAGTCATTTCCCTTATTTAGCAAGCCTTTACAACTTGATGAGACACAAGATGTAGTTTCAAAAATTTGGGTGGAATCAAATCAATTTACGTGCCAATTGTGGATTAATTGATTTTCTGTTAAGGCTGAGAGGACTGTCTACGTATAAGAAAACGCAAAGAGTTCCAAATTCATCGTAGAAACTAAAAACTAATGATAGATCAATGACTACTATCACATTATCCTAACTACTGCTCCAATTAGTGCCTCTGCCAATAATTGATTCAAGAGGCGCCCTGATACTGAACTCTTTAATACCACAGGGAATGATCTTTAGGAGGCTCTGACCCTCCTAATCCCCTTTACCCTCTGACAATTTTCCATCCAAATCTATTTCCTCTCCTTCATATGGCAATGACATTTGTTAAATAGGTTTAGGACAACATTTTGACATACAAAATATAAAAAGAACCGCTGCAGGTGATAATGTGAACAGGCTGACCCAATTAGCTGCTTCACTTTAGGTTTCTAAAGGTAAAATGTGGCTCATTGTCAAATTGTTGCATTTCATATGAAGAGTGACAGAGCCATTGGCAATCTGAATTGACCAGCTGTGTTTTGCTCCCATAATGAGCCAAATTGTGTGCTGGTGAAAAGGCCAATTATGATTTCAGGGACTAAGCAAAGAGCAAACTATTGCACCATTTCGCTCAGCGCCCAGAAACATGACCAGGTGGGTGTCCTGGTAAGCCGACCACAAGGATTTGTACAGTGTGAAATTAACATCACCACCGACCACTAAAACTGTGGCAATCCTCGCCTGGTTTGTTGTGAGTTTAGCCCCAACATTTATACAGTAATTCATGATTCACACATGTGAAGTTACCGAAAATGACATGTGAAGGACATGACAAGAGTTTTAAAATGGAAAATTGCCTATAGACCCTCCTAAAGTCATTTCCTTATTTAGCAAGCCTTTAGCAACTCTGATGAGACACAAAGATGTAGTTTCAAAAATTTGGGTGGAATCAAATCAATTTGGATGTGTGCCGATTGTGGATTAATTGATTTTTCTGTTAAGGTTGAGAGGACTGTCTACATGTATAAGAAACGAAAGAGTTCAAATTCATCAGAAACTAAAATTAATGATAGATCAATGGACTACTACTGCTACTATCCTAACTACTGCTCCAATTAGTGCCTCTGCTGCCAATAATTGATTCAAGGAGGCGCCCTGATACTGAACCTTAATAACACAGGAATGATCTTTAGGGAGGTTCTCTGACCCTCCCTAAACTTTCACTCCTTCAGACAATTTTCCATCCAAATCTATTTCTCCTTCATATGGCAATGACATATGTCAAATAGGTTTAGGACAACATTTTGACATGTCAAAATATAAAAAAGAACCGCCAGAGGGTGATAATGTGAATGCAGGCTGAATTCCAATTAGCTGCTTCACTTTTTAGGTTTCTAATGTAAATGCGGCTGATTGTCAAATTGTCATGACTTACATGAAGAGGACAGAGCCATTGGGCAATCTGAATTGACCAGCTGTGTTTTGCTCCCATAATGAGCCAAATTGTGTGCTGGTGAAAAGGCCAATTATGATTTGTGATCTGCTAAAGAGCAAACTATTGCACCATTTCGCTCAGCTGCCTAAAAAACATGAGACCAGGTGGTGTCCTGGTACGAATTGGCAAGGATTTGTACAGTGTGTGAAATTAACATCACCACCGACCACTAAAACTGTGCAATCCTCGTCTGTTTGTTGTAGTTTAGCCCCAACATTTACAGTAATTCATGATTCACACATGTGAAGTTACTGAAATGACATGTGGGCTGACATGACAAGAGTTTTAAATGGAAAATTGCCTGTAGACCTCCTAAAGTCATTTCTTATTTAGCAAGCTTCCACAACTTGATGAGACACAAGATGTAGTTTCAAAATTTGGGTGAATCAAATCAATTTGGATGTGTGCCAATTGTGATTAATTGATTTTTCTGTTAAGGAGAGGATTGTTCATATGTATAAGAAACGTAAAGAGTTCAAATTCATCAGAAACTAAAAAACTAATGATAGATCAATGGGACTACTACTGCTACTATCCTAACTACTGCTCCAATTAGTGCCTCTGCTGCCAATAATTGATTCAAGAGAGGCGTCCTGATACTGAACTCTTAATAACAGAGGGAATGATCTTTAGGAGGCTCTGACCTCCTCAATCCTCAATTCTCTGACAATTTTCCATCCAAATCTATTTCTCTGCTTCATATGGCAATGACATATGTCAAATAGGTTTGTGGACAAACATTTTATTATGTCAAAATATAAAAAGAACTGCTGCAGGTGATAATGTGAATGCAGGCTGAATTCCAATTAGCTGGTTTACCTTTAGGTTTCTAATGGTAAATGCGGCTCATTGTCAAATCTGTCATGACTTATATGAAGAGGACAGAGCCATTGGCAATCTGAATTCGACTAGCTGTGCTTTGCTCCCATACGAGCCAAAATTGTGTGCTGGTGAAAAGGCCAATTATGATTTGTGATCTGCTAAAGAGCAAAACTATTAACCATTTCGTTCAGCTGCCTAAAAACATGACCAGGTGGGTGTCCTGGTGGCCGAATTAAAAGGATTGTACAGTGTGTGAAATTAACATCACCACCGACCACTAAAACTGTGCAATCCTCGTCTGTTTGTTGTAGTTTAGCCCCAATATTTACAGTAATTCATGTTTCACACATGTGAAGTTACTGAAATGACATGTGAAGGACATGACAAGAGTTTTGAATGGAAAATTGCCTGTAGACCCTCCTAAAGTCATTTTCATTCTGTTATGACATTGTTTTCTTATGAAATTAAAATTCATCAAAGGCTGATAAATACACTACAATTTAAAACTTATCTACAAATAACCTACAAATTGACTATAACTTATCTAAAAATGTAAAAGGATATGGAAACAAAGGTGGTAGGAAGTAGCTGTGTGGTTAGGAAGCAGGAGCATGTGCATGTGTGTCAGTGTGTCCTGCAGGAGACTCACATCTCCGGGTCATATGGAGAGGCTGACAGCCAAGCAATGAATGCCGCCGCCACTGCATTAAAAGCAGAGGGTGGAAGACCACCAGGCTCGATGGATGGACTGCCAGCAACGAGCCTCCTGCAGCTCTTACCTCACCAGAAGTGGACAGCTGAGGTGTAGAGGTGGAGGTCTGACGGTTGGAGTTCTATTTGTCGTTCCATATACTGACGGCGATTGAGTGTGTCTTTCCAATGTAGAGGTCGTAGCGCTGATTCCATTTGGGATCCATTAATCTCTGCTGTCCTGCCTGACAAAGGGGGAAAGTAAAGGACCAAGTCATATTAGTTCAGTTATTGTCCTTAAAGATACTGCTGTAACATCAGTGGTTCTAACCTGCATTTCTTGTATAACTAAATAGACTGTTTTTCTTTTAAAATATCCTTCATAGGAATATTGGTATTTTGGTATATGTATCCTTCATATACGCATATACACATTCATATACATTTATAAAAATGATATAGACACTTATAGTGGCTTAACATTATTAGGTACAAAAAGTTTAACATTTCAAATAACAGGACACACAATTTTACTGGGTGCATTCTAGATATTTAAGACCAAATGCTTTACCTCTCTGGTGCTGCTCTGACTCCAGCTGGCGTCCATCCTGGCGTTTTTACATTTTAGAAGTTAACTTTACCGAGATAAAACTGTAGTAGATCTGCAGCGGGGTCAGCGGGGGTCCTTGTTCAGGTCTTCTCTTGTGAAGTTTAACAGCGATCGTCAAGTGAACTTTCCTCTCCAAGATGTTGAAGTGAAATGATTTACCAACGAGTTCGCGGATTAAAGTATATCCAGAATCTATGACGTTCGTTCGATTAATTATGACGCAATAAAGAGCAGTTCTACAGAACGTGGAACTTTGGATTGTTATTTCCATGACATAGCATAACAAGAAATATGACTTGAGTTTAATTTCAGTCTCCAAGTGCAAGAGGACGTAACCGAGGAAGAAATGCTGCATTGAGGCAGTTACCAGGTGAACCTGCTTTTTATATTATATATTTATATATTTCTTGTTATGCTATGTCATGGAAATAACAATCCAAAGTTCCACGTTCTGTAGAACTGCTCTTTATTGCGTCATAATTAATCGAACGAACGTCATAGATTCTTCACTTTGGTGCAGTAAAGCTCAGAAAACACTAGGCTAACCGCTGTTTAACCATCAAACTTCAGCCTGGCGCGATAAAGTCACTAGAGGTGCAAGAGCTTTAATCATCACGTGACAGACGCAGCTCAGACCGTCCAGCACAGGAGTTCACGTAAACTCATCTAAAGTTTAAGATGTCAGCTCATTTGAATGTAAAAGAAATTATAAATCAGCTATAACTGATACGAGTCGTCTTGCTCGGAAGATGTTTTAATTGCAACTTTGAAGGGTTGACCGTATTTCTTTTAAAATGTGCACCACTATTTAATAAATATTTAGTCAAACTGTGAGATTCTTAGTAGACCCCTTATTCTGTTGAGTTCGCTTTCACGCTGATTAAGCTCAGACAATTTCATCACATCAGACTGTCACACTTATGAAGTCTTGCATCCATATTGTGATCTTGTTGTATTATTTATATCTCTGCTCATATCTAAGTCAGGCATGTTTTTTGTTTTATGATCATTTGGTGATAGTTGTGTGTCTACTAACCATATGTACTTAAATACTGTATTCAAATAGAAAATTTAAGCTTTGCCTGACTTTGCCTGAGCATATGCAAAAAACCCAGAATGTCCACAAGAGGGCGCTTGAGACTTTGTGATTCCTCCTCTGTGTGGGGAGAGACTATAAACCTGTCTAGCGACACACATCTTAGTATCGGAGAGAATGTACAGTACTACTCGGAAAATTAGAATATCCTGAAAAAGTGCATGCATTTCTGTAACTCAACTTTAAAGGTGACACCTGCAAAAGGCTCAGGACCCTTTTGCAGGTGTTTTGGATTACTTACCTGATTAGTGTGTGACACTTTGAGCCTACAACACTGAAGCTTTTCACAGTATTCTAATTTTCTGGTTTTTGGGTTTGAGGTTTTAATAAGCTGTAAATCATAATCAGCAAAATTACAACAAAAAATGCTTGAGATATCTCACTTTGCATGTAATGAGTCTATAAAATGTATTGGTTTCACCTTTTATGTTGGATTGCCTGAATAAAACAACTTTTACATGATATTCTAATTTTCCGAGTAGTACTGTACATTGCGCTGTTGGGACACTCAGTGACCCTTTAACATACAGCATAACAGTACAGCAAATCTTGCACTTTGTCCATTAATAACATCAACAATCAGTAATAAAAATTAATAATAATTTCCACCGGAAGGTTTGTATTTTCTTTAAAGGAAAAGGATGTTCAATATAATATATAACTGTTTTGATGCTGTATATAATTCAAAAATGCTTCTAGTATATTGATGTCACTACAAGGCTTTATATGAGTAATATTTAAGTTAAATCCCTTATCTATTAGGGTCTTATTAATATGCATTTCTTATACTTTTGTTCTGTATTGTGTTTGTTTTACTGTGCTAATCTACAGTTCCCGTTTGTATTCCCTCATTGTCATTCTTTAATCATATCCATTATTTCTAAATTGGTATAATTCTAGTTGTGTTTTAACTTGAACCACTTTAATTTCTAATCATGGAGCCTCATAATGTTAGGGGGAAAAATGTATATATATAAAAAAGATGTAACGGGCTGCATATAAAACGGACCAGATTCTATCTTGATAGTCGCCTCTATAATGTGATAGAGGGTGTGTGTGTGTGTGAGTGAGAGAAAGAGAGAGAGAGAGGGAGAGAGAGAGAGAGAAAGATGAGAAACCTGCTGATCCCAGATCAGAGTAGATCATTAGAGGGAGGAGATGCCAATTTGAGAAGGGGAGGGGGTCCTGGGAAGGGGGAGAGAGAGAGAGAGAGAGAGAGAGGTGGGATCTCATGCTCCAGGTCGTCAGTCAGTTTAGAAACAGAGGGTAGAGAAGAGGTACCCCGGGGACATGCTATGTAGTCTGCATCATTTCCCCACACACGGACACGGAGCCTCCACTGAGCGCAGTCATGGGAAAAAGAGGCCCCGGGGCCACGTCTTTGTCAGCGCTCTCAAGTAGCCGAGGACACGACTTCTGGTGTCCACAAGAGCAGGGACGGAGGTGGTGGGCTGCACTGGGACGGGCACTTGTAAAACACCATGAAGGCAAAAGGTACAGTGTCTGAGGGTCTCTGGGAGCCGCAGTGAGAGCCATGGATCATCTTTTCCGGAGGAAGAGGGTCGGTCTGCTGAAACCTCTCCTGAGTCTGTCTCTGGTCTTTGCCTCTTTTCTTATGATCCACAAGCTGAAACTGGCAGAGAAGGACGGAGTGGGTGTTAAACATGCGAAAGATGCCGGCTGGTGCGGCTCTGAATGTTTTTCATTCAAGAAGGGGGACGTAAAAAATAGTTTAGAGAGGTCGGACTCACCAGCGCTTAGCAACGATGTGGATGCGCAGCGAGTCTCCAATGGGACTCCAGCATCCTGGGACGCGCAGGTCCTCAATTGCAGCGAAGATGCGTCGGTGAGGACCCAGGACTGGTTCCGACGCTTGGACCCCAGATTTCATCAGTTCGTTCTGCACAGACACTGCAGGTACTTCCCCATGCTCATCAATCACCCGGAGAAATGCGCGGATGGAGAGGTACATCTCCTCATGGTGGTCAAGTCCGTTATCGAGCAGCACGACCGGCGGGAGGCGGTGCGCAAAAGCTGGGGCAAGGAGCATACAGTGGATGGGAAGAAAATCAGAACTTTATTTCTTTTGGGAAGCCCCACCACAGGCAAAGATACTAAGAACCTCCAGAAACTGATTGAGTATGAGGACGTGATCTACGGGGACATCCTCCAGTGGGACTTCATGGACACTTTCTTCAACCTGACCCTGAAGGAGGTCAACTTTCTCAAGTGGTTCAACATCTACTGCTCCGGTGTGCAGTTCATATTCAAAGGAGATGATGATGTGTTTGTGAACACACACAACCTGCTGGAGCTCATCGGCTTCAAGGTGGAGGAACACAAACAGACCAATTTGTTTGTGGGCGACACAATCTCCAAGGCGATCCCCATCCGAAACCGACAGAGTAAATACTACATTCCCAAAGAACTCTACGATAAGCCATATCCCCCTTATGTGGGAGGTGGGGGGTTTCTGATGTCTTCCCAGCTGGCCAGGAGGCTCTTTGTAGTCTCGGAGGACCTGGAGTTATACCCCATTGACGATGTGTTTTTGGGGATGTGCCTGCAGAAACTTCACTTGACCCCAGAGATGCACCCAGGCTTCAGGACCTTTGGCATCACCAGGCGCAGGGTGAGCCCCATGAACAGTGAGCCATGCTTTTATAAAAATCTCATTGTGGTGCACAAACTGAGTGCGCAGGAGCTGCTCAGGATGTGGAGCGTGGTCCACAACGAGGAACTGATATGCGCTCAGAAGACCTCCATCTGATTGTTAATAAATCAACTTACTAAAGCTGAACTGTTACCTGGAATACAGAGAATACTTGGGTTTCTAATTTATCATATGTGATGATCTTGACTGAATTTGCTGAGTCATGTGGTGGACGAAGGTTCGCTTTGTCACCTGACCAACGTCTATGATAAAATATGTATTTCATAAAGCAGAGATTTTCTTTAATCAGAATTTAATTGTCCCAGATTTTGAATAATTTCTATATGTCAAATGAAAAAGGTAGCAAACTCTTGGGTTGGGTTTCCTCTCCACTAGTCCGACTTTAATTTTTGCATGTTGTGAAACCACTACCATACAACTCAAGTGTGCACACACGCCAAGAAGGTTACTGTTGGTGCCATTTCAGATTAAATGTCCATCAATGTTGATCTGAATCCAGTGCTGATGTTGAGACATGGTTGTAATGGTTTGGGTGTGTGTTTGTGCAGGCATTCATTAAGACTTGACTTGTTACATCCAGGGGTTCTTCTGAAACTGCTGATTATATCGACAGTTCTGATTTCAGGATTTCAGTGTGACTGTCAAAGTGAACTATGTGGACTCACAGCACACAGCTTGGACCAAAACAACTGCATTCGTAGTTGAGTGATTATTTTCTAAGGTACTGAAATTGTACAAATCAAATAATGACTTCTTAAAGTTAATATATTGTTTTATTTCACTTTTTTTTAAAAAAAAATTATGTGTTAATTCATCTGTGTATGATTATCAGAGGCAGGCCAAAAACCAAAGAAACCAAAAGGGCTGTAACACTGTAGATTTATGTACGATAGTGTAAATAAAACTGGAGCTCTGTGTCGACTGTGTAAATACAGCATGAATGTTGCAGCGTTTGACTCACACTGTGTGCAGTTGGAGAACAGCACATTACTGGGGATGATTTGGAAAAAGATGCAATGATCAGCATAATGTAGCTTTATTTAAACAAATACAGATGCTTTTGCAGAAAAAATAGCCATTTTGTGCTAAAATGATCATTTTTCAGAAAATACTGACTACTATGCAGATAAAAACAAAGAACATCCACTGTTGCACCAGCCATTCAATACAGAAGCGCATTAAAGCCACTGGATTGCTAAGATAAACACTAAATACACTGTCTTGCACAGCAACTATATTGATATTATTTAGTTGTTTTTTCACTAGTACAACAGTTAGTGTTATCACACATATCAATAAATTGAACTTACTACTGTTACCATTTATAAAAGTATATTCCAAAATCTAAGAGCATCTCAGACTGTTTTAAGGATGTTTCTGTGGATGAATCACAGATATATCACAATCAACATCGCCATAACACTGTGTCATACAATAGATGTCGCAAAATTACAGCATTATTTATCTTTTCAGCCTTTCAAATTTGTGTGGCGGTCTTAAACTCTGAGCTTGTGTTTGAAATCAGCATAAAGCCACTGAAGCGCTTCACGGTGTTTGTTGGGGTGAACTTGAGTCATATTCAACACAGAGCGAAGTAAAACAGGTGCTACACAAACTCTACTGCGTACAGTACATTCATCGTCACTGTGTTTTCATTTTACTTGAATAATTCTGTCAAGTTAAAGGTAAATTTTCTCTCACTAGTTTACAAGAGCATATAAAACTGTGCTATCTGCTCAAGATTGTCAGTAGGCATTAAGCAGGACAATAACTGAAGTCCATATGGTACTGAAATATCAGCCATCAAGCATCATCCCTTTGGCAAAGTGCTACTTCTTTCCTACTATATCATCATTTGAGGACAAGAAATGAAAATGTAAACGCAGGGCAAAGGCTGAAGCTGAAAGGAAAGCTTCACTCAGGTTCTCAACTGTAGGACTAAAATGATGTCTGCTGGAGTGTTGCCAGGGGAGGAAAGTCTTCTGCTTGTAACTAAAACTCCTTACTCTTGTTACTGTTGCTGTCGTAGTCATCGTATAAGATGTTGTGATTGATTTCACACTGGTCCATGGGAGGCTCTCAACCCCATTCTTCCTGTTCATGTGCAGAAATTTTAACAATGCTGATCATTTTTAATATAAAATTTCCAATTACCACCATCTTTAAATAAGACATTGACAATTATAGCAGCCTTGGATAGCTTGTGCTGGTTTAAAGGGGGCATTCACAAATTGAGCACAGATAGCTTAGTTTACTAGCCTGAAAACTTGTTTAATGTCTTTGTGGCTGCTGAGGAGCTTTATCACACCTGAAAATAATACTATAACAGGGGTATCTCAGATTGGGCGCATAGCTAACAGATGCATAACAGATTGCCTGCAGTGCAAACTGAGTTAGTGGAGTTTGTAAGATGATATTTTACCAGACAGGCAATGTCTAATGAGAAGATGAATGACTGAAATCTCTGCCACTGGTGGTTTGAGTTGACTTTTCTTTTTTACATTTGTCAGGTGTGAATCACCCATGCTTAATGGAAGTACAACATTGAAATCAATGGATCAACCAAGTCTCTAAATGGCAGTAAAGGATATAATTAAAGCCCCAAAAATGAGATATCCTGTAAGGAGATATTAGTAAACATGACACACTGTGCTCCTGTTTACTAGCCCAGCAGGTGTGTGATGCCAGAGGCTTGACATATAGACAATGAGGCAAGAGATCCAACACTGGTGAGTCCATCTGTCTCTTCTCTCTGTGGACTCTCTGTCATTTACCGTAACCGGACTAGAGTCAATGTGGTGAGTGTCTCAACGAGTGTGTAAAGTGTGTTGAAATGTCCATTTGTGCAGAAGCTGATGGGACAGAAAGATTGTCTTTACGGTTATCTTAAAAAAGTTACATACATAAATTGAAAGTTGTCACTGGCTTTGAAATCTTATTGCAAATGTCAGTGAATGTGTGTGTGAAATCAGTTTTTTAAAAGTGCCGACATGCAGGAACGTGAGACCAAATATGGGAGTGGGGTGGGGTACTACAGGTATGTAGAACCAGTTTCAATGCTTCCCGGGTGTAGGTCCTCTGGTTGGGGGTGCCAGGGCTGGGATCCGACTGCCTCTTCCCATTGGACGAGCTCTGGCCCCAACCGACCAGGACTGCTTTAGTTTGGCTCCACCAGCCCTGCCTGGACACACACACACACACACACACACACACACACACACACACACACACATTACAGTGCAGTTACAGTGGAGTAAACCTTTGTCAGAACTTTAACACAGGATGCCCTTGTCTTCTATTTACCACTAAACAAAGCAGCCGGCATCAGCTGTGATGCGAGTATAAACATGAAGGTTTCATGATGTGAGCAGCTCATGGTGACGTTGCTGCTCACTGGGATCTCCACTGATGCTGCCGTCACATCACAACAATTATTTCTCAATACACAGATATACAGTGGGCAACTGTTTGTGTTCTGTTAGACAAAATGTCCAAAAAATTGCCAGATGATTTACTTACTAAAAATGGTCAGTAAAAACATGCATCTTTACTGACATCATACATAGGCAATATACTTTATGGACTGAAAGATAAGAAAAGCCTCATGTCTAGTGAGTGTGCACACTGTTAGGCCATTAGCTTATAAGTACATTAATCGTGAAACAAGATGTGTGAGGATCTGAATGGCTTAGCACCTCAGATAAATTATTTCCTGTAGGAAACCCTGAAAAGTAAGCATACTGCTGAAAAGTCCTGATCATAAATAGTATCAAAAGTTGTGTGTAACATAGCAAAAACCTTAAAAGTTATGAATTATATTCAGCGGTGATACGCCTCTGTGAATGGGATGAACAAACTCAAAGGTCACTGTTTATTTAAGATGGTAAGATGGAACAATACGACACAATTTCAATGTACAAAAAGCAGTATGAGCTGTAGTATGAGCTGACTGTAACTGCATGTTACAGCTACGTTGTCTATACTTACAACCACTGCCATGATTGCGAAATATCACTCAAAATGGATACAGAAACAGCCACTACACTGGCCTCCAAATTAAACCTGTCACTATTTTCATGCCTCGTTCTGTGCTCTGAGGCAGGAAACCGATAGTGGAAAAGCTGCAACATGAAATTTTACCAACAAGCATGGACACTTTGTGCACCACTCACAGTGGACGTTGGGGAAGTAGGTGTAAGCAGAGGGTGTATGAATGCTTTACCTTGTGCTGGCTGGGTTCTCTGGGACACCGCAGTCCTGCGTGAGTTTTGTTTACAGCCCTCCCTGCCCATGAGGTGAGCCTTCCAGGCCTGGAACAGGGACAAAGTAGCTCAGTGAGTTCGCTCCTCTCCCAGGTACTTTCACGATTGGCTCAACCATGGGTGACTGTAGACCCAGTCAAGGCCTGAATGGCAGCCCTCCCTCCCACTAACACTGCAGTCTTTCATTGGGTCTCCGCTCAGAGCTCTGGCAGCCGGAGTGTGACTCTCTGTGAGTTTCTTCATTAATTTTAAGAGTGTGTGTGAGGTGAGAACCTGCATGTTGTGAATCAAAATTTGGGTTTACAAATTACAAACAGGGTTGAAAACTGTAAACTTTCACTGTATATTTGGGCATAATCTAATTATCTCTCATATATTACCATGGTTAAACATTAGGTGATTTGCAGCTTTTAAAATGATTAAAATGTAAATCAGGTAAAGCAGATGAAACCTATCATACCAATCCAGCATGGGCTGTTTCCAGTATTCTAATAACCTGTGTCACAAGAACACTGGAAGAGGACATTTTTGTAGACAAAATTAAAATAATGTGGGGACATGTTGCTGCTCTCTGACAAATAATCTAACTCTGTATGGAGTTAGATTTTTGGTCATGATTAACATCTGGCCGGATCCCAAACAGTGATGATACAACAGGTGTTTCCCATCAGGTAGCAATAGGAAAGCACCTGCTGTGACATCACCAATTGCTTTTACCAAATGCGAAATGCTACATCTCGTAATTCTTCAGCCTTTTTATATTGTTCCAAACCGGCTGCTACCACAGTTTGTATTAACATTAAAAATATTACTTTGTCATTAACGTTTTATATTGGTGAGCAAAGAAGAATGGCAAAACAAAAAGGATTATTACTTGGCACTCAGAAATCAGGAGCCTGGGCAGGTACTGGTCACTCATTAGACTCCAATCCCAGAAATGTAAACAGATAACAAATGAAAGGTGACACTGTTTTAGTAAGGCAGAGAATCTTTGTCAAACAAAGACGTGCATAGGTAAAGGCAGCTCCAGGGGCCATGAAATATGAGCACTGTTTACTTACACAAGATATGACCAAACTGTTTTCCCTGTGGTTAGGTTATGCAACCTTCAAACGCAGAGGTAAGTGGTTAAAGACTATTCAATGTATTATAATTTTGAGTTAATATTCAATAAATATTAAAATCAGATTATCGGTAAATGTTGAAACCCAAACTTTCCTTGACTGTGATCAAACATTTTCCACATAATACACAACCTGAGCCACCTCAGCAGGAATACTGCCACTACTGCTGGGGTGAAAAAAACTGGAACTGGTCCAGCATCCAGTAACATCGAAAGAGCTACATTATGTTAAATGACTTACATAACAGACTTAGGTAAAGCACAGATCTCAAAATATATATCAACATTTTTTTTTTTATATGAAGAGCTATTTGGGACAATTGTCTTTACTTCTCCTTGAACTAATAGGAATGTGAAGAATGTGATTTACTTCATCTTGGGTCAAATGAAACAGCCCATTAAGAACAAAGGCTTTGCCTGCTTTGAAGTCTTAAAAGGCCAACAATAGCCGTGTTTTACCTCAACACCTGTTTGCTCCTCAAGCCTTATATTAGATCCGTTTCAGTTTTTTGAGTTGATATAAAAAAGGGAGAATCCATGACACGCTCCACTTCACAACTTTTAGTTGCTAATGGCACATGCTGTGCATCAGTTCATACTTCTCTTTAAATGAGCTGAGCTTAGTTGGTACAGCTCGATCTCTTGCATGTTACTTTCATGTACGGAATCTCACCTCCTCTCCAGGCATGAAGTTGTTGTGACACAAAGGACAGTGGTTGGAGCCTTTAGCCGAGATGGGGGCTGAAATAGAAACACGACACCTTTAAGCCACTTGTTATACAATTACAGAAAAAATCCCCCAAAACACTAAGTGAGAACAGATTTAAATACAATACACCTTTGAGTAAGGAAACACTGGGAGGTAGAAAATGTCATATCCAAGTTTCTGTCATAAATTAACAACGGTTGGAAAGACTTGAAGTTCATGTGACGCAAAAGGGTCACTGGTGTCAATTTGCATGGAGACAGACAGGTGGTGTGAGTAGCTGCAGTAATGGTAAACTGGTATCCAACCAGAAAAACCAAACATAAGATATTGTAAGGACAGCTGACCTCAGCTTTCACGAAGTAAATACTGGTAGAGGGCTTGGTAGTTTTCCAAAAATCCCAAACCAACCAGCACTACGGAATATGAACGACTTTAGAGTTCCTACTGTGGAGAACAGTAGGAACAAAAGAACAGACAACTATTCAATAAGTTGAGCCAAATATAGTAAGAGACATTTCACCTGCAATGCAAACCAGGAAGCAAAATATATGTCTGTCCATCTGAGTTTGATTAATCACTGTTTTAGGCAATGTGCATTTTTGGAATCAGTATAATGGTTCATCTAAGGACAAGGAAACTGTGCATTTTTGTGTGCTGTGGAGAAAAAAGGTGAGCTTTCAAGTTAAAATGTAAAAGGTACCAGGATAAAAAACACATGAGCAGAAGTTTGTTTATTCACTTGAGGTTATTGAATCAATGTTTTAAGAAACTTGTCATTTTGAAACATATGTAATAGTACATCTGCATGAGGAAACTACGTTTTTGTGCTTTGTTAGACAGGGAAGGAGAGCTTTGAGGTTGAATCATAAAAGGTAAAGGTTAAATTAGATTTAAAGATTTAAATTAGATTAGATTTACTGAAATTGCAGTTTGCATCCATTGTTAATATGTCTGGTGAAGACTTTGAAGGACTTTAAGTAGAATATTAAGGATATTTTTGGTGAAATTTATGTCATCACTATGTTGATATAGATCATTCCAGTGAGAAACAATTTTAGTTTTTTTAAAGAGGACTAATAGAGAGCTCTGTCACATGGTAAAACAACAATCATCTAAAGATTAATATCAGCAAAACCAATGAGCTATTAATGAACTACAATGTAAACAATTCAGTATCCGACCAAATGTGAAATATGGTCTCAGTCTCACCCTCTGTTCCTGGAGTTATGGCGTTGAACATAATAACCAAAGAGATATTGTTGGGCTGCTGCTAGCAGTTTGTTCACTGACATGTCTTGAATGCAGTCACTTCTCTAAGACACCGCCAAGTGCAGGAGCCATGGTCTTGTGTAATCCCCAAATTTAAGGACAAGGACAGAACAAGGATCTCAACTCTTAATGGTCTAATATACTCATACAGGCAAAGCAACCACACCAAGAGTGAAATATCACACTCAATGTAAGATTAAAAGTCTTTTTTGACTGCTTACGTCATAATTTTGGCTAATCACAAACAAATACATATACCCTCAACACACTCAGGGCCCGCTGGTCCTCTGTAAGAGATAATTCTTCAATTTGCAGAACGGCCTAAATGCATTTAACATAACTGATAACTGGCTATTCTAGCTATTCTGTTAATGCCGGCTACCACAAACATCCAGTAAAATATGCTTTAGAGAGCCAAAGTTGATGGTTTCATTTGATGCTTTGTGGGAGGTCACTTTCTCAGTCTCTTCATAAACATGGGGAGGACCAACAGTTTCACCGGGAGAAACTCACATGCAGGCGCAGCCAAACCGGCTACCGAAACAAAGAGAAGTTCGGATTACAACTCACACACAGGGGGGCGTGACTTCATTCAAAATGCCAACTGATGTGATTCTGTATTTTCTGTCTGCATATGAAAATCATTGGTTGTGGTTTTGGGTCAACCGGAGAACCACCTGCTCTGTGCTGGGAACTACGCACAGTGCTTTTTCAGAGAGGAGGGTTCTGATGGTCATATATGGAGGCTGATGGCAGAGCCATGTTTGACTTCAAATCATTAGAACGCTTTGAAAAAGGTTCTCATATCTATTTTGTTCCTTCAGACACCAGAAGAACACACACACAACAACACCAACAACACCAAGAGTGGAACAGCTTCAGTGACCTGCCCAGCTCTCTGGAAGACCTGGTTAATGTAGATACTCTTTGTTGCATTAATACTAAAAAACAAATCGGTACATGCCTCTTATTTGAGTCAGTGTGTACATATGCAAAAACAAAGTTGGACTACAGAGTGCTCTCTGGACCCGTGCCAAGTCTAACCAGTGATGACATGTAGAGTTGCGTGTCACCCCTCGACCTAAGTAAGGCATTTGGTATTGGAAATTGAATTCTCTATCTCCTTTTGAACAGGGCCGTCTTCTGTGTTGCTTTATGTGATCAATGTACAATTTCTGTCACATGTTGTGTGCAATGTCCATAACTCTGGCACAGGACCTTCATTTCAGGTCATACCCCTATGTCTCTTTCCATTTTCCTGCCCGGGTCCACATGGACACCATTCAATAAAGAGAATTAATAGAAAGAAAAAGAACCTACTCTCTGTTCCAACAACACCAACAAACTGCATTATTTCCCTGACATAAAGTGTTTTAAGACATTGTATGAGACTGTGAACTCACGGTTGCAGGTGGGACCCTGAACGTGTCGAGTCAGATCTTCAGTGGCTACGGCTTCTGAGCAGCGTGGGCATTGGCTAAACTTGGACCTGTTTTCACATTCACCCAGTAGGTGCTCTGTGAGGCTGGCAATCTCGACAACCTGCAAACGAAATGCACAGCTTTACACAGTGTCCTCAAACTGTATTACTGAGGTGGTGTTTAACAGCTGGACAGGTGTCTAAGTATGCCAACACTTTTGAAATGATAGGAGTCTACCTGTCTACATTCATCACAGCGTCTCAGCATAAGACAGTGTTTCCAGTAGTGAAGGTCCAATCCATCCTCTGTGAATGACTCATCCTTTTTACCGCAGAATATACACAGGCTGAAAGACCAGATTTGGCTGCAGATCAGATCATATGCCTCAAAAATATTCAACAATAATGACATAAAAATGATACACTAAAAAGGATTTGTCTGGGTGAAAACACAATAAAAGAAAACAAGACTAAGAAATGATGCTTTAGACATCTTTTTTGCTTTCCAGCGATTCCAGTCACTCACTTGTCCAGATAGCTGATAGATTGTTGGACATCAGTACTGTTCGTTTCCTTGTTCTGAGACACTTTTGTGACAGCTGGAAATGAAAAAGACAGCATTTCAGTCAGATGAAATCAAAATTACACTTGTAAGCAGCCAAGAAGTTCTTATATTTTGCTGTAGTGGCTGTATTATTCATTAGAGTTATGCCTGCATTCTGTTTTTTGTATAGGTTCATTGCATTTAAATGGAGTCTGTTATTGGCCTGCACATCTCTAAGGATAATATGAGTTCCATGTCAACATTTTGTACCATAAAAACATGTCTTTCCAAATCAGGCCTGTTGCTGCACAATATAAAAGGATGTTTTGCTCCACTGAAGAATATCATCTGTGTGGGTCTGCTTTTTTTTCTGTTTCTTTCAATTTAAACTTGTACCTTTTCCAGCTTTGGGAGCTTCCTTCTTGGGCATTTGTCCTTTGGTGCGTTCATTTCCTCTCTCCTTCACAAGCAGACAGAGACATATGAATCGATATGACACAGAAGTCCAAAAAGAGATGTCACAGTTTCACACAAGGAACATTCTGTACAACTTTGACAGTTTTGGATAACAGTGGAAGTTCTCTTAAGGGGATACAGTATACCACGGTTGTTATCTGTGTACATGAACAACTGAGTTTCTGACCACCTACAGAGTAAAAAGTCTGTGTGCAGTCATAAATACAGCTTAGTAACCATTACAAGAAGTGATGTAATAGCAGTCTGATGACAGCTCCACCTACTGTGATCTCTTTCAAGGCAGCCAGCTGCTCCTGAAGAGAGTGGATCTCCTCTTTCTCTTTTTGCCCATCCTGCTGACCACCTCCCTTCTTCAATGTCTGGGGGAAAAGAAACACATCCTCATCCTCATAGTCAGAGTCAGTTTCTAATTTTTTCGCTTTCATCTGTGTTTGCATCCTTCCTTCTCTCGTTACACTGCTTAAACCTCTGCAAACTCTTGGAGCTGCAGTGGTGTGGTGCAGTTGTTTTGGTAACAACTCATGCGGTTGAGTGCATGGTCAGACATTTAAGCAGTTGAGCACAGCTCAACAGTGTGGCCATTATGTCATGGGAAGGCTACGTCACTATTAATGCCAGTAAGAAAGTAAGAATATTGAGTCACAAACTTCATACGGTAAAACAATATCTCTCCATGTCAGCTCACTGGTTGCATTTGTGGTTACCCTACACCATAAATGGAATCCTTAAATAATTTTGTGTTGATAATATCAGGTTTGTTGTTTTACACACAGTGCAGTTGATGATGAGTGGTAGCGTTTGAAAGAAATGCAACACATCTATGATATACCATCAAATGTAGAGTATGGATCTAGCATGGGTATGTGTTTAACCTAATGAGTAAAACACAAAAAAGACTATCTGTGGGTTTTGGCAACAGAAGAGGCATCTCTGTGTGCAACGTGAAACCCTGTCACCTCTTCCTTGTTACTGGCAGCATAAAAAAAAAACAAAAAGACATGACATCATGTAGTTTCCTCGACAAAGCTCAACTCTTTCCAGCTTGAGAGAGTGCTCCCATCTGCCATGTCTGACAGTTTCGTTGTCCATCTGCCAGCTGCTCCTTGGCGACTACAATCTGTCTGAAATAATTAAACAGCATTGACACACCCTTGGCCTTGTAGTTGGATGCGAACACAGCGAATAAAGACACCCATAAAGATGTCAGGAATCTTACATTTTAATACACAGAAACAGGAGATTTCATTAATTTCTAATATTCATTCATTAGGTGAAGATGCTGTGAAGTACCAACAAGAGATTCACTTGCGGTGAGGGGAAAAAAAAAGAAAAACTTCTTGCCTGGGTGTCCACCAGCTTCCCATCAATCTTGGCAAAGCCATCAAAGAGGGTCTTGTAGAGGAAGTTCTTCCGTGCGGCAGCATCGTTGGGTGGAAGGTAGCAGAGAACAGCGGCTCTGTGTTGCTGATACATGGATAAGATGATGCGCACTGCCAGCTCTCGAACCGCTGACGCACTGTGCTCCAAAGCTGCTGTGCAGAACTGACAGAGGAGGAGAGGTTTTCTATCAACATGTGAACATGGAGTTTTGACTGACTGGATGTAACTGTTGAAACATACTCTATTGGGTTGTTTCAGCTGTGGTTAGACTTATTAAATGGAAATGGATGTATTAGAAAAAAGACCTTTTTGTTGCTAACAAGAACATCTTCAGAATTAATGATAAATAAGATAAACTAATCTACCCATTTAGTTAGGTTAATTATTGATTATTAACCTCAGGCCAATTGGTATTTTATTGCAATTAGAGATCAAAATTATGAGCAGCAACAGTACATATCCTACCGTGACTGAGTTACAGTCATTTCCAGATTAACCGAATTTCATAAACGTCATACAGTACATAGTAGAAACCAAGTTTCCGTAATTGTGGTAGGATATTAAAATGACGTGTTTTCACAGCCAGAATTCTGACAGAGCACCAATTCCTTTGCCATGTGAATGCAAAACTGGGGTTCTAGTCTTTTTCTTTATCCACATGTGGTTGACGTGACTCTATCACACAAAAGCACTGGGATGAAAGGAGATATCATTACATATGATATAATCAAATCAAATCAAAGTAGTCAGTATTCAAAGTGTAAATGAACACAAATAACCTCTAGAAGTCTAAAGTTAAGTCAAAGTTTTTATAACAGTGGATATAAACAGTCTGCACATTCACATGAAAATGCAGGTTTTTGAAGGGTTTATGTGTGTTTTATTGAAGGTTTATGAGTGGGTTTTTTAAATTTTAAATATCCTGAATAATTACATGTTTTTTTCCTCTGGATTTTTGTTTGCTATAAGATCACATTAAAGGTGGAACAAGGCTGACATTTACATTGTTGTCGTTTATGTTTTAATGCTTCACTGGTTCAAAAAACCTTAAAAGGCATGCAGACTTTTTATAACCCCTGTGAGAGGGAACAATCGAAATCTGACAACTGAACTGCTGCAGGCTTACAGCAGGTTAAAGGAATCAGATTACTTCTAAATTCCAGTATAACCTGATTTTTTGAATAGACTGTTTCTTATGTGCATGTAAATGGACTACACACCGTGACAAGGGGCGTACTCATGGTTTCAACCCAACTTTCTTTGATTTTAAATGCACCTCAACGTTAGTCAGCAACGTGCTTGCTGACTTTCAGATATTTTAATGCATTCTTAACAAAAGTGCACAGTTGCAGTGCTTGTTTTTTAACTGACAAAAGGCAGTATTGTTTTATGCGCTATTTGCCATATTGATATGCAATACTGATATGCCTACGTGTTGCGACTGTACGTACTATCACTTTACATGAAGCACACTGTGTTGCTGTATGTATAAAATGTCCAATATACATAAAGTTTAACTTGACCTGACCATATTTAGAGTCTACTTTTGTTGGCAAATCCACAACATTGTTGAGAAAGTCCTTTGTGGGAAGTGCAGATCATGACGTAGAAAGATCCCATTATCCGACATAATCTGTATGCAGAGAGTCGCAACACAATAGCAGTCCCGACAGTGGAGAACATTAACATCCAGAGGTAAACTGTGTACAAAGGCTGCCCATCCCTTGCTCAACAGGCTCAGGGACAGCCTGCCATTATTCTCTGTTGTCTCTGCCGACCACTTCTCATTTTAATCACAGGAAATTCAATCACCCCCTTTTTTCACTCAGGCTCTCGCCTCAGAGCAGATCACCCAGGTAACACTGGAGGAAAAAGGAAAAATGTCCAGACCAGGGCTGGGCTAACACTGAAGAGCTGTCAACAGGGTTAGTCACATGGGCTAAAGACACCAGGGGCAGTTTCAGCTGTGACCTAACAGAATCAGTCATTTACCAAGTTTCTTGAGTGTGTGAAATTAATTAAAAGATGTGAGCTGTGTTTGTTTCGTAACTGCCACAACAAAGGCCTGATGATGGTATATGCAGGTTTATGTGCACACTGGTGTGGTTAAACCTGTACTGACATGCATACTTTTCACCCCCTTCAATGGCACATGCTGATGTGCTACAAATAATCTATTCAGCTGCCTGAGAAGAACCTTTTGCTTGCAGTAACTTAGAGGCCTTGATGCCTTAAACCTTCAGTATATTTTTATTCATTACTTGAATTAAATGTATTACTCGTTGCCATGGAATTGTATCAGACTAGCCCTAACCATTGCTGTTAATGTGGTTTCAGACATCAACATGGAAAAAAATCAAGGATCCAAAACATTTTTATAGCCTTGGGCATATTTGTATTTGCTTAATGATACACAAAGTCGATGTATAAACAGCCATGGCAAGGCAGTTATTTCACATTCCCTCCACTCGATCCTTACTGAAAGTGAGTTTCAGTTTAAGAGCAGAGTCTCGTACGTGTTTCTTGTCAAAGTGTTTAATGTGACATGAGGGGTAAAAGGTAAGCTGTGGCATAAAGCACAGCCCTCCTGTCACATCTCAATCAAGACTGCCTATGTTTCCCAGGCAAACATGGGAGGCAGCCAACACAAAGGGGACAGGCGCTGAGCAAGCATGCACAAACATGCAAACACAGGCCATCCAATGCCACCTGAGTGGCTTTGGCTACAGAGGGTGGAGAAACTCAGAGAACAAACCTAACAATTTGCTCTCACTAATAAAAGCTGTTTTAAGTCAAGAGGAGGGCTGAGTGGAAGGGGATGGGTGGAGGACTGGTTGTAAACTACAGAGGGGAGGACAGGACGGCTTGTTGTCCAGCCCAGCCTGGTCAACAGTTGGATAGTTTGCACATAGATATGAGGTCACTGCTGGAAACCAGAAGAGCGCTGGGGACGTTAAGTAGATGCCAATGGTGACAACACTGACTCAGCTGACTGGAGCTTGCTGACAGCCTGTGAACTGAATGGCCACAGAAAACCAGAGAGGGACTGCTCCTCTTTCAGTTATTCACACTGTAATTACTGGGCCAAACGTAACGGAAGATCTTGATGGGTTTACAGAGGAATAATCCAAGCATTTTATTGTCTCGTTATTATTTGGGAAAAAAAAAATCTAGAAAAAGATTAAATGTCGTTCATAGAGCCCTACATTTAGCATGTTTTAGGTTCTTTACCGTCATGACATTGTCCAGGGTGAAGCCAGAATTCTCTGCACCTAGCTCAGCCAGTAGCTTCTCGAGCAGCTCGGCCCGACTTTGAGCAAGACGAGAGGGGAAGTTGGATTTGAAGGGCTTCACCAGCTCACCAGGGATTACCTGCAGGGCGCGCACATCCTTCAAAACAGCAATTTCCTACAAGACGGACACGAGAAAGAAATGATGCCTTTGAAATTTGCAGTGTAAAAATCAAGCTGTATCATTGTGGGCTTACAGTATGCACCTTTAAATTAAGTAGTGTGCGTCGTAAGCCACTAACAAAACATATCTGTGTGATGCTACACACGGTGATTTGTCATTCAACAGCCTCGGTTTGAAAGACAAGTCATGACAGAGAATGCAAGCGTACAATTAAAGTAGGACGGAAGAAGGCTCTTGGAAAAACCTCTCTCAGTTGTTTGCTGTTTTATCCTCATCAGGTGAGTGGAATGTATGTCGGAAATATGGGACACAAAACACACACATGAAAATAAAACGTATAATTTTTCCTCAACATACAAAGAGCCATTCAGTCATTGCTCTAACGGAACTCTAAACAGATCCAAAAGGGCTGGGCGATGATTTCAGAGCGCTGAGACATCCTCCCTTTCTTACTAACCACACAAAAACGCACACATACACACACACACACACTCACACACACACACACCCATGCACGAGGACACTGCAAACGATTCCACTTAGAGAGTGCACATTATGCACATTCACACAGATATTTACTTCACTTACATACTGTACGTCATCGCTCATTCCCTCAGCCCACTAACACTTTCTGGTCTCATCCAACAGTACCGTGTGAAAGGGCCACACTCCAGTACAGCACACAAGTAACACCCGTGCTAAGGGCTCTGATCCAGTTACAGCCTACAAGGACGCAGCCTCTGCAGTCAGGGCCTCTACAACATGGAGCTTGTTTGGAGACTAACTGCTGACATTTAAAGTTCCATTATTAATTGCATGAAATAACTACTAAGAAAGCCACTCGGCCAGGTGAGCGGTGGATGTTCAAGCTTGAAACAAGACAAAACAAAAAACGCAAAAAAGGGGCTAAGATACATATCACATGGACAGCAACGTGCCTGTTTGAATCCTGCTGGTTGCACTTATTGCCTGTCTCCATCTCGCTCTACATTTATTATCTAATAAAGCCAGGTGGGGAATTTGCTCAAAGATATGTCTATGCCTGCTGAAAATTGTTCAACTTGAGCAACAGAGATAAAGATAACTTGAGTTACTGGTAAGCTCTGATATTAGCTTATTCTAAGAGTTTTAATTCCTTTTAAAGGTATTGGTTTCATAATTTTATCAAAAATAATATTTGGCTGTATAAGTACTTTTTCCCAATCATAACGTCATAAATATCTTTCCTGTTTAAAATAACACTCACAGAAATGAGCTCAGACCAAGTGAAGGACTCACAAGCAAGTTACAAGCACTTGGTACCTTTTATTAAGTGACACATCTTTGTCGGAACAATCATTTAGTTTCGGAGCAATAAAGTTGTATGTTTTCATAAAACTCTTCGCTCAATCCAAAAACAAATAAAATGAATCAATACAAGTACCGAGCAGGCCTTTGGAGGAAAATTGGATTGAATTTTGCACATAGAGAAGCTTTTACTTCTGTGTGCTTTCTGTTGGGTGTGTAAATAAGGCACGTATCTCATTGTTGTTGTGAATGCAGGCTTGTGTGCACTGTCGATTAGACTGATTTCATTGGAAAGGAACAACGCGTGCCTGGATGAACCCGCAGTCGTTATCTGTGTTTATATACATTCACACACAAACCCTGTGGAACATACACATTTTATCAAGTTGTCCTGTGGGAGCATGTATTAACAGTCACTGATTGTAGAGTGTTTTATGTGTATTTGACTACTGTGTGTGCTATTCATACCGTGGAAAGTATTACTTTACTGACATCAAGATTTATGGTATTAGTTGCATCAGGAATTCAGCCTGGGGACACAATAAAACCTGTAGTAAAGAAGCTGCTAGAAAAGGAAGTCAACAGTATATCATGCATTGAAAATCATCTGAAACTGGAGCCATACAAAGCACACTACAGCTGCACCCAAAATCAAGATGCTAAATCTCTGGCCCAATGTGAGGAACTGAGACACAGTATTGTTCATTTCACCCTAGATTATAAAATAACTTAAAAAAGCTTTTCCTGAGCCACAGAGGACTGTTATACAACTGTGTTATCTTCTGTGAAAGTGAAACAGGCTGTCAAAGATGCATTGAACAAATTATTATGCCATTATAAATGAACCTCTCCTCCCCTAAGCTGGTAACCAAAAAGGCATAAGAACATGAATGGGGGATGCTTATTGTAACTCTTAAAGAAAGTTTGAGACTTTCTTACTGTGTACTAAACACCAGAAAAATATTTTTCCTGGACATACCAGTCCAGGAATCTTCCTCTGCTTTAACAAAGGTTGTGTATTAAGAAGGATATGTGTTCATTTATTCGTCAGTTCACCATTTAGCTGTGATCTAATGACTTTTTCATGCTGTTTAAAATTCCTAATAATAACAGACCCACCCTTATCACAGTATGAATCATTACACGTGTTTAAAAAAGGTTCTTTGATGACAACATATGAATAATGCATGAATATGAAATCTTGTCCACACTTCCATTTTCGAGACATCCTCATAGCTCAGTACTCATCTCGCTTCAGTCTGTCAAACTGGTGACATTCAACAGTAAGGATGTGAGGTAGAGCAACACCTTGTTTATCTGTGTGTTATAAGTCTGCGAGCACACTGTAGTGGCACTGTTATTTTGAGATAACACATGAATGGTGACTGTCTCACTCAGAGAGGGACACGTCAGTACCGTAATCTCACTTCTCTGACTTTCATTTTCTTTTACATGTATTTAGATGTTTGGTTATTTTGTTGATGAGTACTGGTTCCATTTCTAACGTGTTTGCTGTCACGTTGTCACTTGAAAGCTGCCTTAACTGTTGCTGAGCTAGGATGGCTTCCAAATTAATATGGCATTTGTTACAAGACGATCCGCCCAGCTAGCATGTGTAGAAATTCAATGTCAAATGTCAAAATGTCAAAAGAAATGAGAGAATCGCCCAGAACCTCAGAAGCCTCCTCAGTACATGTTTCATTGCAAGGCCATAAAGACAGTTTTTGATGAAATGTTGTTTTCTGTTGCAGAAATGAAAGTGGGTGAGTTTTGAGACTGACTCATCGTCTATTCCACAGTCAACAGGCAGGCTTTCACTAAGCTCAACACAACGGAGGACAGTTAGAGTGACTGCAGGTCTGAAAATCCTTTTCTCCTCAGGCAAAGTAAAACTGTGGAGGAGTCAAAGGGCAGGATGACAAGAAGCAGAGTGTCACTCCAGTGTGTTACAATACCTGTATGAAGGCAATGGCTGTGGCCCTGAGGCGGCCAGCTGACTCTCCAGTTCTGGCCAGCAAGTTGGGCCAGGTCTGCTCCAAACAGTGAGTCACCTCAGCTCGGCCCAACCCAAGACCTGGGATCAGCTGGCTCAGCAGTAGCCGCAGCAGCTTCAGGGAGGTGTGGAAAACCTGAGGAAAGAGCCGGTGGTTGTTTAGCTCCAAAGTTAGTGGACTTTCAAAGAACAGCTAGCACCAGGGTGATGCCAATTAGCAGAGAGGCTAGACATGGCCATGTTTAGTTTGAGGTGGTTATAGTATGTAGATGGAGAGTGACAATCAGTCGCTGAGAATGAAGGTTGTTGGGAATTTATTTGCGCTTAGCAAGCAAGCCAGACATATCCACTGACAACGAGGTCATGTGAATTGACAGTCAATCATCAGTATTCATGAAACTTTTATGTTGACAAGGTAGACTTTGATTGGAAAACACGTTACGCTCCTGGCGACATTGAGATCCAAGACACAACATGTTGAGCTAAGTTCCCACACGAGGTGTTTTAATGTGAACTAAACTGAAGCACATTTGTGGAGCAGCAAATGAACCAGTTAACATTCTGCGTATCAATGTAGCTACAAAAATAAATCACTCAAATTATTGAGGAACTACCCTTTTCATTACCATACAAGCCATACAGGAATTCCAGAGAGGGGTTACAAGGCCATCCTTGTCAAAACTGTTTGTTCAAGGAAGCCAGCTCTGGGAGAGAGAACTGGGGTTGAATATGGTACAGGGAGAACATTGTTAAGAGTGTGAAGTGAGTGCGTGAACTAACATGAACGTTTCTGTTTGTAACTGGGATCCAGAGAACATGATTTAAAGAAGACTTTGACGCTGACAAAGTAAACACACCTTAATGAGGCTGCTTTACTGCCAACAGGTTGTGTTCAGTTAATTCACACGAAGATAATGCTCTTTTGAGGAAATGACTCACAGATGACACTTTATCCAAGAGGGCCTTTTTGACCAAGAAGACTGCTGCTCTTGTCAGGTTTCTCAGCTCCTCCCTGGGGGTGGCGGGTGATAGCTCCGAAAGCTTCTTGTACACAGTCTGGAGAGCATCCTCTCTGTAAGACCAGGTTTTGGAATACGCCCCAGCTACCTGGAAAAGAAGCAAAGACAAAAGATTAGTGGGGTGGGAAGGATATTGCACATATCAATTATTATCACTGTGAATCAAGGGCACAATGCCTCAGGATCAGTGCTTTATTCTCTGGAACAGAGAGAGTGAATCAGATGAGCAGAGGGTAATTTTTTGATAGGGTTCCCTTAAAGATGTGCTAATCATAATTACTTTTATCATCAAATGTAATGTGAAAAACTGTACTATGCAGCTCCCATTAGCTTTAGAGCATGAGCATTTTAACCTTTGTTAGCTAACTGCTTGGTTTTCCAGCCTACGAATTCTGGTGGAATTTAATGTAACTACTTTTTACCTCCAACATATCTTTTGCATTTCTGTACTGCTGTATGTTACTTGTCTCCAGATATATCTGCTGATAGAATATCGTGACGGGAGAGCATGTGCTGTATGAAGAAATAGAAACCCAGGGGAAACTAAAACCCTTAGTTAGCTGAGCTCGATGTGGTTTTCCTCCTTTTTTCTTACCAGACTTTCTCCGAAGACCTCTATTGGAAGTCCAGCCTCTCTCTGTGCCTTCTCAGTCAGGGGCTCGGGCTCTCCGCTCATCTCAGGACTGTGTGGAGTCCTTTGGACATCAGTCCGGGGAGAATGCTGCTCTGCAGGGCTCTGTGTGGCCTCCACAGGCTGGTCTTTCTTCTGAAGAGCTGGCAGTGGCCTCTCATCGTAAGGCACACTGGTAACCTGCTGGCACAAGACAACATAATTGGTGTTTTAAGTCTGGAATATTACAGTTGCAAACAGTATCCAGCTTCATTTTAAAATTATATTTATAGGTACTGTACGAGAAGTGATTGGTGAGTTGGCATACATTAGAGGAAGAAGAATTATACACCTACACACAGTCAACATCTGCCTTTGTGCAGTCATCTCCCAAGCAAGTGAGAGATAAGCCCAAGAAGTGGCCAGCTAAGTTCAAACATGGCATAGAGCCTAGAGGCTGACTGTGTCCTGGAAAGCCGGTGTCCGTCACCACATGGAAGACCACTGACTATCAATGACAATGTGAGACTATCAGATGCACTGATAACACATTATCATAGAGATGGTTATCTCCCAGGAACACCTCCATGCAGTAATCCACAACAAACTAAATGACAACTTGCAGGATTGCTTGCATCTCGACAGGTGAATTCAACGCAATGTGTCATGGGACTATATTACCATTTTTGGTAACAATGGATGACATTTAAGGTCCACTAATTCAAACCAGAGATGAAATTACAATTGAAACAATGGAAAAAACACAGAAGGTCTCCAGGTCCCAAGAAAGCAAATCAGTGAGGTCTGCTGGCAGGGCGAATGCCTCCATTTTCTGGGATGCAAAGGGAGTGCTGCTTGTGCTGGAAAACAATCTGAGTAATACAGGGGCTTACAGTGCTGATCTCCAGACAACTACTGGGCTGACAAGGTGATTCCAGCAGAACCACTCTACAGCCCACGAGTCCACAGTGGTGATGGCAACCATCCAGGAGAATTTGAAGTCGTTTCACACATTCCCTATTCACTTGATTCGGCAACCTTAGAGTACAACCTCTTGCCCAAGTAAAGAGGGAGCTCAGTGAGCCGCATTTTGAACAATGACGTCATCACTGCTGTGAAACACTTTCTGAAGGTGCAAGATGCCGACTTCTACAAAGAAGAGATCTATGTGCTCCATGTATGCTGGACAGTGTGTCTAAATGTAGGAGGGGACTCTATTGAAAAACTCCTGGTATGTACATCTCACACACATCTCAGGAGATCCCTCCATTGTAAGGCTCAAAGAAAACTGATATTTGTTTCCAAGCCTTAAAAGCATGTCTATGCTTATAAAAAAATCATCACCTCTACCCTTGTTCCTCTCTCACTACTCTCACTAGTATTTAACTACTCAATAGGTCAGTCATTCAACATCATAATGACAATGAATGTTTAACCCCCTCTATACAAACTCCAAACTACATCCAGTCAGCACTGTTTCCCGTGCCAACTGGCGCCCAGCTGCCTCACACAAGGCTCAAAGCCCTGCCTTGAGGCCAGGTTGGCAGCCGCTGGAGTCAGCCAACTGTTGCGCGCTTTTAATTAAATAGTGAAACCCAAACCTGCAGTAGGGCCGGTCTCAGTAGGTGGTGAATAAAGCATAAAAGCCCCTGTTGGTCATAATCTCCCAGTGTGCTCCACGTTTCAACACTACAGAGGCTTAAGGCAGGAGAGGTGTTCTCAAGGTGCTACACTGGGCTAGATTATTTTTTACAACAATGGAGGAGTTCATGCAAGCAGAACAAAGTACAGGTACAGCCGTTTACAACTGGGCTCTTAATGAGAAAAAAATGGGGTTTTCATCACTGACCTCCAAAGTCCTATCTCTTACAAATGAATGCTTCACAAGTTTTTAGGTGTCTGCAGGTGTGGGACATGTTTCATGCTGTGCGAAGATGTTGTGACATGTTGCACCAACAACACATCTGATAAATTGCCACTTACGTCTATCTTGGGTAGAGGGGCAGAGCTGCACGGGGTGTCGGGTTGGCTGCTTAGTTTGGGCACAACAGTTCCTGCATCCAACTGTTGGCTCTGAGGAGCATTTGTTTTTTTCTCCTTCCTGAACGTGTCTGTGGACAGAGGGGGCTTGGTGGGGACTGAATGGCGACCTGGAGAAGTCTGAATGGGAGGAGGATCCTGGGCTAGGGATGAATCTGCTGCTCTCGGGATCTGGTGAAAAAGTGAAAGGACAGAATATAACTGAGTAAGGGCAGGATGAGTCCTGATTTTTCCACATAAACATCTATTTAGCACCAATAACTTGGAAAATCATTTTTTTCTTTCTTTTGGTGTTACTACACAGACGAATGGAGGCCATCAGTGGTTGGTGGCTGACCATTGTCATGTCAAGAAGGTTGTGGACCTCCAGCTGCTGGTAGACACTCTTCCTGTACTCCTCCATCAACTCCTTTTTTTTCTTAGCCAGATCATAGTCTTCTTTTTCAATGGCACATCGCTTCTCCACATCATATCGAGCCAAACGCTCCCCAACCTAGAAGAGAAGAAGAGACACAAGGGAAAAGTAAAGACAACTCTACAATTACACAATGATTCTTCTTACTCTGCTACTCTTTTGGATGTGTACTATGATGCACAGCACTTCTGACAGCATGTACCCACAAAATTAATTGAAGAGAACTGGGACTGCAGTGATGTTACCAAAAAGAAGCCCAACATGACAACACACATGAGGAGTCAGCTGATCAGACTGGGAGTAAACAAACTCTCAAACTGGGATTTGTCAACATCCATCACAGTTTACTGGCCAACTTCGTGGTTCAGCTCCAACCTGTGTTTTCCTGTGTAACATTTGCGGTGCTCATAGAGTGACTTCGATGCAAATAAATTGGGTGCAAATAACGTGACTTAGATAATCTGGCTAAAGCGTCTGCTGGTTTACACTTATAATCAGCTTGTTTACAACCCGTCTGAAAGTCTCAGTGCTCCTGTTTTTTTTTTGTCACCTCATTGCTGAAATCTGGGAACACGGTGACATCACAGTGACATCAGTGCAATTACTACAGTGAGTACAGTGTTATCATAACCATTAGAAACAAAAGCCAAAAACTACACAAATAATTCTGGTTAATTATGTCCAGAGTTATCCTATAAACCCTAAATGCAGCTGGTCTGGGGATTGACTTTGACAAGACACAGGCAGCTTCGCCCTGCACAATGAGCCCTGGTGCTGAAAACAGTAAGTGTGCCACATGTTGAATCATTAAGATTTAGAGGCTGGAAATTTGACAACAGCTTCCAGTAAGTCAGACACGTAATTTCTTGAGGAAATTCCATTAGGCTGAATTAAGTTGCTAACTAGGTGCCAAGCGACAGTCTGAACATCATGGCCCTGCGAATCTGTACTCTCTTTTGGACAAGGCTAAGTGGTGCAAACACGGCAGCTGTTTTTTCAGTATATATTCAGGATGTCCAGCGTGTACTTCTTTCTTTTCACTAAGCCTTCAGCCAGGAAGAAGTCCATAAAGCAAACTCTCTGCCTTCTGTACTGTCTTCATTCTGTCGTGTCACATATCACGTAACATCAAAAACCATCCTCTGACATCCTGAGGGTGCAATGACAAAGGATTTTCAGCTTGACCACCTTAGCAACTGGTTTGCCTTCGATTCTGATACGCACTGCTAACTAGATGGTACTGTGCATGTGTGTTATCTGGTTACAGAGAGGCTTGTGGTTGGGCGTGGGACAGGCACTAACTGAGAGCTATCCCCCCAGCTGTTGGGCTTATTAAGAATTCATGGTCAGCATGGTAACACTGTATACAAAAGGGGTCTGTAACAGGAATCTGAACAATGTTTAACAACTACTGTTATAAACAGTGGTGAATTTACACTGGATATGTGTAAAAAAAAACCCAAGCTTTACAAAGTTGGGTTTCAAAAGAGACTATTGACAAGTCATCATGTTATCAGGAGCAGTGGCAGTGGGTGGATGGTCATATCTGACCGGAATTATTTCCTTGTCATAATAAAACACTGCACACAGTTTTTGTAACTGTAGTTTGCTGTGCCTGACCCACTCATTGACCACAGTAAAGTAAGTGATCCTTTAATGATAACAAGGACACCAGAACAAAGACTTGTTCAAGTTATGAACTCAGAGTTTACCTTCAGACGTGCTGTTATTAAAAATTCAAACATGTCCCATAAACTCCTAATTATTGTTATCAACATGTCATAATATTTGCATTTAAATGTGAGCGTGTTGTTGCCCCAAGCAGCAGATTAGACACTACCAGACACTAATAAAAACCTGTATGTATGCTAGGTACATAATATGAAAGTGTGCTGTTTTTAATGGTGACTAAATCATAAGAAGAATAATATCAAAAAAACAAAAAACATATATGTCTAAATAAACAGTTGAAAATCGTAAAATGTCAATCTACAAAATAAAAGTAACTAGTATTCATGGTCAAATAGTGATAAATGTGGTAAGTAGTGTGGCCAATACTTCCCACTAAAATGCTGTGGAGTATAAGGCAGAAACTGTACTTGGAAACACTGCACCACTGGTCCAGACTATGACTGAAAACAGAGAACAGACATCCCAGTATTTTCACCAGAATTCTTGACTAAATCTACTGCCTTTAGGTGGGAACGAATACTTCCAGTAACCAGGGATATTTAGCATGTGTGTGCCTGTGTGTCTGCGCACCAGTGTGTTCACGAGACACATTCTCCAAACCCCATTAACACAAAGTAACTATCACGGCTTAATACTGAAGTCCAACCTTAAAATGCTGTCATGCTTACATAGCTGGATAGCCTGTTCAGTCGCAACTCGTTTACTTTTCAGGCAAACAACAACAACAACAACAACAATGTACTTAGTTCAAGTGACCGTGAGGAAGCAAGAGCTCCCTCACTAACAATTTTGGTTAAGACATCTGATCAGAATCATCACACTGTTTTCTTTGCTTTCTTTCTTTAATTTATGTTCTGAACACTGATTCAAGCTATGTACTCAGCGTTAATGTCTTTAGCTGTCATGCCTTTATACTGTATTGCAGATATAGGGTAATCAAAGCCATAACATGTTGGGATTTGGGTCCTTTGTGGAGGCCATCTTGTCCTGGTGTTAAAAGAGGGAGGACGCCTGCACTTCAGCCCTTTTATTTGGTGAGTGGGCGGGTTCTCTGATTTGATTGGCCAAAGAATAGATGATAAAATGACAGCTGATTTAGACTAATACTGAATGATGTAAAAATAATTTGCTTGTTTGGAAAGTGAAGTATTTATGGTGACATATTGAGGAGTGAACTGGGGCTTTGTTGGCATGAACAAGCAAAGATCTAATGAGTAAACTGATAACTGTGGCAATTCTTTCTCCTATAGAACTGACCTGATAGGTCAGTTTAAAATGGCAAGATGGACTCCATCACTATATATGTGCGTGCTGTGAGAGAGAATGGAAGGACTGATTAAGGAAGAGCAGCACATGAACAGGTTGAGCAGGATGACGAGTAATTGAGTGTTTTGTTTGCTAAATCTTTCTTTATTACATTTTTTTGTATTTTTTTTTGTTTAGAGACTGAAAATAAAAGTCTAATTTTTCCCGCCTAAAACTCTGCTAGTATGATTTTTTTCCTTTCCCCCGCACCTCACCATGCAACAGTGACATAAAGGAAACAGTCCAGCATTTTGTGAAAGCTTATTCGCTTTCTTGCCAAGAGTTAAATTATAAAAATGAAACCATTTTCATATCTGTGTGTTCAGTACAGAGCTGGAGTCAGTAGTACGCGTTGCATTATGAGGGAAATGATAATGAGAAATTATAATGAGGAAACAGCTGGCCTTGTTCTGTCCAGTGTAAAAAAAAATCCACCTACATTGTATGTCTTTAAGGAAATCTCTCATAACTGTGTTTACGCCCTTTATATCTTTTGAAGATCTAAAATATGAATTATTCAAGACTTTCTCAGACTGTGTAACTCTTGAGACTCTAATTTGTTCTCATTGCAAAAAGAACACCTCCAGGAATTTGTGGTGCTCAATCATGTGAACAAATACTTGGTGTCAGTGTATTGTAGCCATCCAGTCTGCCTCCCAGCAGCTACAGTACCTTTTGCAGATCTGCGATAGCCTGCTTCAGATTCTTGGCCTGCTCAAATTTCTCCTGCCGGACCATGTCCTGCTTCTTTTGGTCCAGGAGACGGATGATGTGAGCAACTTCAGGGTCCTGGTACATGTCAAAGGCCAGGTCATCCAGGGGTGAGATAGACTCACATTTACTGCGTGACAGAGACAGGAAACAAAGAAAACAAACATCTTAAAGTAAATGAGGAGGAATATTGGGACATTTCTGTCTATAAAAAAACAAAACAAAACTTCCTCCTGCTGAGGAAACATGTTGAATACAGAAAAGTTAGTGTCTTCAATTGAGATAATGCCAGTGTAGAATACAGTCATCATCATTTCAATGGGCTCTGTATTATGCAATTCCTTAACAAAAGGAAAAACACTGACCCCCCCCCCGAAGGAGTGGGACCCTGAGGTGAAGCGTCCCTTGGGGGTTGACACATTAAAGGAAAAAAACAATTTCGAAATGTGTTTTCCACTTTTCACAGACCGCCACCTGCATTGTCTTCAAATGCGAGTGACCTTGAATGGCTTATTGGTTGATTTCCAGACAGAATGGCTTTGTTGAACAATGTTATTGTCACAAGACAAAGAAACCAGGGTTCAATGGCCTAGCCTCACCCCATGAAGGTCGTGTCCAAGGCGGCCTCCAGCTGGGTACTGTTGAGGTAGTGTTCGATCAGCTGTTCTCTGCTTGGCTGGGGGTAAACAGATGGACAAATTACACACAC
This sequence comes from Datnioides undecimradiatus, assembly GCA_008933995.1. Lineage (NCBI taxonomy): Eukaryota > Metazoa > Chordata > Actinopteri > Lobotiformes > Datnioididae > Datnioides > Datnioides undecimradiatus. The sequence continues at coordinate 1,111,702 of WARS01000068.1, forward strand.
GTGCATATATACCCTTGTATTACTGTGCTCAGGAAGAGGTTATCATTGTCTTCTAATGCCATTAGCTTTGTAGTGACCTTCAACTTCAACCCTTGACCTAGAACTAATCAAAACACTGTTCTTTTCAATAATGAGGATCAGCCAGATCATCAAAACTTTACTTGGCCCTTACAGTTGCAGTATACACACACACAAACACACGTTAATCAACACCTTTGGGCTACGGTGACGTATGGATGCATGTGCACACTGCTATCACCTGAAATGTTGAGAATCCAATTATTGTAAGAGCAGGAAGAAGTGTCTACTGCTGATCATTCTCACAATACTACAAGAGCACCAAACCAGCAGCTAATGTGATCTATGATGACAAATGAGCTTGTAGAGAAACACATCACTTCCTGTTAGCCAGTGTAAGTGTGAACCAATACAAAAAAAACATTGCATAGTGAACTTATCTGCGTGAAATAAGAAGTTAAATTATTTTCAGAGACCATGAGGAGGAGCCTAATGTGTTTTCATATGACACTATTTCTAATGAATGAATTGATCCATCCATCACAGTTATTGATAGATTACATTTGATTTTTATATTCTTATCTCATGCTAATGAATTGCCTTTTAAACTACTTCTTAAAAGTTCAAAACTTTGTTTTGAGGTATCTGTCTCTTAGATTCCTGCCACCACCCAGTGCAATGATGGAATTTAATTGGCCCATGTCCACAGCGCTGGAAATTTTCAATTAAAAAAAAAAAAGAAAAAAAAAAATCAATGGTAACACATTTTGACAGAAACATTGTAAGCTGTCGGGTTGGACAAAACCTCAGGCAGGAATCAGTTAGTGATAGGGTGTTTTCTGTATATTTTCCAGACAGACTTCACAGAACAAGACATTTCCTGAAAGTGACCACTATAAACCCCATTGAAACTCAGATAAAAGTAAAGAGTTATTTGTTATTGACAAATAACAAAAAAAAAAAACTGTAAAGAAAATTTAAAGGAATATTATGAAAACAATATTTAATCATGTCCTACAAGGACTTGTTGGGAGAGAGACAAAACACATTTTGAGATCTAGAAGTAAAAATGTAAAAGAAATGAAATGAATGATGGTGTTATTTCATTGAGCTGCTTCAGTCTCAGGGTGCTGGTATTGAGCATGCAGGCTCACTGTCACGGTCTACTGAGACAGTCAGAGCGCTATTAGTAACATCTGTGGGGTTTTTTCAACTATGAAAAGTTACAATGTCCCAAAAAAGCCCAATTACAGTACAATTTAGAACAGTGAAGTGTAAAAAACACAAATATATAGTCAGAGTAAATTCTAAATTGAAAGCTTGCACTTTATTAGTATAGTTTTAAATCTGAAAATTGGCATTACTGGTTGGAGAAAGACAAAATTTAAAGAGTAAAATAAAAAAAAAAAATACAGTTGTGATCTCAGAGGGTTTATAATATGAAGGAAAGTTAATGGGGCCTTGAAGGTACCTTCAGCATCTCTGTGACAGCCAAAAAGATTCTGTTTTTCATCAAACATCACACTCATTCAATGCTGTGAGCACCATGAACACACACATCAGTTGCACTGAAGGGGAGGCAGACCTGTCAAACCTGGACAAATAAAACCAGAACTATCTGCGTGGATTGATGCCCCTTGAGGTGAAGGAGATATGTTTTCTCCACAGTTTGGATGAACTGTCACTTTAAAGTGTCACACGCTTAAATAAGCTTTCTCCCTGTAACCACATGACTGTCTCACTCCATAGGAAAAACACGACTCCCACCCATAGACGAGATATAAGAGAACAAGATCTAGCCGACCCTCCAGGCAAGATCACCGCTGTGGTAGAGGTGCTCAGAGTCGGATTAGTGGAGCAACAATGCACAGCTTGTTCCCTGGAATCTGTGCGGGTGTGTGTCGCTGTCTTTCCATGTCTGTGTGTGTTTTAAGGTGCTCTCTCTCCTCCAGGACCTGTCCGTCTGCAAGACTATCTGATTACACTGGCTAGCTAAAGGCCTCCCTTGTAATTACATACTGTCCTCCCTTTGTGTCTCATTACTACATTCCTGACACATATACACACACAGTCCGTTCAGGTAAACACGTGCGGGTCTAGATATACTTTTATGTGTTTGTTAGATCAATGGATAAATTTGGATATGCGCTATGTAGAACACAGGTGCAATTTATGCATCATATTATCCAGTATATCCACACCCCATCACATACTGCCTCAAAACACACATGTAAATTAAAGCTTCACATTATTCAGGATCATTGTAGTGGATCTGCATTATACCCTATTGTCCACAGTTGTATACACAATAATGCAAATATATAAAAAGTATATATAAAATATAATAGGAATTGACTTGTTTTTTCTAAACAACCCTGTATAAACATGCCAAGAGTTCAACTGTCATAGAGACTGCACCGTCACTTGACGGGGAAACATCAGTCAGCCCTGTTCGAAGTGACTGATGATTGAGCAACTTCAGGAGAACATCACAGCACAACACCACCACCTAGTGCTTTATGGGTGTAAGTACAGTGATGGGTGACAGAAAAGAGAGTGCTCACTTACAATTGTGTTAAAAGCATTGCCCTCCAAAGAATCTCCCAGAACATTAATGGCAACCAAAGCAACCTGAAATCATAAACAGATGATGGTGAGGTGATTGAATGAAACAGAACTGAGAGAGAAAAATCAAAAATCAGTGTATGTGATAAATGAGGGGGTGCTGATCTTGCTTTGAACACTGATGAAAGCATCAAATGGGTAATAGTCCACTGCTAAAAGTAGTGCTAACACATGCAAATTTTTTTCCCTATTTGAGTAATTTGTGGCAAAAAGTGCCCTACTATTTTACTGTATTTATTTATATATGCGAACCAGATTTGATTTTTTTCTGCAGTAACAAATTGGGCCTAAGAGTGAGCACCACAGATGAAAAACAAAAGTACAGAGACAAACTCAAAAATTGTTGGTTTGTACTACTCATTTCAGCACCAGTGGAAATGAACATGCAAATGAGGCAATTATCTTTCTCAAATCAGCCTGAATTAACTTATTTTCTAACACACTGTCTGTATCAGACTGATTGACAGTAGTGTTTTCAGTATTCTCATTTCTCCACAACACACCACAATCATAAGACTGTAAACTATCGTGTGAGAGGGGTGCTGTAGCCTTTGTTGCTATTGGATACCAGATTGATGGCAGCCTAAGTGCTGCTCTGAACCTCAGCATCGATACAAAATAACTTCTGTGTGCTTCAAACCCTGTGGGAAATATCAGAGAAACAGCCAATGCCTTTAATGATCTAACAAACTCGTGTTTGGAAGACGCAGTTAACAGAAATAGCTGCATCTAGGGCTGCTGTTAATGATGAGCCTGGAGGTCTTTTAAACATGATTCTGTTGTTTATTTCTCATTATTGTAATTGTTTTAGCTCTGGGAGGCAACAACAACCAAAATGTTTTAAACAACACAGGCTGGATCATTCCTCTATACTGGACATAAGGTTAGTGCAATAGTGGTGTAGGTGCATTGTTGCCATTTAAAAGAGTACCTGATTGTAGTGATTGTAACGGTTAACATGGTTCCTGTGGAAAGTTATTCTCAGGTATGTTCCAATGGCGTCTACGTGGACTGACTTCAGCTCCCGAGCTTTGAAGCCTGTCTTCTCATTGTCTGACAGAGACACGTACCTGCGGTGAGAGTACAGTGTTGCTTTTCAGTTTGACTCCAAAGGGATGCAGGTACATTTTAATTCTGCCATGATATATATCATGTACAGGTGCTTTACTTGTCCATGTTGGGTCATTCGTACTCAATATTTAGCAGCACCTGTGCAGCATTTGGGAACAAATTCAGTTGTGTGCAGGTGCCTTTGGCAATGGCAATGGTAGGCATATTCCTGATTGCTAATATTCATTTATTCCAGCACCAGGACACTCTCCTCTCAGGTGCAGGAAGTTATCCAGTTGATCCAATACTGAGGGAGCTTTTAGCCAGGCACGGGCAACAACGTTCAATATACAGAAAATGCACGCTGTCAATGAACTTCCACTAAAAGTGGTTGTTTTTGTCACTGACAGGTTCAGATTGTTATTAGAATTGTCAGGCAAAATTATGACGCATCAAAAAAAATCCCTCCTTGAAATCTTGTAAGATTGCAAGAGTGCTCAGTTGCAGGAAGACGGCTATGAGTGATAGTTGGAGGAGCACTGTCAAAAGTTTGTTGTTTTGGAGGATAGAAATCAGAGCTTAGTTCTTTCTAGAAAACCAAAAACAGTTATTTACAGATGCACATTTCTGAACTGAACAACACTTCTCTCAGCTTTTGTAGGTTGCCTTTGCTGAGTAAGGGCACACTTAAGTTTTGGCTAGTTGTATTACAAATGGATGCTAGCACTCCATCCATGCACTCTCACTGCTGACCACTGGGTCAGAGACCATTTTAACTACAATGACTACTGCCAGTCAAAGAAGACAAGCAACCCTTCATCAAAGCACAACCTGCTGCAGACAGGGAGGAGGTAATGTTATTAGCTGAAGTGTTGACCTGGCGTCAGGACGTAGAAAAGCAGGTTTCATGATGTGCTGGAAAATTTCAGCATCAGCAAAAACAAGAGCATTAGTAGACATACATTGCACAATTGCCCTATATTGTACACTGTAGCCTGTCCCTTTAAGACTACACATCGTTTCATCCATCGTTCCATTTTTTTTTTTATATCTGTGAGATGGTATCAAACTCAGTTGATTGCAGCTTAACCATTGCTAATGGATCTTAATTTATACAGCCAACTGCCTTGACTATTAAATGCCCTCAGGAGACCTACCCCAGAGCTTGCTTGCATGGATTGCAGTACCTTTTTTAGAATATACCAACAATGGGGATTTAATCCCTTGAAGACATGAAAACCGATGTTTCTGTTTGTGTATAACCTTTTGTGTTTACCCCCCCCCCCAAAAAAAAAACTGGTCAAAGGTCAAAACTGAGCCTCAGTGAGTCTGCAGTCTCACCCAAGTCTGCGAAGCTGCCCGGAGAACACTGGGGTGCTGGTTTCAGGAAGGGTGTCTCCAATATGGAACTCCACCTTGGTTGGGATTAGGTACTGGTGGGCCAGCAGCTGTAGCTTCCTTACCCTACTTCTCTCCACCAGTTGAAGGGTGATGTGCTGAGGGTAGGAACACAGCCTGTGCAATATTTGATAATGATGAGTTATTTTAAGATAGATAGTAGAAATATATAGTGTTCCATGAAAATGCAAACTCTTTGATAAAAAATGTTTTAATTACTTTTACAGACACAAATACATAAAGTTTCCTTGAATGAGTGAGACCTGCATTTGAAAATAAAGCACTATGTTGATGTACCTGCTGGATCTCCAGCCATTGACTGTAGGTGCATGGACCATGAGCTCCTTGGCACTGGAGCTGTCCTCATGACTTGAAGAGTTGACCACAATGAATCCTATCTTTCTGGGCATCCCTCTGAAGGACACTGATAGAACACAAACAATAAATTTTACAGTCAATCAATAATCTTTTTTGAATTTAATATTTGAAATTGCAGAAGGAATGTGAATTTTATCTTACAGTCCCAGACAGTCCACTTTGTGTTCATGAATCTTTGATTGTACTGACATAACTCTACTAATAAAGTGGCAGATGAACTGTAGGATTCAGATTATAAATCTAATTTAAAAAAAAAGAAACTACATCCTCTTCATTTCAAACAAATGTATTGCCCCTGAGTATAACACAGCACCGAATAGTGTTAAAGTAGTTGATGCAATGTACTGTTTATGTTGGCAGTGATTTCGTATGGGTGCTCCTGCTCAACATGTCAGAACTTTGGCTTCATTTGCTGGAAGAAATTAGACATGTTTGCACTTTCTCATGTAAACTACTTACAACAAGAGGCAATACTGAACATTTATTAATACAGTTAGTTGATTAATACAGATTTTTAACAAAGTATGCTCAAAAAACATGACACCAATGAGAGCAGCTAAGCAAGAAAGAATAGATGGAAATAACGTGTTAATTTTAGGTCATAAATGTACCAGTAAAAAAGCATTAAGGTTTTAACAAACTTTGGTTAGGTCGTCATGTACTTCCTCGTTTGTACTGAAAGTACGTCAACAGTTTAAAGTTTGTCTCGAAAGCGAGATGCTTAGTGATTTGAAGGGTTTACCTTTGTCACATAAAACAGAAAATATCTGTTTCGTACACGAAGTTTCACACGGTTCTCCTCAAGCAGTATCCTGACTATGAACGGCCCCCTTGGATAAGACAGAGAGCTCCTTCTTGCCGACATACACATGTTGGGCGGGGGGCATTAGCTTGCTAACTGTTCTTCAATCTGCCAACATAGTCTGGCAGTAGCTGTATTCTTAAAGGTATTTCGACCAGCTGAAAACCAATAAATGTGCTGACAACCGCCGCTCGTTATGTCCTGCCTTTTGTTGGTATACATTTTTGAGTAATTAAAAGTTTTCTTGCGCGTATTTTAAAGATATCTTACCACGAACATCACCGTAATGTTGACAGCTCGCAGTCCCATTTCATCTCCATAACCACCGCTGACAACAACCAGCGCGGACATGCGCAATGTGAGGATTTGTCGTCTGTCGCAATGGATTATGGGTAATATAGTTTTATTTGCTCGCTAGTCGTGTTTTAGATCAGCAGTTAAATAGCTACAGCCACCTTTTACAATTCTGGCGGATTAATGTATTCTGCATATAAAGTGAGGCAATGGTCATTTCGATAAATATTTAAAATACATTTTATAATGCGTTTCCGCAACTTCCTGGTCCACGGGTGAAATACAGCATATGGCCAGAGTTACGAAGGAAGTCAAAGATTCGTCTACAAAATAAAGGCATAACGTGTAGCAGCAACTTCAATATTTTTATGTCTGTAACTATTACAGTATTTAAAGAGGCCTGCATATCTAAGACTGGCCGTATACATATTAGACATAAAATAGAATATATTCCACAAATTGGCAAGAGATTCACAGACCTTATAATAAAAGCTCAAAGCACCAAAATAAATGGAATTTTGCGGCAGTACTCGTCCTTCCAAGCTATTTACGTTGTGTTTTAATTATAATTTTATAGTATATTGCAGAAGACCATGTTGTAAGTTAACCATCCATAAACATCTATGTCAACGACGTAATAATTTATTTTGAAAAAGAAAAAGGGACGTCGTGCGCTTTATTGTCTTGGCTATCTTGACGACTGGTTTCCAGCAGCATGGATAACATGGAGAAATGGCCAGAAATAGAGAAAGCAGCGACAGGGAAGAGACGTGAACTGGTTTTACAGGGTCCAGCTGTCGACGGGAGGATCTCCTCTAACGGGGGACTCAGCTCTGCCATCTACTCCCTCACACTGCTGAATTATCTGGAGGTGAGCCAGTGTCCGAGTTTGACAGAGATCCACGAGGACATCCAACATCTGACAAACCTCCAAAGCCTCATCCTGTGCAGGAACAAGCTCACCTCCATCCCAAATGTCGTCAGTAACCTCAAATGCCTGAAAGTGCTGGACCTTTCGGTCAACAACCTCAGCGTTTTACCAGAGGGGATCACGCAGCTAAAGGAGCTAAACACTCTCAATGTGAGCTGTAACAACCTGGAGGTCCTGCCAGAGGGTCTGAGCCAGTGCACCAAGCTGTCCACCATCAACATCTCCAAGAATCGCATCACCGCTTTGCCCGCTGACTTGCTCTCCGAGCAGCTGGATCTCCTCAGCGCACTGGTGGCTTCTGACAACTCCATTGACCAGCTGAGTGGAGACATCCACAAGCTACCTGCTCTAAAGGTCGGCTGAAACATCTACACAAACAATACGACATGATTGTAAATATTGGAGTAGCTGGTACACCTTTCTGATCTAGGTATAACCCTCAATACACACAGTAACTACACTTAGTAATTCTTATACTTTCGTGTCATGTTGTAGTGGCGATTTTCTTCAAGCAAGGTGCTTTTAGGTGGATCAAATGTACTCCGATTTTAAGAGGAGGTGTTGCTGTTTTGGGGCTATCACTCTACATTAACCTAAGGAGGATTCATATTTGCTTATGGCAAATGCAGCTCAAAAATGATTTATAAACAGAGTTTGGTTGGTGTCCTCTTCACAAACCAATTTAAAAACAAAATATTCTCATGTTTGTCGTTGTTTTTACCCTTTACATAGCACTTAAAACTTTAGGGGCAGCAGATGGTCCTTTCCAGACTCTCAGATTCATACTCAACTCATGTACTTGGTTTTGTGCTTCTCATGACTGTGTTTCCAGATGCTGGATCTCTCTAACAACAAGCTGAGTGAGATTCCCTCCGATCTGAGCGACTGCCCCAAGCTGAAGGAGATCAACTTCAAAGGCAACAAGTTGAAGGACAAACGTTTGGAGAAGATGGTTAACGGCTGTCAGACCAAGTCCATCCTCGACTACCTCAGAGGGAAAGGGAAAGGGAGACAGGGAGAGGATGGAGGTGATGCAGACGGGGGTCGTAACGCAGACAGGGGGAAGCGGCAGCAGCAGAGGAAGAAGAAGGAGAAGGTGGCAGGTGAACAGGATGAGGTGGAGGAGCTGAACAAGATGGTGGTGAGGGTTCTCCATGTTTCGGACGCACCTACAGCACTCACTGTCAAAGTGAGTGCAGAGGTGAAAGATGTTCGACCATACTTGGTGTGCTGCGTTGTCAAAGGCATGAACCTAAAGTCTGGGAATGCTCTCAAACGGTTCCTGGTGGCTCAGGTGAGTTCAAACCACTCATGGATCATGGACCCTTTTAGACTTGTGCGTAACTACTATCATAACCATGTCACTGCAGTTACAAATAAGGACTCATCTGTTTGTGTTTCTAGACAAAGCTTCACGATGACTTGTGTGGCAAAAGGACCACTGCGACCATTGCAACTCATGACATGCAGCTTCTCAAAGCTCCCCTGGTTTATGATGTCAAACCACCTACCCAGCTGAAGGTATGCTAACGCAGATTGGCTGGCTGTATATTTTCAGATTACTGTCCAATTCTTAAGACAGCCAGGCAGAAAAAAAATACTTTAAAAAACACAACAAAATAAAGGCATAACATGTAGCAGCAACTTCAATATTTTGCAGCAGTACTCGTCCTTCCAAGCTGTTTAAGTTGTGTTTTAATTATAATTTTATAGTATATTGCAGAAGACCATGTTGTTGGCTGGTTGTATATTTTCAGATTACTGTCCAATTCTTAAGACAGTCAGGCAGAAAAAAAATACTTTAAAAAAATCATCAACGTTTTATTGGTGTTCAAAAAGTGTTAGTTCTTTACAGTTTGTTTGAGTTTCTATGTTGCCACTGTAATTTTCACTGAAAAAACATCTGAACTTTTCATAATAACACATCTTTTGTTAGATTGTACCTTTGGGTCGGAAGGAGATGACGGCCGTTGAGCTGATAAGACACCTTCAGCTGGAGGCGGACGAGCTGAGGAAGCAGAAGAAGAGGCAGAACGTTACTGGCCTCCACAAGTCAGTACAACTTGTGAAACAACTGTGCAGCATGAACTTTGTTGTGTCAACTTGTATAAAAAGACGAGACTTGAAGTTAAAGTTATTATTCTTGAACACATGAGGGCAGTGTAAGTATGTTGGAACACAGCTGTAATCTAAATATTTCAACCCACGTTACAGAGCAACACATTTAAAGGCATCGCAACCTCATAAAGACCACATTGTGTCTGTAGGTTGTTATAATTCAGAGAAAATTCATTTTGAATATTTAGATATTTATTGTATTAATGGCATTTAAATCTCTCTGACATGACTGAGTAACTCATAGATATCAATTAATGTTGTTTTTAGTCTGTGGTTAATGCATCACAGTTTCTTGCAAGTCAAGTCCTAAAATGTTCTAGGATAAAACAACTCCTTTCCATGTCCATTGTTAATCACAGTAAATGAAACCTGCAAATCTTAATTTTTCAAGTTAATCGCTTATGTAATATGACCTGATTTTCAATCATTTCTTTTGATTTGACCTGTTCATAATGCTGTTTGTCTCATCTATGTTTTTCTTTATAGATACCTGCAGATTCTTACAGGAAATACACTCTATCCCTGCTTAGTGGATGCAGAGGGACAAGTGATTTCATTTCCACCTATTACCAACAGTGAGAAAACTAAGGTGTGTATATCCTTCTCTGTTTTGTTTTTTTTTTTAAATATGAGAGACAGTCATATTAATTGCTCCATAAACTCAAAGTGATGTTAACAGAAAAAAACCCTGTGCATCCTGCAATGCATCTGACTCACAGTCAAATCTCACAGTGCGTCTCTGTCTTTTCACGATTGAAACAGAAGTAATTACACAATCAGCTGACTGTATCTTACAGATTAAGAAGACCACCAAAGAGTTGTTCTTGGAGGTGACAAGTGCAACCAGCCTGCAGACCTGTAAAGATGTCATGGACGCTCTGATTGTGGTAATCTTCACTTGTTCTCTCTCTTTTTGTGTCTGCCTTAAAGAATAAGTCAATTTCATTTAACTTATTTCTGTGGGTTGGAGCATCCACTATCATTCTTGAAGTTAATCTGAAAACATGACAACACCACGTGTTAGATGTTCTGAAGTGAAGTGAAGTGATGACATTTCACTGCTACCTTCATGAAAATGTGTCTAATAATTGATAAACATCTTGCTGTTGGTGGTGGAGCAAACAAGCACAACACAGCCAGCGCAAAACACTGTGGGGAAGTGCACAGAGCCAAGTCTTTCAAACTCAGAATTACTGTGCTGTGGCGCACACTGTTAATACGTGAAGGAATAGGAGCAGCTGTCCACAGCTGGAAAGATTAGACTAAATTATTATGGTGGTGTTGAGAAAGATCCTGAAGAACAGAAAAATAAGTTCTTATAGTGTGAGACTGTTGTTTACCCCGCCTGGGACTAGGAGTAATTACAAACAACACTGTTGATTGGCTCATGAAACTATGGCGAAATTCATCTGGTGGTGATAGGCTTAAACATCATCATTCAGCTGGAATGTCACAGATGTTTATCCCGCAGTATAGCTCTTTGTGAAGTTTGGGACTTATGTTCCATGACTGCAGTTTAATTTGTTTTCAACATGTGTCTGTGTGTCCACTGCTTTGTACTTTCTCTACCCTTATTTTCCTGTTTTGTGTTGATTTGACTTTAGGGTTTAGTTTGAAACCTGAGGACTTTCAGTCATGGAAAGATATTTGAAGTAAAGTCATCAAAGAAAAGAGACAATTTAAAAAAAATTAGGTGACAACTTAAAAAAATCATAAATACAACAAGAAATGGCACTGAAAGGACATTTATTGTTTCATCACAGAAAATGGCAGAGTTGAATAAGTTTACAGCAGAGCATCAGGAGGAGGTGGCGTCAGACGGGGAAGGCGACGGCCCACAAGATCCGTCCGGCAGTCACGAGACCTCCAGTGAACTGATTGTTCAGCAGGTCCGAACCGTCGACCAGGACGGGAACCTGAAGGTTGTCTACCCGTCGAAGACTGACCTCTCCAAAGATGTCAGCAACTTGACTGTCATTTGGTAGTTGTGCTGCAGATAACCTCTGATGTTTACACTCACTCACAAGCTTCATGAAGTAATTTAAACAAATTAACATTGTGGGACATTAAGGCTAAGTTTTGACTCATGCAACAGAATGACATCCTTCCTTTTCGGGGAAACACAGGAAATCTGATCCTAATAGGATTTTTTGTGACTAGAACAACATCCAGCAGCAGTTTGATTTGTAGTGTTGCCTATTGACGAATGTTAACATCTCTGATTAATGTACAGCTTTTTGAACCACTTGTGGTAACGTTTGAATAAATCTTCCTGCTAACTGAAAACATGACTTACATGACAAACTGTATGTTAAAATAACCTTGTTTTTATATTATTTCTGAAGTGGAAGAAATTGGAATATTGTTCAACTAGCACTGACTTTTGGAGTGATCATTTATCTGTTGTACTGTAAGACTTTTTGTCAGTTTAAAAGATTGACATTTTCCCTTTAAATAACAGCAAATAATCCCTGAGATACACTACCCTCAAACATTGGATTTCAAGTGTATCTGGGATGGATGAGTTTGCTTGACGGAAGAAATAAATCTAGATGATGGGGGGCTGAAAACCTGGGGGAAAACGTCATTCTCTATTGAAAAGGTGGAACTTTAAACAACTTTTATGGGTTATTCCATATCAGTATTCTAGTAGCAAAAAAACAGACAGTTCACTGCTGCTTATTGTGACTTCACTGTAATTTCAGCGTGAAGACAGAGACTTCTCTGGAATGATACCAGGATCTGCAAAAGAACAGAAATTGTTCAATTCAAACAAATTATTGAGACACTGTTGACATAAGTAGAATTACTTTTAACAACAGTATTATGTGCATACGTCTCTAAATCAGCCCGTTATTTCACCGCAGTGGCTATTGAGTGAACAGCTATCAAAGTTACTCACATTCACATACGTAGGCCACTTCCAAGTACTTGTAAGTGCCGACACAGGGGTCTCCAAACATTGAGTTGCTTACTTTGATGGTACAGCTGTTTTTCCCGTTGCAGCTGTGGATGCAGTGTGACATTAGTAAGCGTAGGCTTATACATCTCGATGTCATTGTAAACTGGTAGCATCCAAATTGTTCACCATGATTTTCATATGAAATATTACATTTTTTAAAGCCAAGAATTGATTGCAGGAAGGCCCAACCAAACTGCATTAATGTGGTTTTATGAAGCTGATTCCTTTATGTTGTTCTCTCTAATTGTGTGAGTCTGACAGGAATTCAGAAATCCAACTCCCTCGTCCACCTGCACCAGTAAAAAGTTGTCTCTTGTATTTGTTTCTTATATTTAAGTGTGTGCACCTGTACCTGTCAGCAACCTTGCTAGTGGAGTGTGAGCAGTAGACATCCTTGGTCTGATAGACTGGCTGCTTGTAGGAGCAAGTGGTCTGGTCACTACGTCCATAGTGAGCACCATAGACATAAATAATTTGTCCTTCATCTGACAAAGACAAGAGGAAAATTTGGCACAGCAGCGAGGACAGAAATGTAGCTGAGAGGCCGTCAATGTTAAAATGTTATTATACTTATTTTCTATTTTTATTTGCTTAATTATGCTTAGGAAAAAAATGACGTAATCTTACCACAATGCAAATGTGCCAAAGAGTGCTCACAAGTTACAAGGTGAACTGTCAAAGTAACGTGAATAAATCACACCACAATTAGATATCACACCAGAAAATGTGCGGCTTTGTTTCATTTTAGTTCCATGCAGACATGTGACTGACTTGCTGGGAAGCAGGTGTAGTTGGTTTCCAGATATTTGTAGATGCCATAGCAGGGATCTGAGATGTGAATATCATTTGTGTTGAGCTCGCACACCTTCTTGCCATCACACCTGGGGTAAAAAACATGAAGAACACTCTTAAACTGATACATGGTAAATGAAATACTGTAGTTACTTGGTGTGATGTCGGGCACTTTAATCCTCACCTTTTGAATACAATACCTGCATTACATACTGTCTCTTAGAAAATGCTGTGAGTACTAGCAAGGCCATTGGGATTTAAATGTTAGTCCCCTTTTATTTGGTTCAGAATCAACAATTTAGTCCCTAGACATTGAATCCTAATGGTCAGGTTGTGCCACCAACAGGTCAAAATCTCCACCTGACTAGCAGTTGAACTGATTCATGACAGGATACCATGCAAATGAATGCACCAGATGTTCTTTGAGACTGATGCCGAAAGCATGCTAATATGTCTAAATCCTAAATATTATGTTAAATTTCACCATGGTGACATGCTAAGGGTGAAACACATGTTAATATGCTAAACAGCACATGGTTTCACCCAAATCTCACACTCAAATTAAACTTGATCCAAACTATTCTGATGTTACAAGCAGTTTGTTTACTTGCAGCCCAGGTCAAATGATTCTGCAGTGGTCACGTGTTCACGGCACCATTTCCAATCAGACACCTGGGTAAACATATACATTTTGTTTGCCCCTTTTCTAGCACAATGCTATATGCTATGCATTAAAATTCTGTACACTGATGTGTAAACAACCAGAAACATTATTGTTGTTTACAGTCTGTGGGAGCAATGGGTGATTTTGCACTTCCTATAGTACAACACCGAAAACTGGCAAGCCAACGAGGTCAAACAGCCTCTCTAATTAGAGAGGAAGAGGAAATAAGGAGACCATGAAGGACAGCATGAAATACAGCGTCGATAATAATCAGTGCAAGAGAGATTCCCTATAGCCCAAAGCAAGAAATAAACAAATTCAACTAAAGATTAACAATTAATTGGCTTCCTATGTAACCCTGTTTAATGGTGCATTCATGGAATTGAGCATAACACACTAGAAAAAACAGACCAGACAGAATGGAAAACATTGGCAGCGTGTAAAGAGTCAATTGCATGTTTTTAGTAGTTTCATCCAGTTGTTTAGTTATTGCCTGATGCAGTTGGCATCAGTGCACACCCTCCTGTTACAGCTTATCAGTTATCTGTTTTTACTGTGGTATTGTTCATGTAATGGGTACCAGCTCCTGACGGCATCCTCTGTGCCCCTCTGAAAGCAATGTGATGGGGCAAAGTGTTCTATCAGTTTTCCATCGCTGCAGATGTCACTGTCAGTGCGTCCATACAGTGCTGCCTGCACACGGATCACTCCAACATCTGTCACACACCACGGGAAAGATTAAGAAACAAGATCTGAGGGAATATTTGTTTTGTAATACTGTATAGCATTTCCTCTTAAAAGGACCGTTCTCATAAACTTCTCATGAACATCAAAATGTTTTCTTACAACTAAACTTTAAAAAGCTCCTCCATGTAGGAATTTTAAGCACATAAATTATTTGTAATTGCCTAAGGATGTGTTTTCTGTCAGCGTCTTTTCTGGTTGCAAAAGTCCAAAATGTTCAGTCACTGTAGCGGTCAAACATCTGAACCATCCACTGAGAGCCAAAGTCTGCAGATTGTTATTCTGAACTAAACAGTGGCATTACTTGCTGAGGTGACTGGTTGTAAGAAAAGCCTGCACAATGTTGTCTCCCAATGCTTCATCATTAACCAAGTGTGAATTTGTAAGTCCACAATGTCTTGGTGCCTCAACACAACATTCATGTACCGCTCAGTGTGGATGCAAAGGTTTAAAGAGTTCAGTCATACCACAGCTTAGGTGCTGGACGTTGTGGCCGTCAGTACAGGTGGTAACTCTCTCTATAGAAACAACTAAAATGGCAAATAAAAATATAAGTCAAAATTTGTTAAAACCACAAACTATGTTTCAAAAAGTGCAAGCATTCTTATATCACGTTCACCCAGGCATTTACCTGCTTTCATGAGTGAGCATGTTGCTGCCAGCACTGGAAAAGAAACATGTCAAACTGTGTCAGTCAAACAGATTTAGAAAGTCTGGCTTTAAACCATAGAAAAACATTTTTGCGTCATGTAATCAAAGTAGAAAAAAGGTATGAATGGAAAAGTTATGAATGTATATTTAAGTATTAACATTATAAAACACAGAAGCTAAAATTGAGTAATAATTTAAATATCACATTTGTAAATATGAAATGCTCTTCTTTTTGTCTCCTCTTTGATCATCGTCATTTCATTGTACATGCAGGCAACAAAGATCATACTCAGGACAGGAGTACAAGGAGTACAAAATCTCTAACTTACAGAAAAACATGTAAATAATTCACTTGTTATAAAAAAAGTAATTTAATAATTTCATCTCTAATCATCAAGACTAGGGCCTTCTGGGTCTCATATGGCAGTATTAGGAGGTGCTTTCAGAAGGAACTAAAACAGCAGTTTGGAAAAAGGTTTCTCCCAAAGATCACAACAAGTAAATTAAATATTTAAAAATTTAAATATATCTTTTCACCTGATTTACATTTGTTTTACATTTGTCCGGTCTTTGTGGTGTATAATGAAACCGTTCAAGCTGAGGTCAAGCATTAAAGGAACAAACTGGGCTGAGCAGATATCTCACAATCAGTCAAATTAAAATGATGTCAAACAGTACTTCATATCATTTCTGTGCATGAGAATTCTGTGTGCATTTCTACATAAATAATAATAATCATCTTTGATAACAGGGCAGTTGAGGAGATATTACTACTGTTACTATATTAAATATTCCCTCTGAAGAAAAATACTACCAGAAATTGTTTTTTTATTGGCATTTTGGTGCTGTATTATACAATACGAACACATCCATGTTGGACACACAGTTTCAACACAACCAACCAGCTCCCTAAAACTCTGATCAGATGAATTAAAACTTTAATATTTATGTAAAATTTAAAAACTGATTTTATATGACACTCGTAATTGCTGTTCTGTCAATCAGTTTTGTACTCACACAGTGTGGTGCTGAGTCTGAAGTGGAGCATGGTGTTTCAGAGGATCCAGTCTGAGATGAACAGCAGGACTGATGGTGACAGGAACAAGACGCACCTGTATTTATTCTGCTGCATCAAAACAACTGTCCTTTCCTGAACTGCAAGACAACAGCTTGACCTTTCACAACAGGCTCCTCTCCTTCATCTAAAACGTGCCCACACAATCAAAGCCAGAATGTGTTCCCTGTGAGCTGTTGCACTCATTAAGTAGGACAATGACTCAGTGTACGTGGACCACAACGATGAGCAGCTTTCTCTATATGCCGACTCACATTACAGAAATACCATGACGGGAAATGCGCACAAGTCCCCAAACAAAAGAGAGTCCAAGTTAACTGACAAACAATGTTGTAGAACTCACAAGAAGGGTATTTACAGAGCAACACCCTCACAAAGTAGTGATCAGTCATTCTGCTGCTCAGAGATGGTTTGTCCAGCCTGACAACTCTCTGTCAAATCGCCATTTCACTATCCTATGAGTAACCTCCTTTGTTGGAATTGTTTTTCTATATGTCTATATAACGTATAACAGTGACATTTGAAAGAAGCTGGCTCTTTCAAATGTCACCTGTTCCCCTGTTTCTCTTTACAATAAAGCGTTCTGGGTGCCTCAAAACTGACTGACTTAATGAGTTGTTGCATTGTTATTCTGTCCGTGGACTTCCTGGAAAACTCAAAAGCACTATTGTTACCTTTTGTTTCTGAACACCAGACACTAAACAGTCATTGTGGCGAAGCAGAATCTGATAAGACTCATGAAGCTTTGCTCGTGCTAGTTTCTTCAAACAATCGATAGCACATGAGCAAAATGACAAGTCACAATCATACACACAATCATACACACTGACAACATGTGCTGCTGCTTTAATGTGCTTTATTTAAGAAGCATTTGTTGTGATATCATTGTGATTTCAGAGAGTAGACTCCTTTTCAGTGTTGACAGGATCTGCAAAAAACAGATACATATAATTAATATACTATATACTGTATTCCAAATCCTGGTTTCCTTCACACATTTGGTCAGCAGACTAACATTAATGGCAACTGGCCTTCAGACTACTCACATTCACATATGTAAGCCACCTCTAGGTACTTGTAAGTGCCAACACAGGGGTCTCCAAACACTGAGTTGCTTGCTTTGATAATACATTTGTTTTTCCCATTACAGCTGTGGACACAGAGTGACATGAGTGAACATAGGCTTGTATGTGTCTCGGAGCACATGACATCTGGATGTTATTGAAAGCTGGCAGCATCAAAAATTTGATCAAATCATGATCACGCCTCAAGCATGAGGTACAAGATGACACTGTGTGGCAGACTGTACCTGTCAAATACATCATTAGTTTTGCGGGAGCAGTCGGTATTTTGGATCTGTTGTGCAGGCCGTGTGTAAGAGCATGTGGTCTTGTCATGGCGCCCATAATCGGCACCGTAGATAGATAGAACCTGGCCTTCAGCTGGCAATAAGAGCAAGGGGAGGAGATAGAAGAGTTAGTAGTAGAGCTGACAATGAAGGGCCATGAAAATAAAATAATGTTCATGTTTAGAACGGAACATGTGATCTTACCACACTGCAGGTATGCCAAAGAGTGCTCACATGTCACTAGGTAAACTGTAAAGACAACAGGAATCACATTAAACATGCATTATTAATGCCTAGCAGCAAGCTGATACATTTTATGTAAAAAACAAAAAACAAAAAGAGAATGAAATCCAATCAGATTCATAAATACAGGACTTTGGTGCAGCCCACGGCTGACTAACAGAATCTTCTGTCAACATTTTACATTTTGTTTTGCACGTGCAAAGCACTCAGTGGCAAAAGCTTACATCATATGAATAAGTGAAAAGTAAAGGGAAAACAAAGATAATTCACACAGAATGTCCCATCAATGTGACAAATCGTGCTTTAAACTGGACACAATTTTAACATCTAAACGTGAGCCATAAGCTGATAAGTACAGTCAGTTTTAGCTTTAGTTTCATGACATTCTGATATATGACTGACTTGCTGGGAGGCAGTTGTATTTGGTCTGCAGGTAGGTGCCAGGGCAGGGAGTAGATGCTTCAAAGACTTGTGCGCTTAGTTCACACACTTTTTTTCCATCACACCTGCAGGGAGAACATGAAGAGCACAACAAAACTGTCACAGTAACAAAACAATACCCTTCAGCATAGTGACTTGGGCCAGTGTAAGTGACTAAGCTTTCCTTGTTCTCTCATGAATTAGTCACCAAAACCAAAGAATTACAAAAATGACATGTAGTTTTTTCTTTAGTTCCCTGGTTGAATGTTTTTTGTATTAACTTGGATATTCTTCTCTTGATTCAATACAGTGGAGTGAAGTGATGTGAAGTGGAGATGTGTGAAAATCTCAAAGAGAATCTCATTATTTTTTATCAAAGTGGTGAGAAATGAGTTATGAAGGACAATCCCATTAATGAGGTTCATTTCTCCAAATTGGTTAACTGATGATAAGAGTAATTGTCCTCAGCTATCTAATAAATCCAGCTCCAAAGAGCCTCATTGACACCCTCTTCCCATCACATGTCCTGTTCCCACTTACTTTCATTGCACACCTGTGCCATGATAACTACATCCAGGGAGCTAAGTCACCGCAAGTTGAACATCTGAGATCATGCAAGTAACTTAAAGGAAAAAAGCCCAGTTGACACAAATGTATACCTCTTCTTGACAATCTCCGCAGAGTCTGCCAGAGAGCAGGCAGTGTTAGAAGTCTCTTGTGGAGTTTTCCCCTCACTGCAGGTCACACTGTCTTCACGCCCGTACAATACCGTCTGAACACTGATCACTCCAGTTTCTGTTGTTATAAAAAAAAAAAAACAAGACAAAATGCAGAGCTATACCATCAACGTGCTCCCTTCATAATCCAGAAAGAATTTACCTCTTAAAGGGTTTTTTATACTTTAATCACCAGAATCAACCAACATTAAAGTAAAAAGTTTTAGAGTAAATAGAGTCATACCACAGCTCAGCCTGTGGACATGGTTGCCTTCACACGTGGTAACTGTCTCTGTGGAGTGACCTCAAAACACATATGCAAGTATTAAAACAAAAGCACATAGGCCAAATTATGGTCATGTTATACACACATACACAAACACACAGATATTTACCTGCATTTACAAGCAAACAAGTTGCTGCAAGCACTGAAAAAGAATCTGCACCATTAGATTTTAATCCACTGAAAACAGTAATTATGAATTGATAATATATCTGAAAAGAAAGCTACAAAGTGATGCTTTGGCTTTTTAAATTTTACAAATTAAAATCTACAAGTTACTTAATTCTACTTCTTTTTTTGGGGTCATGGGTATACTCACAGAGTGGAGTGGTTAAGTGGAGCATGGTTTTGCAGATCCCAGTGATAGGAGACACTGACGGTGGGAACAGACTCACAGTATTTATTCATCTGGATCAAGGGCGGTCCGCACCTGTTGTGCAAAATTTGACTCCACTGGCTCCTATTCAACTGGCAATAGTCTCTATAATGAGAATAACATGGCAATCCCATGAGATACAGCATCCAGTCTCAGAACACAGACTGAGGACTTAGTCTTTGCAATGTTGAAATAAAAAAACATACACATTCTGAATAATATCAATCCAGTTAAAAGCAAAAATACAAAAAGCACAAAACAAAGCACAACTCTGTTTATACAGACGCAATGAAGCACTGAAAAAAAGTCTGTTGGACGCTGAATTTCATGCTTAATTTGACAGTGTGGAAAACCCAGATAATTGTAACTGTGCTGCAGCTTTTTGGCTTAAACAAGAATAGTAGAGATATGAGGTGACACAAATAGACAATTTGTTTAAACTGTTAAGAAAACAGGAAGATATTAAAGAGATATTAAAGTACAACAAGTATTAGTAGTTTGGAGACGTTATCATTATCAAAGTACCGATATAAAAAGTCTGATTCGGGGCCAAGATAGGTACTAATTTATAATATCTGCAGAAAACACAGGATCTGATCTCCCTTGTTCAATTCAGTTATTTTAAATCACCACATGTGAATGTTATTCTAAATGATCAGAGTTGGACATCAATTTAAGAGATGAAGAAGAAGTAAAGGGAGAATAGATTGGGTCCAGGATTAACCCCTGAGGAACTCCACAGGTCAAAGCAACTCGATCAGATTCAATGAACTTTCAACAATAGATAAAAAGACCTAATGAAGTAATAAATTACAACTGTGTCATGTCAAAAGTTCTGTCCTTATCTAGAGGAACTGAAATGCAGCTTTTACCACAATCACACTACATTTTTATACAGCAAATATCATCACTGATACAGGAGAAAGGTTTGGTCTCAGAGATATATCTGTGCTTCAGAGAGACCGTCATTTTAAATGAGAAGAACATTAAAACAAGTTATATGTTCTTAAAAATGTGAAAGGTAGTGCACTTCTGAGCTAAAAGGGTCGACTGTAAGACACAATAAGATACAACACGTTTATAATCTGAGTTGAGGTTGAGCTCATATTAATGAGCCTGCGACTACAGCATTAGACAAACAGGTCAGAGAGAAAAACAGTCATGTGCAGGACTTGCTTTGGAAATTTTGAGGCTCAGTGGAATCACAAAACAAGTTTGGGAGTACAGTAATCCCAATGTTTTTTACTGAGTGGAGTAAATTGGCAAAAATTATTTCCAGGAAAGGAAGAAAACTTGGGCTACAGTTGCAGCCAGCGATGTTCTTGGGGCCTACGCGCCTGGAGATAACTAATTTGTTGTTATGCAATGGTGCGTCAAAGAAACATGCCAAGACACTGACCTGATGTTCCAAGTACAAAATGATTGCGCTAGTCATGGGAACGGAATCCTGGTTAGCTTCACTCTGAAGTTTATTGGCCCAAGATTTAAATCAACACAGATTTTCTCATTTTTCCAGACTCACATTGTAGAAATACATCTTAAGATGCAGACCTTTCCGATTTTCATAACAAAAAGTACAGTACCTGCCATGATACAGATGTATATTAATATGAGAGAGCACATCACAAAGTTTTCTCACATTTTTTTGCAAAACAGTTGAGGCAGTTCTGGTAAAATAGAATTGGAACAGCTTCAAGAGGCAAGACAAGGGTAAGAGTCTACAGGAGTGCTTTGAATGAAACGCCAACATGCTGATGTTTGGTAAGTGATAATATTTATCATGGCGACCATCTCAGTTCATCTTGTTAATGTGCTAAAATCTGCTCATTTGTAGACATCTAGGTCATTTTTAGACATTTCGTGAATGGCGATTGTGGTGATAGTGACATTCGGCCTCATCCTCTGGAAACCACTGAAGTATGTTTAAAACTTTTATGCCAATCCTTCAACTTCATGTTGAAATATTTCACAGAATAAGTAAAAACTTTGGTGTAAAAGAAAAAAGTTTCTAAATGTATGGAGACACCTGGTGGTGGAGGAGGGAAATGTAATACAGCAGCTGTCTGGGAGTCAAAAGCACCATCTGCTGGAGACTGGGAAAGAACACTGGGAAAAGCCTGCAGTAACACAAGCAGGCTTGAGGATATGGAAATCTATAATAATGATACCAATGTAATGTGAAACATTATTTACATGTATAATTTCCTCTGTCTTTAAATGAGATGTAAACATTAACACTGCTGGTGGGTTGAGATGTGGGTTTACTGTCACTACTTGACAACTTTCTAGTCAATGGAAAGTCTTTCCTTGCCTCCAACTCCATTTCCACGAAATAACTCCACAAAAATCACATTTTGTCAGCAAAATAAGTGTATTAAAGAGACTTGAAATGAGAGCTAGCAAAGTCTTTTACAGTGATTATCTACTCTTAAAAACTCAGTATGTCAACAAGACAGCAGTAATATAAAAAAAAATAAAATCACAGTTTCATGCTATGTTGACATTTTCTTTCCAAGACGAGACCTGTAGCCAAACAGTTCATTCAGAAAAGTTGTCAACTATCAAAAGGTAGAGAGCCATACACAAACAAACAAATACACAAACAAATAAAAAATGCACAGCAAGACATGATTTTGCTGATAAAACTACAACCCATATTTATCAAATTTATACACGTTACAACTCTGCTGAGACATAATGCAAAGACAGCTAATGCTTTATGGCACTGAAATAGACCAACAGTCCCTGAAAGTGGAACCGAAAAGTGTTAAGCTGAAGTCCGCCGCTATGTTTGGCTTTGAAAGTAGAGAAGTTTGCGGAGGAAGTTAAAGGAACCGGGCATTTGCTTGTAGAGTCCTTTTGCAGAGTTTTGTGAGACTTCATGGTTAACCTGAGAATGAGCACAGGCAGTAATCAGATGAGAATAATCTAAGGTGTGAATGTAAAGCTCCAAAAGCTGGAGGATTAAACCAAGCTCCAGCTAATTTGGCTGGTCTAGTAAGGGACGCTCACCATCATCAACATTGTGACCAAGTCATCGGTAGCAGCATTTTCCTCAAGAACACGGTCTAGTGTCTCCACATACCAGGAGCCTGATTGGGTGTCCCTCCAGGAAACGTAACCTGTATTTGTCACAAGGTTAGAGGGCATTAAGAAGACATACACGAGTTAATTTATACCTCTGTGTCACTTGTATGGGTGTCGATGATCAAAAATATACCACAGATGTGTGAACGCAGCGCAAACACACCAGGAAAAGTGGAGTAGGACACCAGAATGTCACTGGGAGTGGGAAGCGTGGCTCTGGCGTCTGGTTCGTCGGACATGCTCAGAGAGTCGCTGCTGGATGACATCGGAATGGCGTCAGTCTGATCGTCTCCTCCACCGATAGATGGTTCAACTTCATCTGGGGACACCTCAAAGCCTGTGTCTCTCTCACCTTAAAGCCAAATGTTTTCTTTTGAGACCACTTACAGGACATGGCACAAGATTATGGATTTTTATATGCAGTTAGCAAACAGTGCGTTCAGTGATAAGTACCTCCTCCACAAGCCTGGATGAAAAAAAGTTTGGGTTTGCCCTGTAGAGATGGACAATGCTGGCCATTGAGGTAGTTTGTGATATACTGCACTGGGACATATTGTCCATCCACACCGTACACCGCACCGGGGAAGCGGTTATGGCTCACCTTTATGAACAGAGAGAAAGCTGTGATAGGATTTCATTACAAGCGAGTGGTTGGAATGCATCAAGAAGAGGACCTGTGTTACCTCAGTCCCATGTGACAGCATGATGACCACGCAGCAGTCATACTGAGAATGGTCCTTCTTCGACAAAGCTGAGAGCTCATGTTTGATTTGCTGAAATGTGGAGATGACTGGTTAGTTAGCTTTACAACCACGTGCTCGTGTGGTTTCAGGGTACGAAAGTAGGAGACATTATTCTTACTCTTTGTTTCAGGTTGGTTTTAACTTCCACAACGAAGTTGAGCGCCTTGAACCTCCTCTCCAGCTTGTCACAGTCAGTGTTGGACCCTTTGCGATCGTTCAGCTCACTACGAGGTTCAAACTCCACGTTGTTTATGATGAGGCAATGTCCGCATGGGCTGGCATCCATTTTATAGCTCTGTCACGCGTACATGCAAAGAAAACAGAGCCAGAGAATGGGTTTTTTTTCAGAAAGTCAACCAAAGTAACCAAAACAAACACAAAGGCTACTGAGGTAGCATTTTAAGTTGATATATAAATGGTGCTCACCTGAATACTATCCCGTCGAGTTCTGCCTTGTGGCCTCGGTCTCATGTACTCCTTTTCAGGTGCTGTGTGATAAGCATCGGTGTGTGTTGAGAATCATGGAACTCACCAGACTGTAGCCATCGTGTAAATTACGTAAATAGCTTACATGGTGTGGGAGTGGTACTGGGTCTCTGAATTGGATAGACTGGGACATCATCTTTTCGTTTATCCACGTCCATCGGAGAGGCTGTTAAGGAAACAGACAGCCACAAATTAGCAGCAAATTACACCATATGGTTCATAGTAAAACAGCAGAGAGTTTATTACAATCAAAAAGCATAATCATTATTATTCCAAAGTCTACATTTAAATGATAGTTTTGACATAAATGCTAATGAAATATACCACTGTATGAACAAACTTACAAACTGGGAGAGGCTGGACAACCGGGCGATCAGGCTGAGTGGGTGTTGCAGGCTGTAGTTGAACTGTTGGAGCTCCATTTTGTAGGAGCTCTGCCAAACTGTGGTAACCTGTCTCCTGAAGGCACTGCAGAAATAATGGAAAGGCTCGACTCCCACGGGTCTCCAAGTCCCGGAGCAGCTGCCTGGCCTGGTCACGCCTAGTCCCTGAGCTCTGATAACAGGCACACGCAACAAGGTGTGTAAATGATCAAGCGTCGCTCCCCCACTAACAGAGAAAGAACCTGGAAATGTCACGACCCACACTGCTGTATCACCTTGATCTCATCGATCATGTCATGGGTGAAAACACCCTTTTCAAGAAGACCATCGTAGAGTTTCGACGGGTCCAAGTCGCTCACGACATTGGTCCTGTTGCGCTGAAGAATCTCCTTGTGTTTTGCCTCCATTCAGTGTAAACAGCCTCAGTAAAAGACACAAAGAAACAAATATATGCAAAGAATTTTCTTTCGGGTACAAACTTACTCGTTCGTGAAATAAAAACGACGCCTTCTTCCTGTAATATTATTGCTTCCTAATATCACTGGTGTCCTTTTCGTTTCTGGTATTTTTGCTGTGTTGCGTTGGGCATTTCCTTGTTTACATCACCGTTCTCTGTGATTGGTCGATTAAAAGAGTGCAGCGAGAAAAAAACAGAGTGCGTTTGATTTATCATACCGCGCGCCGCGTTCATCTGGCACGCGTGCCTCAATACATTCACCCAAAATATGGCGGTGCGACGAGGAACAAACCGAACACCCACAAAAGAAGCAAAGTGTGTCATTAAATACTCAATCTCCCGGCATCACTTTCGACGCTGGACACCTCCCCCCTTTACTCCTGCTTCGCAGCAGCAGCAGGTTGTCAGCTCGCCCTGGGGGGAGGAACTGTGGGATGCTGTTGAACACACCCTTCGCGTTTCGCTGTCTTTTCCCATCAGCGTCAACCAACAAGCTGGAGAACATCAAAAGCTTCACCAAATATGTGGCGTAGTACCGGCTGACCGCATCTGCATGAGGTGACCGAAACGTAGAGCTGTTGCGTTGAGGCTGACAGCTAACATTAGCTGCTGTAGCAACGCAACTAACCCTAACGCAAAATAACTGCGTGAACGTTTTCATCCTCGAAGATTAACATTAATGTCACAGCCCAGTGACATGTCAGCGGGATGGTGATATTGTAGTGTGCGCTGACATGCATTGCCCCTGCATCCGTAGTTAGCATGCTTTAAAACCATTCCACCCTATTTGGCGTTAGCCGCCTGGTTTTCTTCATTATTATCCATCGTTTCAGGGCTAGCGTCAGCACGGAGCTGCTCTAGATCTGCCGAAGGCTGTGGCATGTTTCTCAGACCTGAACATCTGTCAGATTAAGTCCGTTTAATGTTGATGGTGGTTCCTCTTATGTGTTGCAGGTAACCGTGATGGCAGGGTCAAAGATGTCTGTGCCTCTGGCTGTAGTTGTACTCCTCCTCTGGGTGCTGCTGACAGGAGCAAACCATGCCGCGCCTGAGCTGGACCCGTACAAAATCTTAGGAGTAACCAGGAGTGCAAGCCAGGCTGAGATCAAGAAGGTCTACAAGCGTCTTGCAAAAGAATGGTGAATATTTCACATGACTGACCCGTTTTTGTTTATTGGCCCCAGTCAGTTCTTAACTAATGAGCGTCTTCTCTTTAAGGCACCCTGACAAAAACAAAAATCCAGGTGCTGAGGACATGTTTATCAAGATTACCAAATCTTATGAGGTTAGTCAGTAGCTGAATCCCTCAGTGTATTGTACAGCTGGTACATGTAAGCTGTGATAGAAGTCAGTATCATGCATAATAGAAATGTAAATATTTGTTCTACTCTAAACTCAGATCCTGTCCAATGATGACAAACGTGCCAACTATGACCGTTATGGGCAGACTGATGACACCCAGCCATATGGCAGCGGTCGCTACGGCCATCGCCACGACAGCTTTTACTTCGACGAGTCCTTCTTCAACTTTCCCTTCAACAGCAAGAACCACAGGGACTTTGCTGACAGCAAGTACATATTGCACTTTAACCAGTATGTCAACGACGTGGTGCCCGACAGCTACAGGAGACCGTACCTGATAAAGATCACCTCTGACTGGTGCTTCAGCTGCATCCACATTGAGCCTGTGTGGAAGGAGGTGGTGCAGGAGATGGAGACTCTAGGTTTGAAATGAACCTATGAAATCATCCAAAAAGATCCAGCAGCAGTGCAATCTTTGAAACTGCACCGAGCGTACCCAAAGGTTGATGAGTGCATGTTTGTGGATATCCTGTCTTTGCAGGTGTCGGAATAGGTGTGGTGGATGTCGGCTACGAGAGACGGCTAGCCAATCACCTTGGTGCTCACCGCACCCCATCAATACTGGGGCTCATCAATGGCAAAGTGACGTTTTTCCATTACGCTGTAGCAAAGGAGCACCTGAGGCAGTTTGTAGAAGACCTTCTGCCTCAGAGACTTGTGGAGCGGGTAAATATCTACCTGTCTGCAGTTAAATACAGGAGGGGTGACTAAAACACTGCTTTAAATGTACTCTGCTGGTGAACAGATTTACAGTACATATGGAAGATGGATTAGTTTAATAACTTAAAATTAATGAAACATTTTGGATTTTCTTCATTTCAGGTCACCGACAAGAATGACCTGCAGTTCTTGAACAGTTGGCATGAGCTCAACAAGCCACACGTGCTTCTGTTCGACCAAGTGCCTGTAGTTCCTCTACTTTACAAAGTAAAGTAAATATGAAATGTCCCTCGGGTGCCACTGACAGTGGTTGCATCACTAATACAAATCTGCTCATAATGTGTCTCTGCATCTCCATAGCTGACAGCTTTTGCCTATAAGGACTACTTGCAGTTTGGCTACGTGGATCAGGGCCTTTCAGAGACCGCTAACCTGCAGAAACAGTTCAACATTAACACTTATGCTCCAACCATGCTGGTCTTCAAAGAGAACATTGACAAGCCTGCTGACATTATACAGGTGAATCACAGCAGCACGAACCTCCGCTAAAGAAAGTAGTTCCACTTTTTCTATGATCTGTGCACTGGACTTGTTGCACCTGTGTTCACTGTAATGTCGCCTTTCTCTTTTTCTTAAATGGGGATTATGTTTGTTCTCTGCAGGCCAAAGGGATGAAAAAGCAAATTATCGACGAGTTTATGTCAAACAACAAATTTCTCCTTGTGCCTCGACTGGTCAACCAGAAGCTCTTTGATGAGCTCTGTCCTGTCAAACAGTTCCATAGACGGAGGAAGTAAGCAGACTTAACTTATTCTTAACTTATCTCTTCACATAGTTTTTGTAGTTTGCATTCTCTAAAGGTACTGTATTGGTCTTTCCTCCCCTCAGATACTGTGTCCTGCTGATAACTGGTGATGAAGAGACCTTTTCTTTTGGGAACCAGGCCTTCCTCTCGTTTGCCTCCACAAATGCCAAGGAGGTTGTGAGATTTGCCTATGTTTACCAACGGCTACAGCAACCTCTTTGTGACATCCTCATGCAGAATAAGGACAGCGCACAGTCACCAGCGCAGGTACACTCTTTCATGTTCAGAACCACAGCTGCAGGTGCTGTGGATCTACAATGTGTATGGGGATTTAGGAATTGGGAATTGATCATACTTTAGGATGTAGACAGAAAAATTGTTTTAATAAATTACTAGAATAATGTATGAGTGCACATATTTCTGACAGATCGATAAAAAAAACCTTGAAATATATAAATAAATATATAAAACTAAAATGTTTTTTAAAGTCTTAAGTCTCTGGATTAAACATTTGACTTAAGTGTGTCTTTCAAGATTAATGTAATTGGACTGAATGATCTTTTTTTGACTCAGGTGGTGATCCTGGAGAGGCGTAATACTGCAGGCAAGGCTTTGTTCAAGCCAGTGAGCACCTGGAACGGCAGTGAGGAAGACAAGCAGCGTCTCCTGGAGGAGCTGGAGCGACTTCAGAAGGATCCATCCATCCTCATCCATGACGCCATGCTGCCTGAGCTTAACAACGAGTTTGCCTCTGTAAGTTCCCTTTGAGTGAAAACTGTGAGATTGAACATTGTCTGTGGAGCAACAAACATTCGTACAGCTTGTTAAATAATAAATCAACCATCAGTGCTGCTAGTAAATGTTTAAATACTCTACAGATGTTTGTAATCCGATGGATCTATGCGTCTTACGATTACCTGTCTGACGTCATCGATGATATTCTGCATAACAACTGGTAGGTAGAGATTCGTAACTCTTACTGAAGCATCATGTTAGACTTGTTAAGCAGTTCCACATATTTGTAAGTATGTGATGTTGCATTAACAGTTAATTATGCACTAATGGTTAGTTTAGTTATTTGCAAACAACCTTCATTCCACCTGTTGTGGAAGAGCACATGTATGAACAGGGTGTCATGTTGCACTAAGACACGTGCGATGCTTTGCAGGCGTGAGATGATGCCTCTTCTGTCCCTCATCTTCTCCGCCTTGTTCATCTTGTTTGGAACTGTGGTCATCCAGGCCTTCAGGTTGGTTGCGTTGTTGTCCGCATGTTCAGTCGACCACCAAAAAAAACGTAACTATGGGATGGTCACTGTGTGAGACAGAATGTAAGAAAACCAGGGAAGACAAAGTAAAATGTAAAAAAAAAATAAAAATGTTTTTTTAATTAAATTAAAATTAATTAAATTTCTCCTTTGTGTGTTTTCAGTGACTCAAGTGATGATAAACAGACGAAGCCAAAAGCAAAAGATGGAATAAAAACCGAAAATGGGTCACCAGGGACCAGTAATACCTCAAGGCAAGAATACATTTATTATTTACATGTTGTTGTTTTTTCATATGTATTGTTGTTATGTATTGTAACTTTTTTTTTTTTTTTTGGCTGTTTATTTTCAGTCGGCCGCCCAAAAAGAATTTCGTGGAGGTAACGGAGCTGACAGACATCACATACATGAGCAACCTGGTGAAACTGAGGCCAGGACACATGAACATAGTTCTGGTTCTCACCGACGCCTCCAAGAACATCCTGCTTAGCAAATTCGCCAAAGAGGTCTACTCCTTCACAGGGTGAGCTGGACACTCACTTTTTGTTATGTGGAGTAAATAAAGTCCATCACAAGAGTTTTCATTCAAAGAATTTCTCTCGTAGGAGCCTGACGCTGCACTTCTCCTTCCTGAATATTGACAAGCACAGCCAGTGGATGAACACTCTGCTGGAGTACGCTCAGGACGCCACGCAGATCGATGCGGATGATGATGAGGGAGGAAACCACAAGATGGACTACACCGGCTACGTGCTGGCACTTAATGGGCACAAGAAGTACCTTTGTCTGTTTAAGCCCGTCTACACTGGGGAAGACCTCGACAGCAAGTCTTCTGAGGATGAAGGGGGCGCTTCAGGGGTGAGGTCGAGGTCAAGTTCCCGTGACGACCATCCGCCCCGCAAATCCACACGATCCCGCAGCATATCCACCCTGCAGATCCACCACAAACTAGACCGCCTGGGGTTGTGGATGGAAAGGCTCATGGAGGGCACTTTGCCCCGCTACTACATCCCTGCCTGGCCGGGACTAGACAAGATCACCCCCAGTAAATAGATGGAGCCGAGTTAAGAAGGACTTAGTATTTATCTACTGTCACACGCCCCTCGTGTTTGGCTAGAGCTGCCTTTTCTTGCACTTGAGATATTAATTTATTTTATTATTTAAATTCCAATAATAGTTACAGATGTTCTTAGAGGTTGGGTCAATATTACAAACTCGGCTTTAGTGCAACTACTGTGGGACTGGTCGTTTGGCGTACCCCTCTTACACTCATCGCATGCTGGTTTCTATAGATTTTATTCAGGCAAATGCTGCAGCTACAGCCTTGTGAACAAAAAAAACAAAAAAACAAAATCACTGTGGCAACCTGTACTGTCCTGCCTTCATGACCATCAGTCATACCCACACAACCACGCAAGGAGGCAGAATAGCTACCTTCTTCTCCATTGATGAATACTGTGAATAGAGATGCATGTCTCCAACACTAAATGTCTTTTTTATGCATCTCGGCCCTTTTTTTTTTGTTTCTGGTTACTGATTATCTTCTGAATGCTGGCTCTCGCTTGTGCAATATAGCAGACTGCTATAATGACATTGCCTTTTACTCTGGACCTCAAGGGTTTCTCCATGGTCTTCCTGATCATGCGATGGCGTCAAAGGAAAAAGAAAAAAGCTCTGGGTTTTGTTACGTGGAAACTGTTGGGGTTGTGGTTTAAAATGTACTGCACTACAAGCAAGAATTATTTAGCAGCCTTGGTCTTTTTTTTTTAACCAACCTCAGTTAACCAGTAGCTTCATGTAGCAAACATGTGATCCGTGTCATTGCCTGAATGCATTTTTTTCCCCCCTCAAATAGCTACGACTGACTGATTCATTCTCGTCGTGTCTCCTTCAGTTATGTAGACATGAAAGCAAAGTTGGTGTGTGCTTGCTTGGTTTATTAACTTGTTTGGTCAACTTTCAGTTTAAAAGTTTCATATATATCATTTTGTTGGTACTACAATGTAAATATTATACATAATCATATTACCTATCAGACATGTATTTTAAAGAGTATGTAACTTGAAGGATTTGGTGAATGTTTTACATGGATTTATCAAAATGCTGTAGTTAGGGTGTTTTTCCTTAAGATTTCATTTTACGAGTTACACTAAAAAGTAAAAAAGATGTCTGCTACTGTCAGATGTTTCAGTTGGTCTTCAGTAGTGCATTTATCCTCTTGTTGGTTGTAATAAAATGCTTTATGTTTGTTAATTAAAACCAAAAAACCCCACTATTTATTGCACACTTATTGCCTTTCGGCTTTTTCAGTAGGACAGCCTGGGCATTGGGCATTTGGCATTCACTTGTGATGTCATGAGGTGGAGATACCTGTGCTTGATTACATCCATGGCAGCCCCGACTAATCTCAAGTCAGGTTCTCTAGTTCTCTGACTCTAAAGGTGACAAAAATAGTGACTAGTACTATTTATTAAACAGGGAAGTGTCAACGAAGACGTGCATACTGTTGAGTTAGGAAAAGTTCAGTTTGACTCATATTACATATGGCATATGAAGTAATATTATAGCTTATTATTTTTACAAACATAATACCTCTGCTGATGTTTACCTCCCACATATGTGAACATGTGTGTAACATGGAGGTAATTCTTCATATTGCAGTCCGACAGGGTTGCATCACCAGATCTGTCTAAAACCATGAAGCCATGAATCCTAGTTAAGGGTTAAAAGCCGTGCAGAACTAAATGAATTTATGAATTTAAAACTAAAATAGTTTTTAAGTGTGCAGCCATTTTCCATTAAATACTCCTAACTTGTGTCTATTTTTTAGGTTTTCTGCTATTTCCTGCTTTTGATGTTGTGTTTTGTCACTGAAACAAAAAGGTCTAAAGAACACCACTCTGTTGTCGGTATCAGTTTTGATGTGTGGTAGAAAGTTGGGCTCCTCTTCTATAAAACAGCAAATACTTAATAAGACGTGTCTGTAAAGTCCCACAGCTCAGTTTAGCTCCAGGTGAATTAATATGTCCATGGCTTAACATTCAATAGTACAAGGAGATATAGGGTCAACTGTATTGCCACTGCCTTCAGTGTCCTGTCTACTCCCTTGTTCCTCTAAGACCCTTTAGATGCAGACCTGACTCTGCTCCTAAAACTATTTAACCTTTAACGCTCCATCATCATTCTCCCCATTAGGTCATCCATCCATCCATCTGAGCCATTAGAGAAGCTGCTCAGTCAGACCATATAATTACACCACTAAGAGCAACTTATATTACCCTGTGAAGAGTAAAGCTGCCCAAGGTGCAGCCATCACTCACATTCACTACAGATAAAAATCAGTGTCTGTTCAATGAGACACTGCTCAAGGTGAGATCTGTGTGTAAGAGAAGCTGTTTTAGCAGGTAACACAGAAACATAATGAGGAGCCCCCTGATGGTCATCATGTAATATTAATTCGTATCGGTTCTTCTTTAAGGGTCTGATAAGACAGGTTTTATCCTTAAAATTGATCCCAAGGGTAGAGCAATGATGTGTGATAGACATTTAAAATAATGCCGTGCTACATCTGTTATGTACAGTAGACCAGCACATTGCTCAACCTGAACTTTCAACTGAAAGTTTTATTGATTGCTTTATTCCTCTCTCTTTCTGAACACACATCTTTTTACTGACATCTGATTGGAACTGTAATACTGCATGGATAAACTTTTCCTCATCAAACAATTCAGTTTAATGATGCCCTGTGCAGTGTTTGCATTTGCTTATATGTTAAGCGTGTTCGGATGAACTACCACATGCTTGTTGTCACAGCACCCTGGTTTGTCCCTGGTTGTGAATTTTTTACATTTACTTATTTTCAGTATAAACACTGCTTACGGTTGTGTATTAATTGAAGATGTAGGTTTTCTATTTCTTCTACGTTTTTCTGTTGTGGTTCTGCCACAAGGTGGTGCCCTACACTCAGGAGTGAGCTCGGGATTCTCAGGTAGCACTGAAGTTCCTCTATGATGATGTCTGAAACTGCAGACATGATTAGTGATTAAGTTCCATTCATTTCAACTTCATTCAGCATAACATGTTTGGCATTATATTAAGAATTATTCACTCTCTTTTTATGTTTCTCACAGAAAGAATAAAGAAGCTCCTCTTCATATATAGCTGGCCAAATGTGGCTTCTCGCTTGAAACATGACTGGTCAATTAAGGGTTTGGGATAATGCAGAGAATAATGCAGAGAGATCCCTGTTATAGATTTCCTATTACATATGATCAATTAATACTACTTGTGCATTTACAAGCTATGCCCAGCATTTAGCAGCATGGCAGGACAGTACCAAACATTGTGCTGTTTTGCACAACAGAGATCTTTTATATGTGCATTTGCCAGGATGTTGTTTCAGTTAGGATGTCAGGCATCAATGACACCGGCACACTAGGATTTCCTGACAGTTCATGTGTTTAACTGTCAAATACCATATAACTATCATTGCCGTGCTAGACAAAGGGAAGCGTGGACCGCAGTGTTTGAAGAGGGTACTGGGTTACCGCCAGACCTAAAGGCAGTGTGAATGAGAGCCAGGTGAGCTGGGGAAGCCTGGGGTTTGATTACATGGGTGGAGGCTGACAGAGCTACACAGGGATAGCTGGGACGAGTGGGCAGAAGAACCAGAAAGATTAAAGAGAATGACTGAGTGGGTGGATGTCCAAGTAAGGGAACTGGGAGCTGATGAGACAAAAGGGGATTGGTGATGGAGGCTGGAGCAGAGCAGTTGGAACAGCAGGAGGAGAAATAGGGGCAAGGGGAACCACAGGAAATGAGCAATATAAATAAAACTGCTGGAAGCACAGAGACTGAGCCGGTAGTGGAATATGGAGACGCTGATGGGGCAGAGCTCAGTTTTTGTAGAAGTTTTAATTGCAGGATTGGATGCAGCTGATGAAGCTCCGCCCACATCCAGGGCACCTGTTTCCACTCAGGCAATCACACGCGCACACACACACACACACACACACACACACACACACACACACACACACCTCACACAGGGAGAGAGAGAGACAGATACAAAGACAGAAAGGGGGAGAGAACAAGAGAGAGAGAATGGGCGTCATCACACCTGGAAAAACGAATAGCTTCTTTAGTGAACTGATCTATCCTGTTAAATTCAATTAAAACCTGTTGCTTACACCCTTCACTTGCATTGTTGGTTAGTCAGGTAGGCTATTTTTTGCTCCCTCTCTTTAACTTAATGCATCCATAGAAAACAACCAAACACAACTGTATTACTGGTGGCGATACATGTGACATCACATCATTTACCTATTGTTTCAGAACCAGGGACAGCGCCATTTGTTGTGCGTAGGGATTTTGAAACTATAGCGCTACGTTGTTGTTATTTGTATTATTTATTTGTATTGTATGGTTAAATCAATAGGTTTTATTTTATGAAAAAGAAAAAAACTGCCACCTCTCATTTTTAAACAGCCTCCTCACTTTGTCCTGACATCAGGCACGTTGGGCTTAGCATTCACTCACACTTTGTGGTCTCTGCCTGTCTCCCTCTCTTTTGCTTCCTTGCACTCACTGACCTCTCTTCATTGAACCCATGCTATCAATACAAGCCTTTAAGGGCTCCCATGTGATGGCTTGATAATCTTTAAGAGAAATAATGAGTAGGGACATGCAGTAGGGTCGGGGAAAGGTCAGATAAGAGTGAAAGCAGAGTGTTATTGGTTGGATAACAGGTATGTGTTTTCCTTTTTTGCTCCGAGCATCCACGGTAACTTTGTTATGAGGTTTGGTATTTGTGTTTTTATTTTATGTAGTAGTGACTCGGCAATGTTTGGGGAGTGTTTTGTGAAAGGAAAGTCACTCCCTTCCTGTCAGAATAGATTTGGCCACATGTCTTGGCAACACTTGACTATGTGTGAGAGAGATGCTGGATGTGTATTTGTGTGTGTTGTGTGCAGATAGTCTCAAGTGGAGAGCTTCAGTTCCTCTCTTGGCATTCCATGTTAATCACTGGAGCCTCATTGACTATATCCTGTGTTTGTACCTGTGTTCCTGTGTGTGTGTTCCTGTGTGTGTGTTTGTAATGTAAACTGATAGGACTATATTGACTGAGTTAATATCTTTTCAGTTTTCTCATTTCATATTTCTGATAATTGTGTGTTTGTCACAGGATAGTCATAGTCTCAGCAGCAAAAACAGGGCGTGTTCCATTCATACCGGCAGCACAGTCAATACAAACCCTTACTTTTTGTCATTGTTTAATAAAAGTTCCTTCATATGTTGGAGCAGTAGAGTAAACTTGAACTTGTTAGTTCAAGGTATCGATTGTCTGCTCAGGTATGTCATCTGTGGCACTTTCCCCCAGCATTTCATGGTGCATATGAGTAGAAGCCGCCCAAACAAAGCAACCAACTTTTGCTTCTGAATGCAATACATGCTTTCTTTTGCACATAGTGTACTTCATGATGCTTGTCCAACATTTGCATTGTAGTTATACAAATTTGACAGGTAAATCATTTGTTTCAGCTTTGGCACATGCCAACTCCAAGAACACTAAGGCCCCTGGCTGCTGTGGTGCCTCCTGAAAGTTAGACTGACAAAGACCAGTCCTTCTCCTGCACCCACTGTCAACTTCCTCATTCCCCTTTGATTACCTTAATGAAGAAGAGTATAAAAGCTTTTAAAGGAGAAAACAAATATAAAGAAGCTATAGTTTGCACAGGGTGAAGCAATGGGACGTTGTTTTATTTAAAAATTATATCAGCATCTCTGGCCAAACTGCTTTGTGGAAGTAGGTGTATAAAGAGGTGACTTGGCAGCGAAGCAAAGGAAATTAGTTTTTGGTTAGTGGACGTTTGTAGATTTATAGCTTTACATTTAAAAAGGAACAATTCAGCAAAAGTGAAAATGCAAGTGCTTCCCACTCTTATGCTTGTTCTTGGTTGCTTGATATTTGGGGTGGAGGATTTCATTTCAATCAGTAAAACAATCAGAAATACACATGGAGGAGATGCTTGAATTAAGGAACATGATGTCCTCCTACATGCGATAAAATACCTGGCACGGAGCCTCGGAGAAAAATATCCATGTCCGTCTCTGTGCAGTGAGTGTCATATGTTTGACACTCATCTAATGTTAAACGCAGAGCACAGACTCAGTGCTAAGCTGAAAAACAAAACATTTGACAGGAGGAATAGCTGGCTGGCTGAAGTGAGGACTGAGCAAGTGAACAGAGATCAGACGGGCAGTGATCCTGCTGCACAGGAGACAAACCAGGAGTGGCTGCAAGAGCAGGGTAGATATACTGCAGGGCTGATGAGTAGATGAAATGCAGGTCTGAAGCTTGGAACAGGTGAGACGAATGAGCAGCAGCCGGGAAAAACAAAGAAACGCGTGGTGGTTGTGACAAACATCAGTTGTGGAGTTATTTCCAGTTTTATTTTGTAGAGTGTTGGATTTTGCCTGCCTTGTTTGCCTTTTGGACTTGTTACTTTGTTTTGACCCTGCCTGCCTCGACAGAACACAAGCCTTTAGTTTTACTTTTCTGTTCATTATTGAACTTTATCAAATATTATTAAAATAAAAAAATAAAACCTAGTGATTATTTACAGCAGCAGTGGGTTGATTGAAAATAAATGAGTGTTTATTGTAATGAATCACACAGCAACCCATCATTCACGTGGTCTTGGATGGGTCAGGCTTTAGCTGGATTGTGTTTATACTACCATCAGTTTGCTGTTGTTTTTATTCTTTTTGTGGGATTTGCTGGTGTTAAGAATCATGAGGAACATCTAAATCTGCATGCTTTATGAAACTAAAATGAAAAGTGAGAGCCATGATGCATCATAGGTAATTCATCACTGTAACTTTAAGCTTTCTAGAACTGAACTGAAACTCAACTTGAAGTCTTTTTGGTTCCCTCATCTTACTCAACCAACCCATTCCCAGATAGATGGACTGATAGTATCTTAAGTAACGGAGTGGCTCATAAGGCCTCCTCAAGCTTCCTCTAATACTGACCTATTTTAGCTAGATTTCAACTTTTCGCAGACACACACGCACAGATACACACACACACACACACACACACACACACAGATCTATATCTCTAACCTCAGTGCCTCCTGATTCTGCAGTTAACATGACATCCAGTGCTCTCAGACTGCAGCTAAATCCACTCAATTCTTTACTGCGGGATTTAAATCTCCAAGCAGAGTTCAGTCTCAAGTGTTGAAAGATAAAAGTGAGTAAAAGTTACAACGAGGTTAGAGGTATGTTTGCATAATGTTCTTTGGTATTTTTACCTCCTATAATCCTTCTTCCTGAGCCTGTTGAATTAACAGGGAATCAAACATCCCTGGAGATAAACCTACACCTTAGTTTGACTTCTGCAGAGGGACCTGAGTTCAGTTAAATTGCTTTCTAAAGAAAATCAATAGCATACTGTGCTGTACATTGAATAAAAAAATCTATACATGTTAAAATATGAATGTGACCAGAATAACTAGTTTTTTAAATTAGTTTTCACTTTGCTGAATAGACACTAGTAATGTAGCTTAGAATGGGATTTTAAAGAAATTGGAACTCTGTTCAAATCGTTCAAATTGACTTTGAAGGTTTACACTGGAGTTGTGTGAGCGAAGTGTGAACACAGTGAGAAATGAAAATTGGATGAGTCGGGTTGTTATAAACCAGCACTATTTCAAATTTAAGGAGTTTCTCCTGCAATTTGGAAACGTGAACAAACTTTAAATTAAAATTATTTAATAGTACCAACAGTACTAATAACAATAAGTGGTATAATACTATGGTTAAATAGTTTAACCCTTACTTTTACTTTATGAAACCCAGTAGTTCAATACTCAGCCCCAAGGAGCAGACTTAAAGAGAACTATCTGCCTCTCTATTACCATTCCTTCTGTGATGTGGTTATTCCAGTCAAAACAGGAAGTTGTTCCTTTGTTTTCAAATGTTGCCATGGTGAGGTCACATCCTGTCTGTCCATTAGGGCTGCTGGCATCCCTCTTCAGTTTGTTTGTACTCCCAGAAGTAGGACACGCAGAGGCAGAAGGGGAAACAGCAAAGTGAAAGTGGCACCACCATGAGACTGAGATGATAAAAGGTGGAAGGCCGTAAGACAAAGGATGATTATCTGACACACCCACTGCACTGCAGCTCCTTTATTTGGCGCAGTGCTATTTTCACTCTGAACCTAACCTAAATGATGAGGTGGTTCTTTAAAGGCTTTCACCCTAAACTGCTTTGAGCTTGTCTCAGCAGCAAGATGCACTATTATCTGCGATCTCAAAATAGTGGAGATGATTCGTGTGCATTTGTCTTTGAAAGTGCTGCAACTAACGTGCATGGATTGCACCGTCAGCGCCACCATGTGGTTAATATTTGTGATTTCTAGTAAAAGGACTAGTTTGGTATTCATTCTTTCTGTTGTCAAGATGGACTGTAACAACTTTGGTGATCCCTTCAATTTCTAGTACCGCCACACTCACGTCCAAATTTATCTAATACTCATACAAAATTAAAAAAACCACACATCCTCATCAGCCTCAGTTGGACTTTAAACAGTTTGGTGCTGATTTGGTAATGAGAGCTTGCTGGCATGCTTAATTTAAACTTTAATCATAGACATTATACCTAAACATCAGCGTGTTAACATTGTCGTTATTGTTGTTGTAGCGCAGCCCCACAGAGCTGTGAGCATGGCTGTAGGTCCTGCAGGGATTCTTCTCGTCTTCTATTCGTTTCCCGTTTCCATCAACCTTCCTGCAGAGCTGCCACCGCCCTCAGGTTGACGGGCCATCTTCCCTCACTCTCTTCTGTATTTGTTCTACAAACAACAGATACAGCCCGAGGTTACACACACTCTGCTGGATTGTTTCTCTCAGTTTTGAGGACCTTTGTTCTTTCCGTGTTTCTCTATCCCTTCCCTACAGCTGTTTCCTTCTTCTTCTGCATCGTGTTTTTCTTTTTCATTTTCTCAAGGCTTTCTCTCCCTCTCATCCCATTTAAAGTTCATTTTACTTGTTTGCCTCTTGGCTACACAGGTTTGCAAAACAAACCAGATTTCTTGGTACTTTGAGCCATATGGGGATATAAGTCAAACAAAAAGATGAAATCCATATAGCTTCACAAAAAATGACAAACACTGAGTTTGTTTAGCCTGCAGTTTTGTCTGATATGCAGGGATCAGGGAGTTAACTGCTGCTTAATTACTTTCTCTGTATAATTCTAGCTTTCATTATCATGTCTCATTAAATGCTGTTTCAACAAAAAACCATCTGTCCATTCATTCTACCTAATGGGTTCGGATTTGTCTTAAGCTCTCCAGTATTCCTCTAGATAATAAGCACTTTCACAGCCAACACATGTTAATAACGTCATCTTATTCCCATCTGTGGGTCTGCGCTTATGTGTTAATCAACATTTCTGGGCATTAATGGCCAGAACAGAGAGTCAAGACGACTGCAGTGAAGTCCAAGATTAACTATGCAAATTTCTAAACAGTGGCGGTATTGTTGGAAAAATGTCCATTAATAATGTAGTTCATAGGCTGGAAAATTGAATTTACTCTCACTTTCACTTTCAACAGTTCTGATAACAAACCAAAAGAAGCTAATTATATCCATTCTCGGGGCCTTAAACTCATACTGAAAGCATTTGCTAGTTTATACTCATGCTAGTGGTGCTTGAGGTTGTATTCATAGTGGTGGTGCTTTGAGCTAAATGCTAATATAAAAGTCTAAAAGGCAACCTGCTGTTGGAAGAAGTCACCCTGCACTGTGTTTTGGTGTAATTTGGTCACATTTCCAAAGACAAGTCTTACCTCGGTTGGTTGGTCGGCACTGAGTCCTAGTTGGGTGTTTCCTTTGGTGTTCTTCAGTTTGAGGATCCTGCTTGTTCAGAACTGCAGGAAATCTAGGGCATTAAATAACTTTCAGATCTCTTGGCTATTTAGTCATAATGACAGTAAAAGACATGCATATGAATTTCACCCTCTAAGGCCTTCATCAGAGCAGGTACAAAATGGTTTCCTTCGACTGTTTCTTATACATGCTGGCAAGTGGTGACGTGATCAACGTGGGCAATTCAGCAGTCACATGATGAGTGTTACACATCGCATGACAGATCACGATCAGCAGAGGAGAGCAACACAGTGGGT
The DNA here is from genome assembly GCA_008933995.1 of Datnioides undecimradiatus. Lineage (NCBI taxonomy): Eukaryota > Metazoa > Chordata > Actinopteri > Lobotiformes > Datnioididae > Datnioides > Datnioides undecimradiatus. The sequence goes on from WARS01000068.1 coordinate 1,152,031, forward strand.
TTGTAGAAATGGACTGTAGCAGCAGCCCCATTGGAAGAATTTGGTCCTGCTGACATCGCCAGCATTTAAAATGTCTTTCTCAGTTACAAAGACCAAACATTTCACCATGTTTCTCTCCTTATTGTCAACTTTTATGCCGAACCATGTGTACTGACACCTTTTATGCATTTTTCTGTGAACCTGTGAAGAAAATGCTTGACTACACGAAAACATGTTAGGGTGGGAAATGGAGGAAAACAGGAGGGCGCCGAACGATTTAGTCAAAATGTAAAAAATAATGTGAAAAGAAACCAGACTAAATTTCAACAAACATTTATTTGTGAATTCTATGACAAACAGGAGGCAATTATAATATCTCGTTTTACAAGCTACATTGGTTGGAAAAAAAAAAAAAAATTCCCAACCCTTTAAAAATCCCTTCGGATCAAATTTTCTCTTTTACTCATGTCATATTTGCTGCCTTTTCTGTTTTTATCGACTTCAAAATGCACCTATGTACAGAAGAAATGCTCAAGTGTGGTCTATAAAGGGAGAGAGCTACATACTTCCACAGTGACCCGGTTCAGGTCAGCTGTCGACATTCAGCTTTTCTCAAAGAAACAAAAGAACAGCGAGAGTACAAACCACTCCTTTCTTTTCAAGTTGCGATCCAAGGGGACACATTTCCTTCCTGCGTACTCATTTTATTTGTCTTTCATCGCATTCTTCTTTTATTCAAGAATGACTTATTAAAAAAAGACAAGAGCAGATTATATAAAGCGAATGTACAGGCAGTCTCTAGGTAACGGTTTAGCTAACATTATGAACAGCTTAGAATTCATGTACATATTGCCAGAATGTAGTAATCATATCAGTGGTATGGAAACATGTTAAAAATGTTGGAAAGATTCATGTTACTTCTCTAACAGGCCTACAGACACACAGGGAACAAACAGACTAATGGTTTGTGCCATGCAACCTGTAAGAACTTATCATTGGCTGGTGATGCTGTGTGATGTATAAAACTGTATGTCATTGGCTGCAGTGCCGAGTACTTTATAACCTGAGGGGGAGGAGTGTATGTAACACCTGACAGGCAGGTAAAAAGGCTGGAGAGGCAGAGACAGAGCTGATGGATCAGAGTCAGAGAGAGATTTGAGTCTAATGCTGACTGCGCCATTGCAGATTTTTATAGTAAATGCAAAAAAAAAAAAAGTCCAGGTTGCAGTAAATCCCAAGAGGAGCTGTGAGATGTATTTCCAGCAAATATGTTACTGTAATTATGTTTTCAAGTCAAACAAACCAATTATTTGAGGTGTGCAAATATCATATAAACATGAAACAAAGCTCCATATATCAGTGTTAAATTACGCAAAACATTCAACCAAAATGTAACCTTGGTCCGATATTTCAACCATTTGGAAGTCTGGACACACAAAAGTCTAAAAACTAATTTCTAAGGCAAACTGTACTCTTAACCTTGACACTGAGATCCCGTATAGCTTTTAACACGTATTGTCCGTCAGAATGTGTGTAGCAGAGCAATCACTGAGGATTAACGTAAACACAAATCAGTCTAAACCTACCGCAAGACGACAAATCAAGATGTTTGACTCCAGATGTAGCTGATCTGGATTTTGGCATCATTATACAGTTTTGACTTAGTTGCAGCTGAATATTTAAAGAAAAATAAAAATGTAATTACACTGAGATATCTTTGCAGAGGAAAGGCACAAAGTGACCTTCTCACTGACAGTAGGACTAAATGAGAACAGGACTAAGGCCTTGGTATACAGGTATCATATGTGTTTAGAAAAATGATGCACACACAATTAGTCTGATGTTCTGTGTTATTTAGTGACTTGTCTCAGTGTGTAGCAGTGGAGGAAAAAGTGTGAGAGGTAGAACAGAATCTGTGCAACTTTCTCACAATCACGACTCTAAGTTTTACCCGTCAGTCAGTGTTAAAATCACTAAATATCGCAGTGCTTCAAATGGTACGTGTACTGATTGATTTGCATGATTTCCAATTGAATTTCTAGTAAATGTCTTTTGTCTGTTTTGTTAAAAGTAGATTTGTTTCGGGTTTGTGCTTTGATTTTGCACGTGTTCCATTTATATATCATGTTTAAAACAAATGCTCCCTTTAACTGTTCAGCTGCAGTTTCACGGTGCATGTTTGAGTTCAAATGGAAAGAGTTTCCAGCTGGCCTACTATGACAAATTCTGCAGTTTCGTTGCGTATCCACAAAGCGGAAATGAGGCAATGGGCCAAACCTAATATTAGACTATGATAAAGATTCCTTTGTAGTTTAAGACTATTCATCCTGGCTATGGGAGCCTATGGGAGGACTGAATCATGGACTGTGGTCACTGCAGACAGGACTTTTGGCAGCAAGCGTTAACGCCAGTTTATAATTCATCTGCCATAACGGAGAACCCCAACTTATGGAAAAAAATGGCATTTTTTTTTTCTCTCTTAACATGTCTTAACTAATGTATCCGAATGATTTTCGGTGTAGATAACATGTTGGCTAGCCAGACAGCCTTAACATGCTGTATGTACTTGATTTGTGCACCAATTAAGAAGTGACCTATAGCAGCTGGTATGAGAAGTGAGGAGTGAATCATTAGCAGTCTTGATTCTTTCTACCTCTCGGTTGAAGGAAACGTGGCCTCCTGTGATTACGTGTTTGGTGGGCTAATTTTGCAGGTTTTACCAACTTTATTGTGTTTTCTAAACTTGTGGCGCATTTGTGTTCATTGGTTTACATTATCTTATGATAAAATGTGCCAGATATATGATTAGGGACACTCCCCTGACAACCTTGCTTTAAAATTTTGACTATGTTAGCATACACAGCTGTGTGCCACAAATATAAACAGAATCAGTACATTTAGCCACATTATGACAATTTCTATTTGTTGGAAACATACTTCAGTATAAGGATGGGCAGGGTAGGGGATTATGCTGCAGTGCAGGAGTGGTTTGGGTGGTGTATTTTTTGGTTGACATTTAAAAACTTGGGTCATTGCCAAAATCCATGCATGTTACTATAAAATCTAAGCAGCCGGCATCTGCAAAGAAACAAGCTAAAGTTAAACTGAGTTGAAGCTCAAACTTAAGAAACAAAAGACTATACTATCTCCTGGTATTATTGGAAAGTGTTTTTCCTTACCTGCACCAGTTAGATACATATTCTGTTTTAGCATCAGGTTTATACTTTTCAGTGATTGCTCCAGTGGTTTGCAATTGTGTCATGTAACGAGAAAGCTTTAAAAGATGGAAACTGATGGAATGTAGGAAGGAATGGATGTGTATTCAACCTTATTAGCTGTGCTTTTCGGGGCACATGGGTGGAGTTTAATGAGGTTATATGATTTCTGTGGTGTTTAACCAATCAGACAACTACTATGTATAATTGTGGTCAAAAAATAATACAGCCTATTCCTGTGCCAATCAGGCCAGTAGCTTTTGAAGCGGTGACTGGTTCCAGACGGTTGGGTTTGTACCAGCTGTGATGGCTGGAGTGGAGAGACAGGCAGCAGCATTTAGACTGTGGGTTTTCCTCACTGTGTTATTTAAATACATGAACTGTTACTGTAATGCCCTATTTTAAACTGCTGAGTCATTAAATGGTGCGCAGAGATGGAGAAATGCTCAACTGCTCATACAGAAACAATGGAAGAGGAATATTTAAATAGATAGATGGGTAGATGTCTGGTTACAGGAGGCGAGCCCACAGACCAAGTACACTAAGTAGCACCATGGTAACTAATAGTAACAACAGGCTATTATATCTGCAAAAAAACATCCATATAAAATAAACAAAACAAAAATAATTTACTTTCCAGAAATACAATAACCCTTGGTATAAAAAACGTTAATATATAGTGTATATTATATCCTACTACACCTGTAAAGCATTTTGTCCTTCCTCCACTGTGGTACAGTACTTTATTGTAGCTTTAGTACAGCCTGATCGCAATCATGTGCATAAAAACAATCTTACCTATTTTTTAAAAAAAAGGCCTGCTGGGTTTGTTTGTGTGTTTTTCATATGGAGTCCAGTTTTGGTGTGAGCTGACTAATAGGAAGTCTGACAGGCACTTTGAAGATCTGTTGATAGATGAGAATGAGAACAAGATGGTAAATGAATGGAGAGGAGAATGAAATTGGATAAAAATGATTGTTTTCAGTTTACATTACGTTCTACTTCATAAATTCACTGATAAGACTCTTAGAAGCATTCGTGCCAGAGCCCTTGGAACATGTTTGTCAGTCTTTTACTTCTTTCTCAAATATGTCTCTTAAGTGTGCAGACCTAGGTGTGAATCCTACTTAGAGACATTTTATATATCATTGTAACCGACAGCCGAGAAGGTGAAAATGGATCCGCATTTTTGATTTAGTCAAAATCTCCCTTGTTCCCTTGTTTTTCTTGCCAAGATTGCATAACAATGCTAGATTTTCAGAATGCTTATAGGGTTCGTACAGTAGCTACACAGCTGTTGTAGAACTACAACACAAAGACAGTTGTGTGCGAGAGAAGAGCTGAGAGACAGGACAAAGTGAAGAGTTAAAAGGAAAACACTGACTGATTCATGGTGTAGAGTTAGTGAGCGTTTCTGGTAGAAGAGCATTTTGAGTTTGGACACACTGTATCTGAAGCATAGAGGGTAGGGATGCACTGATTAAGCTGACGGGTAAAAGGTCAACATAATTATCATCAAAACATTTCATAATATTTAATCAGATCCCGAAAGTCACACGGTACATGAAAAGTCAAACCACTTTAGTTCTGTTACTGTACTTTTCTGCACAGAATCGAGCTAATAAAAAACTTTACATGGGCTGGGTCGGATCATTTGCAGCATGGCCTCAGAATGAGTGGTTGAGGCGCTCTGTAGAAGTGGTAAAAGAAGTTGAAAAAGTGATGTCAGTGCATCTCTATCCAATGCCAGGCAAAATCTGCAGATGGGCTTTTATATTAACCTTGCACTCAATCAGAAATGGTCCCCAGTCAGTGATAACCACCTGAAACGTGTCAGGACAGCGTGTTGTACGGTGGGACAGTACACCACGTGTCTTCATCAGATCATTAATGATCGTGTAATGGTTAAGAGGCTTGACATCAGTGAAGAAATCCCTCTGAAATATAAAACCAACAGGCACTTTCTGCCCGCTGTAACAGGTTTTAAACCAAACATGTAATTTTCCAATCAGACTTGGTAGGGCAACACTTTTTGAAGCAGGTTTTCTTACATCTACAAAGTTTAAGCCATGGCTACGATGCCACAAAACGTCCCCGTATTTGTGGTTTAGGTCCTTCTGGGAACACAGGTCACATTGAAGACTGAAGAGCTTTTTGTTGTTCAGGTTTGCTACTAAACAACAACTGTGGGAGATTCACTCAGATCAGTTTTATGGTCTCAGTCCAAACATCCAATCCGTAGAGTCATGTTGGGATATGCAGTTCAATCATGCGTGTATCTTTCATTCTACTGGAGAAACACTGAAGGAGATTGACTAATCTACAGTTGAATCAGACTGGCCGTCGAGATGTTTTCAGATCCATGTTAGAGACACTCTCTGGTGTGCTAATCCTGCAAAAATGCTTAATTGCATTTCCCAGCACAGTGTGTTTATTTGACAAAGTTCAGAGGGAAATCATCTGAGCTTTCCACCAGAATACGCTTCTGAGAAGGTGTCAGGTTTGCAAACACATTGTAGAAGATCTTCCCAGCTGTGACAGATGTCTCGTCTCCAGGTTCATAATGTAGCTCCCAAAGTAACACATGCACTTTGAAAAAGCATATTCATATTGGGACGAAGCCCATTCTTTCTCCCTCCTCATCTGTAAATCCAACAGCTGGATGGCAAGATGATGTCACCAAGGTGAATTTTCCAGTCCCAAACTGACCATTGGTAGTACCTGTTCTTCTGTAAATTGGTGGGGAAAAAGGTTTGGTGGTCCAGTCCTGACATCATAGTTTTACTTGTGAGATACTCTCCAGTTCATTGTTGTTGTTTAGTTTGTGTGTAAGATTATGTGTGTGTGTTTATGTTTTATGTCCTGCTGGTGGTTTGTGTTGGTGGGCTCTGTTGCTTGGTTAGGGTTTCAGACCTCCCTGTCCTTGGCATCAGAATGGTCCAGGGTGTAATATTGCCTCGGTTCTGTGTATCTGTGTTTTAATGAATATATGAATGTGAGCCTGCGGCAGTAGGTTTGTGGGGCAGTGTGCAGTATGCTAGCGGTGTGTGTGTGTGTGTTATGGTTGGCAGTGTGTGGCAGGTTGTTGGTGTGAATATGTACATTTCATGATGCGGGAGTGTTTTCATGGCAGTGGTGTACGGTGTTTGTGAAGAATCAGTATTGCTTTGTGTGTGTGTGTGTGTGTGCGTGTGTGTGGCAGTAGAAGTGTTGTCACTCGTTGCAGGTGTCACTCTTCTCCTCGGTTGCCGCTGGAGACTCTTGTGGGCGGTGCTTGCACTGGCCAAGCGAATGGCGAGTTGCTGTTCTTGACGGTCGGGCGAAGCAGGAAGACTGGGCAGCGCAATCACAGGGTGCATCCTGGGTAATGGAAAGGTGTCTTCATTACCAAAACATGCAGGTAGACGTGCATGCAACACAGGTATACTAATACTGGCCTCTAAATCTAATAATAATAACAGTGATGATGTAATATATAATAGTAACTATAATATACATTCATTTTACACTATACACGATAAGGTAATGTTTAACATAATTTAAATGGGCTAAAAGAAGATGAGGAAGCTTTAAATAAAAGCTCATTTCCAGTGGCCGTACCTCCGTCCCAGGTCCTGAAGCTCCAGCATTGCTCATAGTTTCTTTCCCTCCTCCCATGATACTGACCATCTCTTCTCCTGCTGTCTGTCTCATGAACCTCTTGTTGACAATCCTGGTCACATTGTCGTTGCTTCCGCCGAACCCAGCCAGCGCTCCAATCCCTGCTGACACACACTCTGGCTTGGGCTCATCCACACCGCCCAAACCCCCCAACACACCCACACCTCCGAGGGAGTCTCTCTGCGCTCTCTCCCCTGGCAGGCTGACTGCTCCCTGGGAGCGGCTGCTACAGACATTCCTGAAGAACTCCTGGACCAGGCCTCCGTAACGCTGAGAGCCTGGGTCAGATCCACAGACTGCTGCACCAGAGGGCTTCCCTGCAGCGGGAGGATGCCGTGCTGGACTGGCACCCTGACTGGCTCCTAATTGCAAACACAGATCCAGGACACATATTATAAGGAATTATATAAATAGTGGTTGGCAGATAATTAATTCATACATCCCACTATGAAGTCAGTGACATTCAAAATTGAATTAAATGGTTGTCACATTCTTTTTTGACTTTTGCCAGAAGTTTGTTTCTTAAAGTAAACAAAGTGTGCTGTAGCCTAAATGTCATGGTAAATATTATGCACTGAATCTGAAGAGAAAGCACCACACCAGTAACTAAATTCATTACACTGGCATATCCCTGTTCTTTGTTTGCAGTTACCCTAGCATCACTTTAATTTAAAATATCACAGATTTCCACTTTCACTTCTCAAGACACATTAAAAATGTATTTAAATGTCACATGTAAACAGTCGTTCAAACAAATATTTGCTGTTTTCATTCTTTGTCAGAAATGCATGAGTTGAATGTCAGCCAAAGGGTTAGCATTAATATCTTACATGGACAAGGTTTAATGTTTTAACCTGCACAGCTCAAACCGTCTTACCTCCGTCACCCCTCCAGAGCGACTCGGTGCTTCCAGAGTGTTCAACCACGCTGAAGAGGCTGGAGAGGCCATCTGTGAGGCCACTCAGGACAGGGCTGTCCCTGGTGGTGGTGGAGCGAGCCCAGGCAGAGCCTCCCCCTCCACCTATGGATCTTTGCTGGAGGCTCCACAGGCTCCGGTCCCTGGAAGAGGAAGTCCCGTCCAGTCTGGAAGTGGAACCTAAAAACAAAACAGTTGGGTGTCGCTCATTTCTCCAAATATGGTTGCAGTGAAGATGAAAAGCATCAGTAAACCCAGTGAATAATCACAAACACCCAGGATGTTAAAACAAATATTTGAAAAAACAGATTTATTTACCAGACGACACTCTGCGTTGTAGTTTCGGTGATCCATACTTGGGTGAACAACATGGCCTCTCGATGCGACTGTGAACTTTATCCAGCGAGGTTGATATCTGCCGGGTTCGGGCCGACGCTAGTGAGGAGGTGGTCGTTGACGAGGGTCGGGGAGACCAGGCTTTGGAGTGTAACCCCGCCCCCCTGCTGCTGGGAAGGTTGTCTGTTTGAAGCCCGATGCTGACATACTGTGAAGCAGTCTGCGTGGACCTGGTGGACATGCCGATCGCCTGTGTGGATGAAATGTAAGTGATGGAGGACCAAAAAAGGAAGATTCATAAAAAGGGGATAAAAAGGGGTAAAGACCAATAATTTGACGTTTGTGTGTTTTTATTAGGAGGAATCTACCTGACTCCCAGGTTCCTTGGTGGATTTCCTCTCCAGGGAGGACGAGCGTATGGCTTGGCGGACACAGTTGGTCATCTCCTTCATGTCATCGCTTAAGTTGGCTGAAATCTCTCCGATCTCGATGCCATGGAAAGCAGACGAGGACGTCATCCCATCATCCAAACTGTTAGCCGAGCCGCTGACTCCGTTGTTGACAATGCTGGGGAACGAACCGGTGACACAGCCACTTCTGCTCTCCAGCAGCTCCCTGTGCTGTTTGGACAGTGAACTCAGCCACTGTTCGTATGGGGACGAAAAGGAGGCTGGGGATTGCTGAAGCTCCAGGGTTTCCACTGAAGCCACGTCAACGTGTGAGCTGCTCGGGCCCGGGGTGGAGCTCCCGTTCTGGGCCTGCTGTGGCTGTTTCTCCTCCTGGCTCCTTCTTCGATGCTCCATGCGTCGGACAGCAGGAGGGCTGTAGTAGATCCGGATGCCGGTGCGATCAGGAGCTGTGTAGCTCCTCTGGACGGACTCCAGATCCAGCTGTGATCCCACCAAGCTGCTGCAGGAGCCACTGGGGCCGTCCCAGGTTTTACAAGTGTCCCCAACCTCTGGCATCTGATGAGAGAGTAGGGACAAACCAGTATCAGTATATACATTTCACCATGCTGTCTTCTGTTGGGGGAAATATAAAAAGAGCAGAAATCATAATAACTGATGAACATAAAACAAATCAGCCAGCCTTTCCCTCACTCACCTTCCTATAGAAACAAAAGTTAAGACATGAGAGTAAATTCCACACTGTAAATGTATAAATTCACAACTTATTCACCTCATTAGTCAGGTAGGTCCAATTCTTCCTGGTGAGGTCCCCGAGATCTGGGTGAATGAAAAGAGGGGGGACAGCAAACTGGATCTTCTCGTCCTGATTGGCTGTTCCATTGACCTCTGGGCGGTCCAGCTCTGATGTGGATTTGGTTCTGTTGATTGAAAGAGGAGAAGTCATGCGCTGACGAACAGATTTACACTTTTGAACAAAAAATATTTTGTCCGTGAAACAGGACATTTTCTCCTCATACTGTAAAATATTTTTTATTGTTACCTTGGTGATCCCGTGCCATTAGCGATGACTGCGTCTGAAGAGGACTCGTCACCTATTGACTTTGACTGAAAGGAGAAGACCGTGGCTGTCAGTGAAAAAAATGAAATCACTGAATCTACATTTTTACAGCTTATTAGCATTTAAATGACCGGCATCATCTGTGTAAATTGCTCCTGAAGCATTTTACATTTCTACAGTTTTTTTCCCCCCACACACCCTGGAAGAAAATCACTGTAGACACAGTCCTTTTACTGCCATCCACTCCCACTGGAGCTGTTTTCAAAGGAGGAAGTTGAGGCTGACCAGTATAATCTGCAGCAGACAGCGTGCAGACACACACACCCACACACACACACACACACACACACAGATGGTAATGCTGAGTCAGTAGGTTTCACACTTGAGAGGTGATCTCCCTCTCTGAAGCCATTTCCCCTCAGAGGAAAGAGACTAGATGAGAGCGAACGTTTGGAGAAGGAGAAAGGACACATCTGCAGATAATGTTCTCAGCTGTGCACTGATGGACTTTCACCTGCATCTTACTGAAGTGCAGACTGCAGTTGAGTACACGCAGGACGACCGGGACTTAAATGGCTCAATTTCTGTATGAGTACTTGAAAATATAGAAATGATCATTTTAATGCACAGTGTGATCGAAGTGTTTGAAGTAGCGAGCATGCAAGCAGAAAAGTCTAGAGATGGTTGATTAAATGTTACGACAAACGGATTAATGGTTGAAAGAGAAAATAAAAGGTAATGAATAAACGCTAAAATAATTGAGTATGAGTAATGAATTAAATGGCTGGAATAGTTGTGGCTTACTAGTTACTAATACTAGATTTTCTGACAGGTTTGAGGGGCAAAGTGTAACTTTCACTAGAACATGTATCCCAAACTGATCCGGCTGGAAAAATATTCTTTTCTTGTTTTTTTTTCATTAGATTTTTTAAAACATTCCCATTTGTACTGGAAGGTAAACATTCACTACAACCAATAAAACCCTCACATAAGACTTTTATCCCCTCAGTTTACACTTTGCAGTTACTCCACCCAATTTCCACTGGAAATTCACAACATTTTAAAATTCCTCACGTAAATTAAGTTTTACTCTATCAGTAAATATAACATCAAACACCTCTGAATATCTCTCACTCATCAACAATCCAGCTATCTTACACTGACTGCCCTGATGGGGGCACTATAATCAAATGTCACGAAGAGGCCCCACTGTACAACACAAGAAAAGTAGATACCAGACAAGATTTGTGGGTGAGAGAGCATGACACAGAGAGACTGAGACAGAGTGAATTAAAGTATGACAAGCTCCAGTCTCGGGCCAAGTTTCCAGTGCAGGACACCGTAATGGAGGGAGCGAGATGGGATCACACTCCACGACAGACATGCAGGGAGGAAGGAAGAGGAGGGAGGGGAAGGGGGAAGATAGGAAAGGAAAGAGGGTGAGAGAGGGAGGGCAAAAACATCCTGAGACTGATTCAGGCGCAGCAGACAGACGAGAGTTTGTAGGTCACTCTTCCATCATCATCTGTGTGTCTGGGTCTTTATTTCTGTGTGTATTTGTGGGAAAAAACCAAACTAATGACCACTTTAAACAATGATGCAATCCCTCCCCAACATGTTGCAGCAGCTTGGCAGCATCTGCGTTAGTGTATAATCAGCAGGTCGGACTGACCGGGTTTTTCCTGGTGAGCTCAACATTAAACTGCAGCTCGACCTCAGCGAGGCAACGACAGCAGAGAGAGGCTCTCCTTGCTCACTTTATGGCATTAGCAGCTGTGTGGTTGCTGTCAGCATGAACAAAGTACCACGAGAGGAGAATCCCACCGAGAGGACGGTCAGCAGCAGTTGGTAACATGCGTTTTTCATCTACTTTGCTGTTTCCAGCAATGATACGGTCAAGTTTTGACAACACCGACATCTAAAACCAAGGAAATGTCAACAGTTAATGTCAGATTGGGCTTTTTATTTTACAGTTACCTTTTTGTAAAACAATCTAATAATCCTCTACAGTATAAAGGTTTAGACACGGTTTTGAAAAAGGGATGTGATGCTTTTTATTCACGGGAAAAAAAAGTCACCATACTTTTATGCAAACCAAAAATAGAGCTGAATTCTGCTACGCTGACGTGTTGCTACAAATACTGGTGAGAAAATGATGCAGGGCGTTCAGTTTTAATTAACAGATCAACAGGCCTGAAGGACCGAAACACTGACACAGCTGTTTGTAATACTCAGAGAGATGATTTTACAACTCTGGAAAGTCTCAAACATTTTATTGTTTCATTAAAATATTTGTATTCAGATTTTTACTGAATGTGGTTAAAGTTGTTTTAAATTGTCTCAACTTTGCAAATTTCTCTGTTCTGGTTTCTACAACCATTTATTTTCCTCATGGTGTGGCATATAGAAGCTAATCTGCGCACAAAATAACACTAAATAAGTTCTTTTAACGACATACCTAAATTATAAAAAAACAAAGCATGATTTATATTTGAAACTCAACTTAAAAAAACCATAAAATATAGCTATATGTATATTTATATATATATATATATATATATATATATATAGTATGAATGTATAGATCTAAACTTTGGAGGTTGTGATTATAATGGGAGGAGGCGCAGAACATTATCTGCTGTGTAATTAAATTACGGAGGTTGGAGGAGGTCCAGAGCTCTTTGTAACATATGAGGAGGAGCTGGGTGATGCTGCATTTTGCTGGAGGGAATAACGCTGAGTAACACTGAGTTATTTTCAGCCGTCTCATTGAAATGAATGAGAAGGCGGGTTCTTTTGGTGTTAATGCTAATGCCAGTCTGAAAGCAGCCTTGTTGCGATACGGCTCTCTAAACCTGAGTTTCTGATGTTTTTAATTACATTTCAGAGAAATCTGGGAAATCATCAGATGAGACTGAGCATGCTGGAGCAAGTGTACCAGGAAACACACATCTGATCGAAGAACTCGATGTCCTCCTTATCGCAGACATGCAGCCTCATCCTCTCTGATTCCATCATCCTAGATACACTCGCTCCTTATCTCTTCTTCATCTTTGACATTTCTCTCTCTCTCTCTCTCTCAGACACACACTTACGCACACACACACAGAAAACAGCCCATCATACCTTCCCCTGTTGTGCGGTGGCCTCTCTCAGTCTCTGCTCCCACTGAGCTCTTTCCTGGCTGAACCTCTCCAGCAGCTCCAGCTTCTCTCTGCCCCAGTTCCTCTCTCCGATCTGAAGCTGATTGGTCCACAGGTGGGTCACAGCAGAGAGACAAGAGGAAGAGGCCAACATCAGAGGAGGAGGTTCAGTGCACACCACCACTGTACATTACTATAATTTCAAACCACCCACCTGTATTGACCTGTTTAAACCATGTGAAGACTTTGATGCTTTCATGCTTTAAAAGTTTGTTTATTCCGTGAACAAAATCCCTTACGTTTAACTTTTTAACTGGATGCACATTCACACACAGACACACACTTACTTGTTTAGTTAGGTCCATCACAGCTGCGTAGGAGTCGGCCAGGAGGTGCTGGTGTTCTTCACGCTCCCTCTTCAGTGCCACCTTCAGGTCAGGTGGCTCCAGCGCATCAGTGGTGGACAGAGCTGCTGCTGCTGATTTGCCTGTTTTGGCCTCAAGCTGAAAGAAGAGAGGAACATCTGAGTAACAATACAGCTGATTTAATTGTTGTTTTCAACTTATTTGTTTTGCCAGTCTTTACCCTTTACCCCACTACCTTTTCATTTAAATGTAAACTTCAGCTCTTTATGATCGTATTACAGTAAAATCAGTGATAGGAGAAGAATTCAGATCTTTAGTTTTTGTAAAAATGTCAATATTGCTATGTAAAATACACAGTATATTAAAATACTACCAAGACATGCGCATCAGATTTGTTACTTCATCAACAGTACACCTAAGCAACTGAAGATAAATTTAAAAATACACAAGTATTTACATAAAAATATTCCTGAAGCGACCATTTTAAAAATGAATTTACAAACTAAACTACTTTGAGTCATTCAACTGTTGAGTCATTAAATCTATAATATTAACCATAATTTTATTGTCATCATGTTTCGCATCAAGAATCTTTGACTTCAAACTAAGATTGTAAAACCACTTAGTCACAAAGCTGGATGATTCAATTATAAAATGTAAAAGTAAATCCAGATCGTTCCCCCCCAAAAGTTCCTTTCGGAGTTGACACGACTTAGCTCACACACACGAGGGGAAACACACGATCGTATAAATAATCAGTAGTTTTCCTGAATGCAGCTATGACTCATTTGACCACACACGGACGTGTAATGGGAAGCCCCAGCGTCTCCGAGTGTTTCATCCTCACAGGAGGGGGGAGTTTCATAAATGATCTCATGGATGATTTCAGGAGGCAAAGGAAAGTCTCGGCACCGATGAGAGCGTTGTGAAGTGTGCCTGCTGCTCACTGAATGATGCTCACGTTGAGGCGAGTTCATGATGATGTATGGACAGAGAGAGACAACAGAGACGACATCTAGACAATGTCTCGTCTGCAGCTTCCACTCTGAGGATCTCTCTGCTCTTCTTTCCCTCTCCTTCTCTCCCTCTCTCCTTCTTTCTCATCTCCCTTTCTCTACAGCTTTCTCACCCTCTATTTCGAGCCCTCTCACCCTCTTTTTCACTCTCCATAAATCTGCCACAGAACCTGTAGGTGGGATTGCTTGAAATTTTTATGAGCAGCTCTGCTTTCCCTTTTCCTCTGTCTGAGCCTCATAGTTCACAAAGCCGACACCAACGGGCCCGTCAGTTTGACAAACAGGCATACACACACACGCGCGCGCGCACACATACACGAACACACACCCAGACCCATCAATCCCCCCAGTGCCTCTCCCAGTCTGGGTCTGTAGCATCCGTATATGGTGTTAATGGAACTGCCTGCCGGCCAATCGCAGAGCAGCAGACGCATTCGGCCCAGCTCCCGTCTCCTATGGCAACATAAGTGTTTCTCGTTAATGATGAACGCCGACTAACGAGCCCCAGGTCTTAACGAGGTTTACTGCTGAGGCGTTGAGAGGCAGGCAATTTTTACTGGATGACTGGCGTTTATTGGTGGATGAGAGACGTCTGCTTCATGACTCGCCACTCACCGTTTAGCAAGTTCAATTACTTTTGTTTATTCAACTAAAACCTATAAATTTGATTTATTAATTAAGTTTTTCACCCCAAAGATTTTTTGGGGGGCCTGTTTAGAGAAAAATCTGTCTTACTGCCCTAAAACTCAGACATTTACGACAAATGTTTGTTTGTCTGCAATAATCTATACAGAGGCAGTTTTTCATAAACATAAAAATAAGTAGTGGTAGGAACGGAGCTGAGCGCTACTAACACTGTGGTTGCAAACAGCAATTAAAACCCACAGGGGGTGTTAAGTGGTGAGTGGGAGGTCAAGAGGAAGAGATCCATTGTTATTATTATCACACCAATTAGGGAATACATAAAAATAACTACTCCAGCAACATGTTTCACACACACACACACACACACACACACACACACACACACACACACACACTGTGATCATCCTGTAGATTATACTTTATTTATTAGGAATAATCCCTGAAGTGTTTTATGTGCTGATCTATAGCCACCAAAACAATAATATCTATTTACATTGATTTACCCATACACGTTGAGGATAAAGTGACTTTATAAACTCACGTTTTCTTACTGAGGTGGTTTTATTACCGTTGATACTAGTCATTTTTTTTCTGTTTTATTATTATTATAGTATTATCAAACGAGATTGCCGCCTTGTGTTTCAATGCCTCCACCAGTCAGTCAAGTTGCAGCATACATCCATGTAGGTCCAGACTAATAAAACGTGTGGTGAAACACTGGACTTTGTTTGAGAACTGAGTGTACTTTTGTCAAAATGAAAGTTATTTCTGTATTGCCATATATCATCCCAGTGGGAAACATAGTGACTGACAGAGAGCTTTGTCTCATGGTGCAACGACAATCAACTGAGGCTGTGTATCGGCAAAACCAACGAGCTGCTGCTGGACTACTACGCTTCAAATATGGAGGCTGCTACAAAACAACCTGGCAGCACAGCAGATCTCTATAATCAGCACAGTCTGAAGGTGAACATCGAAGATTAGCGTCACCAATTTTGGGTGGCAGATTCTCTTGTGGGGAGATTGACGCTGATATGTTGTGATATACTGTATGTTCACTGCAAATACATACACATTCACACAATACTAGCTTTTTATTTACAGCTACAACCGTTTACCTATAATCATTTTTCAACTTTCAACAAAAAGCTACTGAAAGAGCTGGAAGGGCATCAGAAATCACTTGTATGAGTGATTTCTGGACATTCATGTGTCTGATTTTGGAAAAAATAAACAACCTCTCCATCCTCCCATCATGACCGTAGTCAATTCAACAGATGTGACGAACGAGACATCAGAGCCTCCAGCTGCTCACCTGGTGTCACCACGGAGACGGCAGGTGTTCGTAACATGTCCTGCAGTCAGGATGGATGACTGATTAAAGCACAAAAAGGGGCGCGTGCTGTACTGTGCGCTTTCAAGCCTCTGCATATCGTTTCGACTTCGCTGACGGTGTTTGTTTATCAGGCTGAACGGCAAAGATAATTTCCTGTCAGGCAGTTTGACAGGTAGGACAGTGTTTGAAATTGAGTTGACTTGTTCGACAAAGCAACAGCTGGAGAAGCCGCTGCACGCTGCCAGGGCGCCTTGGCACCGATGTGATTCGGCTGGCTGGTGATTGTCTACACGCACACACACACACGAACACACGTACCACCAGGCCAAATGGATGGCATGATTTACAGTGTGCGTTGTTGGCAGAGAAGAGATTGGTTCCAGATGTGGCATCTAGGCCAGGGTATACGCACACACACACTCGATGAATAGTTTAACAGGGTAGATCAGAGGATAGTTGCTCAGATGTGTGTGTTTCAAAATGTGATAAAATGCATCACAGTCAAACATTATAAAACATGAAACTCATCTTTGTGTGTGCGTCGACACCCAGCAAGACGAATTGTTTTCAAAAATCGGACGCACAGCCGTGGTGATTTAATCTTTGATTGAGCCGCCAAGGTTTGTCGGTAAATGCAATCCCATAAAAACCTGCAGCTACGTCACCTTTAGGAAAAAGTGAGCCTCTTATCTTTTTTGCAACGCTGCTCTCATCTCCTATTGGCTGGCAGGAGGAGCTGCCAGACCAATCAGAAGAAAAATGATCTCGCACCACAGCACACGGCAGAATCTCTCTGATCACGACAATGATTAATGACCGTGTCAGTGTGTGTGTGTCTGTGTGTGTGCATTTTTGTGCTTCGGTTCTTTCATAGTGAGGACATTTCACAAAGGGTCATTTCAGTCTCAGAATTTAGATTTAAGAGTAGGACTGAAATCAACATTTGCTTCAAGGCCTTGCAATGTTTAAATTCATCACTTTGACATGATTTTACTTTAGCATTCCCTATAATTGTTTTGTTATTTTGTTTTCTGTTCCACTATGCATTTAGAACAATATAAACTGTCCAATGGTTTCAGGTGTACCTGCAGCCTGTGACTCTGATATAAAAACTGCTGAATGATATATTGTTTGATTAAAATTGATTATTTTTGACCGACCTGTGGCTGCTTTGTGCTCAGTGTGCAGGAGTCCGTCATTTATTAATTCATCCTTTTGCACACCCATCTCACAGGTGAGCAAACAGATCGATGAGGTGTTTTAATTCACTTCCTCTCAACCTGCCTCTACTTTACACCCTGCCTTTCCCAGACTTCCTTTCAACAAACGCTGTGGTGCACGAGTGATCTTGTTATATGAAGCAGTGAAAGGAAAACAGAAAATAAGTGGCCTAACTTTTATTGATGCTTCATTGCATTATGCGATATTTCCCCATGACTCTCTCCCTAATCTTTAGAGGGTTTTCAGCTTTTCACATCATTTTATGGGATGTGTACTCACTGTAGTTTCCAAAGGGAACTAATATTCCTGATGGAATATTTGAAATAAAACGAGTGCATGTATAATTTCTTGCTAGCTGGACAAGAAAATCAGCACCTGTTTAAATGGGAAACATGTTCTTGCTACCCGACCCTCCTGTGTAATTAACCTGCGCTAATGCTGCTATTGCTGGTTAGCCTACAGACAAAGTTAGACCTGCACGTATGGCTCTGCCCCCGACATCTGCAGTAAGTTCACATTTTATCGATGTAATCTTTCTGTACAAGATCTGTCAGGTTTATATTAGGCTTGGCATACAATGATACATAGTAGAATAATATATGCTCAAGAGCCAGAGTGAAGAACTTCTGAAAGTTCTGCTTATAATGGCACAAACTGAACAGGCCTTTTCTTTCTCTTGAGCTCTCTTTTATCTCTCTCAACTACTGGGCGGTAACACGCATGCTGTGTTCTATCTCAGAGGCTGTTAATTAACACTTAGACAATAACTGCCTCTATTGCTGTTATGAGACAGACAGAGAGACAATGAGGGAGGAGAGGAGGAGATAAAAAACATGAAAACCACAACTCACAGCCCGTAGACAAGACAGACAGACAGGGGGGTAACAGGCTCAGGTGGACAAATAAGCCACTTGGAGGACCACTAGGTAGAAAGTGACCACGTAGGATGTAGAATATAACTTGTCAAAATGAATACTGACCACTTAAGAGCAGAGACTCCACAAAGGGATCTCTGTTCATCATCTGTTCTCTGACACGTGCACTATAACTGTCTGGCTACATGTAAACAAGGAGCTCAGGATTGCAAGCAACCTGGATTCACGAGTTGCTTATTTTGACTTTGTCCAACTTTACAGCAGTAACTTCAACAAACTGATGGACGATGTCCTCCCACCATTTTTACAGGTCCTCAATTCATTCGGCTCAGCTCGACTGTCTCAGCTCCAGTATCTGATGGCTTTTTAAATGTCAACACCTGCCTCCTCATTCTGCCACCTAAACTGGCGACGTGAGCTTTAAACACTGCTAAATCCTGACTGGTGCACAGATATGTGACATCACGTGAGTCCAGCCCACAGCCAACCAACAAGAAGAGCAACGCCACAAACGCAGAAGCCCATTGCATAATACTGTTTCCGTTTTCTGTCCTAATTCATGGTAACACTTCCTACCTGTGTGATGAGGCTCTTGAGTTCGGTCCTTTCTACTTCCCATGATGCCTTGGCCTTTGCGAACTGCTGGGTGAGTTCCTGGGAGCCTTGTCTCTCCTGTCGCAACTCTCCACTCAGATCCTGCAGCGCCACCCTCAGGTCCGCCAGGGTGCTGCTAACAGCACTAGACTACAACATGTGAGAGACAGGTAACACATGTAAGACTGTGTGTGTGTGTGTGTGTGTGTGTGTGTGTGTGTGTGTGTGTGTCCATCCCTCCACTCACCTTGATAGTTGGGCTAAGTGGCTGCTCGTCTGCAGCAGCCCTCTTGTCAGTCTGGTGGGCAGGGCTTGTCAGGTTCTCCTCCTCCAATAGCAGATAGAGGTCCTTCAGGCTGTTCATCTACAAGAACCAATCAGAGAGCAGAATCACCTGTCAATCACTTAACCCCACCTCTAACTTTATACAACATACTCTTAATGGCATCTCATAGGATCATTTTAGGATTTTAAAAATATATTTCTATATTAACAGCTATACAATTTCACATTTTACGATCAATAAAGACATTTTAAGGGACAAATGAAGAAATCCTTTATAGGTCAGAAATCATTAGCAGAACCAAACATTACTAACAGAACTGATTTTAGATACACACTCTGGCTGCAAAATAAATCGAGTCGGACAAAAGAGAAACAAAGCTGTGGGACATTTTCCTTTCCACCCACTCATACCTCCAAGATGTCTTTCCACTCTGTGTCCTTCTTGCAGCCCAGCCTCCACTGTTTGAGGAAGCAGCGCAGTTTGAGGCTGAGCAGTAACAGGGCCTGTTTGAGGTGCTGAGACTCCTGGACCAGCAGAGTCCTCTCCTGGCTCCAGAGCTTCTGCTGAAGCCGAGCCTGGAGGCCCAAACTCTGCAGCTGGAAGTCCCGACGGAGCAGAGCCTTCTGGTGCTCCTCCTGCAGCTGAGAGGGAACAGACTGGACAATCAGGGGGAACCTTAGACCCAATCTGTTTGTTTTCTGAATGTTTGTTTGCTCCAAATGCAGAAAATGAATTAAACAGGAGAATTAGCGTGTTCTTTTGAATAATTATCTTTAAGGAAAAGTTTCCATGTGTTCATAATGCAAAAAGAACAATAATCTAAAAGGCAAATATGAAATGGACACCAAGAGGGATACTTTTAGACTTTTTAAACCATGTTTAGGCTTTAAAATGTTTATTTCACAGTGTCCAAGAACTTTGTTTTAATGGCATAATCTTCCAGATGTTTCAAGCAAGAATAAGAATAAACAACATCAAATATACCACTGGGTCATTTTAACTTGACTGCAAAATAAGTGGGTTTTCTGTGTATTTCCATATAAAGTGGAATAAAATAAAGCTTCAGCATGTCTGTTTTAGTTTGAGGGTGTGTTGTTTACAAGTTCACTTTATTAGTTTATGTGTCCACAGTGTTCTGTGCTGTAAATGGACCTGGGTGAGTTTGAGAGCGGTTTCTTTCGGAGCCTCTCTCTCCTTCTCCTGCTCCTCCTGAGGTCTGAGAGCTGCCTCCTCCGCTTCAGACAGCTGAGCCTGGAGGGAGAAGGAGGGAGATGAGTGGGGGAAAAGATGGGGATGAGGTGGAGTGCAAGAAAAAAAAAAAGAGAATTAAGGGAGAACGAGACAATGACAATGAGATTAAAGGAAATGAAAGTGAATAATAAGAAGAATGGAGGCAGTAATGGGAGGAGAAGTAGGGAGGGAGGAGAGAGTTAAAAGAAAATGAAAACGGGAGAAAGAGGCGAGTGTGAGAAGCACATAACATGGCAGTTTTGTGCTACAGCACCCTTTAAATCACACCTCAGCTGTGGCACGCTACTGTATGTCCACACACACACACACACACACACAAACAGCTCATCTCGTGCACTCTCCCCATGCCTCATTTGGCTGCTGAGTGAGTGCGATCCATCGACCCTCCACTGTACCATTAATGTCCTCTTTCACCCTCCACTGGGCTCAGCCCCTGCCCTCCATCACCCTCCACCCTGAACGCCACCCGGCCGCTCACGGCCTCCACTCTGAGCCAGAAAAAAACGACTCTGATCTCTTCTGCAAACATCGCTCAGCCTTTGCGGGAATGTGGATGCTGCTCGTGCAAAATGTGCTATGGCATTAGAAACTGTAGCAACACAGGAGCAAAAATGAGAGCGAAAACGTTATTAATACACTAAAAGAACAAGTTCATGAACAGACTCATCATTCCCTTTAAGAGGAAAATAAAGGTCAAGGTCATTGGTGAATGGGTGACTGTACCAACCTTTATTGATTACCAACCTTATTTAATGGATGGTATGAGAGTGGTGTTAATCTCATCATCTAAGTAGAAGCAAAAAAGGCAATATGCATGTTTGTCTGAGTGTCTCACCGTGTGCTAGATGGGAGTCAGGACGTGGGTGGACATGGGAAACAGCTAGCCTGTCTCCGTCCAAATAACAAAAAACACACTTCCATCACTACTAAAGCAAACTAATTAACACTGTCTATCGTGTTTGTTTAATCCACACACAAATAGACATTAAAAAAGACAATGTGGGAGTTGTGAGGTGCAAATATCCCTCTGTGATAACAACTGGGCAGCGTCATGCCGTCTTGTCATCACAGTGAAGTTGCCAGGTTTGGTGCCATTGTGCCTCAGAGACCAGATTCAAGACATGTGCTCAATGACCGTATTTAGCAACCCTCTAACCAGAGAGGAGTGTTGTTTTGTCTAGAAATAGTGCTGGTTGAGCTATAATACAAACTCTGCCGGTGGATATTGCAGGGTATGAGTTTCAGTATTATGCTGAAATCTGAGTGGATATAAACAGCGTGCGTACGTGCTGCTGTGTCACTGCTCACAACTGTCTCTCTATAATATCTGTCTGTCTCTTGTCATCGTTCTCTGTCTCGCTCTCTCTCATTCACCCTCTCAGGCTCAGATAAAGATGCAGACACACACACACACACACACACACGCACAGCCCTTGTTACCATGGAGACACGCCGGCGAAAAGGTCAACCAAACAAAGGTCTTTTCTTCCTGTCAGTTCCACATCTGACGGTGAAGTCACTGTTTGTGTTTGTTTACAACCCTGTTGCTAGCATGAGCTGCCACCACCGTACCACATCAGTTACTTCAAGCTACAGTGTGTGTGCGTTTCTGTGTCCGCGTGTGTGTATAAATGAAGTTTAATTGACCTTTGCAGAGCTGCCTGTCATTGTGTGTTTGCTCAGGAAGAAGTGATGTGTGTGTACACAGCAGGCATGCATATCAGAGGACCACACCGTGGGCATCAGAAGGACTTGTATCAGGTTCATAACATAAATATTAATAATAAAAATGAAATGTTACTTAATGAGAATAAATGTTAATTTGTGACATTTGAAGCACAAGTTAGACCAAAAAATAAATAATTAAACAAAAATCTGTTCTTAGGTCTCATGATTGCACTTAAGAAACTCCATGTGCCAAAGAAGACTGCAGGATGTGGTTGAAAACCTTCCCACCTGATGCAGGGTTTTTGAAACTGCTGTTGAAATCTGAGATTTTAACCTTCACAGCTGATTTTTAAACCCAAACACGTGCCACAGGGAAACAATCCGGATATGGATCCAAAGACACTGCTTCTAAATAACCTGAACAGGAAAAGCATTTTTTTTGTCACTGCGTCTCATACTGACGTCAAGCAGTGAGTCGGTTTGTTGAAACATCTTTCTCTTGCTGCTTGTTGGTTTGGTCATCATTTGGTCATCAACACATGGTGTGTTTTATTAGAGAAAGGACAATTTGGAAGTAATTCTTTCTGTTATTTTGGGAAATACATGTATTCCCTTGTTTGCCAAGTGTAACAATGATCAACACCACTATCGCATCTGTCCATTAAATATCAAGCTATAGGTAATTAGCTTCAGTTAGGACTGCATTAAGGATGGAAGCAGGTGGAGGTTATATCATGGGTCACAATGAAACATAAAACATTGTGGTTTAACAAGAATCACCTCTCCCGGCTGTAGCTTTATAATTACACACATGTATCTGTATATAGTATCAATCTTCACTTTTAACTCTAATGAAGACAGGGAGTAACCTTTGCCTTTAAATATTTTGTCTGTTTCATTTCATTTTATTTATTTTACTTTACTTATTATCACCATGGAGAGGCTGATAATGCAGCACACTGCAGCTTTTGGGTTTTTTTTGTACCTTGAGGGATGTCTGTGTGTACCAGAGACAGCGAGACCTGACATTAAAACACTGGCTTCAGGCTCAAGTCGACTCCTTGTTGAAAATATTTGTTAGCTGTCAGCTGGGAGACAGACTTGTGCTGAATTTTCAGGCCCTGCAGTTCTCTAATGTGTATGTTTGTGCCTGTCATGGTGTGAATGGTTGTGATTTTGAGCGACTCACCGGTGCGTCATCTGCCTCCTTCTCTCCCTGTTCCAGCTGGATGTTTTCCTGCGTTTGAGCCTCATTGATGTCTGATTGGCTGATCTCCTCAGTTTGAGCTTTCACCACCGGTTCTGATTGGTCCCTATAATCAGGCTGCTGCATGCATGCATGGGCAAGTTAATGAAGGAAAAAAAATCATAGAGGAGAGAGGGAGGGACAGGGGGAGAGGAGAAGTTGTGGAACATAAACAAAAAGGAGGGGAGTGATAGAAATCAAAGGAAAACAAGACAAACAAACAATACAACAATAAGAATAAAAAACAATAATGGTGTCCATCCATGTGACAACAGTGAGAAAAATGACAAAAGAAAACAAAACTGAACTAGTTGAGTGTGGATCTCACAAGACGAAGAAAAGGATGTAGAGGAAAAAGAGCTTGGTCAGAGAGGAGAAGGAGAGTGTGGAGAAAAGAAAGAAAAGGAGGATGGAGGGCAGGATGAACGGCTGAGGGAGGAGTAGAGAACAAGGAAACAGGAGGGGACATAGAGGGAGGGGGAGAAAGGAGAGACGAGGGAGACAGCAATGGGAGGTAGAGGAGAGAAAGAGGGGAGAAGTAGGACGAATAGGGGGCAAGAGAAGGAGTAAGGCGGTTAGAATGAAAGGTTGGAGCGAAGGGATGACGGTGCAACAAGGAGAAGAGGAAGCAACGAGTGCAGATGGGGAAGCAAAGCAAAGACAAAGAAGAAGACGGAAGAGTGGGAACGAGGGAAGGAAAGGGGTGTGAGGCGAGCAAGGAGAAAAGTTGGGAGGCAGTCGAGATTGCGAGGAGGAGGAGGTGTGAGGAGTGGAAGAAAGGATGTTGAAAAGGAGGGAAACGGGGACGTGGAGGTGAAGTGCAGAAACCGACGGTTATGGTGCCCGTGCAGAGGGGAAGAGGGAAGGAAGAAGGGACGGAGGGAAGGAGAGAGAGAAAGGGAAAGGGAGGAGAGATCGGAGGGGTGTTGGGACTCAGAATTGGCCTCTAATGGAGTCTAAACATTGTAATGTATTCTCTTATTGTATCATTTCAACAGGCAAATTGGAGATTAGATTAGAATAGAAAACAGATCTATAAGAAACATCTTTCTCTTGCTGTCAAGACAGAACACCAAATTGCAACAAATATTCATCCTCACAATTAAATTTAGTCTGCCGTTGAATCCTGGAAGTCTTTTTAATCAAGTGAACAAAATCGACAGTGTGGCTTCGAACACAACTCCATTTACTCCAGAAGATTTATGGATTTTCATTACATCTGGTGGGTTTTTTTTTAAGCATCTTCCTGACAGTCCAAGGTGAGGGGAAACTAGAGCAATATGTGTCTCTGCTGATTACTCTGTGGATCCCAGGGTGAATTTGATATGGAGCACTGTATAGCTGAAAATACAGTGGATGCTCAGACTGAAATAATAAATAATAAATCACTGACAATCAACCGCGAGCCACGAATTTCCCAGTGGAGCAGACTTTCAGACTGAAAATATGATCCATGGAGAATGATTGGAAATCTGTTTAGACCGACCTCACTGTCTCATCCGCTGCTTCAGGAGATCTGTGTGGACACCTCTGTCAGTCATGGTCCCTGGTGGACCTCTGCACCGTTTTTCCAACACTTTTTAAGTGATTGTGTCGTCATGTGTTTCTATATTACTTAGAAACACCAGAGACTGTCATTTTGAAAGTGTTTGTTTGTCAAGTCCATTCACAGTCATCCTCGTGAGCATTATAGTAGTATTCAAACCAAACTGGACTCAGATAGGACTATGTTCATAGTGTATTTTATGGGTCGTACGATTAAACCATCCTGCTGGGCTCAATTACAATGCCGTTCTCAGTTATTATCAAGTGGGTATAAATAAAACTTTAAATAAAACTAAGTATGATCAATATGACTCAACCACACTAGAAGTTGAAGATTGTACGTTGAACTGTTTTTTTATGATATGTTGATGAAAATATACATAAATAAATGGTGCTTTATTCAATAACCTCACTATGTCCATGCAACAAACAGGCTCCATTTGAGGCCTAAAGCAGCATCTAAACACCAGGTTAGGAGGCAATTTAACAGCATGCAGAGGACACGGGTGGCGTCGCGTGGAGACGTTTACACTGAAAGCTCAAATCTGAATTCAGTTGTATATGTATTTGTATTTTTTTTTAATATTATTACATTGATGTTTTTCATTGAAGTGCTATTTGTCCACTTCCAACATTGTTTCATTGAGAGTTTCAGTTCAGATCTGCAGTTCTGGGGCTGGGGCTTGTGAAAAGCAGCATATTGTATAAACATTTGATCTACTTTCATCTCATGTTGCCTTGTTTTTTATCATCTTTGTTTTCACTGTGTGTCGCTGGTGATGCATCAGATTTGAGCGCGCTGTGTAAACTCACCGCGAGGAGAAACTAAAGCAGCATGTTGAGATGAGATTGGGAGTGTTATTCAGCCAGACTAATGGTTAAGCACTGGACCGAACACAAAACTTAAAATAGGAAAACAAACTAATGATACCAGAAAATAAAAACCCAAGAAAAGCTTAAAGAAATCTGATAATAAATGAAAGAGACAGAGTGACAAGGAGTGAAAAGGAGGGGTGTGTCTGTTGTCTTTTACCTTCTCCTCTGCAGCGTTCAGTCCATCTTGGCCCTCTCCAGAGCAGGGGAGCGAGGCGCATTGTGAGGCAAGAGGAGACTCTCCTTCCACTTGAGGGTCCCTCCCACCTGCTGGGGGTTTACCCAAGCTGTCTACCTGCTCCACAAAGGCCTGTAGCTGCGTGTGCAGGGCCTGAAGCCTGCTGGTCAGAGCAGCGACCAGAGGCCGGTCCGCCAGGTCAGACAGCTCTGAGATCTGGGGAACAGAGAAATAACAGAATTTATCACGCAGCCAGTTGTTATTGGCCGAGGAGACGGCTCAAGCTGATAAACGATAAGTTGTGGGGCTGATGCTGCAGGTGGCTCAACAATCAGTGCAAGAAAAAAGTGCCAAAGGAGAAGACAAAACATTTGTCACTGAAGCTTTGTTCTTCACTCTTGGTGTCTTCTTTTTTATTTAAACCAAAGAAATAAAATGATCCAATGCTGCCTTTTAAGCATAGTTAAACTGGAAATATACAAGGACCAGGAATGACAGGTAACTTGTTCATCAAGCAGCTTTGATGACTTTTTATCCCAACAGTGTATTACTGGTTATTGACAAACTTGTATTATTCATAATGAAATGCAAATGGAATCAAACGAAGGGGATCGCCTGTCTTGTAGAGCAGAATGACTGAAATAACAGGCAGAAAATTCAGGTTAATTCGTTTTTTTAAAATTCACAGAGAAGTCGCTCTGAAATCATTAGCTGATTAACAGATTAACTGATCCACACAAAAATGAAGACAGTGTCGATAATCGCTTCATTGCTTAATTGCGGAAAGGGTTTTGTCACGCAAAAGCCACATGTTCTCTATAATTCTCTGATATCATTTATAACTGAATGTCATTTGGTTGTGGACTGTTGGCCACACAAAACAAGTAATGAGAAGATATATGTTTGGGTTTGGGTTTTATGACATTTTACTCATGACTCAGTGACTCAACAGATTGATTGGTGAAGGAAAATATTGGTTATTTTGAGTCCTGGTGTTCCTGTGTATTCATTTATATTCGTAATATATTGCACTTCTTTATATCCATTGCAGCATGACAAATATAGACTGTTACCCACAGTTACGAGCAAACTCATTACTCAACAGAGAAATCTCTGCTTGTCAAGGGCATTTCTATCAGCGGCACATATTCATCATTAGTGCACTTTCCTCAAAATGCACTGCCCTCGGTCTGCGAGGGGATGTTACATCTTTAGGGTTTCAGTAGATATTGTGAAAGAAGGATTACAAGCAGCCGCAAGATTAATATTCAGGTTTCATGAAAGGGAAAACGACAGTTCCTGACAGTTTCGAGGATAAACAGCACACCAGACGGAGGACGTGTACCTGGCTGTGAGGCTGAGGTTTCTCCAGGTCACACGGCTCCGCAGCCTCGTTGCTGCAGACCTTGTGATAGATGGATGGGGAGGAGGAGAGGCAGTTCGACTCAGGGGAGGTCAGGAGCTGTATCGCCGTGGAAACCAAGCGAGCCTGGTCCCTCATGGCCAGCAAGGCATCATGGTCCTTCTGCCCCAGGCACCCAGGGAGTGAGGTTGGTGCGTCAGCATTGTCCTCGATCTTCTTTTTCCGCTCTTTGATCTCCAGGTCGTCGTTCTCACCCCCGACTGGCTCTCTGCGGTGGGGCGGGCTACCAGAAACACACAGAGAGCTTGTTTAGGGTTTGTCATGTAGGTTCGCTTGAAAAAACTGGACTGAAAGGTCATTCCTGACCTAACAAAACAGAAAGAAGGAAAGCAGCTATAAATCCACGATAACTGGGCAGACTGTGGTGATACTATCAAAAGCTACAGAGCAGCAGCTAAATGGACTTGTGATTTGTCGATCTGTTCTGTTTCAAGAAAAAAAATTCAGTCTCTCAGTAGTTCACTGCTGCTAAAACGCTATATATAAACCTGATTTCTTCTTCAGTCCGAACAATGCTCTTTGAGTGTATGAGGTACAGGTTTACGTAATGTCGTTGAAGAACTGTAATCTTATGCCATTACAGCTTCTTCTCATCTCTCATCAGGCTCATGACTGTCTGCAGAAAATCCGTTTTAAAATACTGGATGAACTGTAATTTATGTAATTTAGCACATAATGTTATGCCCCCCCCATAGGATCAATTGTGCTAACTCTGCTAATCACTTTTTATCACAATGTAAAGCAAACATCAGCATGTCGAGCGATGCTATTGTATGTGCTGATGTCAGTGTTTAGCTCTCAGCACCGGTGGGATGAAGTACAGCCTCACTGAGACTCTCTCGTCTCTTTTTATTGCACTGAACTTTGATGACAACGGGCTTTCTCACAAATTTTGTCCTTGATTTCCTCCAGATCTTGATAAGCTTGGCAGGACAGCACGCTGGCTCCACGAGATAGGGAAGGACTTGTTGTCTTGTGTCCAATTACAAAACGACAGTTGTTAAATAGTGTTGAAAATACATCTTAAGATGGGCCGTTGCTAAAATATAAATTCAGCAACTTTCTCCTGACTGCAATGAAGGATGAGATGTTAAACAGCGGGTCTGTTTGGTAAGTATTCATTGAGGTATCAACAAATTTGTTGAGTTACCACAAACAGAGCTCTCACTGGAATGGTCCTAATGAAGAACCACACTGCAGAACCAACATTTCACCCAAAAAGCTTGTAAGAGAAATTGACGGTTTGACGATATGAAACTACCTGGTGGGAAGGCACTCGGCTGAGTCTCCAGCCTCAGCATCAGTCTCCAGAGACAGTCGTAGTGAGGAGGAAGAAGAGGAGGAGGAAGGAGCGTTGTAGGAGGCCAGATCACATCGCTGCAGGTTGGACAGGAGCACTCGGTTCTCATACTGCAGCTTCTTCACCTTCCCGCTTAGTTCTCCAATCTGAAGCCTTGCCAGTCTGAGCTCCTCCTCCTGGGCTGGGGCGTCTGTGCTGATAAGCACCGCCCCGTCCTGTATGGAGTGCACAGGGCTGTCATTGAGCAGTCCGTCCGTCAGCGACGTTAATGAATTGGAAGACAGCGTAGACGTTGGCGGGGGGAGTTCAGATTTGTAGCGGTTGATCTCGTTCATCAGGAGTTTGTTCTGTTCCTCCATCTCGATTAGAGACCTCCTCAGTAGCTCCGCCTCCTCCTCCACAAACTGGAGGTGTCTCTGGAGCTCCATGACGTTCTCAGATGAAGCTCCTCCCCCGAGTACCATGGCTCCTCCTCCTAGACCAAGACCTGCCCCCAGACCACCACCAACACTGCTAAGTTCTTGAGGACCATCTAAGGAAAACATGAGAGTTACAGCGCTGAAAAGCACACCTTTTAAATTCGTGCAGGTGTGTGAACACTTTGGTGTATTTCTATTATTATTATATTACTTTTTACTTTTTTAAAGTAATGTATGTTAGTTGGTTAGCATAAATTTCCTTACAAACTAGTCACATAAAAGTGTAACCGTTAATTAATGAAAAAAAGCCAGTGCCAGCCACATTTTACGATTACATATTAATCAAACTTGCTGTACAAGATTCACAATTAGCTCATGCTACCTGCTGATTTAAGATTATTTCTACCTCCAGAGACACTCATGCCTCAGGAAATTAATTATAGGAATGAATAATTGGCCAAGTAGATGAGTTTAAGAGCTACCTTGCGGTCCCTTCATGTCATCCATCTCAGCTCGGAGCCCCCTGTTCTCCACCTCCAGCTCCACGATGCGTCGACTCAGCAGGTTGGCCTCTTCCTCCACCAGCTTCAGGTGGACTCTAATCTCTGCCTCACGCGTGTGGGGTGAGTCGGCGACCTGAGGGGATTCAACACGTTCAATCAATACAACTAGAAATAATATTTTCAGCTTTATCACTCCTGGATTCTTAAATGCTCAGTATTAACTCAAACAACTCAAGATTCATCGCATTCTGTTTGTTGGAAAGTGTCTTAATTTTGAGGTCTCAGCATTAGTCAAAAAGTTCAGAAGTGAGACCGATTTAATGAGCTTTGTGCGAGAGATTTGGCTGCTTCTAAAACAACACACCTCTGTAGAGTTTTCCCAGCCATTTTTGGCAAAGGAGGAATAACTAACGTTCGGTTTTATATGGGAACAAAGGGTGGGGATACTTCACAAACCATGTCCACCATAAGAGCCAAGAGGCAGTGTTTTGAAGCTTTCAGCAAACATTGAGAGGTGCAGAGCTAAATGCTGAGAAACAAAATGGAATCTCAGGAGTGCAAACATCTTTGCGGGCTGTATCGCAGTTCCCCAATTAAAGGCAAAATCCTTGTTCTCCTTTG
The DNA here is from genome assembly GCA_008933995.1 of Datnioides undecimradiatus. Lineage (NCBI taxonomy): Eukaryota > Metazoa > Chordata > Actinopteri > Lobotiformes > Datnioididae > Datnioides > Datnioides undecimradiatus. The sequence goes on from WARS01000068.1 coordinate 1,182,112, forward strand.
AAATCCTATATTTTAAGGTGGTTTTTGATTCTCCATGGTGTGATCCCAACATGGCCAGCTCCCGTCTCATAGCCTTATTCACTAACCACTAATCTGCACCTGCACGAAATGCTTCTAAAGCTAAATTCAAGCTTTTCTCATTCTACTCAACCTCACCTCCTCCACAGTGAGCGAGGCGTTGACGTCTCCGTACAGCGACCTGTACTTGGCCAGCTCCTCCTTCATGGCTTCGCTGTCCTTCACCAGCTTGGTCAGCTTCTTGCACATCAGGGCTGATTCCTCTTTGGCAAAGTGGAGCTGACACTTCAGGTCTGAACTGTCCTCCTGTAGTGACAGGATGGAAAGAGAAGAGAGTGCTGAGGTGACAGTGATACAAAAAAACTGCTGTATCACAGAGGCCGACATCCACAGATCACAGATACACAGATCCGTTATCATGCAAACAATGTCACATTTGGCTAATTTGGCATGATTCAGAATATAAGGATGAAAAACTATTAAACAGAGTGACATCGAGAGACAAAGACGCACAACTCTGGACGTAATGTGTCAAATCTGACCTGTCACCCTTCGGTTAGCACAGCAGACACAGAAAGACACTTCTATCTGTTTAACCTGACTGAAAGAGTTTCTATAGAGATGGACAGACACACACACACAGTAAAAAGCTGCAGAAAGATGGATGGGAAGAGAGCAGACGCACACACTCAAACACAAGCTGACCAGTCAGATCACTTCAAACACAAAGTTGCATGATGCACGATACTAGAGGTCACAGGTGAAGCACATGACTTTTATTCTCACTGAATCCTGTTTTGATGTCCTGTAAATTTGACTATGCTACAAACCACAGCCATGTTTTGACATCATCTCCGGCAATTCGCTTTAAACTGTGAGCTTTCTGTCAGTTGGACACAAGCCACAGCCCATTATAGTGCTGCAACTGGGATGAATTGGCTTCTTTATTCTGTTTCAAATCGCCTCAAACTAAAAAGATAATGACAAAGAGCAACTTGAGTAACTTGCAGCTTTCAGCTACCAAATGGTGAGGTCAGAGTCATGGTGTGTTTGTTCCTCAAAACACACACACACACACACACGCACACACAGGAAACAGAGAAACTCCAGAAAACACACTCATTAGTGGTTTGCCTCAGACGCCATCCAAAATCTGAAATGAATATTTACGAACTTGCTCGCAAACAAAACCAGGAGCGAATTGCTATTACACTTCGCAGAGTAGTGGAAGCAGTATCACAGGTACTTTGGTAACCTGCAATAAGGAATATTTGAATTCATAGATGGACTATACTTTTCCAGCCACTGTGGATGCAAGTAACAGTTATTGGTTAAAGGTAAAACACAGTGTAACAGGAGAGAACAATCATAGAGTCAATGACTCAGGTGTGTTAGTTAAACTGTATTATATATCTTAAGTGTGCTAACATAAGTTACAGGTCGTATGGGATGAAGTACACCTGGAGCAGTGTAATGAACTGAACAAGGGCGTGTTTAGCTTTGCTATTATACTTTGAATTTATGATCTAAAGAATGTGTTGTTTTATTAAGGAGTGTTTAACAGCTAAAAAACAGAAATATATAATACAAAACAAGTAGGCAGCTGTTCACATTATGCAAAAAGACCTGTTGCTGCAGCTGTAAACCTGAAACCATAAAGGACACACTGGCTGACAGGGATTCAACCTTCGCCCCTTTAGAGGAGTTATACAAGTCTCACAACATAACCAAACAAAACTTTAACCATCTCACTCAGAGTTTTGCTTTTGTTTTGCTGGTTACTGATAAATCTTACTCATTTATGCACTCCTCTCTCTCTCTCTCTCTCTCTCTCTCTCTCTCTCTCTCTCTCTCTAGTTTCAAACTCAGCTGCTGCTGACCCGAGGTGACCCTGTGCACCCATTCCTCAGAAGCAGCTCTGTGGCTGTATTTGTTTTACGGCCTGTGGAGTGTTTCCAACCACATTAAGCGAGGTGAGAGCCAGCGAATTTATAGCCATTTATGGTATGTGGCTGGGAGAGGAAGCCTGGGCCTGTGTAGCCCAGCAGCAAAGAGAGGGAGGCTGATGAGAGAATTACCTTCACCGCAAACACCTTCTGTGGTGTTTCTGTGGTGCCGGTCCTGTAGGTTTTAAATCTGCATCTCTGTGCACTCGTGTTGTGTAAAACCTGACCACTTCTAACTCCTGCAGTGTCTTTTTCACAGAAGGAGAAGTTCCCTCTGCTGTGATTTAACTATTTTAGTGATGTGGAAAAATAAAGAAGGGAGGGAGAGTTTGGAGGAGAGAAGTTAAGGAAAAAGTAGTTCACTTTTTGGCTGACTTTAGAAGAAGAGAGGAGAGGAGGCAGAGATTGAAAGTGTGATGCCAGCGCCTGATCTGTAATCCAAACATAAACAAATACTGGGTACGCAAGGATGACATTAAGTACAAACACCTGCAGGACATGATGGAGGACAGAAAAGACACAGAGATGACGTTGGAGAACGAGGGAACAGAGGAAGCGCTGATCCATCTGCTTCAAACTACACACGGCTTGTTTGGACAGATAGAGCGTGATCCCCAGAGGAAATAGGTCAGAGAGAGGCAGCACAGGCAGCGCAATCACGAGCTGTGAGGCAGGAACACGCTGAAAGGATCACACATGCAAGATGTGCGACATGACAGTTGTGATCGGCGGCCCAGGACAACCTTAACGTGTCTGCTTTGAACTCAGTTTAGGGGTGGAAGCAGGGACGAACCACAAGAAGTGTGATAATTAAACATGTATATACTTTAATCAGTGTGTCACTCTCAGGACGTGGCAGGTTCACTATAACGTTAATTAATTTGTCAATAATGTTTCCATTTCCTGCCTGCTCCATATAAATGACTATTGAACCACTGTTTAGTCACCGATTCTTTAGATTTAATTGGTTCTGATTCAGCTTCGCAGCAAATCTTAAATCTGATTATTGTCATGCTATTTGAGTATGAAAATAAATCAAAACGAGTTCTATTTTCAGCCAGTTAAAGCCGCCATAAACAGTTACTGTATATGGAGGAATGACGAGGTATTTTGCCAGCCTCTTTGGGTGCATGGTAAAAAAAAATCCTTATTTTGCCATGAATAAATCAAATATTTAATTTGGTTTTAATTAAACTGGATATTTAAGCGGCTCTGTCTGACCCACTCAGTGCTGAAACATGTAGGAGGAAATGAGAGTCACAGGTCACCAACAATCCATAAAACTACATTTCAGGACAGGTGACAGCTGCCTCAGGCTCGCTGACACCACAAAGTTACACCGGGAAACATGATGATATTCATTATCTGTATTTCATATTTCTAGTGGTTGCCTTCAATTGCACCCCGGGATGTGATTATAGGGAAATGAATGTCCAAACACCCCGGACAGGACTGCTGCAGTGTGAGCAAAATTCAAATCCTATTGATTTTTAGTTGGGGTTACAAGGCTTCATAATATATTAACATTATTTAATCCAGTGATAAAGAACATATTGAATAATAACTATTATTTAAAGCAGACTCGACAATGAAAAGGAGGAGAATCCTGAATGACATCTGCGTATGACCTGGTTTACTGCCTGATGAAACAAACAAATGTTAGGAATCTAAACAACTTTTCAGTAGCGGAACAATAACAAGTTATAAAAACGTGTTTCTATGTTGTCCCATTCTAAATCTTGCTCAAACTCACTCGTCTGCTCATATTTGTACCTTCACCAAGTTTTAAGCATCTCTCGTCTTTTCTTTTTCTTCCCTCCGTCTTGTCCTTTCTACTCACTCAGCTATTTGTTATTGATGACGGCATGGCACATTCCTTTGTCTGTCTGTGTGTGTGTTGGTTAAATGCCACCCTCTCTCTCCGCAGGTGCGTCTTAAAGGTTTACTTGAAAATGCACTTTGTCTGTCTCATTGATTTGTTGGATCATCTGGGAGCAGTGTGCGTGTGAGCGTGTGTGTGTGTGTGTGTGTGTGTTACCTGCGGCCCGAGCTTTTTGTCAGGTTTGTTGTTGGCTCGTGCTCCTCGTTTCTTCTGGGAATTCTGCGACAGACACACAAAGAGAGTCTCGTTAGCACAACCTGACACTGCATCGACAGCGAGCTGCTTCACTCAGATGAAGGATGGTTTCACTCACAGACTCCAGAGATATTTAATCCACAAAACAACCACTGACCACTAACCACCATATCATTTCATCTTTACCTCATCCCCTAAACCACCAGCTCCTGCACAGACAATAATACACACGGGTGTCTGCTCTCTATGACCATCCATTTGGCGAACTATTCATTACTGCAGCTCCAGAACAATGAAGACAATGTTGTCATTTTTATGACACTGAAGGCAACACTGAAGACTCACAGGCTTTCAAGGATGCATGAGAATCTCCACAGTTCACACTAGCTTATTTACCAAGGCGACCTTCAGTCGTACCTCTTTAGAAGGACAGTTGATCTGTCAGATGATCTGTTAGCATACAGACCCAAACCAAGGGGGGCAACAGTTAGACCGGCTCTTAAACGTTTCAGAAACTGTGTCCCAGCACCTAGCTCAGTAGTTATATCTTGTTTGTGTAATCTGTGCATAAATCAAAGTGCTAAAACAAAGTTGAGGCTGTATGGAGAAATATGGGCTGGAACTATATCCTGTTCCGGCGAAGTCACTTCCTGGAGGCTTGTTGATACCATGAGGATCTAGGCAACCACCGGAGACCTAAGTTAAGAGTCTTTCGGCCCGAGCTCTGTAACACAGCGAATCATCCAAAATGTCAAATTCTTCCTTTTGGAAAAAAACCCTGTTTATGTGTTTGATCCTATTCACTATCATATGACACAGCTCCTCTCCCTCTTGCGTTCAGCCACAGGTGAAATTGCTGTGGTGATGCTGGTGATTCCCATAGTTGTTTTGATCACCATGGCGACACTGACAAGAGTTTAAAATTACAGCTGAGTAAGAGGAGGGAGAATGATAAAGATGAGGAGAAAGGGACAAAAGACAAAAGCATATGTAGATATAAGACCTCATGACAAGGACCAAAGACTGGGCTGCATCACTAATCACTCCTCACACACACACACTCACACATACACACACAAACACACACCATCCTCTGTACATCGAAGTGTCTGCCCAGTGCATTAGACACACATTAATCATCATCATCCTTCCTCCTCTTTAGAGCCAAGACCAATCACACACACACACACACACACACAGTCGGACTGACTGCGGTGCAAGTAGCTCAGCTCATCTGGCTCAGTCCGTTTCCATGGAAACAAGCTACTCTCTCTGCAACGAACCACCGGCAACAAAAGAAAGACACAGAGGGATGGAGGGAAGGAAAATGTGAGAGAGGGGCAGAAAAATAACAACGCATGTTTAAAGCGAATTGTTAAAACACAGCAACCCTCCAGCAGTGGGCAAATGTCTCAATAATTCCTCTCATGTCCGGGCGGAGTTGCAGGGCTGCACCCGCACGGAGGGTCTTTGCTTATTTGTCTGATGTGTCTTTCCACAGGTCTGTCAGTCCCTCCCTCCCTTATCCTTGACTCTTTGGGCTGTTTCACCACCTTTTAATTTTTCATCCCCCGCTGCTCCTCCCTCCCTCTACTCACCTCGCTTTCCCCCAAAGTCCTTCCCTCCCTCCCTCCCTCAGTCTCCTAACCTACTTTAGGCTCAGTTTATCAGGATGCAAACAGTCTATTAATGGCTCGAAACTCAACTGATCAATCTGCCTGCCTGATAATGGAACCATTGATCCTGGCTGAGGGCTGAACATATGTCGGGACTATTGGATCAGGCTCGGTGGTTTGGTGCACAGGATGGTGTGTTGGTGGGGGGGGGGCAAAAGATGTAAATGAATTCATGCTACACTCTTGGAAGTGGAGCTCATGACACTGAATATCACACATTGTTTCATTTGCATGAGCCGGTCTTGAACTGCCAGCCAGACGAAAAGTTGTGAAAAAGACCCGTTCTGGGTTGTATTTCCTTACAGTGTTTGCCTAAACTTCGCCGAACTGACAAAGACTTGAGTGGACCGCCGATCAGCTGTCTGAACCTCCACTGACTTGCCCTGACATCCTGTAAAAATAACACCAAATATCAGCATAAACTGACAATTAGATACCTGAACAGCCTGAAGCACAAACTGCTGAGTCAGTTTGTCATACACTTGCCTAAACTGATCATCGTCAGCCTGTCCGTGTCTGACTTGCCTCCAATTAAAAGTTGCATTAGCAGTCAAGCGGCTGCTTAAATTGTCAGTTTTACTGCTGAACTGAGGAACTGCTGTTTGTTCTCGGCAAAGATTTTAAGCCAAAGTTTTAAATTATCTGTACACCTTGATATCTATTTTATTAATCTATTCATTATGTAAACGCACACACACACACACACACACACACACACACACACACACACACACACAGACCAGAGCCTGGTTCTCATGTTTCTGAGCCTGCAGGTCTCCAGTTACACTGCAGATAAGATAACAGGTTGAGCCCCTTGTTATCTGATGACATATTTAACAGCTTCTGACTGTGTCCTCCGCTTTTCCAGGAGCAGCGCAGTTTCGGTCTGGTTCACTATATCAATTTATTACACTGTTGATTCGATACAGGGAAAGAGCTGATGGGCGGAGGAGACAGACCGGCTTAAGAAAACAACTGCAAAAACAAAGGCAAAGCAAGGTGGGTGAATGTTCAAGAACATAAATGAGTGCCTTCCTTTGCCTGACTGAACTCGTAATGAGAGGGAACACCCAGTCAAGGATGGAGAGGGAACGAGGAAGAGATGGCCGCTGACAGGGAGAAAGGATCGAAAGAGGGATGACAACAGTGATGGCAGAGTGAGGAAGAAAACAGAGAGGGAAAGAGAGAGATGTTGTCATTCCTCTGTCATGGATGAGGAGACACAGCAGTGTGAACTCTCCTCCTTCTGATCCAATCTGATCTGCGGCTCAACCAGCCGTGACACTCGGGCCACAGAGCAGGGCTGCGATCAAACACGCCGAAGGACCTGATGGGGGAAAGTTAGGAAAAGTCTGGAGGAGGGGACGCTGCAGCTAGAGAAGGAGCAAAACGCAAAACAAGACACGATGAAACAGAAATATCTAATGTTGAAACCGTAGATGTGACCTCTACAAGGCTTCAGGGAGAAGATGAGGGCTGGAACTCAAACTTAGAATGAAGAAGAGAGAGAAGCAGTGAGAGCCATTCAAAACCACTGAAAATAGGCACGCAGGGACGAAAACAGTGTCCTGACACTATTCAAAACTGCTGGATTGAGATGCTGCCTGAGTGACACGCCGGAGCAAAGTGCCAGTAGGTTTTTTTTTTTTTTTCACACTATGCTGATCTGGTTCCCTGTACAGAAATGGTTTTAACAGCCTAGTCAGGTTGCGGCCCGTCACACAGGTTAACTGACAACAGACGAGATTGCTCTCTGGGAATGGGAGAGAGTGAGAGAGGAAGAAGCAGGCTGCTCAGAAATCAGATTTGCTCTCAGCGTACAGGCTCACCCGACGCAAGCAGCCATGAAATCCTGAGAGCTACACAGCAGAGAGGAGACGAGTACATGTCCAGCTGAGTCTGCTACCTGTATTTTTATTTTTACCCTTACAAGGACCTTTTATTGTATTATTTATTGGGCTTATCGTCTGTTATAACTGTGCTGTGAAGCCACTGATTTCTTATTCACGATTCAGAGCTTGATGCTGACTTTCCTGTCTGGTTAACCACTCTGGACACTGTCTGGCTACTGCACAGGGCTCAGACCTGTGACCCAACGTTAGATGAGAGGATCAGTACTGCTCTTATGTGTGTGTTGACGCTGGGAGGTTAGCTTAGCATAAAGACCGGAAACAAGGAGGGAAAAGAGAACCTGTGGCTCTCTGCGGAGATCAAAAACATGCTGACCAAAAGTGCTTGAGGCGATAATATCCCTAAATTTGTGATATAGATAACACTGGAAAAATACCCAGGTGACAGTTTCTCAAGACATTTTACATTCATTTGTTCTGGTTTCACAGCTCCGAGCAGGTGAGCTGGATGGCTGGTTTCAGACACAGCTGAATATTGAGCCACAGATTCAACACGAGAAACCTAAATATTAATATAGACAATCACCACCAGATTGACACGTTAGATCGAGTTCAGTCTGTTGGGGACACAGTACAAACTCATCTTATTTTTAAGTCACAAGTTTTTAAAGTTTTTTTTTTTTTAAGTCCCTGAAATACTACTGCAAATATTATCTTCAGATCTTCGGAGGGAAGAAATGAGATCATAGTGCCAGGATACTGAGTGAAAGTGCGTGTGTTTGTGTGCGTGTACATACAGGGAGTGTGGGTTCGTGAAAAGAGTGAGTGAGTGCATGCAAGATACACACACACACACGCAAAAACACAAACACACACAAACACACGCACACTTTTGCAGGCTTGGGGGCCAGCCTCAGCCTGAGAGAACAGGACACTCCCGTCTCTACATCATCACCACCATACATACTGGAACAAAGGGACTACACAATGCAACGCACAATGGGTTGCATAACCAGTGTGTGTGTTTGTGTATGTGTAAGGATGGATGCAAGCAGAGAGAGAGCTTTGGCCACAAAACCACCCAGTAATGTTCACATAACAAAACCAATGGATGCTTATAAGGCTGCAAGCAAATTCTAACATCATATTTACTCTTAGTCACACTTGATAACACTTTTTACTGAATTTGTGGCATGCAAATGCAATGTTAAGCAGCTCTCTTTGCTTGTCTGCTGCAGAGGAAAGCAGCTCAGAGCACAACGGAGCGGAGCAGATAAGACGAAAGCAATACCAGCGTTTCCCAAATCCCTAGTCTGCTCCGCTCATTACTACACACTCACGCTGTTTCCACACTCTGCAGTGTCTCTCGCACTTTAACGCACATTTCGTGCAAACATTATAACACCCTGCTAGCGCTGCATTAGGAAATAAACAGCCCATTCACTGTCTGCGCTTCATAAAGCCTCTTTGTCTGCAGCGATGTTGTCGATAAAGCCCGATTTGAGGGTCAGAAATGATATAAATCGGAGTCTTTGCCCTCCAGTTGCTCATAAAATACTGTATCAGTGTTGCTGCACGCTTTAGTCTATATACTACAAATCATGCTTTACATCATCTTAACCATTCTGCAGACAATGCTGCTGTATTTTACATGTTGGATGGGTTTTCTTTACTGTTCTGCGCAGTGAATACAGTGTCTCCATTCATCTCAGTGAAATCAATTAATGAATCAGCACGGTCTTGAAATGTACAGTAATCCATCAAAGTCAATGTCAGGTCTCCATACATATCTGTTATAGTATCATTATGAGGTATGCTGCGCAGACAATGTCTTAACACTGATACAAATGAATGTAGACATTCACACCGCTCAAGCTTATAGGGTCTGCTACCATAATTCATTTTCTCTTTTCATGTTTTTCAATCATTAATGAATAAAAAAGAAAAAAATGGCTGCTTGAAACATAAAAAATACATCAAATATTGATAAACTACTGTCATTTTGAAGATCTTCCTCAAAGAACATTGTTTGAGTCAGTTGATGTTAAGGACATCATCAGTCAGCCACATGGGACCACAGTGAAATGGGACCACATGAACAACAACAAACGCATTCTCTGGTGAGGTGTTGTTTGTTTACTAGTTGGAGCTTTTGTTTTTTTTACTTTTGTTGTGTGTTTATCTGTGAGATGCTAAAATGCAGCACCACTAGTCCTGATTTAGTCAGGCGCACAAGTAACTTTATTGGTTGATGAGTTTTAATCTGTATTTGCAACAGGATGACGTTTTTCTTCACTCAAGCATGCTGACATGGTGTCACTTTAATATAATGTGTAGAAGACAACAGCTGTACTCCACTAGGAAACTGGACAGCTTTAAAGGCACGTGCAGAACAAGACTGAACTAGAGTGAAACAGATGTCTTCCCAAACCATCCATGATTTATTAGGATGGTGCATTTTGACTCGCAGTGTTTCACACTCTCACATACATCAAAGATAAAAAGTACAGAGAGAGGTGGACGACCTTTCCAAAACCATCAAACTCATTAAGACCACAAAGATGGATGAACTCTGAGGGTCCAACAATCTCTTCATTAAAGGTGTAAATCTAATTTAAAGTATCATTTCACTGCCTGATGTCACAACACTGCCTAATTCAGAAAAGGGATGATGGAAATCATGGAAGGAACATCTGGATCACTGGAGCTCTTTAAGTGATTAGCTGACGTCAGCTCAGGCAGACTTCTGGTCAAAATGTAAAAACAAAGCCTTCTTCCTCTGCTTTACACTCATGCACTCGCAGTTACTATATGTCTCCTCTGCTTGTCAGCATCTCCCTGTGTTCCCATTACTGCAGGGGGACCCTGGCAGGAGGAATAATGTAGCATCACAGTGAGTAAGTAATAAACCAGCCACTTCTTCATGCACAGAGATACTGACGAGGAGCAGATAGGCTGACTGAAAAAGATTAATCTAGCAGCTTATCTGCGGTGCCTTGGGTTGTCAGGGAGATAAGGTTGCGACCTGGGCCGACTGAGGCAGACTGAGGCAGAGCGAATGATACAAATCGAGTGTTTTCCCCCCTCTGAGTCTGTAGCACCGGCAGGGCTGTGGGACAATGAAAACAACATCACGCAGTGATGCTCACAACAGCAAGCAAGGAAAACCCATCATGTCCACATTGATTATGTTCATATTAGATCAATGCAGTTACAGTATGTCCAGTGTGCTCAGAGGCATTTTTAAGCTTCAGGTATTGTTTTTCAGTTGTGATTCTAATGCTGCATAATGACGTACTCTCACTGGATACCAGGAAAACAGAAAAGACAACAACTGCCATGTCATGCACTCGTTCTACTCAAATTTAAAATGTGAACTTAAACGTTTTCAAATCAAATTAACCTGATTTAACCTTACTTATATTCTGAGAGGCAAATTTGACTGAAACTACCCTGCAAAGAGTAATAACCCTTTAACAGAAAGGGAAAAAGGCATAAAATCACTAAGATTGAGAGTATTATGGATCGTGATAATGTGTAATTTTTATTTTTTCTAACTATACATATAAAATATTTGTTTGATATAGAAAAAAACAGTGGGGAAACAACGGCTGCATGGCTGCACACAGCAAAGGACAGAAAATAAACCTTAAATATGAAGGCGATGTGTAGATACATGCAAATTTGGAGCAAACTGTCTAAAACATCAGCACCGGTAGTTTGCATAACCTCCGTTAGGTAGAACGAGAGAAATGATGAGGGGCTCTGTTAAACTCTGAAGTCATTGACCCTAATCGCCGCCTCATGAGAACTTGACCTTTATCTTTAAGTTACCACGACTGAGCATGCACACCTTTTCACAGATGAGATGGATTCTGCTGTCTAAAACTGGTGTTCATCAATGAACCGCTGGCTGAATGAAAATTTGACGCCGCCTGATATAAATGATCTGACCCGGCTCTGAATTAGCCACAGTTTCCTGGTAAATCACCTGAAGCTGAAGCAATGCACTCCCACCACTCTCACCAGTCACTCCCCTGCAGTATCACACACACACACACACCATCTGAGCCTTTCTGAGTGTTCCCACAGTGTCTGCTGTTGTGTTTTCAGTTGTGCGGACGAACACTGACATGATGTAACACAACAGTGATTCAGCTCACATCCGCTTGTGTGTATCAGCGCAGCTCAAGCCAGGAGAGTGAATGGTCAATTAGCATCGCATTAGCATAGCATTAGCAGAGCAACAAAGCGCTGCGAGACTGATAGGGGATGGTTGTGACACTCTAAACCTGCAGAGAAGTGACACACACACACACACACACACACGCGCGCGCGCACACACCAGTGCATCAACAGCCTGTCTCCCTTTGTCTCGTCCTGCTTTGATTTTGTCTTTCCTCCAGCCCTCCATCTCCACTTCTCCTTCTCTTTCTCTCCTCCAGTAAGTAATCATGACAACAACAGGCTATGTTTGAGACTGACAAAACCAGTCTCCTCCTCATCTGTTTACTTTGGCTGCTAACACAAAAACACACAAACGCACACACTTGGTAATAAACAAAGGATCAAGGAAGGGAGGGATAGAAAAAAGATGGAGGGAGGAGAGGAGAGGACAGAAGGGAGAGGAGGGAGGGGCAGAGGAAGGAGGATTTGCAGTTCTTTGTTACCAGAACCATTGCTCACTTCCAGCCACTTCCATTAGAGAAAAGCGTGTGTGTATGTCTGCCAAAGTGTGTCTGTGTCTCCAGACACTCTGCTTATTAAGGCAGTGTGTTAGTAGGTGACCTTGCGCAAATGAACACCCCTTCAAGCACAACCTGAATGCTTCATATTGATCTGAATTATTCATGTGTGTATGCGTGTGCATTGTGTCCATGTGCATTAAGCTGTGCGTATATTGTTGTTTGTGCAAGCAAGAAATGGGTGTGCGGAATATGTGTGTGTGTGTGTGCAGACAAGGATTTGTGTGTTTCTATTTTATGTGTGTGCCCGGTGGTGCTGAAGAGAGCTATGTCTGAACAGACTGAGAACAGGACGTGTGTGTGTGTGTGTGTGTGTGTGTGTGTGTGTGTGTCAGACGTCAAACCTCAACGCCAAATGCCTCATTCACCTCATTCCTCCCCGTCCCCCAATCAGTCCCCCTCCCATCCCTCCTCAGGGTCCTATTGCCCCTAAACGTTCATTAAAGCCTAATTCATTTCTCATTTTATGTACAAACAAGGTAATTTCTGTTTGCGTTGCAGGATTCTGCAGACTGCAGCTGCACTTTATGATTAATTAATAATCAGATAATTATTTAACATAGTATGATAATTAGATACTGTGTGTCCACCTGATTAATTGACTAATCATTCTACAGCACAGCTCACCTCAAATTCACTGTGAGAAACAAACCAAACGAAGGCAAAAAGTGTATTTAAAGAGCTTTGAACTTCTCTTCTTTGCAACAGAAGAGACTTTAGTTCCAGTTCTTAAGCTTCAAATGAGAAAATACCTAAATAAGCAGCCTGATACCACAGACTGCTGCACTGAATATAATACAGCTAATACTACTGAACATCTAAAGGGACCAAACTACATTTAAAAATACTAAAAAGATTATGGTTCTATTGTTCTTTAATTTCTACTTTCTGTTTCTCACTCTGTGAGCCAAAACAGGTTGAGCAGGATCTATGTAGTTGCTACACTTCCTTTCAATAAAACTATATATATACATATGTGTGTGTGTATATGTATATATGTATATATATGTGTGTGTGTAAAAGTGACACCAAATGATAAGTTTAATAGTTTTCTTACAGTTGTAATGGTCACAATTACACTTAAATTACATAATTGTCATTAGTTTTCATTGTTTGGTTTGCATTTTAAATGTTCACATGATGACCCTATTAACAAGGACCTGATACAGGAGACAGAGCAGTGTGGCACTTGACAAAGACAGAGACATCAGTGTAATGAAGCAATTTAAAGATGGGAGGTGAGCAGAGGGGGATGTGAATAAGGAAAATATGTGGACGGACTGAGAGACAAAGGAGGAGCTCTGCGTCTGGAGAATTTAATATTTGATTGTCTGGCCTCCTCCTCCTCCTCCTCCTCCAAGGAGCAGCTTCAACACGCGAAGGATGCAGCATCCATTTACACCCCCCCCCGCCTCCCAACAAAACGCCTCAACAACCACAGACCATGATATGTTGCCGTGGCGACGGCTTTTGCAGCCTGTCGCCAAGGCACCCTGTTGGCAGCACATTAATGAAAAAGACAGAGAGGAAACGGAGGAAGGAAGGGAGGAGGAATAAATGACGGGGAGATGGAGAGATGAACGATAAGCAGGTCAGAAGTGGAGAGGAAGAGATGAAGTGAAAAAAGGTGGAAGGAGAAGACAGAGGAGACAGAGAAGGAGGAGGAGAGGAAGGAAGGTGGTTGAATGGAGTGAGAAAAAAATCAAAAACAATGTACAGGAAGCACAGACCCTTAAAACGCTCTTGACATGAGGCAGCCTCACCTCTTCAAACAACACAAATCATGACTAATAATTCAGACTCTCTCCTCCGGTCCTGCTCTTTATTTGCTCTTGTTTTAAAATGCTCTTCGCTAATGGGGCCAGAGAACGAAATCATCAGCACGCTGCCTGTAAGCGGAATCAACCACGTGGACATCATCTACATTAAACAGCTAAATGTCTCCGCGTATATTAAAATATCACGTGCGGATATGAAAACTGACACGTAATGACGTTGGCCTGTAAACAGCGAAAACAAAACACTTGGGTGCATCCTCATGAAATTTACAGGTTTAATAACAGTGATGATTTCTCACTAGCATGAGGAAAATAATGCAAAATGCTGAGAATCTTCCTGCAGGCTGTAAAACACTTTCCTACATTGCTTCTTCTTCGCTCGTTCATTTGTCTTCTCTGGCTTTCTCTGTACAGAAGACAAACAACTACACCCCTCCGTGTATTGCTGGAAATTGTAATTCTAATGCAAAAACATGGGAATCTATCATAAACATGATGTATTGTTTAATATCTCTGCATAGTTTGAAAACACGGAGAAAGCTCCTCTCCCCCACTGGTGTGCCATATTATTATATTTGTAAACATGAGCCGAGCAAACGGACTGCGAGGATGAGTCATAGCTCTGCGAGGCTCATAATGTTTTTGGATACAATCCTAATTAGAAATCAACTGGCTGAACAAAAGTCGAAAGCCATCAGCTGGGGTCTTGCTCAAAAGATGAGTTCGTTTATGGAAAACTATCTGTAGCAATGTCACGTGGTATACAGGCATTGTACGGTGGACGCACAAGTTGGTTAATTGGTGGTTGTTCGTTTGCTAGGCTGTCGCTAGGGTGTCTGACACGGATGCCAGGGTGTTGAGGATTTATTTTAGGGTGTTTGCTGGCTGGGTGGTTGCTATGGGGTTTTTACAGTTGCCTGGGGTATTAAGTGTGGTTAATGTGGTGTTTCTAGGTGGTTGCTAAAGCATTAGTAGGTTTTTTGGAGGTTACAACGGTCCATTGTTGCTAGGGTGTTTGTCATGGTGTTCTGTGTGTGGTTGTTGGGGGTTTCTAGGTAGTTGTTTGGGGTATTAAGGTGGCTCTTAAGGTGTTATGTGTCACTGCTCGAGAGTTAAGTCTGATGATGCTATAGTGTGTAAGAGGAGGTTTCTGTGGTAATAGTGCTACGGCGTAGTCCATGGTTATTAAAAGAGAAGAGCAGGCGCTGATTGAATAGATCCTCACCATAGAAACTGCCTCTGACAGTGAATCTAAACGTCCTCTCAAAGTGAGTCGACAACATCATAGCCAACGATTTCACCATCGATCTCAACAAAAGGCTAATGGCACAGATGATCCAGCTGCCTTCCACCAGCCCGGATCTGCTACCTGTTATTTGCTGCTCATCAAGAGATTAAATCTGCGACTCTGCCTTCAGCCCAGTTTACTCCTGAATTCACGCTTGAATAAAATGTAGGGAAACAGCCACTCGCTGTCAATATTTACGTTGCATTTAATGTCCAACAATCATCAAAATTTCACAGTGAATAATAAAAAAAAATACTGCCATTTTTAAACCACTGGCCAATCTGCTGAGGTCTATTTAATCTTTTTTTAGTGTTCAAAGATGCAATTCTGTTTTTAGGACAAACGGGGGGCAGTGTCTCAGGAGGAAGTGTGGTCGGCTCATTCGGAGGAGACGTTTAAAGATGATCGCCGCCGCCAGTTTTATGCTCGAATGTTGGTATTCTCTGGTGCTGTGGGTACAGTTTGTGATTTTATTTTTTCGGAACGTTTTGTTTTCTTGCCACTGTTTGTGCCACTGTTTGTGATGAAACCAATTGTATAATTGTGTTTTTTCTAGCTTAAGTGTAATTAAAGCAGCCCCTGCTTTGCTCGAATTCAGGACAGGTCATTTTGAGTATTCTATATAAAATCTTTCATAATCGCACTGTGTTGGTTTCTCACGTTCCCTGGTTAAACAAGGGTTAAACCTCATTTTCACCTTCCCCCCCTCTTCTCACTTGCAGGCACCTGAGTTGCCAGCAACTGTTACCAAAGAGTCACAGAGAGAAACCATATGTGAACGAGAACACAGAGACACACACGACACAAGCTTTTCCACCAGCACAGGGAGCATCCATCTGGTGTGTGTGACAGAGGGTGTCCCAGCAAACCACAACACAGCACCCTGTTATGTCCTATAAATAGAGAGCATCATCTGCAGTAACACCTCCCTGCTCACCCGCAGACAGTCTCTTTATCTCACTGTTCGGTTCATATTTTAGACAAGAGGTGGCTTCTAATGAGGTGAAACCTGAAATTAACCTTCAGCTCATAATAGACAAGATTAGAGGGGGTTAGAAAGTCAGAGCTGAAGTGTGAAACTAGGAAGGCAGTGAAATCAAACCCATCTTTCTTTGTCTTTTTTCTTGCCTAGAAAGAAGAAAAAACCCACCATAACTCAATTTCTGCAGCTTTAGTTGTATAATTATGTTGTTTCTGCAGTGCATTCATTACTGTGCTTGTACATGTAGATACAGGTGAATGGTGATTGGCAGATCAATAATACAATATGATGAACAAATGGTACCGATTACTCCAAAGGTAAAGTTGGTCAACCTGAGCCTGCACTGGAAAAATGCTTTTCTTAAGACACAAATCAAACTTTGCTTTTCTATTTTCTATTAATAAGCATAATAGAACAGTTGACAGGATTTTGGTGGACAGTTTATAATGTATGCAAATCTCCTGACCTCTCCACTCAAGAGCTCACACATGTGCACGTACACTTCTGACACATATAGGCGGACAAATGCACACACACAAACGCATGCACGATCACACACACACGTATGCGCATGCACACGCACGTACACACACACACACACACACACACACACACACACACACTCATCCAGATGACCTCCATATGGCCTGTAGCTTCTTGATAAACGTGGTTCACATCCTTAATTAGTCCGGCTGTCTTGTCACATGTGGTTTCACACCTGACACACACACACACACACACACACACACACACACACACACACACACACACACACACACAGTCAGCAATGTTACTCTAGCAGCATATCAGAGTGTACTGCATGTGTGTGTGAGAGAGAAGTGGAGCATGTATGACAGGTTGACTGGCTTGTCCTATAATTTGCAATGTGAACTGCATCAATTCTGTCAAAGTGGGCATGTGTGTGTGTTCTGTTTCACAAAGATGTGAAAATAGTGTTAGACATATATAGTCTTACTTCATAGTTCACACACAGAATATATATATGAATCTAAGGTATCTTGTAAATGTGGCTAAAAAAATGAAAGACACATAATTCTCTGAGGGCTAATTACCCACGGGGCCACAGGAAACCACTTTGTGTTTCATAGCAGACTGAGCGCTTTGTGCTTTGAATAATAACAGCCTGTTTGAGCTCCCTGACAGCAGAACAAAGACCACCTCTGATGGACACGTCAGGACTCTGGTGACCTTTAGGTGTGTCTGACAGTTCAAACACATGATGACGATCAAACACACAGGATATGGATAATTACCTGACATAAGTCAATCACTGCAGCAATCTGTCGGACACATTAGTATGATTGCACTGCTGTGATTTTATGAGGTTTGCACTAACCTCTCTTGTCTTTGGAAAAAGCCTGAGGCTTCTGTAGATTTTACCGACTCAGGTTTTGCTTTGAGTTTCACTCAACCTGAGACTGATTTCTCTGACGAAAAGAGAAGAATGAATTAAGATGCTTTGATGAAACTATGATAAAAATGAATAATGTGAAGGACTTTTGCTTGTT